>CAWUFW010004150.1:0-1200000 GCA_963921515.1 Calotriton arnoldi
TTTCAGGATTGGTAAGGCCTGCCATAGGAGTGACTTATAGGTTTATATGTGTGTGCAATGGTAGTGATATAGGTAGCCTATACCACTGTAAGGGGTGCATGCACCACCTTACCCAGGCTGCAGTAGCAGACCTGTGGTGTCATTTTGGATGGCCTTCCAGGGGTGGCACAATACATGCTGCAGCCCCTGGT
This sequence comes from Calotriton arnoldi, assembly GCA_963921515.1. Classification (NCBI taxonomy): domain Eukaryota; kingdom Metazoa; phylum Chordata; class Amphibia; order Caudata; family Salamandridae; genus Calotriton; species Calotriton arnoldi. Next base: position 192 of record CAWUFW010004150.1, read on the forward strand.
AGGCCTCTGAGGTACCTATGCCCTGGGTACATAGTATACCATATACTAGGGACTTATAAGGGCACTCCAGATTCCAATCAGAGATGTGCCTAGGGCACATGGAAACCATTTTAGAGAGGAAGCACCTAGGCTGGGGTTCTGATTAGCAGGGCCCCAGCCAGACTAAAGTCGAAAAACAGTGAAGCATCAGCAAAAAGTGGGGGTACCCATGTGAAGCAGATCCTACTCTCCTACACACATCACAAAGTCCTTGCCTGAGCCCTGTCACAAAGGGTTTGAAACAGGTCTTTTGTGACCCCAGACAAGCTGGGCCCAGGAAAAGGAGGAAGGGGATGCCTGACACCTCAGGGTGGGTGGAAACCTCTAGAACCGTTCTCAACTTCAAAGTGGGCACCAGGCATACATATTGAACTTTTAGACCCAACTCTTCAGTACACTTCTGAACCTGTGGAACACTGTCAGGAAGGACTGCTGTCCTGCTGAAAAGATTGCCACTCTGCTGGACTGCTGCCCTGAAGGACTGCTGCCCCACTGTGCCGACCTGCTGCCTGCTGCTCTCTTGCCTGGGTGAGAAGAACGTGACCTGCATCTCTACATCCAGGGCCCCAGAGTGACTCCAGGATTTAGTTGGCTGGCCTTCTGATCAGAAATCTCAGGGACAAAACAGGCTTCAAACAACCTGGGCCCCAGCACCTGGACTTTGCCATCTGCGAGTCCTGCCCTCCCAAGTGTTGCCACCCCAATCCTGGGCCCTTGGAAGTGGGCCTGAAGGTCCTTTTCCAGCCCATCTGTGTATTCAGCAGAACCGATGCATCATCTCTGCGGCGCAGCACAACTTCTGCAGAACTGGTGCATCACCTTCGCTACTCAACGCATCACCCTTAGACCAGATGCAATACCTCTGCTGCACAGACATCCCGAGGCAAGGTCTTCACATCACCTACAGCAGCCCATCAGAACCGCTGCTGCACGGCGCATCTCTGTTCAAGGACATCACCACTGTCCAACGCAGCTGGTTGGAACTACCGCTGGAGACACATCTCTGCACAAGGATATCGCATCACACTTCGTAGCTCCCAAGAACTGCCATTGCGCAATGTATCTCCTCGCTCCGAGCTCACATCGCCTCTGCTGCATAATGCATTTTCAACACTGGACCCGCACCTTTCCAGAACCAGGATTAAGGTACTGTTTAGCAGAATAGGTGGTCCATGTAGCCGGCCTGCAGTCCATCGTGGTTGGCCTGAAATTGTGACTTTGTCCTCATTCCGTCGTGACCAGCTAACCACAGTTGGCGTTTTGTGCTTTTTGGCGCTATGTTCACTTAAATCTTTAAAAGTGCATATCTCTGATTCTATTGATTGGATTTTTTTTTATTTTGGTCTTGTTATATTTATTATTAAAGTTTACACAATTTTGCTAATTTGGTGTGGGATTTCCCTTGTGTTGTGCCTTCACTTTGTTACTGTTTGAAGTGCTGCATAAATACTTTACACATTGCCTCTAAGTTAAGCCTGACTGCTCCGTGCGAGCCTACCAGAGGGTTGAGCACAGGTTAATTTGGGGTTTGCTTGTCAGTTCACCATGACAAGGATTGTGGTTGCTGCTTGAGTAAGATTTCACTCCCCTCAGCCAGTAATCCAATTTCCTACACTAATGGATTTGCGATTCACTCCACCACCCCAGTTCAGACATGGCCATATGCAAATCAGTCTGACCCTGTGCCCCATGGGAACATGGGTCCCTTGCTCACTTTGCCACTGGATTCAAGATAGCCTTGCTGATGAGGGTTTTGAACCCGAAACCGGTCCCAGGATGCTTGTTTCCGGTCCAGGGAAGACATGGCTTGGCAGTTCGGGCTGGACTGTTCCCATGAGGCACAGGGTCAGACTGATTTGCATATGGCCATGTCTGAACTGGGGTGGTGGAGTGAGCTAAAGAATGATGATGGATTAAACCCAGATCAGTTGACTGGGGGTGAGTGTTTGATTTGCTCTAGCGCTCCGTCCATCATCCCCTTTGGTATCGCTTTGTTCGCCCTAAGTTGGCAGGGTATGCCCAGACGTGGGTCCCTTGCTCACTTTGCCACTGGATTCAAGATAGCCTGGCTGATGAGGGTTTTGAACCCGAAACCGGTCCCAGGATGCTTGTTTCCTGTCCAGGGAAGACATGGCTTGGCAGTTTGGGCTGGACTGTTCCCATGAGGCACAGGGTCAGACTGATTTGCATATGGCCATGTCTGAACTGGGGTGGTGAAGTGAGCTAAAGAATGATGATGGATTAAACCCAGATCAGTTGACTGGGGGTGAGTGTTTGATTTGCTCTAGCGCTCCGTCCATCATCCCCTTTGGTATCGCTTTGTTCGCCCTAAGTTGGCAGGGTATGCCCAGCCGTGGGTCCCTTGCTCACTTTGCCACTGGATTCAAGATAGCCTGGCTGATGAGGGTTTTGAACCCGAAACCGGTCCCAGGATGCTTGTTTCCGGTCCAGGGAAGACATGGCTTGGCAGTTCGGGCTGGACTGTTCCCGTGAGGCACAGGGTCAGACTGATTTGCATATGGCCATGTCTGAACTGGGGTTGTGGAGTGAGCTAAAGAATGATGATGGATTAAACCCAGATCAGTTGACTGGGGGTGAGTGTTTGATTTGCTCTAGCGCTCCGTCCATCATCCCCTTTGGTATCGCTTTGTTCGCCCTAAGTTGGCAGGGTATGCCCAGACGTGGGTCCCTTGCTCACTTTGCCACTGGATTCAAGATAGCCTGGCTGATGAGGGTTTTGAACCCGAAACCGGTCCCAGGATGCTTGTTTCCGGTCCAGGGAAGACATGGCTTGGCAGTTTGGGCTGGACTGTTCCCATGAGGCACAGGGTCAGACTGATTTGCATATGGCCATGTCTGAACTGGGGTGGTGGAGTGAGCTAAAGAATGATGATGGATTAAACCCAGATCAGTTGACTGGGGGTGAGTGTTTGATTTGCTCTAGCGCTCCGTCCATCATCCCCTTTGGTATCGCTTTGTTCGCCCTAAGTTGGCAGGGTATGCCCAGACGTGGGTCCCTTGCTCACTTTGCCACTGGATTCAAGATAGCCTGGCTGATGAGGGTTTTGAACCCGAAACCGGTCCCAGGATGCTTGTTTCCGGTCCAGGGAAGACATGGCTTGGCAGTTCGGGCTGGACTGTTCCCATGAGGCACAGGGTCAGACTGATTTGCAAATGGCCATGTCTGAACTGGGGTGGTGGAGTGAGCTAAAGAATGATGATGGATTAAACCCAGATCAGTTGACTGGGGGTGAGTGTTTGATTTGCTCTAGCGCTCCGTCCATCATCCCCTTTGGTATCGCTTTGTTCGCCCTAAGTTGGCAGGGTATGCCCAGACGTGGGTCCCTTGCTCACTTTGCCACTGGATTCAAGTTAGCCTGGCTGATGAGGGTTTTGAACCCGAAACCGGTCCCAGGATGCTTGTTTCTGGTCCAGGGAAGACATGGCTTGGCAGTTCGGGCTGGACTGTTCCCATGAGGCACAGGGTCAGACTGATTTGCATATGGCCATGTCTGAACTGGGGTGGTGGAGTGAGCTAAAGAATGATGATGGATTAAACCCAGATCAGTTGACTGGGGGTGAGTGTTTGATTTGCTCTAGCGCTCCGTCCATCATCCCCTTTGGTATCGCTTTTTTCAGGATTGGTAAGGCCTGCCATAGGAGTGACTTATAGGTTTATATGTGTGTGCAATGGTAGTGATATAGGTAGCCTATACCACTGTAAGGGGTGCATGCACCACCTTACCCAGGCTGCAGTAGCAGACCTGTGGTGTCATTTTGGATGGCCTTCCAGGGGTGGCACAATACATGCTGCAGCCCCTGGTAGGCCTCTGAGGTACCTATGCCCTGGGTACATAGTATACCATATACTAGGGACTTATAAGGGCACTCCAGATTCCAATCAGAGATGTGCCTAGGGCACATGGAAACCATTTTAGAGAGGAAGCACCTAGGCTGGGGTTCTGATTAGCAGGGCCCCAGCCAGACTAAAGTCGAAAAACAGTGAAGCATCAGCAAAAAGTGGGGGTACCCATGTGAAGCAGATCCTACTCTCCTACACACATCACAAAGTCCTTGCCTGAGCCCTGTCACAAAGGGTTTGAAACAGGTCTTTTGTGACCCCAGACAAGCTGGGCCCAGGAAAAGGAGGAAGGGGATGCCTGACACCTCAGGGTGGGTGGAAACCTCTAGAACCGTTCTCAACTTCAAAGTGGGCACCAGGCATACATATTGAACTCTTAGACCCAACTCTTCAGTACACTTCTGAACCTGTGGAACACTCTGTCAGGAAGGACTGCTGTCCTGCTGAAAAGATTGCCACTCTGCTGGACTGCTGCCCTGAAGGACTGCTGCCCCACTGTGCCGACCTGCTGCCTGCTGCTCTCTTGCCTGGGTGAGAAGAACGTGACCTGCATCTCTACATCCAGGGCCCCAGAGTGACTCCAGGATTTAGTTGGCTGGCCTTCTGATCAGAAATCTCAGGGACAAAACAGGCTTCAAACAACCTGGGCCCCAGCACCTGGACTTTGCCATCTGCGAGTCCTGCCCTCCCAAGTGTTGCCACCCCAATCCTGGGCCCTTGGAAGTGGGCCTGAAGGTCCTTTTCCAGCCCATCTGTGTATTCAGCAGAACCGATGCATCATCTCTGCGGCGCAGCACAACTTCTGCAGAACTGGTGCATCACCTTCGCTACTCAACGCATCACCCTTAGACCAGATGCAATACCTCTGCTGCACAGACATCCCGAGGCAAGGTCTTCACATCACCTACAGCAGCCCATCAGAACCGCTGCTGCACGGCGCATCTCTGTTCAAGGACATCACCACTGTCCAACGCAGCTGGTTGGAACTACCGCTGGAGACACATCTCTGCACAAGGATATCGCATCACACTTCGTAGCTCCCAAGAACTGCCATTGCGCAATGTATCTCCTCGCTCCGAGCTCACATCGCCTCTGCTGCATAATGCATTTTCAACACTGGACCCGCACCTTTCCAGAACCAGGATTAAGGTACTGTTTAGCAGAATAGGTGGTCCATGTAGCCGGCCTGCAGTCCATCGTGGTTGGCCTGAAATTGTGACTTTGTCCTCATTCCGTCGTGACCAGCTAACCACAGTTGGCGTTTTGTGCTTTTTGGCGCTATGTTCACTTAAATCTTTAAAAGTGCATATCTCTGATTCTATTGATTGGATTTTTTTATTTTGGTCTTGTTATATTTATTATTAAAGTTTACACAATTTTGCTAATTTGGTGTGGGATTTCCCTTGTGTTGTGCCTTCACTTTGTTACTGTTTGAAGTGCTGCATAAATACTTTACACATTGCCTCTAAGTTAAGCCTGACTGCTCCGTGCGAGCCTACCAGAGGGTTGAGCACAGGTTAATTTGGGGTTTGCTTGTCAGTTCACCATGACAAGGATTGTGGTTGCTGCTTGAGTAAGATTTCACTCCCCTCAGCCAGTAATCCAATTTCCTACACTAATGGATTTGCGATTCACTCCACCACCCCAGTTCAGACATGGCCATATGCAAATCAGTCTGACCCTGTGCCCCATGGGAACATGGGTCCCTTGCTCACTTTGCCACTGGATTCAAGATAGCCTTGCTGATGAGGGTTTTGAACCCGAAACCGGTCCCAGGATGCTTGTTTCCGGTCCAGGGAAGACATGGCTTGGCAGTTCGGGCTGGACTGTTCCCATGAGGCACAGGGTCAGACTGATTTGCATATGGCCATGTCTGAACTGGGGTGGTGGAGTGAGCTAAAGAATGATGATGGATTAAACCCAGATCAGTTGACTGGGGGTGAGTGTTTGATTTGCTCTAGCGCTCCGTCCATCATCCCCTTTGGTATCGCTTTGTTCGCCCTAAGTTGGCAGGGTATGCCCAGACGTGGGTCCCTTGCTCACTTTGCCACTGGATTCAAGATAGCCTGGCTGATGAGGGTTTTGAACCCGAAACCGGTCCCAGGATGCTTGTTTCCTGTCCAGGGAAGACATGGCTTGGCAGTTCGGGCTGGACTGTTCCCATGAGGCACAGGGTCAGACTGATTGGCATATGGCCATGTCTGAACTGGGGTGGTGAAGTGAGCTAAAGAATGATGATGGATTAAACCCAGATCAGTTGACTGGGGGTGAGTGTTTGATTTGCTCGAGCGCTCCGTCCATCATCCCCTTTGGTATCGCTTTGTTCGCCCTAAGTTGGCAGGGTATGCCCAGCCGTGGGTCCCTTGCTCACTTTGCCACTGATTTCAAGATAGCCTGGCTGATGAGGGTTTTGAACCCGAAACCGGTCCCAGGATGCTTGTTTCCGGTCCAGGGAAGACATGGCTTGGCAGTTCGGGCTGGACTGTTCCCGTGAGGCACAGGGTCAGACTGATTTGCATATGGCCATGTCTGAACTGGGGTGGTGGAGTGAGCTAAAGAATGATGATGGATTAAACCCAGATCAGTTGACTGGGGGTGAGTGTTTGATTTGCTCTAGCGCTCCGTCCATCATCCCCTTTGGTATCGCTTTGTTCGCCCTAAGTTGGCAGGGTATGCCCAGACGTGGGTCCCTTGCTCACTTTGCCACTGGATTCAAGATAGCCTGGCTAATGAGGGTTTTGAACCCGAAACCGGTCCCAGGATGCTTGTTTCCGGTCCAGGGAAGACATGGCTTGGCAGTTCGGGCTGGACTGTTCCCATGAGGCACAGGGTCAGACTGATTTGCATATGGCCATGTCTGAACTGGGGTGGTGGAGTGAGCTAAAGAATGATGATGGATTAAACCCAGATCAGTTGACTGGGGGTGAGTGTTTGATTTGCTCTAGCGCTCCGTCCATCATCCCCTTTGGTATCGCTTTGTTCGCCCTAAGTTGGCAGGGTATGCCCAGACGTGGGTCCCTTGCTCACTTTGCCACTGGATTCAAGATAGCCTGGCTGATGAGGGTTTTGAACCCGAAACCGGTCCCAGGATGCTTGTTTCCGGTCCAGGGAAGACATGGCTTGGCAGTTCGGGCTGGACTGTTCCCATGAGGCACAGGGTCAGACTGATTTGCATATGGCCATGTCTGAACTGGGGTGGTGAAGTGAGCTAAAGAATGATGATGGATTAAACCCAGATCAGTTGACTGGGGGTGAGTGTTTGATTTGCTCTAGCGCTCCGTCCATCATCCCCTTTGGTATCGCTTTTTTCAGGATTGGTAAGGTCTGCCATAGGAGTGACTTATAGGTTTATATGTGTGTGCAATGGTAGTGATATAGGTAGCCTATACCACTGTAAGGGGTGCATGCACCACCTTACCCAGGCTGCAGTAGCAGACCTGTGGTGTCCTTTTGGAAGGCCTTCCAGGGGTGGCACAATACATGCTGCAGCCCCTGGTAGGCCTCTGAGGTACCTATGCCCTGGGTACATAGTATACCATATACTAGGGACTTATAAGGGCACTCCAGATTCCAATCAGAGATGTGCCTAGGGCACATGGAAACCATTTTAGAGAGGAAGCACCTAGGCTGGGGTTCTGATTAGCAGGGCCCCAGCCAGACTAAAGTCGAAAAACAGTGAAGCATCAGCAAAAAGTGGGGGTACCCATGTGAAGCAGATCCTACTCTCCTACACACATCACAAAGTCCTTGCCTGAGCCCTGTCACAAAGGGTTTGAAACAGGTCTTTTGTGACCCCAGACAAGCTGGGCCCAGGAAAAGGAGGAAGGGGATGCCTGACACCTCAGGGTGGGTGGAAACCTCTAGAACCGTTCTCAACTTCAAAGTGGGCACCAGGCATACATATTGAACTCTTAGACCCAACTCTTCAGTACACTTCTGAACCTGTGGAACACTCTGTCAGGAAGGACTGCTGTCCTGCTGAAAAGATTGCTACTCTGCTGGACTGCTGCCCTGAAGGACTGCTGCCCCACTGTGGCGACCTGCTGCCTGCTGCTCTCTTGCCTGGGTGAGAAGAACATGACCTGCATCTCTACATCCAGGGCCCCAGAGTGACTCCAGGATTTAGTTGGCTGGCCTTCTGATCAGAAATCTCTGGGACAAAACAGGCTTCAAACATCCTGGGCCCCAGCACCTGGACTTTGCCATCTGCGAGTCCTGCCCTCCCAAGTGTTGCCACCCCAATCCTGGGCCCTTGGAAGTGGGCCTGAAGGTCCTTTTCCAGCCCATCTGTGTATTCAGCAGAACCGATGCATCATCTCTGCGGCGCAGCACAACTTCTGCAGAACTGGTGCATCACCTTCGCTACTCAACGCATCACCCTTAGACCAGATGCAATACCTCTGCTGCACAGACATCCCGAGGCAAGGTCTTCACATCACCTACAGCAGCCCATCAGAACCGCTGCTGCACGGCGCATCTCTGTTCAAGGACATCACCACTGTCCAACGCAGCCGGTTGGAACTACCGCTGGAGACACATCTCTGCACAAGGATATCGCATCACACTTCGTAGCTCCCAAGAACTGCCATTGCGCAATGTATCTCCTCGCTCCGACCTCACATCGCCTCTGCTGCATAATGCATTTTCAACACTGGACCCGCACCTTTCCAGAACCAGGATTAAGGTACTGTTTAGCAGAATAGGTGGTCCATGTAGCCGGCCTGCAGTCCATCGTGGTTGGCCTGAAATTGTGACTTTGTCCTCATTCCGTCGTGACCAGCTAACCACAGTTGGCGTTTTGTGCTTTTTGGCGCTATGTTCACTTAAATCTTTAAAAGTGCATGTCTCTGATTCTATTGATTGGATTTTTTTTTATTTTGGTCTTGTTATATTTATTATTAAAGTTTACACAATTTTGCTAATTTGGTGTGGGATTTCCCTTGTGTTGTGCCTTCACTTTGTTACTGTTTGAAGTGCTGCATAAATACTTTACACATTGCCTCTAAGTTAAGCCTGACTGCTCCGTGCGAGCCTACCAGAGGGTTGAGCACAGGTTAATTTGGGGTTTGCTTGTCAGTTCACCATGACAAGGATTGTGGTTGCTGCTTGAGTAAGATTTCACTCCCCTCAGCCAGTAATCCAATTTCCTACACTAATGGATTTGCGATTTGCAATTTTTTTCTTGAAATTTCTCATAACTACATGAAAGCAAATTACACGAATTACGCTCATTCTTGGTGTTAGCAAGGTCTTTGTCAAGTGCTGGTCTGAACACAGTCATATTTATTGCACTTCGCTTGCTTTTAAGATAAGTCCATTAAGGTAGGGCCTGAGACTCTGGCTAGCTTGCTCTTGCACTAGATTGATGACAACACTAGCTTGAGTAAAAAAAAACTCTACTTCAGGCAACAGGCAGGAAGCAATCAGGAGCCTAAGGTGTTATTACCAAACCAGGAACACAGGAGTCGATCAGAGCAAGCATACTAGGGTTAAATATTAAGGTGCAATTATTCAGTTTCTGTGTCCAGCTTTATACTTGAGGAAAAAGTAAATGAGAGAATTGCTCTGAATGTTCCTTTCCACCATCTTGCATTAGGAGATCAAATATTGGGTGTTAGCTCCAAAAAACGTTCCCTAAAGGTAGCGTGATCAGGGTTGAGTAACAATAAGGACGATTTCCAAATAAATTCCCAGGCAACAAAAATGCCTCGTATCACTCACATGCTCCAAAAGTCCACACCAGGTAGTGATGTGCAGCACTTAGATCAGCACATAGTGAAGCGGCATTGGAGCAATAGACTTCCCGTGGCTCAGAGGAATCTATTGGGAAAATGAGGACACCTCACCAGCAAAGGCCATGCCACGCTGGATTTGCCACTAAAGGACAAGTGCAATTGTTCCAACCCACACCAAGGCAAGCACAAATCCTCACAGTTTTAAATGAAGAGTATAGTTTATATACTGGTGGGTGTCCAAATTGAAATTGCCGGGGGGCGTGGTCTGGCCACGACGCAAGATGGCTGCCTGATACCTGAGCTCGGCGCTGTGGGGATCCCTGGACGGCGGTGAAGAACCTGCAGTCGCCAAATGACACCCTTTTTTGAAAGGATTCTGCTCTGGGAGTGATACAGCTCCATGGCGCGACGTTCGTTGAGACTGTGGAGCACTTCCCTCCTTGGGAGCGGAGAATGTTTTGCATCGACCGCTACACTCCGAAGCCGAGCTGATGCAGCGGTCTGGGCTTGCGCTTCCCTCAGTGTGGTGAACGGCTCTCTGACTGCGGGAAGCACCCGGAGCAGATGAGGAGAGATGTGAGTGGCGGTGGAGCGCTGAAGCACGGAGGTTTGCCTGGACATTTTTCTATTGTGTTTCTTTTGGGCTTCAGTCAGAACACCTGAGGTGGCTGAGGAGAGACTGCTCTTTGGTCTGCCGGTTCATTTGTCTTGCAACATTGTTGCCCTGTAGCGCATCTTCCCTAAGCAACCTTTCCTGCTCTTGAGACCTTTTTGAATGCTTGCGGTGTTGCTGAGTTGAAGCTCCCTGGAATTGTGACGCACTTGAACTGTGATTGACTATTGCCAGTTAACACAATGGATAGTTAGTGGCAATATTATTACTTCACCCTATAATGCTTCTTTTCTGAAGTAATTTTTCTTCATTGGCAAGCTCCCCTGAATGTCTGCTACATTCTTGAGGCAGAATTGTCTGGAATTAAATTGCCTTTGATTTGGGTGTATTATTGTTGCCTATTTGGAAAAACACCTGATAATGTTCCACAATTATCAGTTCTCACCCTACATATTTGATGAGGCCTGCTATTTCCTTATACCAAACTGCCCAGTGCTTCTAGAACTTAGTCATATGTACCGGTATTTACTCCAGAAGCTACTGTGTGGTGATTTATGTGTGTTCGCATAAAATAACTGATACGGCTGTGATGCCTCTATTTTAGTACGAAAAGCCTCACCTAAGAAACTCATCCAACTGTAAAGAATCTAGTTACCAATCAAAGGCTTTTACACAACGACGACCTGAAATGCCTTCTGGAAAAGTGACTAGTAAATCTTCAAAACAACCCTCCTATTCTGAAATACTGAACCAGGGTCGCTCCAACTCAGAAACCTGCAACACTACCTCCACAGCTCAAAAATCACCCACTCCTATAATAGCATCTGCACCAGACTCTACTATGGAACGAATGCTTCAAGAGATTACTGCTGTCGCACGACGCCTGGAAGGAATGGAAACATCTATCTCTGCTCTCACGACAGAGACTAAATCCATACGTGCTGATATTGCGGGATTCCAAAATTGGCTTGATGGTCTCACTGAAGGTGTAGCTACAGTCGAAAATTGTCTCAATAATATACCAGATCGAGACCAAGAACTTCTTTTCTTAAGAAGTAAAGAGACAGATTTGGAAGATAGAAACCATCGAGACAATATGCGCTTCTTTGGATTTCCGGAAGGAATAGAAGGATCAGATGCTAAATCCTTTCTTAAAGCAGCTCTCCCGAAGATTACAGGTCTCACTTTTGACCCGCCATTAGAAATGCAGAGAGCACACCGGATCAGTCCTCTTAAAGGAGGAAGGAATGTACAGCCACGTACATTTATTGTTTGTTTTTTGCGGCACGAACAAGCTCGACAGTTAATCACAGCGGCACGTGCACATGGTCCATATATATTTGAGAGTCATGAGATTCGAATGTCTGCTGACTTTTCAAGAGAAACAAATGACCGTCGTAAAGCTTTTCTCTCTTTTCGGCCTCGCCTACGTCAGTTAGACATCAAATATGGTCTTTTTGAACCAGCACGGCTGCGAATTACTAAGGATGGCATATCCAAAGACTTTTTCAATCCAGATGACCTTCAACGCTTCCTAGACAGCATCTCTCCTCAACACATGGAGTGTTCTGAATCCCTATCTGAGGCACAATCTTCATTTTCTTCACCAACCTCCAAAAAGATTTCCGACATCCAGCGTAACTCAGGCAGTTCCCAAAGTAGGGGAAGAGATCCAGATAGACATATACGCTCGCTTGGTAATCGAGCCCAAGCTCTTCAGGCAGTAGCTGCTCTTACGCAGGAAAGAGACAGACAAATCACGCTCTCCACTTAAGCCTCCACTATCACTTGACAACGATGTTCCTTGAACTTGACTCACTATTTTACTGTTGAAAATTTTAAGAATAGATAGGAGAGTTGTATCCTACTGCTTATTGAAGTCATAATCTGATGAGTATCTACATATTTATTTAATGAATTGCACATTACTTGCTGTATAATGCCTGTACTATATTATTTAACATATTTTAATTTATTCTTGACTGTTCTCTATCTTCTCTCTTTTAGTATTTACGCATAATACAGTTTACTTGTCTTCACTTTCATAGTGTTATGAAATCTGAAATCTTTTTACATGATTGCACTATTAATATTGCTACAATTCTTTGAAGTGCTATAAATTAAGAATTAGACTATACATTTGAATTGTTGTCTTAAGGTTATACATTGTACTCTTTATATTATTTCCTTGTACTCTCCTCTAATATCTTTTTTCTTCTCCCTCTTTATAATAAGTATTTTCGGTATTATTTCCTTATTATAATATTTACTTTTTAAATTTTATTATTTAGATATTATGCTACTTAATTAGATCAATATTTAAATCACTGTTAATGTTACCTAGGTGCTGTTTAACTGTCCTTTATATAGGTTGTATTTCAAACTTCAAATACTTCAGATCTCCCTCTTTACTTATTCAGATTCCTCTAGAGCACAATACTTAGAAAGTGACGAGCATTGTTCTTCTTTTCTCTCATCATCTCTTATATTCTTTCCATCTTTTTTTTCTCTTTTTTCTATTTCTTATTCTACTTAAGTAAAATTACTCAAAAATTGTTTGCCTAATAGATTACTTTGGCACACTGTATTTAGATTAATTAATTCCGATAAGATTTAACTGTGTTAATAATTATTTCATTATTATACTATTTAATTGTCATTAAGTATCATAACGGTTGTATTTAATACTTATTTCCTCCACTATCCATCCAGTCTATTCTATTCTTATACTATATCTCATATTATACTATCTGATTATTTACTTATTTACTCATTTCCATAATTCTCAAGTTCATCTAATACTGTTTATAATTTGTCATGCCTATGCACTCTACTTACGCTTCTCGCTGTGGGGGGCTCCCTCGGCGCGCATAGCCCGAAAGCTAGGACCCGCAGAGAACAGTTCTATTCCCCTTATACTGCACTATTTCCCTGTGCAGTATATCTACCCTTATTTCCCTTTTTTCTTTCTTTTTTATTACTTTATTTCTTCTATTTTTGTTTCTTTGTTCATTCTCCTATACATTCATAAGTAATTTACACTCATGCTCCTCTCTTGCCCGGAACCTCTTTTCCTTACTGTTTACATCCTTTTATTACCTACACTGATTCTTTTTCTACTCCTTATTCCTGTACGCCTAATTTCATACCCTATCTACTAACATACACATGGCTTTGAATGTTTCCTCTTCTTCCCATCCACCACGCATTGTCTTGTGGAATGTTCATGGGCTTACACACTTTATTAAGCGCAAGAAGGTACTTTCCTATCTACAAGCGAAAAAAAACGACATTGCTCTTTTGCAAGAAACTCATTTGGATGCTTTAGAATCCTCTAAGTTACGGCGAGATTGGGTGGGAAAAGTAATTCACTGTGAGCTGACGACTCAACTTCCTCCTAACGAGAATCATCCACAGAAGTGTGGAGTAGCTATTCTAATCCACAAATCTTTACCTGTTGCCATAATCAAGACCTGGACTGATCCAGATGGTAGATATATTTTTTCAAAACTGAAAATAGATGATAAGATTCTCTGTGTGGGCTCAGTTTATGCTCCAACAGGAGTCAAACGCACTTTCTTTCTCAGTCTGAATCGTTTGCCGGGAGAAATTGGAGCATCCAAATATATTATTGGAGGTGATTGGAATCTTGCCCGGGATGCTATTACTGATAGAACGGGTCCCCTAGATAGGTGTCAATTGTGGCGGATTTCTTTCTGATATTTTTGTAATCCAACGGGGTATCCGACAAGGTTGCCCTCTTTCCTCCCTTTTATTTTTACTAGCGATAGAACCTCTGGCCTCACTCATTCGGCATTCACCACACGTTCAAGGCATACCTATAGCAGGTGGTACCTAAACTATACTTGTATGCTGATGACATTCTCCTCACATTAAAAGATCTCCCTCACTCTTTACCAGCTTTACTTACGATCATTGATGGTTTTGCGTCCCACTCTGGTTACAAAGTGAACTGGGATAAAAGCAAGGCTCTTCCAATTTCTTCTGGTACCACCAAAGCGTCAATTGATGGGTATCCCTTTTGTTGGAAATCATCCCAATTAAAATATTTAGGAGTTCTGGTCAATAGAGGTCTGTCAAGCATGATCCCAGACTATATCTTACCCCTTATAACTCAAATGGAAACTGATTTTGCAAAATGGTCTCTCTTGGATTTTTTTCCATGTGGGGAAGGGTACAAGCTGTTAGGATGGTTACCTTACCTCGTTTTAGTTATATACTTGGTATGCTACCAATTCTTGTCCACTTATCTACACTTCGTAGAATAGACGCCCAAATTCGATCTTTTGTCTGGGGATCTACGCGCCCCCGTCTAGCAGCTTCTAAATGATTGGCTCACCGCTCTTGTGGTGGTCTGGGTTTACCATCCTTAGAACATTGCTCTTTAGCTTTACACCTCTCACAATTAGTCTATTTACTCCCAGGTATGACTGATCCGCCACAATGGGTCACAACAGAACATTCCTTACTTAACCGAAGTGATGGCCTTGATTTTCTTTATGGGCCTCGAATTCCACGTTCTTCCCTTCCGCATCCAATGTTGCAAGCCACTTATCAAATGTGATACCAAAGGGGATGATGGACGGAGCGCTTGAGCAAATCAAACACTCACCCCCAGTCAACTGATCTGGGTTTAATCCATCATCATTCTTTAGCTCACTCCACCACCCCAGTTCAGACATGGCCATATGCAAATCAGTCTGACCCTGTGCCTCATGGGAACAGTCCAGCCCGAACTGCCAAGCCATGTCTTCCCTGGACCGGAAACAAGCATCCTGGGACCGGTTTCTGGCTATTCAGCCGTCATCAGCCAGGCTAGCTTGAATCCAGTGGCAAAGTGAGCAAGGGACCCACGTCTGGGCATACCCTGCCAACTTAGGGCGAACAAAGCGATACCAAAGGGGGTGATGGACGGAGCGCTTGAGCAAATCAAACACTCACCCCCAGTCAACTGATCTGGGTTTAATCCATCATCATTCTTTAGCTCACTCCACCACCCCAGTTCAGACATGGCCATATGCAAATCAGTCTGACCCTGTGCCTCATAGGAATAGTCCAGCCCGAACTGCCAAGCCATGTCTTCCCTGGACCGGAAACAAGCATCCTGGGACTGGTTTCTGGCTATTCAGCCGTCATCAGCCAGGCTAGCTTGAATCCAGTGGCAAAGTGAGCAAGGGACCCACGTCTGGGCATACCTTGCCAACTTAGGGCGAACAAAGCGATACCAAAGGGGATGATGGACGGAGCGCTTGAGCAAATCAAGCACTCACCCCCAGTCAACTGATCTGGGTTTAATCCATCATCATTCTTTAGCTGACTCCATCACCCCAGTTCAGACATGGCCATATGCAAATCAGTCTGACCCTGTGCCTCATGGGAACAGTCCAGCCCGAACTGCCAAGCCATGTCTTCCCTGGACCGGAAACAAGCATCCTGGGACCGGTTTCTGGCTATTCAGCCGTCATCAGCCAGGCTAGCTTGAATCCAGTGGCAAAGTGAGCAAGGGACCCACGTCTGGGCCTACCCTGCCAACTTAGAGGCGAACAAAGCGATACCAAAGGGGATGATGGACGGAGCGCTTGAGCAAATCAAACACTCACCCCCAGTCAACTGATCTGGGTTTAATCCATCATCATTCTTTAGCTCACTCCACCACCCCAGTTCAGACATGGCCATATGCAAATCAGTCTGACCCTGTGCCTCATGGGAACAGTCCAGCCCGAACTGCCAAGCCATGTCTTCCTGGGACCGGTTTCTGGCTATTCAGCCGTCATCAGCCAGGCAAGCTTGATTCCAGTGGCAAAGTGAGCAAGGGACCCACGTCTGGGCATACCCTGCCAACTTAGGGGGAACAAAGCGATACCAAAGGGGATGATGGACGGAGCGCTTGAGCAAATCAAACACTCACCCCCAGTCAACTGATCTGGGTTTAATCCATCATCATTCTTTAGCTCACTCCACCACCCCAGTTCAGACATGGCCATATGCAAATCAGTCTGACCCTGAGCCTCATGGGAACAGTCCAGCCCGAACTGCCAAGCCATGTCTTCCCTGGACCGGAAACAAGCATCCTGGGACCGGTTTCTGGCTATTCAGCCGTCATCAGCCAGGCTAGCTTGAATCCAGTGGCAAAGTGAGCAAGGGACCCACGTCTGGGCATACCCTGCCAACTTAGGGCCAACAAAGCGATACCAAAGGGGATGATGGACGGAGCGCTTGAGCAAATCAAACACTCACCCCCAGTCAACTGATCTGGGTTTAATCCATCATCATTCTTTAGCTCACTCCACCACCCCAGTTCAGACATGGCCATATGCAAATCAGTCTGACCCTGTGCCTCATGGGAACAGTCCAGCCCGAACTTCTCCGAGTCGCCCACCGCTTACACTGTAAAGCTCCACTTTCGGGCAATGAGAGTATCCGAATAAACGGTCAAGCGCTCCAATGGTCCAGTTGGAAATCAAGAGGTATCTAAACACTTGACCATGTTATCTTAAATAGAGAACTAAAATCCTTTGATTTACTTAGTGAAGAGTTTGGTCTCCCATCACACCAGACCACGCGCTACTCGCAGTTGTATCACTGTCTCAAACGATGTCTTGGTTCTCCTCCCTGGACTTTGAATTCTTCACCAGTTCTAGATTATCTTCTTACTTGGGGTCGACATAAAGGGGTGTTGTCAGGTCTATATGGTCTTTTAATTAATTGCTTATACTCACAACCACTTCTTAAAGCTCTTCAAGAGAAATGGCAAGAGCGTCTACACATTACTGTTGAAGAAAATGACTGGTCGGATATGTTGGAAGCCCTTGACAAAGGTGCTTGAGAGGCCCGTTTGAAGTTTTGCCTTTTCAAGTCTTTACATGATTGGCACTGGACACCTTTAAAGTTGCAAAGAGCAGGTTTACCACCACACTCTAAATGTTGGAGATGTCTTGGAGTCAATTGTGACCTTCCTCATATACTCTGCCCTTCCATGCAAGATTTTTGGACATATGTAGGGAATACTCTGCAAGGTTTAATCTCTTCCCTTAGCATTCCTCTCACCCCTTTCATCATTTTATTGCATGATTTTAGAAGTCTTCCTACCATTACATGTTCACAATGTTGCCTTTTGCATACTGCACTCTCCACAGCTAAAATCTGCATTCTAAGGCATTGGAAATCGTCTAGTCCTCCTTCGCAGGAAGAATGGATGGTAGCAATGATTCAAACGGCTTCACATGAACGTATTATTTACAGATTGCAGGATCAAGAGGAAATTTTCCAACAAGTGTGGGCTCCTTTTATCAGTGACCCCTGAATTCCTTCCCACTCTTCTCATAACTTTTTCTTCTCTCTTTTTTCATACATTCTTACTTGATCCGGCAAAGGATTTTACTCTTTTCCATCCTCTTAATCTTCTCTCCCTTTTATATCAATTTATTTCATTTTATGATATTCTATATGTACTCATAATTTTCATGCATATTAAATCTTTCTCAATAAAAAATTATGAAACAAAAAACAAATTGAAATTGCCAACTGGTTGAAGGTTAAGGTCTATATAGTCATGCGAGTTCTAAAAACTAAGCTGTGCTCATTGAAGAACATAGTGACTGGTCAGGAGGAACAACAGTACAGTATTGATGTTCTGGGTAATAGGAGACAGATAACAAATGATGAAGGATTACATTTGTAGGTGAAAGTGTGAGTAGTGAAGATGCACTTTGAAGAATGAGAACAGGCTCACCTCCAGAGATGTACCTCCAGCCGCGGCCCGTGCAGGTAAGAGCGATGGGGCGGTGGGGCTGGGTGCGGGGGGATTACAACAGACGACGACGAGGGAAAATTAATTACTTATTTGATTTTCCCTTGTGTTCGTCTTTCGAATCCCCACCCAACCCGGCCCCACTGCTCTTACCTGCACGGGCCGTGGCTGTGTACCTCTGTAAAGACCTGATGATGATTTTGATTATTTCTAGTGCCTCCTGTCAGGTCTTTCAAGGAGTAGATAAAAGGTGGAGAAAGTACTTTCTGTCATAAGACTGATGCTTGTGGCTCTGGAGGTAATTGTAGTTGTAGTAAAAAAATAATATATGTCTGGTCTTAACAATTCTGCTATTTTTACTTGCTGGCGTGGGGATTGGGAGTAGAAAGCGCAAGGCCTGGCTCATTAGAAAGATAGTAGTGTTCATAGCCAAGGCATCACACATGGTGGTTCTAGTGATGGTGTTACAAGGCACCCTAACAAGAATTCAGGGGCTCACATGTAGTTGATCTTCTAGCGCATCAAAGACCCAGCAGGTCCTTGTATCCAAGCATATCTGTCTATGTTAGTATTTGTTGATGCATGTCTGTCATTTTTTTGATTCTTGGATAATTGTATCATTTATGAGTAGACAGAAAAAATGATCTAAATTGTAAATTAATAGAAAAAAAATCCAGTATGCAGACCAAAGGGTTATACAACTGGATGGTCACAAAACCGAAATCAACCAATCCAATAAACTGTTCCACTCTCAAATCCAATGAGATGTGAAAGCCCTCGATTTCAGAACCCAAAATTGCTCTTTTAGATCATTTCATAGGTTTGGTTTAAGGACACAACACCCCCGAATTTAAAAAATCTCAGCCGTGCCTGTGGAAAAAGTGACTCTTGGCTAGGTAGGTGATAGAATTCAATATTTTGCCTTCGGGACTATCTGGCTTTGTCGATTCTCATTTCTACACCACGTTTCATAAGCATTGACAAAATGCAACAAATCCTAGTTTTTCTAAATGCAGAAACATCATCTGTGATAGCTCTACGTTAATTTTTTCAGTATGCAAAAAGAAGTATTTGGGTGTGTGGAGAAATTAGATAAGTTGGCAGTGGGAGAAAGAAAGATGGCGGATTGACTCCGCTGTGAGGAACATGTCCCTCGAGTCCTCCGATAGCGCTGTTGGTTACCGCTACTGAATGCTTTCTTCTACTCAAATGCGGCGGCTAAGAAACATGGAATTGATGGTGTAAAGGAGAGATTACTCACATTTTCACCTAGTTGCTATGCTGGAATACACAGCCCCTTTGCCGCTTCTGGAGACTGCTCCCACATGCTCGCCAGCTGATCGGGCCCGGCTGCTCTGCCTTCTACTGGCCCAGCCTCCTTCCAATCCATACTATGGCTCCTCCTAAGACTAGCGTGTCGAAGAGCGGACGTCCTGCTCGGACTTCCACTGCAACGGGGGCCGCGCTTCCCAGACCGACAACTGCCAAGGGGAGTGCATTGGCCGACTCCCGTTCGCATGAGCAGCAAGCCGGAGCTCACAAAAATGCCCTACCCGCATGGGGAAACCGATCCTAAGGTTGTTTCAATCAGGTAAAGCTACGAATATTCTCTGTGCTGTCTCTGAAACGGCATTTGCCAATACTTTGCTCGGCGCGGTCCAACTGAGCCGTGCAGAAAAAGCTGAAAGGAGGGAAGAGAGTCCTGCCAGCTGGACCACTTACAGGATAAGGAGAACGCGGACCCATTGAGTGAACATTTCAAAGACCTCCTGACAGAGACGCCGCAACACCCAGGCATCGGTTAGTGGCAGCGCTACTGTTTCCAGTTCGGATATTTCTTCTATGCCACTGTTGCAGTCTCAGCAGTTTCAGCAACTGCTAGAACTAGCTAATGTGCTGGGCAACATTGTAACTTGTTCCAACTCAGGGGCTCTTACTCCAACAGCCGGATTGGCCATATCTTCCCCTGGGGCAGCAGAGCCCTTGCTGAAAGGTGATACAATTGATACTAAATCAGATGAGCAACCATGGGATCAGCTCACTGTGTCACTTGACGAGGCTAATACCTTGCCTGCTTCACTCTCTCTTTCGCAGAGTATGGCTTATTTACCTTCAGATGCTTTAGAGGATCCTAACGCCCAAGCTAATCTCTCCTCAGTCAAGAAGAAGCACAGTGTTAAATCTTCTAAAACTGTTAAGTGCCTCAAAAAAAGCATAGAATCCCAGAGCAAAGTGCAATATCACGGTGCCCCAACAACGCGCTTAAAGGGGGGAGTGGAGGGTAGCCCCTTATGTAAATGGGTCACTTCTAAAGGAGAAGTCAAGGCAATCATATTGAGACGCTCAAACTCTGGCCCAGGGGATGGGCCCGGCTCCGATTTGCACTCTGCCCCTCTCTCAGAAGTACATAACATTGCAGGGAGCTTAGTGAAAGGCGCTTCGCTGCTACCTGGCTCCTCTCCATTGGCAGCGAGCGAAGCTACTACACCTAGCGCCGATATACAAGAACCCTCGCTTTTGTCAATTTTACAGGCTCTGCAGGTGCAAAGAACCGAGGCACAGGAGCACAATGCACAGGTTAGAGCCGACAACCTTCTGATTCAGCAGTCACTATCAGAAGTGACTAGTAAGGTGGGATTACTTATTGGCTGAATGAATGCGGCCAGGGAGGAACCCAAGTCGACTAGGGTTCCCATTGCCATCTTTGAGAATTTCTCACCAGTGTCCCGTTTAGAAATTCGAGGGCTCCTCATGGCAGCAAGCTCAGGGTCTCCTTATGACCCATGTCCTGTCGCAGTGGCCAAATTGGCCCCGGTTCCGATCGCGTCGTTGCTATCACTAATTTTTAATGGCATGTTTGTAACAGGGCAGTTTCCTATACGCTGGAAACTAGCATCCATTTTGCCCCTTTTAAAAAAAACCCAGTCTGGACCCCAAGGATCCAAATAATTTCCGCCCCATTTCCAGGCTCCCGCTCCCAGCAAAATTGATAGAAAAAATCATGAATACACAACTAAGTACCTTCCTAGCGGAGACACAAGCTTTGGATCCCTCCCAATATGGCTTTAGAGAAGGCCATAGTACAGAGTTCGCTCTCATCAAGGCCACAGATGAGATTAGGGAAGCCGTTGATCGGGGTGGCAGGGCAGCTCTGGTCTTATTGGACCTGTCCGCCACCTTTGACACGGTCCATCATGACATCTTGATGGACCGTCTAAAGGCATGCGAGATCCATGGGAAAGCCTGGGACCTTTTAAGATCTTTTTTATCCGACAGAGAACAAATTGTTGCACTGGGAGATCATCAGTCTAAACCTTTTGCATTGCCCTGTGGGGTTCCACAGGGGTCCTCTCTCAGTCCCACGCTTTTTAATGTGTACGTCTCTTCTTTGGCCCCTATTATCAGTGCGTTTGGATTTGGCCTCACCTCGTATGCGGACGACACTCAAATTGTGGTGTCTTTGCTACCCGGTAAGGAGGCAGGATTGGATAAACGCTTTCAAGACTGTATGATATCAGTGGGGAGTTGGATGGCAGAGAACTGCCTAAAGCTCAACACTGGTAAAACCGAGGTCATATTGTTTGGCAACGATGTTAACTTCCGGACACCGAACTGGTGGCCAGATTCGATGGGCTCTCTCCCTTCGCCCGCAAAAAAGGTTAAAAACCTGGAAGTGATAGTGGATGACAGTC
This sequence comes from Calotriton arnoldi, assembly GCA_963921515.1. NCBI lineage: Eukaryota > Metazoa > Chordata > Amphibia > Caudata > Salamandridae > Calotriton > Calotriton arnoldi. The sequence goes on from CAWUFW010004150.1 coordinate 21,904, forward strand.
TTACCTTCAGTCAACAGGTAAACTCAGTGGCATCAAAAACATCTTATGTGATTAAAACACTTAGGAAAATATTGCCGTTCCTTCCCCTGAGTATCCGGCAAACAGTAGTCGCGACTCTCGTAATGTCAAGGTTGGACTACTGCAATAGTCTGTATCTAAATGTTCAACAAAGGTTCCTGAACAAACTTCAAATGTTGCAGAATGCAGCTGCCAGACTGCTTACGGGCACATCTCGGTTTGCTCCTATATCCAAGGAAATAAAAAAACTGCACTGGCTCCCGTTAAGGAACTGAGTTCGCTTTAAAGCCCTCTGTCTGGTTTTTAAAGCACTTCAAGGTACCGGACCAGACTATTTAAAACAGCAGCTCCACTGGTACATACCGAAAAGACCACTTTGCTCACTAGGTGCCAGGTTGGTCTCAGTACCACACATAAAAAAAGTGCGGTGGGGAGGCAGAAGCTTTGCTTATTGCGCGGCCAAAGCCTGGAACGACTTGCCGTTTCAATTAAGAAATGTCACAGACCTTTTAGCTTTCAGGAAAAGCTTAAAAACCTGGCTCTTTGCCCAATACATTTTCTTCCGTTTCTTGCCTAAAGGAGATGTAACTAGCGCCAGGACACCACCGGGTAATCGCTGCGCTGTATAAATATCATTAACATTAACATTAATGATGTGGTGGAATTACAACAATGTCTTGCAGACAATGAAGAGGCTATGACATCAACTACTAGCCTAGTTCGTGCTCATGACAATCAGCTAGCAGCCTTACAGGGGAAAGTCGAAGACCTGGAAAATCGACGGCGCCGAAACAACTTAAGGCTGTTTGGGGTGCCTGAAGGAATGGAGGGCTCCGACCCTTGTGCAATCATTGTGCAGCTATTTCAGAAGGCCTCTCCAGATTTGTCAGACTGGGACTGGGATTGTCAAGTCCAAACGACTTATTGACTGCCAATCCTTTTAAATCATTCTGATTGGTTCAACTTACGACATCCCCGTCCATTTCTTATATTCATTGGTAATTTTCTCCTACGACAGGCTATTGCTATTAAAGCTCGCCCTGCTACACCTGTGGCGGTTGAATCTATTTCCATCTTTGTGAGGTCGGATTTATGTAAAAGCACAATGGATAAGAGATGGAAGATGAGACAGCTTCTTGACCCTCTGAAAGCGATTGGTGCTCAGGTGTTTTTGCAGGAACCAGCCCGTATGAAGGTTATCAAGGAAGGGCATTCTCAGACTTTCTACTCAGACCTGGAAGCAAAACAGGCTCCCAGCAAATGGCAGCAATGTGCTAAACAATAACTTTAGCTGAAGGGAGGTCCCCTTAAAGGGTCAATGACATCTAGCCGGTGCTTTTTGATGAACCACAACTAGATATATGTTTAACTCAGCTACAACATGTGGCTCTTCTTTTTCTATCATTTTTTGTTTTGCTTTACTTTTGTTTGGCTTTTTGCCAACCTAAACACTGATTAACTATTGGATATAATAGACATTCACTGGAGGGGGGCTCCCGGGTACCGTGTTCCTCTGTGGCTGTCAACCATTGATAGCCGGAAAGGGGGGGATGATTCCTTTTCAGGACACTTGGTGGGAGGGTTTGAGATAAGTGTGTGGAAAGAGAGGGGAGGGTAAAGGGGGGCCTGCTGTCAGGCCAGAGTGGGGGGGGGAAATCAAAGGGTTCCAAAAGCAATCACGTTTACAATATAATACAGGGCTACATTTTGGATATGGGGCGCACTATCTTGGATTTTGTTTTCCTATCTCCAAATTTGAGGAATCAAGGCATAGGGCTTGGGTGGGGCTCCTCATTTAAAAAAAAATAACAGTGCTTAGTAATGGGGGTAATTAGGTGTATGTGTTGGAACATAGCTGGATTGAATGCGGCGAGTAAGCGTCAGCTAGTAAGGGAAGAACTTAAATTATACAAGCTCCACATTGTACTTCTTACTGAAACTCACTTGGCTTATAAGGATAGGGGCTTGTTCCAACACTTAGGTTTTGAAACAATTGTTTGCACATCCCAGGGTGTTTTGATCAGAGGGGTAGCCATTTTAAAGGATAAACGGATGAAGTGCAGTATTCTTAAGGTCTCTGCTGATCGCCGAGGAAGATGGGCAATTTCGCAGCTAGAAATCCATGGCATAAAATATGTACTTTGTGCTGTATACAGGCCTAATGTCGATGACCCCACTGTCATTAACGCCTTGATGCTAGAGCTATTGGACTGGCAGGGCGACTTGCTAGTTATGGGGAATTTTAATTGTACCTTGAACTATGGCATTGAGTCTACAAATAGGGGGGCTACCACAAGAATGGCAAAGGTCAGAAATTCAATTTTGGAGCTGGCTCGTCTTCATTGCTTGAGAGATGTTTGGCGGACACTCTATCCTGCACTACCAGGGTACACTTACTACTCTGCCACACACAAGCAGTACTCCAGAATTGACCTGGCCTTTGTCAACAACCACATACTACTTTCGGCCAATATTGAGGTCTGTCCCAGGATAACCTCAGACCATAATCCCATTTTACTTAGTTTTCAGCCACCGGTAGTAAACAGGACTAGACGGTCATTGCCATTTTCCAAGTACCTGCTGACCGATAATGATTTCTTCTCATTCATTTGAAAATCTCTAACAGTTCAATATTAACACCATTTCCCCTTTCATAGTATGGGATACAATAAAGGCCTACGTGTGAGGTATTACCCAACAGTACATTTTGCGACAAAATAAAACAAGGGAGAATGATATGAAGGCCGCTTGTCAAGCACTAATACAATTAGAAACTCTCCATGCTGATGAGATTAGGTTAGGGGGGGCCAAAGCAGGAGCAGCTATATATTTTATTAATAGACAAACGCTCACTCATGGGTAGGATGTTAAAAGAAATTATCGCTGCTAACTTTAATAAACATCGCTCCTTGCAATATGAATATGGGGAACAGGTCGGGAGAGTGTTGGTGTATCAACTAGCTGATAAGAAGTCGAAGAGGCAAATAAAGGCTATAAGAGGAGAGGATGGATTGCTATATGTACATCCTCATTTAATAATAGAACAATTTTCTCAATTTTACCAGAGACTTGACACCCCGTCCAGCTCACCCCATAAAACAGAGCTTGATAATTATCTAAAAGGCTGTAAATTGCCGCATTTGAATGAAGAAGAAGCTGCCCCTCTTCATCACGATATTATGCATGAGGAAATTCTGACGGCCTTGGCTGCTCTTCCCTCGGGCAAGGCTGCAGGGGATGATTCCCTGCCAATTGAGTTTTATAAAACTTTCAAGAATCTCATTTTACCATTACTAAAAGCGGTTATACATCAGATTGGGATTAGAATGGAGGTACCTAACTCCTGGGACATGACCAATAATGTTTTTTTCCTAAAAAAGGGAAAGCCACCTGAGGAGTGCGGATCTTACCACCCTATATCCCTCATAAATACGGATGCCAAGATCTTTGCCAAAGTCTTGGCAAACCGTTTAGCCCCCCTCATGCCCGGATTAATCTTGAGTCAGCAGCATGGGTTCATAGCAGGTAGAGATACCATGGCTCATGTCAACACTGCTATTGTTGCCTTTGATATAGCAAGGACGGCAGCGATAAATATGGGGATGGTGCTACCAGATGCCAAAAAAGGCGTTTGATCGAGTTGTATGAGACTGCTTATGGTCAACGCTTTTGGCCAATGGTTTGGGGGGGCCATATAGAAAATGGGTACGCACTTTATATACTAACCTGCAGGCTAAATTAATATATACTAACTTGCATTCGGCCCCTTTTCGAATACACTGAGGTACCAGTCAGGGGTGCCCTCTTTCCCCACTACTATTTGCACTATATATTGAGCCGTTTATAAGATCACTTAACTCTAACGCTCATATTTTATCATTTAACATTGGACTACACAAACTAAAGGTCACTGCGTATGCAGATGACTTAGCTGCCTTCTCTTCTGACCCAGCGACAGCACTTGCCTTAATTCAGGATGAAGCCAAAACATTCGGCCATTTTTCCGGCTATAAGCTCAATGTTAATAAGACTCAATCTGTTCTCAACTTTCACCCTGCGATATAGATATCAGGTGCTTGCACGACTACAACCTATCTTGGGGTACGAATTTCCCCCGTGCTGAGCAGATATGGAGGCTTAATTATGAGCCATTGCTGCAGCCTGTAACCCAAAGCTTAAAGAACTGGCATAAACTTCCAATCAGCATAATTGGTAGATGTAACATTATCAAGATGACAGTGCTACCCAAGTTTTTATACCTGTTTCGTGACATTCCCTGAGTGTTCCTAATTTTTATTTTAAGAAACTAGAAGGAGCAATATATAGCTTTATATGGGGGTACAAGCAAGCACGCCTTGCTATACGATTTCTCAAACTTCCTTACAATCAGGGAGGGCTGCAACTACTCGATTTGAAATTATACCACAGGGCAGCGTTTTCAGGACGCCTTCGAAGTCTTCTGTCCACTGAGAACCAACACTTCTGCTTCCATCTTGCACTTGGATCAGATAGCAGCATGTTTTTGTACAAAATCAATGATCCCAACTACTTTAAAAGAGTTCGATTCAAGATAATCAGGGATATAACACATATATGGCAAGAAATTTTAGGCCACTGCTCTCTGTCCTCTAGGCAGTTTCATTTTAATCCTAACCTCCCTTTGTAGGGGAACCCAATCCTCCCGGGAAGTATTTCACAATGCAGTTGGCCGACGCTGGGCAAGTTATGGCGTTGAGCGGCTTGGGCAACTGTATGATTTCAACTGTTTTCAAACATTTGGTGATCTACAAACTTCGTATGAACTTCCGCAACAACTATTTTATACTTATCTACAGATTAGAGACTATTTTTCAAGACAGCAAAAGATTAAAATACTGGAGAGTTCCGATCTATTGGCATGTCTATATGACATGACCAAGAAATTACAAATCAGCACAATGTATCTACATCTTTGTCAATATGGGACTGACAATAGCCAGCGGGTGGCTATATGTGAAGCCAAGCTTTAGGTGTAGATATTGCTCATATAGAGCTAACTTCTGCATTAGATACTCTGGATGGGGCAGTACATACTATTAGCTTAAAGTTGCAGCAATTCCGCACTATCTGTATGTTATATTACAACCCTGAAATAATTGTGAAATGGGCCCAAACAGAACGGGGAGATGGGGGAGATAGGCTGTTCTGTCTGAAATGCGGAATGATGGCAGCAAATACTGTACATATGTTTTAAACCTGCCCAAAGCTTGATATATTCTGGAACGAAGTCACGCAAACTACCAGTAGACGCTTAGAGTTGGATTTCTCTCCCACGGAAAAAGTGATCATGTTAGGTTATAAGGCGGAAGCCAATTTTGATTTGAGGTTTTTCTTTTCCATTATTTTAGTCGTGGCTCGACTTTGCATTGCATGGATCTCGCCAAAACCCCATGCAGCAGCAGAATGGTGGGCAAATATGAAAGAGATTTACGACAGGGAAAGGGCGTTGGCCAGAACTAGAGGTGTCTGCTCATTACAGAAATTTGATCGCATATGGAACAGATTTGCTTGGATCATATGAATCATATGATAGACTACGATTTAGATAGCTCTCCCCTCCTTTTCTTTATTTTTTCTTTATTTTTCTCCTATCTCTAACCTTCTCCTTGTTTTCTGTTTTTTCCTGTTTTTTTGTTGCTTCTATGTTTCCTAAATGCATATGTATTGATTCTTCTTATATATTACGTTGTATCTGATTGGAATATTTCCCTTCTTCTTTTTTTCTGTTGTTTATTGTATGTGCTCTGAACAATTGTAAAAAGTATAAAGATTGCTTCCTTTGACAAAATAAAAAATAATTTAAAAAAAAAAGGAACGGCCTGCAGGTTTCCTATTACCTGAAAGGAAAGAGAATGTTCAGAACGCCATTGGGTTTACACAGCAGCTCAAGTGTTGAGATTGGGAGTATAGCAATAACCCTAAAAGAAGAGTGGAAGAATATTTAAAATATATAGTCCTTTTTGTGCTCTTTACAACATGGCAAATGTCCTTAATTATGTTATCAACAAAATGAAAGTTTTGAACGTGCCAGCTTTTCAGAGACTTTCATTCACATTAAATACAATTCTGAAAATAAACTGTATGCATTTAGAATACCAGTTGCTCAAACAAAGTGTTAGTAAAAATCTGATCGTAAAAAATAAAAAAATAAAAAAAGAGAAATGAGATAAGTTGGAAGCCCAACCATCACATGTATCTTTGCTGATGAATAAATTCCTTGCAGATATTTATTTCCAACCATGGGAATCAGTTCTTTCTGGATGTTTGTCAAAATGGAAGCTACTTGAGACATACAATGTGAGGCGAGCAAGACGACGCTCTGCAGATCAATGACCTCAAATGTCACACTTTTCTCTGCAATACCTTTTTATTATTCGACCGTACTAAATGAGGGAAGCCAGCCATAATGAAACCAACCTTCCCACTGTGTTCCCTAGAGGTTCTTACTGGTCACCAATGGTAGAAAAAAGACTAAAAAATCTCAAGTGGTCCTTTACTTCCTGTTGATCAGGCACAATGGTGCATTAGTTTGGTCCTAGTTCTACCACATTGAAAAACATAGTGAGCAAGCACTGGCACATCCTCACCTCTGAAAATCTATCTCTTGAAAACACAACCTTTTCTTTTTTAAAAGGATGCAGCTTGAGAACCATCGCAATGAACAAACAACTCTATAGAATCTACCCCCAGGGACGCTCCGCCACCCATGTGGCAGGTGTCTCACTCGAAAGGCCACTGAGATTGAGTTAGGTCTGTTGACTCCATGGCAACTAACAACATTTACTGATTGCAATTCAAGTAACATATTTTATGTTGTTGCTTTTCCTTGCAATCTCAAATATATAGGAATGACTTCAAGAAAGGTACCTGTCAGAATTAACAAACGTCGCTGCATGACCAGGTGCAAAAAAATATATATAACAAACATCACTAAACATTTCCTGGATCAGAAACACAGGGAAAAAAGATCTACATTGTACGTAATCAAAAGAATCACACCCCTCCGTAGGGATATGAAAGCATACCTACTGGTCTTTGAACAGGAATGGTTATACAGGCTGCAGACTGACACAATGGGACTGAATGATATTAGTGACTAATCTAGGAGTGTTTTACCCTATGTGCTTTCAGTTACCATTTTAAGGAGAACTCCAACACTCTGCTGGTTCCTAGCTATTGGTACATAGCAGTGGCAGTGCGTCCGTTGGGGCGTTGCCCCCCTGCCCGCAGCTCCCTCGGCGTCTCTGAACTTAAGAGACGCCGAGGGAGAACTGACAATCTCATGTCAGTCAGCATGACGTCGGACCGCCCACCCCCTTCAGAGTCTGAAGGGGGTGGGCGGTCCGGCGTCATGTTGACTGACAGGCATTGTCAGTCAGACCGTCACCAGGGGCATGCAGCAGCACAATGCTCAAGTGCGCATGAGTGGGTAAGGTCGGCGAATTTTTCCGCCGTGTCCAGTCATGCGCACTAGTGGCTGCACAGGCTGGCGCATGCCCATTAGGAGAGCAAGGGTTGAGCAAAGGCTCAAACCTCGGTCTCCTAATGGGCAGGCGGGCGGAGAGTAACCGTGCCCTAAGTCAATCCTGGCGCTGCTGGCAGCGCCAGGATTGGCTGAGAGGGGTTGCCACCCACTTGCCAGCAGTGATGCGGGAGTGCGGCTGTTCCGTTCCTGTAGGCGCCCATGCCAACGGACCCGAGGCGGCGCGGACCTGCTCAGGTAGGATTTTTCTTTAATTTTAAAACTCCCCCCCACCCCGGCACTCCCCCCACCTCCCCCCCGCGACACCCCACCCCCGCGAGCCGCGACTGGTGTGCGTGCATCTCAGATACAGAAAGATTTATGGAGGGAGCAAGGAGCTGTGTGGGTATATCTTTGGTACAAAAAGGAGGGCACAATGAGCGATTGCGTCTGAGGCACAGAAAGGTAGGCAGTTGTCTTAGTACACCTGTGGTACAGAAAGAAGGATTGAAGGAGGATGGAGCTGTATTTCGCTGCGCTTAGCGCTATAATGTTGACGTGGCTAAATTAACGTGGCCCCTGGTGGGGTATTTTATAGTACAAACTGGATGAGTCAGAGATTGAAGGGCGTCGAAGAGGACTCAGATGCCCCCATGCTGCCCTCACCCCGATACAGAGAAGCAAGACCTGCTTTTAAGCGGGTGTCTGGCTCATCGCAACCCCTGACTTCCCCTCCCTGCAGGAGAAGACATTTGCTGCCCTATTTAGGCATGTCGTTAAATGGCGTGAGCGCATGTGAATGCTTTTGTGCATGTGTTGCGTGTGTGTCAGTATTCAATAAAAGATGATTGGAAGCCACTAAAAGTGCACTTTCGGCACCTTCACTCAACACTCCCCGCGTTTTACAGGCTTAGCACACGTCCTGAGGTGTCTAAAGTCTTTATGAGCGGGTTTTCCTACATAAAATATTTACTCACTCCCTCTAGCTTGTGCCTCACCCAGGCAGGCTCACCTCTAGGTTGCCTGTGGCCTCCCTGGTCTCTCATCTTATGCCCTTCTTTATGAGCAGACACCTCCTCAGACTTTTAGTCCTGGGCCGACCGCAGTCCCCCCCCAGCTTGTATCTATTTCCGGGTTATCTCATATTCTCCCCTACAAGTAGGGCCAATGGAATTATGTGGCAATGAAGGGTAAAATTACGCTGTAAGATAATGCTAATTATGTGGCAATACTTAACTAGATCTTTTTTTGCTACACACATCGATACATAAGTGATACCAACGCTGTGTAAAATACAAGTTTCTTAATAAAAAAGAACAATATTCACCAGATCGTACTAAAATTATGTCAGTAACAAATAATGATTTTGTTTTGCATGGAAAAAACAGAAGCAATATGTTATTAATATTGTCTCCTCTAACTCCCGCAGTGGAAAAACACTTGTCATTAAAAAAAAAAACAGGTCTGTCTATTTAATTGTGCGCATCCCAGATGTGTTCTAGAACTAGCTTTCAGTTTTCACTTTACTCTGTGACTCCATTACGGATATTTAGCCATACCTCTTTCCATCAAGAAATAGCTCTGCAAAACAGTGGTGAACATTACAAATGTAGTGTAAGTGTCTTTCTAGAAGGCACACTGTCAGATCTAAAACACCACACTTGAATAATGAAGTACAATGTTTGGGATTTTCTCTATTCTGAGTGACCTCTTCAAATAAGTAAGGCTTTAACAAACGTATTTATGGTATTTCGTGTTTTTTTGCCCTGTTGATAGCTATTTATTGTGATTTTGTATACTCTGAGCACCCAGTAGGCTATATAATATGAAAGATGTATTTATATTCTTCGTTTTTATGCTTGGTTCATGACTAAAATTACTTAGAATATATATATATATCGCAAATTTTGGATCCTAATAAAAATAAATAACGACGGCTTTGATAATTGCCCGAATTTGGCAAAATAAAACATTTCATGACAAATAAAGAGTCATTATTTCCAACTTGTTTGAATTACACTTTAATATATAAGGTATTTTATGTAGTAGGCAGAATCCCTTCCCCAGCCCATCAATCAGGGACATTAATACAGTCCTGGCAAAGTATTTGTCTCATTATTGCCATTTAAATACCCTTCTACAGCAATGTGGAAATTGCGGCAAATGTGGTAAATACATTATAATGTGGAAGATGCTCCCACAGAGCTGATAATCCGCGCTCATAAAATAGCACAAACGCACATTTATTTTCCTCTCTTTTTCAACATGGAAAATATCTTTTCATGAGGATAAATCCCTGACGCTTTCCCCCACAAGATATGGTTTAGCTCCTTTATCATCCAAATTGTGCCACTTACGCCTCTATGTTTACTTGTGTAGTTATGGCGGGGAATGCATTGCAAATGTTTGTGCATAACCCCAATGTTGCTGTTTTGTCAGTGCTGCTCGCCACACTTGCAGTGGGCACTTCTGTGGGAGCCCCGCTGCCCGGGAAGATGAAAGAACAGGGAGCTGTGCCTTTAAAAATGCGGCTTGCAGCACCTGTCAGAGGCTTTCAGGGCCTGGCTAAGAAAAATGAACGTGAAAAAGCTCCTCCATTAACATAAAGCCATTTAGTTGATCAATGGTCCCCAGCAGTAAACAAGGATGGTTAATCCATAGAGCAGCTGATTGGGTCTGCAGCCCGCTGCCTGGGCGCGAGGGCTGCCGTGACAATAGGGAAGAACAATGTTTGTGATTGACCCGGCGCAGAGCACTGCCTGGAAAATTAAAACTGCTGAAGAGAGGGAAAGCAAAGCGAGACGGCGAGAGGGGGAGAGCTAGAGGTAAAGAAGAAGGCGAGGACACGACAGAAGGGGAGAGCAAAAAGGAGATGAGAGGGACAAGGGAAGAAGTGGGGTTGGGATAAGATGGAGGAGGGAAGGGGTGACAGATAAACTGGAGGGAGAACATGTGTAAATAAAGGAGGTAGGGAGGAAGAAATGCACAAGGAAGTAAGCAAAGAATTGGTCTATGGTGGGAAAGAAGGGTGAAGGAAAGAAAAAGGTAAAGAGAAATAGATGGAGGAAGGGGGTGTAAATGAGAAAGTTGTGAAAGAAAAGGAACAGAAAGAGAAGGGAAGAGGGGAAAAAAAACAAAGAAGGGGTAAATAGAAGTAAGGGAAAGAGAGGATAGTAAAGATGGGATGAAGAAAGTGAAGTGAAAGAAAGGGTAGTGAGAAAGAGATGGGACAGGTGTGATGGCAAGAAAGGAGGGAAGAAAGAAAAAGAGCAAGAAAGAACACAAGACAGAAAAAGAAATCATCTGAATGAGAGCAACAGAGAAAGTAAACGAAGCACATATGTAAATAAAGAGAAAGTAAAGTCGGAAACAAATAAAGAAAAGTAGCATAGAAAGAGGATGCCAGGAGAGAAAAAGTAAAGGAACTGAGCTCTAGGTGATGAAATAGACAAATGGAAGTGAGGGAAAAAAGCACAGATAGAGACAGTGTAGAGGACAAGGGGAGAGGGGAAGAAAGAGTCAACAAAAGGCTTAGGAAAAACCAACCATTCTGAGAGCACCTACAGTCAAGATCCTTCACCTTGTACATCAGTTAGAAGGCCTTAAGTCTACCTACAACTGTTAACATATCACTACATCTTTGGGAACACATAGTCTCAGGTGAAGGATCTTGACTGTAGGTGCTCTCAGAATGGTTGGTTTTTCCTAAGCCTATTGTTGACTGAACATTACGTGCTCTTGGCCATAGTACTTAGTGTGTACATCTTATCTTAAGCAACATTTCAGCACTCCTTGTTTTGGAATACCTTCTACTCTATTTAAAGGTATTTTCTGTATTCCTGGTATGAATGGCTCCAAACTAAATGGCCAAGAATGAGTTCTGGTGTTGGAATATGCAGAAGGGTTCAGGTTTGTGCAGTAGACTGTGATGAGTTTTCAACTTCCAGAGAAAATATAGAGAGGACATGAGATGAGAGAACTCTCTTAAGGGCATACTTTTTGAGGAGGCCCTCTGCTTTTGATTGCAGTGGCTCAGTTTATTTGGTGATTCACAATTCCAATCATGGGTAAAACATGGCTTGTTGAACATAGATGAGATGTACTTGCAAATTGTTTGATTGCATATTGCATTTCAGGTTTTCAATTTGACCAATCTTTTGACTTCTTACCAACGAAATATGAGTGTCTTCCTGGTCGAGGACCACACTGCTTTTTAGGTCTCTGCCTGCACCAGCGCTTGCGCTGGTCTGGCCGAGAGTTTTAGTAAGCGGGTTTTGGAAGTGCAAACACTGGCTTTCGGCTGGCGACCAGCTTGAGTTCACGATGGCGTGCACGCGCAGCTGGCATCTGGGTTTCCTATCTCTTCCTCGTCATGGCTCATTAACTATCTGGACTCTGATGTTTCAATCGCAGCAGCAGCTCACATTACCAACTCAGGGCCCTGGACTACAGTCACATGAAAAACAACAGCGATTAGCATTGAAATGCAAGCTTTTTTTTGTCTAGTTAGAAATATTGCTTCGGTGGGTTGATTTCACCTTCTATCGCTATTTGTTTTATATTGGGAGTCACAGCCTAATTACCAGTATTATTGTCTCTCGCTGTTTTAAAAAAAAAATATTTATTTGTGCAAAGCACAAAGCTATATTTAAGGTTACTTTTTCCGCGTCACTTCTTCACTCTATTTAAACTCCACACCCCCACTCTTATTGTCTCTCTCCTTCTCTCTCTCTCCCCTCTCTAATTCTCTCTCTACTTAATTAACTCTCCCCTCTCTATCTTTTTAGCCTTTCATTCTCTCTCACCCCTTTATCTGTTTCTCTTTCAAACTCCTTCATTCACTCTCTCTCCCCTTCTTTCTCTCTCTCTATCCCGCTCCACTCTTTATTCTATGTACACCCTTTCTCTCTCTTTCTCTCTCACCACCCTCTCTAATTGGGCATTATATCTTCACTCTATCTCTCACTCGGCAACACCACAGCATCACTCAGCGCAACCACAGCATCAATCAGAGCCAGCACAGCATCAATCAGAGCCAGCACAGCATCACTCAGCACCAACACAACATCTCTCAACGCCATCACAGCATCACTCAATGCCATCACAGCATCACTCAACGCAACCACAGCATCACTCAGCGCCACCACAGCATCACTCAGCGCCACCACAGCATCTCTCAGCGCCACCACAGCATCACTCAGCGCCACCACAGCATCACTCAGCGCCACCACAGCATCACTCAGCACCAAGCACCACCACAGCATCGCACAGCGCCACCACAGCATCGCTCAGCGCCACCACAGCATCGCTCAGTGCCACCACAGCATCGCTCAGCACCGCCACTGCATTGCTCAGCACCGCCACAGCATCGCTCAGGGCCACCACAGCATCACTCAGCGCCGCCACAGCATCACTCAGCGCCACCACAGCATCACTCAGCGCCGCCACAGCATCACTCAGCACCAAGACAATATCACTCAGCACCACCACAGCATCACTCAGCGCCAAGACAATATCACTCAGCACCACCACAGCATCACTCAGCACCACAGCAGTATCACTCAGCAACACCTGAGTATCATTCAGCATCACCTCAGCATCGTCTCCGCAACAGTCACCACCACCACCACCTCAGCATCACTCAGCACCACCTCAGCCTGCTCTCGGAATCTGGCATCTGTTGATTCTCCCCTAGCGTCTGGCCGCTGCTAGTGTTATAATACAGGTACTAGTTCCCAACCTTCACCCTCCGATTGTTTATGCCCCCTCAAAAAAAAAGCTTTAACAAACAACCATTGCAATAGGCAGAAACAAGTTGCCAGCATTGCAAGAACAAAAGAAAACTGAGGAAAATTTTTATTGTAAATACTTTTTTTAATATGGTCGTTCAGTTTTACATAATGCCTTCTTGGTCATATATAAAGTAACAAAAATGCTTCTGACACTTTTTTATTATAACTTTTCAGCATGCCGCACAGCAGCCACACTTCTCTACAGCACAGCTTGAAGACATTGGCAAAGTCAATAGCTCTGGCTAAACACTTATAAGGCCCCAAAGGCGAGACCTATTGGCTATGCCAATGCTTGTTCTCTTATCTGTCTTGTATCAAGACCCTGCTGGACTATGGGGTGAAAGAAAGCTTGAATAAGCAGCTACCTATGTTATATGACATCTCTTTATTAATGTAATAACTGCACTTTCACAATTGCTTTATTAACCTTCCTGCTTTCTCAAATTTGCTTGAAAATGCACCATTTGTCCACTCTTTTTTCAAAATTTTCTCGGTGGGAGAACCTCCCCGAACCCCCCCGAACCCCCCTTAGGTTGTTCGGGCTCGCTCGCTACGCTCGCTCGCTGCGGTGCAGTATGCCAATAATTTTACGCCCACCACTTTCAAATGTCACCAGCCACCACTGGTACATAGTAACAAACTTAGACGAAAAACACATAGCATTATGGCATCTGGAGTCAGGAAAGATGGGATGGGCTGTTAAAAACCACTGTCTTCATCACAGAGAAATTTCTGACTCCCCTGTGAGTCTGCAGCCCCTAGGCCTGTAAGCTCCAACTTCTAGTCCACTCTCTTTTGGCAAATTTAGCCTACTGACTTATGCAAATAAATATTTGGACCTTTTACCTCCCCGCCTTCTTTATTTATGTTCCATGGTCAGCGCCTCTTATTTATCCCAAAGATAGCCTTCCTTTCGAGCATCATCTCTATCAATTTCAAATCAGGTAACCCCAAACTATAGCTCCCATCATGCCTGGGCGGTGACGCAGCACGCATGCATTCCACATCACGCAGACGCCCACATCAGACGCTTGGGGGCGTGGAAGCATTTAGAAATGGCCTGATGCCCGTAACAGGTCAAACTTTTAGCCAGAAGGCTCCTGGCATGGCCGAACGCATGTTATCTGGTGCATGTCTATATGGATGTATATGTGTGTCCTCACTCATTTCAACTGGGAGCATTAGCACCACTGCCACTAATGGCTCATTATCCCAAGCTCATTTTGGCTCCGTTACGACCTCCTTTCAGGGTTGATTATGTTAAGAAGCCTCTCCACCCTGCAGTTTGTGCAGAGACGTTTTAAGGCATGGGCAAAGTAGGCTCTGGCCCAGGGCCCCAGCCTTTCAGGGGGCCCCAAATAGAGCCAGCTCTGTTCTGCAGACCCTGATGACCATCAATAATTCTAAAACAGGTTGTTTTAAAAACGTTTTCCTTTTAATTTATTTTTAATGTGGATGATGTGTGAGAGTCTATTACAGACATTTTGCAGAAATATTTTGGGTTTATGTTTCAAGCAACATCCATAAAAAAGTTTATGTTAGATCAAAACAGGACCTGACATATAAGAAATGAGAGGGTGTCACGGAAATAATTTGGGGGTAATGTTAGTGAGTTGCTGTTGTATTACAATATTGAAAATACATGTCACTATTCCTGATTATTAGATGTAAATACATTTAGAATTTGGAGGAGTGCGCCTGTGCACTGTCAGTGACCTGGTCAAAGAGGGCGTGAGAGAGCTGAAGCTGGATCATATATTCAAAGCTGTTCTGAACAGGGGCCCCCAAAATACATTTGGCCCAGGGCCCTCCAAATCCTTAAGATGTCCCTGGGTTTGTGTGGGCAATCAGAGGAACGTGGTAACAGCCACTCTTAATGTATAACCTATACATGTTGAGCTCTATAATATCATCTAATCTGCTTCTCACATCCATTCATCTTTTTTGGGGGGGTGTGACTACCGAGCGTGCTGCTCTCTGTCTGTGTAGACGATGGTGCCATAGCCCTTAGCTAAAGTAAGTGAAAATATTGTATGAAGACTTTCATCCAAATCACACTTAGAATGCATGCACGATTTTGTTTGCAGTGCATCGCCTGTGGGCCACTTCTTGTAATATTTTTGAGATGTTGATAATACACAGTGCTTGTTTATGGTCTGGCTTGACAGCACAGCTGTCGCCAGACAATTATGTGAACTTTACTAGAGAGGTGCTTTGGCTCCCCCACATGTTGGGAGCCAGGAGTACATGTTTTTGTTGAGCAGAGGTTGTGTGCTTGCACAAAAAAGCGCTTGCCCTCCACACAGAGTGATATTTTTACTTATTTATCCAGCTGCCTGAGTTGACTTTCAGAGGCAGACACATGACATTGTAATGCTATTAAAGTGTCTTAGATAACTAGATAATTTATGTTGTTTTTCTCTGGCAGCACCACAGATGTGAGGAGGGAAGTCATTAACCTACATGGAATTTTCGGTCTGGCTTGACAGTGTAACGTTCACCTGACCTCTTAAACTACATGGATAATATTTTACAGTTCTTTGCTTCCACACTAATGCATATTCATTCCCATGCTATTTACTTGTAATGCTTCACATTACCATACAACATTCTTCTAAAGCCAGACATATTGGCATTGCCAATGCTTGAATACGTTTTGTACATGATGTGCATTGTTAAATATTGTGTTCTTTTGCCCTAGGTATATCCTGTTTAAGGTAGGGAACTCCTTTTCCCATGTATGAATGCTTTCAATAGTGCTAGGAGCAGTGGAATCCTTTAGCCCTGATGAAAGCCCTTGATGATACGTTGGTACATGAATGGACTGAAAAATTATGGTATTATAATGGATGAATGGGCCGTTATAACCAGCAGTCATCCATTCTTACACTCATTTTTTTTTTTTTTTTTTTGTATTTCAAGTATTTTATTGATTTTTCTACAGACCTAGAGAAACAGCAGAGGAAGCTCCGGTATGTTCGTTATGTCAGTGCTAGAACAACATATAGACAATCTCGTAGTAGCTCAGCAGAGCTAACCTCTAGTAGCACAGCTGAAGAAACCGGAGCAAAAAAGAAAGAAGGAGGGAAGAAAGGATAGGAAACGGAAAGCGAGAGGGATAGGAAAGAGAAGAGCAATAGAATGACATTGTTCTAATATTATGCAGTGTGGACAGAAGAGTACCTTAACTATACTGAGGGTACCCCCCTAATAAAGGTATTGCCTTCCGGTTTACCTCAAGGTATTTTTACAATTATCTGAATCCTGCCCTTTATCCAGTACACGTTTTATTAAGAACTCCTTTGCACTGAGGTTAAGTCCACCCTGACAGTACCAACTTGTCAGGGTGGGAAGAGGTTGGCAATGATGAAGCATGATTCGAATTGTGGGTGAGTCTGTCTTATCCAATATATTTTGCATATCTGCACCACTTAGGGTAGTAGACCTTTCCCTCTTCTATCCCTCCACTATACTTATCAATTCAACTAACAGACTCATATCCACCGCTCAAATTAATTTCATATTTCCCTGTACTACTTTACCACTGATCCTGTTTGGGTTCCTGAGTAGCGTGCTACTCCTCAAAAAGCACTTTAATGCTTAACCAGGGGTACCAAGTGCTACATAAATGCAAGCCCCTCCCTCTACTATCTCTCCACTGTCCTTTTCAACACATGTCCTCTGCTCAAATAAAATTCATATTTCCCTATACTAACTCACCACTAATCCTTTTTGGGTTCCGGAGTAGGGTGCTACTCGCCGAAAGGCACTTCGGCGCACATCGACACCTCGTCAGGGGTAGTAAGCGCCATTACAATTACAATTAAAATAACCCCTTATATCCTTGCATAATTTTATGATTTGCTGTCAGCCGCGTAGTGATTGATTTGAATTGTGCATTCAACTGAGGGGCAAATAAAGAAATTAGGGACAGAAACACAGTTGCGATTTAGGCTAGCAATTGCTCATTCTCTCATTACATAAGAAAATGAGCAGTCATTGCTCCCATGATAAATCAAGAAAAATACAGTTAGAGGTTATTCCTATCAATGTTAGAAATGTATTAAGAAAGGAATAATTGTGTGCCAGTAGGATAAATAGGGAGCACGTAAGATTTGTTAACTAACAAAGAACATTACTAGATGTGGGTCGAGTTTGTTTTTATGAAAAAGCATATGCACTAGGGGAGAAATCGCTACAATTACATGTTAAAAATACCAGGAATTTTATTCTAATTAATACATCACCTGGAGATTAGTCAAAGTTCAGTAGGGTGATTAACTTCTGGATCCTCTTCTTGAAATTAGTTTTTGTAAAAAAATCTTGTGTTTGGAAGGAAACTTCCCAAGTAATTCCCTTTTCTTTAATCTAAAGCATTCCCTGTACCTATACATTTAACCCTTTCCTCACCCCTATTCCATATCATAACCTAACCAACCTACTACTTCTATCCGATTTTTAAACCCTGTTTTTGCCTTCCCTTCTTTTTCTCACCAAGATTATTGTATCCAGAAGGTTTACTTCCGAAAAATTCACATTTTCAAAATTGTGGCGTCCAGACACCTGTTCCTTAATGCAGTTATTACTGTACCTATTCCTACCATGGGCACACAACCATTGAAGCTTGCAGGGGCTTTTTCAGAAGCTCTGTTGATTGGGAATGAACGGGTAGCTAAAAATATGTCTGGGAGGTTGTATGGCCAGTGTTAAATATGTTTTAAATACATTTTCCCAAGATGCCCTGCTAAATAGACAGAAGAATATATGTTAATGTAATGTTAATTTGATTTGTAGCGCGCACAGATACTCGAGAGTGTCCCGGCGCGGAGCAAAGAGGGACAAACATCTGAGATTTATGGAAAGAGATATGTTTTCAAGTTCTTCTTGAAAATCAGCGGGTCCTGAATGTTCCGAAGGGCGAAAGGGAGAGCGTTCCAAGCAGCAGCAGTTTTCCGAGCTAGAGAGCTACCTCCAAGCCTCTGACATTTAAAGCGGGGGACCTGGGCGAGGCGCTGGGACATGGAATGCAGATGTCACGCTGGAGTGTAGAAGGAGAAGCGTTTTTGCAGATAGATGGGGCCACGCCCATGAAGAGCACGATGGGCCATAACTAAAGATTTAAACTTGACTCGTTCGGCTACGGGAAGCCAGTGCAGAGAGCGCAGGTGGGGTCTCATGCTAGTCCTAGCGGGAATCTCAAGAAGTCTGGCTGCCGCATTTTGGACTACCTGGAGTTTTTTTAACCGATAGCGCGGGATGCCCACATATAGGGCGTTGGCGTAGTCCAGCCGAGACAGAATAAGGGCACAGATGACAGTTTCTTTCGCCGCCCTAGGCAGGAGAGTGAGAAACTTCCTCAGAGATTTCAAAAGGCCAAAGCAGGTCCCAGCAAGTTTCCTAATCTGTGTAGAAAAGGAAAGATTTGTGAGAAGTTGGCCTGGTATATGCTGTCCACTAGTTATAGTGGGCACCTTGCACCAGTCCAAACGACCTTTATTGATGATAGGTTTAAAGACAACCTTTATTGAAAGCTATCCTAGTGGTAGCTATGGAGAGCAGCCTTTAGGCTAAGTCTTGAAGGAGTGTAAAGCGGTTTGTTTTACCAGTCTATAATCTCGTGAATGGCTAAATGAAAGGAGACCACACCAGGTATATATATAAAATATATGTATTTATTTCTAAACACACCCTACTAGTCTCTTTATGAGGCTAGAGGTCAAAGCACATATGTTACACTTCAAATATCACAGTAAATTAGCACAATATACGATTAGCCCTAGGGGCGTACCAAACCATATATTAAGAAAGTGGTATAAGAACCACGACTTGACTAGACACAAGGCCTAGAGCCTGTAGAATTGCTGGGACCCCAAGGAACCACCCAAGGTAGTGACACAGGGGACCCACGGGGGACGTGTGCAGTGTGTGAACACAGCTGCGAGCCGCGTTAGCGTCTATAGGGAAAGTCGCGGTTAGAGTTTTAAAGTTTAGGGACACTTCGGAGTGGACTAGGAACAAACCCTTTTGGACTTAGAGGGTTCTAGGGACAACACCCACAGGAGCACCGGAGTACTCATGTTACCTCACCCAGGGAAGCCGGGTGCATAGGTGTCAAATGGTGTCGGGCCGCGCCGTCGTTTTCAATGGCCGCTTGCTGGAAAGTGCTACTGCCGGGAAGATGCGAAGTGTCCGAAGAGATCCAAGCCTGGATCGAGGATGTGAAGAACCTGAAAGCAGAGTGGACAGAGTCTGGGTCACTAGCCAGTGACCAGGGGCACGATAGTCGAATGCCCACCGATGTCGGGTGCTTCAAGTTCGAAGAGGTGAAGATTGTCTCTGCAGCCAGGAGAACCAGGAGGCATCGATGACAACCAGGAGCTGGATTCGAGCTGTCCCACAAAGGATGTCACATGCTGTGGTGTCGGTGTCCGGATTGGACACAACAAGCCTTGGCAACAGGAACCCCGCAGGAAGAGAACAAAGGCTTCGGTGCGGACCAGCGAGGTCCGAGGGACTCCCCAAGCAAGGGAGAGTCAGGGCAGGCCTGGACCAACCAGGAAGGCCCATTGAAATTAGAGTTGTCCTTCTGAGGGACCCACAAGTCGACGGACAAGGGATCACAAAGGGACCTCGAGCGGAATCACAAAATGGCGGCCCAAGGATCACTCGGAGTGGGCAGGCCAGCAATCTTCGGTGGATTCACTGATCGGGGTCAGGGCTACAAGTAACCCAAAGCACAGCCTCTAGGATTGACCAGAAGCTTATGCACTTGCAAATGTGCACGGCGTCCAGGGGTTCCAGTTCCACAGTACCCACGAGGGCTACGGGTCTCAGCTTTGCTGGGGACTCTGGTCAGCCTCTGGGAAGTCTGGAAACCTACCTCCTGGGGTACAGAGTCGTCGGCGTCCGGTGGGAGCTTTGGAGATGCAGACCGGACAGATGCGTCTTTGGTGCCTGCCAAGCAGTGGAGTAACTCCTTTACTCCAAGGGAGATTCTTCAGTCATCTGGCATTTAACAGGTCATTGAAGGTCCAGGATTCAGTTTCAGAGTTTCGTCCAGGGATATCTAAAGTCCTGTTGCCAGGGGTTCCTATCTTATACTCAAGGAAGGGGTTGGACATACTCTGGGGACCCACCTATGGGAGGGTCAGGAAAGAGGGGTGGCTACACCCATTTCTTTTGTCCAGTTTCACACCAGAGCAGGGGCTGGTAGCCCCTGCAGCCAGTTTGAACTGGGCTATGCACAGGGACACCAAATGTGCCCCCAGTGCAGGACTTCAAAGCACTCTGAGAGTGCACCCACCCAGCCCCAATACACTAAGGCCTGTCTGGGAGGTGGTAACACCTCCCTGTGACAGGAAACCTATTGTCCAGGCCTCCCCTGCCGGAGTTTAGGTCGGCAGTAGGAGGCCAGACTCGTGTCTGTGGCTGCAGCATCCATTTTGTGATGCCAGGGCTCTGTTAGCTGGTACCGGGTATACCGGTGCTGTCATGTCTCTCCCTCTAGAAGGGTGGGATCATACTCCCACACCAGTTACTGGTATGGGGGTATGATTCCAAGGTGTTTGACACCAAACACGACATGTTTCCGTGCAGCCATCCAAAAGTTAGCATTTACCGTTTGGTTATAATGCACTTAAGAGTATATGGTCAGGCTGCATTCACAGACAACCCCGGAGGATAGATTCCGAAGGCTGCAGAGGGGCTCTGCTCATGCATGGGCACCCTCTCACACAAAACCAAGCACCCTGCCTTCAGGATTGATAAGGCCTGCCATAGGGGTGACTGATAGGTTTATATGTGCAGTGATAGGGTGAGATATAGTGAACCTATATCTCAGTAAGGGGTGCATGCACCACCTCACTCAGGCTGCTGTAGCAGTCCTGTGGTGTCATTTTGGAAGGCTGCCCAGGGGTGGCATAATACATGCTTCAGCCCCTGGTAGGCCTCTGGGGTACCTATGCCCTTGGTACATAGTATACCATATACTAGGGACTTATAAGGGCACCCCAGAATCCAATCTGTGGTGTACCTAAGGTACAGGGAATCAATTTAGAGAGGAAGCAGCTATGCTGGGGTCCTGGATAGCAGGGCCCCAGCCAGACTAAAGTCGAAAAACAGTGAAACATCAGCAAAAAGTGGGGGTAACCATAAGAAGCAGATCCTACTCTCCTACACAACCCCCCCAACGCAGGGACATTAAACTAACCTTGACCAGTTGAGTCTTCATGTTCTAAGTGGAAATATCTGGAGAGTCCATCTGCATTGGCATGGCTACTCCCAGGTCTATGTTCCACTGTATAGTCCATCCCCTGTAGGGAAATGGACCACCTCAAAAGTTTGGGCTTTTCACCCTTCATCTGTTTTAGCCATAAGAGGGGCTTATGGTCTGTCTGAACAAGGAAGTGAGTGCCAAACAAGTATGGCCTCAACTTCTTCAGAGCCCAAACCACAGCAAAGGCCTCCCTCGCTATGGCTGACCAACGTTTCTCTCTGGGGGTCAGCCTTCTGCTAATAAAAGCTACTGGCTGATCCTGACCTTCATCATTCAACTGTGACAGTACAGCCCCTACCCCCAACTCAGATGCATCTGTTTGCACAATGAACTTTTTGGAGTAATCAGGACTCTGCAGAATGGGAGCAGTGCACATGGCCTGCTTCACGTCATCAAATGCCTTTTGACAGCTAACTGTCCACTGAACCTTTTTGGGCATTCTCTTAGAGGTAAGGTCATTTAATGGGGTCACTATGGATCCATAACCTTTTACAAATCTTCTGTAGTACCCAGTCAGGCCCAAGAAGGCTCTCACCTGAGTCTGGGTAGTGGGAGCAACCCAGTCCATTATGGTCTGGATTTTGCTCTGCAATGGTTGAACCTGGCCCCCACCCACAAGGTGGCCCAGGTACACAACCTGACTCTGCCCTATCTGGCACTTAGTAGTCTTGATAGTTAGGCCTGCCTTTTGCAGGGCCTCCAAAACATTCCTTAGGTGGACCAGGTGATCCTCCCAGGTGGAGCTAAAGACAGCAATATCATCTAGATATGCTGCACTATAGTCTTCCAGGCCTGTAAGGACTGTATTCACCAACCTTTGGAAAGTGGCAGGTGCATTTTTCAAACCAAAGGGCATCACCACAAATTGATAATGCCCACTAGGGGTAGAAAATGCTGTCTTGGGCTTTGCATCATCAGCTAGTCTGATCTGCCAGTAGCCAGCTGTCAAGTCAAATGTGCTCAAGAACTTGGCTGAGGCCAAAGTATCTATAAGCTCATCTGCCCTTGGGATGGGATGGGCATCAGTCCTAGTGACTGCATTGAGACTAGGGGTGGGCGGAATTTGCGTAGTCGCGCTACGCAAAGCTCCGCGAAACGGTAAAAAATCTCCGCGAGCACGCAAAAGTTCCGCGAACACGCGGAATTGCTTGTTCCGCCCGTTCGCGGCACTTTTTTCCTGTTCGCGAACGCTGTTTGCGTGCTCGGGGAGAAATATCTCGCGAACACGTATTTTGAAAGCGCGAACAAGTAAAAAATTCCGCGAAGTCGCGGATCGCGGAATTTTTGGCAATTTCGCGTTCTCCGCGGAACGCGAAATTACCCAAATTCCGTAAATTCCGCGAGTGGAACGGAATTTACCGCCCAGGCCTAATTGAGACCCCTGTAGTCCACACAAAACCTAATTTCTCTCTTGCCATCTTTGGTGTGAGGTTTAGGCACAAGGACTACTGGACTAGCCCAAGGGCTATCTGAGGGTTCAATGACTCCCAAATCCAACATCTTTTGGACCTCTGTCCTTATACAATCCCTGACATGGTCAGGCTGCCTGTAGATTTTATTCTTGACAGGCAGACTGTCCCCAGTGTCCACTTCATGAGTGCACCAGGTAGTCTGACTAGGTGTCAGGGAGAACATATGCCTAAACTGGCTGAGGACTTTTCTGCAGTCAGTTTGTTGCTGGACAGTGAGGCTGCCTGCCAAGGCTACACCATCTACTGATCCATCATCAGGGTTCTGAGAGAGCAGGTCAGGGAGTGGATCACTCTCTTCCTCCTGTCCCTCATCAGTAGCCATGAGCAAGCCCATGTCTGCCCTGTCGACATATGGTTTCAGTCTGTTGACATGAAGTACCCTATGGGGACTCCTGGGCGTTCCAAGGTCTACCAAGTAGGTGACCTCTCCCTTCTGTTCAACAATTGTATGGGGGCCACTCCACTTATCTTGGAGAGCTGCTGGGGCCACAGGCTCCAACACCCGCACCTTCTGCCCTGGCTGGTACACAGTCAGTATTGATTAAACAATCCTTCAAGCGAGCCAAATACTATGATCGCGAGTACATGTTGAACCAGATTAAAAGGAGTGATAATAACGAAAGGCAAGATCAAATTGTGTTTGTTAGTCAATTTTCTAACAAATGCAATCAGATTAAAAATGTTATCAATAAAAATTGGAAAATTTTAAATGATGGACAAGATATTAAATTACGGAAACCACTGTTTGCATATAGGAAAAACAGGAATATTAAAAATTCTTTAGTACAGACTTACAGAGATCCCAATGTGCAGAGACAAACGACTATAAGAGGTACTCCAGCTATCGGTAACCATAAATGTGGCACATGCTCCATTTGTGAGTGTTGTATAGTTGCGAAGAATTTACAATTTAATGGGATGGACATTGAGAGTGAAGAACTTAACAATTGTCGTAGCAAAAATTTGATTTATCTCTTGAGCTGCCCCTGTGGATTGGGGTATGTAGGTGAGACGGGTCGTGAACTCAGAGTTAGACTCCTTGAGCATAAATCTGCCCTACGGACGAATAAGGCAAATGCACCACTCACAGAACATTACAATAAACTTAGTCATAAATTTAGTGAGTTTAAATGGTTTATTTTAGAACGGATTAGTGGTAACAAGAGAGGGGTGACCTATACAAAAACGGAAACTCAGAGAACAATGGTTTATTTGCAAATTAAATACAGTACAAAAAGGATTGAATACCAAAGAAGACTGGATGTCTATCATAAGTTAATTTTTAATCATTAAGAGTTTTTCTGAATGTATCACTCAGTTTTAAATTATTGGGCGATTGTTTTACATTTAGGAGTCATTGAGGAAACTGGTAGAATATTTGGATTAAGTTAGAGAGAGATAGGACGTTCCAAGATGGCCGTGTAATTTTCTGTACAAGAAACTCTGAGGCACGCTTGCCTCATCACGTGACACGCGATTTTTTCACATGCTTGTCATGTCACGTGAGATGTGACCCTGTTATGTGCCCATTTTCAGACTGGGCATTGAAGTGCAGAAGCCTATCGGGGCTAAGTGGGTGTGATCATTTTGGGCGATGAGATTGAGATAGGACGCTTTAATATGGCCGCACAAACATTTTCTCTATAATACCTCTTTAGGTGAAGTTGCCGCAATCACGTGACACGCGAATCTATCATTCTTTTTCGAGCTGCGTGACATAGTACCCTTTTATGTGCCCATTTTTTCATGTTGAATAGTGATGTTTATAAGTCTATTGGGGCATAACGGGTGTGAGTATGCTGGTCACTCGAGAGAGTTAGAACATTCAAAGTTGGCCGCGCAATTTTAGGTATATATATAATAATAAAAAAATTCTAGGCTCGTTTGCCATATCACGTGACACGCGGTTTTATCATGTGCTTGTCGCGTCACGTGATACGTGATCCTTTGACGTGCCCACCTGGATGTCGGGTAGCAGAGTTTAAAAGACGACCGGGTAATAGTGGATGTGATCATCCCGGTCGAACAGCAGAAGAGTGAGGTTCCGATACGCTGCACAATCCAGGTGTTGGAAGGTAAGGTAGTAGGATCAATGGAGGACTTGTAGTGGGGGCGGGGTATCGACTAGGAGACGGCGGTTTATTAAATACATGATTTGGTCAAAGACGCCGATTACCGCTTGGAATTGCTGTAGACGCTATTTTAAATCGAAGATTTCAGCGTTACTATTAATCTCGGTACCTCTCTCCCGGGCTATGTTGTAGACAATACACATAAATAGGTGTATAATTAGTAGTTGTTTTTAAATATAGTAAGGGTGGTAGAGAGAATGAGGTGTCATTTATTGATTGAGGAGAGTGTATACTAAGGATACCTCTCCTTGTAGAGTGAAGTAATAAATATACAATTTGAAGAATTATTCATAAAGACAAGAATGGTTGAATTTGGGTTTATCTTGTATATCTTTCTTTGTATTCAGCTTGGAATTACACAAGGTATAACCTGTGTAGGGACAGAGAAATTTGGTCCTTAATCCTATCCAGAATCAACTTGGGACGCCATTTTTCGGAAATTAGTATACTGAGGAGTATTGAGGATACTCCATCTACGTCCTGAATAAAGTTTAATGAAAGGTGAGAAGTCTGGTTTACAATGACCACTATGTGTGGAATAAACAGAGTGACCTTGGGGGCGAGTTTGACCCATGGAACCTGTTGCTTACATTATATTTTCTTTTTACTATTTCAGTAGAAAGTGGAGAATCCAGTGATTTATATAAGGACTCCCTTTGAAATATTTGAAGATGTTAGTGTGGATGTATACACCATAGGATAACCGAATAGGTAGGTTGTTTGTTTGGAGGATCTGAAACACAGAATTTAAGAATGAGGATAACACCTGTTGAAGTTTGGATGGTATGAAAATGATAGGGTGGGTTTGTCCAATGGTAAACGTTGCACTAATGAAATGTGAATTACAAAATAGACATAAAAAATGTAAAAAAAATTCTCTTTTTAATGTTGTTCTTATTAAAATGACGTGCATAATAATTTTTTAAATATCTAGTAGATTGTATAGATTCATTCTGTGGTGGTTTTTTATGTGCAGGTATATTAATGCTCTGTTGTATTGTATATTCTTTTTAACTAGGAGAGAGACTTCTAATTATTGTCTTGAAAAAGATGGTTTTATAAATTATATCCATCGAAACGCGTCGACGCCCTAAGATCCATGCAACCCGTGTAATCCGGTGGTCTGCTGATTTTTGATGATTCACGTATAAACAGCGACCCCTGATAGCAATAATATATTAAAAATAACGGGTGTGGAATTTAAATGACAAATTTGAATGTCTTTTAGTTTTATCTGTCTTCTCTTATGTTGCTATTTTTCTCTATTGCTGCTATTTTTTGATTACTGTTTTTGATGAATTGTTGTACTGATTATGGTTTTAATATGTGATGTTTTTAGTAAGAAATGATGATTTTTTAATAACACATTCCTTCCCCCTCTTTTTTATATACAATTAAAAGACAAAATTCTTTTGTGCACATATGTATTAATAAATTGAATTTTTTATAATTGTTTTTATGATTGATGTGATTTTATTGGTGGGTATTTGCTATTGGACAAAATAATACACCCAGAGTAATTGAGTGTGATATCTCACCTTTATGTGAGATTGGATGGTGTCTTTAATGTGTATTTGGGTTATATATTGGTTGTGTTGACAGAGGACGAACGATTTTACAGTTTTGGTACACAGTCAGCACAGCCTTTTGGTCATGCCAGGCCTTTTGTAATTCCTGGCTAGCCTCAAGGTTTTTAGTTGCCTTTTTCATATACTCTGCCATCCTGGAGCGGAGACCAAGTACATAGTCCACTATGTCCTGTTTAGGGGGTTTGAGAGGTAACTCCCATCCCTCCTTCACCAGACACAAAGGACCCCTAACAGGATGGCCAAACAAAAGTTCAAAGGGGCTGTAACCAAACCCCTTTTGAGGCACCTCCCTGTAGGCAAATAAAAGGCAGGGCAAAAGGATGTCCCATCTGCGCCTGAGCTTTTCTGGGAGACCTTTGATCATGCCCTTCAAGGTTTTGTTGAACCTTTCAACTAAACCATTGCATTGTGGGTGAAAGGGTGTGGTGAACTTATAATTCACTACACACTCCTTCCACATTGCAGTCAAGTAACTAGACATGAAGTTGGCACCCCTGTCTGATACTACCTCCTTAGGAAAACCCACCCTTGAGAATACTCCCAAGAGGGCCCTTGCCACCACAGGTGCTGTGGTGGTCCTAAGTGGAATTGCTTCTGGGTACCTAGTGGCATGGTCCACCACCACCAGGATAAATCTGTGCCCAGAGGCTGTCTGAGGATCCATGGGACCAACTATATCAATCCCCACCCTCTCAAAGGGAACCCCCACCACAGGTAGTGGTATCAGGGGGCCTTTGTGGTTCCACCTGCCTTCCCACTGGCTTGACAGGTGACACAGGAGCGACAAAACTCCTTAGTGTCTTCAGACATGTGGGGCCAGTGAAAGTGAGGAACAATTCTGTCCCAAGTCTTGTTTTGGCCCAGGTGACCTGCTAGAGGAATATCATGGGCTAGTGTCAATAGGAAGCCCCTACATTTCAGAGGTATTACCAACCTCCTGGAAGCACCAGGCTTGGGGTCTCTCCTCTCTGAATATAGGAGTCCATCATCCCAATATATTTTATGGGTGCCACTAGCATTCCCAGCAGCCTCATCAGCAGCTTGCTTTCTGAGGGTTTCAAGAGAGGGGCAGCTCAGCTGCTCCTGGCTCAGATCTGCCCTGGAAGGGCCCCCTGTCCCCAAGAACTCAACCTGATCAGGTTCAAGCTCCTCTGGGACAGTTCCTTCTTCAGGACCAAGATCATCTCCCTCAGGAGGCTGATCTGTATTCTGAGTCAGGGGGGAAGGCTCTGCCTTAACCCTACTGCTCCTCCTCTTGGGAGGAGGCCTGTTCAGTGCCTGTTCAGTGCCTGTTCAGGGCCTGTTCAGTGCCTGTTCAGTGCCTGTTCAGGGCCTGTT
Organism: Calotriton arnoldi; assembly: GCA_963921515.1. NCBI lineage: Eukaryota > Metazoa > Chordata > Amphibia > Caudata > Salamandridae > Calotriton > Calotriton arnoldi. Next base: position 50,021 of record CAWUFW010004150.1, read on the forward strand.
CAGTGTTAGCCTTTTTGGCCTGTGACCTGGTCACAGCAAATACATGTGCAGGGATCCCTAGCATTTCTGCATGTGTCCTGAGCTCCACTTCTGCCCAAGCTGAAGTTTCTAGATCATTGCCAAGCAAGCATTCTACATGGAGGTCTGCACTTACCACAACTTTCTTGAGGCCAGTTACCCCTCCCCAGGAGAAATTAACAACTGCCATGGAATGGTCTATCATGACATTGCTAGCATTGGTCACTTGGTACATCTCACCAAGTATAATCTGCCCAGGAGCCACAAGATCTTTTGTCACCATTGTGACACTTGCTCCTGTGTCCCTGAATGCCTAAGTCTCTTTTCCATTTATCAAAGGCTGCTGTCTGTACTTGCCCAAGTTACTGGGACTCACAGAGGAGGACATGTCCATGCCTCCATCACAGACCAGGACAGCCTGAGTTGGAACTCTGAGTAGGCCAGAGCCCATCTCAGAACCCAGGGTTAACCCTACTACACCCTTATTCTGAGTACCACCAATTGTAGCTGCACTAGGGGGAACAGTTGCCTTAGGGGCAATGGTGGCTGGACTTGAGTCTTTGGACTTGGTGCAATCACTGGTCCAGTGTGTTTTCTGTTTACAGATCTTACACCAGGGTTTCTTTTGGCCTTTACTTTTGTTAGATTGGGATTCCCCCCCAGAAGAAGATTTTTGGGGACCTTGAGAAGACTTCTGGTCTTTACCCTTTTCCCCACCCTTGTCAGAGTTCTTAGAATCTTGCTTCTTTGGGTCACCACCTTGGTTCTGAACCTTCTGCCTCACCCTGCTTCTGACCCATTTGTCTGCCTTCTTTCCCAATTCTTGGGGAGAGGTCAGATCAGAGTCCACCAGGTACTGATGCAACAGCTGATTTTGACAATTATTAAGGATCTGCTCCCTCATAATTAAGTTGCACAATCCTTTGAAATCACACACCTTACTGCCAAGTAACCAGCCCTCCAGAGCCTTGGTAGCACAATCTACAAAGTCCACCCAGTCTTGATTTTGTGCCTTTTGGGTATCTCTGAACTTTATCCTGTACTGTTCAGTGGTTAGGCCAAACCCCTCAATCAGTGCACTTTTCAAGATTTGGTAATCATCAGCATCCTCTTCTCTTACAGTGAGGAGCTTATCTCTACCTTTGTCTGCAAAGTAGAGCCACAAGATTGCTGCCCACTGCTCCTGGGGGACCCTCTGAACTTTACAGGCCCTTTCCAGTGCAGTAACCCATTTGTGGATGTCATCCCCACTCTGGTAGGGAGGGACAATCTTGCTTAGGTTTCTATGGTCATGAGACCTTTCCCTACCACTAGGGAAGTTGCTGCCACCATGGGACTCTAGTCCCAACTTTCTTCTTGTTTTCTGAAGCTCTAGGGACTCCCTATCTAAAGCCAACTGCTCTCTTCTGATTCTAAGCTGAGCTTCTTCATACTTGAGCAGTCTCTCTTTCCTTTCATGAGAGGATTCCCTCCTATGAGAGGAAACAGAGGTCCCTATTGAGGTGTCAGAATGGTTAGACTCCTGAGAAGGAGATCTTGACCTTCTAGGCACACTCTCAACTCTCCCTGGTGGGATAAAGAGGGGGCCATTATGGCCCTCCTCCTCATCTGCAGGGGAGCTGGATTTTCCAGGGTAAGATCATTGTCATCTTCCTGGCCAGCTTCAGAGGTCAGGTCATGGGTATCTTCACCCTTTGGCCTTTCCTCATCTGCTGCCCCATCCTCTCTGCCTACCCGATCAGACCCTGAGGTCTTTTTGAGATCATCCAACAGCAGTACCTCTATGAGGCTTTGGGTGTTTGCAGTTTTTCCTGTCTTCAATTTCCTAATACTACACAATGCTCTCAATTCCAAGAATTGGAGGTTGTCATACTTGGAAGGTGGAAGCCCATTGGCTTCTGGCAGGGACCCACTGGTTCCTGGCCTTGAAGACATCACTAGTGAGGTGTGGTGTATGCACTACCTACTCTAGTGTGGCCTACTAAACTCTCTTGAGTTGAAGGGCTAAGCCCTTGACACACAACTCTAAGTTCAGTAGAACTTACTGTAATTTTAAGCTTGAATTATATGTACCTCAGGTACCTTTTAGTGGTTTTCTGTTAGTCACTCACTTGAGATTATCCCGTAAAACAAAGGCAAGCTTGAATCCCACCGCTGCACACCAATGTGAGAAGTTGGCCTGGTATATGCTGTCCACTAGTTATAGTGGGCACCTTGCACCAGTCCAAACGACCTTTATTGATGATAGGTTTAAAGACAACCTTTATTGAAAGCTATCCTAGTGGTAGCTATGGAGAGCAGCCTTCAGGCTAAGTCTTGAAGGAGTGTAAAGCGGTTTGTTTTACCAGTCTATAATCTCGTGAATGGCTAAATGAAAGGAGACCACACCAGGTATATATATAAAATATATGTATTTATTTCTAAACACACCCTACTAGTCTCTTTATGAGGCTAGAGGTCAAAGCACATATGTTACACTTCAAATATCACAGTAAATTAGCACAATATACGATTAGCCCTAGTGGCGTACCAAACCTTATATTAAGAAAGTGGTATAAGAACCACGACTTGACTAGACACAAGGCCTAGAGCCTGTAGAATCGCTGGGACCCCAAGGAACCACCCAAGGTAGTGACACAGGGGACCCACGGGGGACGTATGCAGTGTGTGAACACAGCCGCGAGCCCCGTTAGCGTCTATGGGGAAAGTCGCGGTTAGAGTTTTAAAGTTTAGGGACACTTCGGCGTGGACTAGGAACAAACCCTTTTGGACTTAGAGGGTTCTAGGGCCAACACCCACAGGAGCACTGGAGTACTCGTGTTACCTCACCCAGGGAAGCCGGGTGCATAGGTGTCAAATGGTGTTGGGCCGCGCCGTCGTTTTCAATGGCCGCTTGCTGGAAAGTGCTGCTGCCGGGAAGATGCGAAGTGTCCGAAGAGATCCAAGCATGGATCAAGGATGTGAAGAACCTGAAAGCAGAGGGGACAGAGTCTGGGTCACTAGCCAGTGTCCAGGGGCACGATAGTCAAATGCCCACCGATGTCGGGTGCTTCAAGTTCGAAGAGGTGAAGATTGTCTCTGCAGCCACGAAGACCAGGAGGCGTCGACGACAACCAGGAGCTGGATTCGAGCTGTCCCATGAAGGATGTCGCTTGCTGCGGTATCGGTGTCCGGATTGGACACAACAAGCCTTGGCAACAGCAACCCCTGCAGGAAGAGAACAAAGGCTTCGGTGCGGACCAGCAAGGTCCGAGGGACTCCCCAAGCAAGGGAGAGTAAGGGCATGCCTGGAGCAACCAGGGAGGCCTGTTGAAATTAGAGTTGTCCTTCTGAGGGACCCACAAGTCAACGGACAAGGGATTGCAAAGGGACCTCGAGCGGAATTACAAAATGGTGGCCCACGGGTCACTCAGAGTGGGCAGGCCAGCAATCTTCGGTGGATTCACTGCTCGGGGTCAGGGCTACAAGTAACCCAAAGCACAGCCTCTAGGATCGACCAAAAGCTTATGCACTTGCAAATGTGCACGGCGTCCAGGGGTTCCGGTTCCACGGTACCCACGAGGGCTACGGGTCTCAGCTTTGCTGGGGTCTCGGGTCAGCCTCTGGGAAGTCTGGAAACCCACCTCCTGGGTTGCAGAGTCATCGGCGTCCGGCGGGAGCTTCGGAGATGCAGACCGGACAGATGTGTCTTTGGTGCCTGCCAAGCAGGGGAGTAACTCCTTTACTCCAAGGGAGATTCTTCAGTCATCTGGCGTTTAACAGATCGTCGAAGGTCCAGGATTCAGTTTCAGAGTTTCGTCCAGGGATATCTAAAGTCCTGTTGCCAGGGGTTCCTATCTTATACCCAAGGAAGGGGTTGGACATACTCTGGGGACCCACCTATGGGAGGGTCAGGATAGAGGGGTGGCTACACCCATTTCCTTTGTCCCGTTTCGCGCCAGAGCAGGGGCTGGTATCCCCTGCAGCCGGTTTGAACAGGGCTATGCACAGGGACACCAAATGTGCCCCCAGTGCAGGACTTCAAAGCACTCTGAGAGTGCACCCACCCAGCCCCAATACACTAAGGCCTGTCTGGGAGGTGGTAACACCTCCCTGTGACAGGAAACCTATTGTCCAGGCCTCCCCTGCCGGAGTTTAGGTCAGCAGCAGGAGGCCAGACTCGTGTCTGTGGCTGCAGCATCCATTTTGTGATGCCAGGGCTCTGTTTGCTGGTACCGGGTATACCGGTGCTGTCATGTCTCTCCCTCTAGAAGGGTGGGATCATACTCCCACACCAGTTACTGGTGTGGGGGTATGATTCCAAGGTGTTTGACACCAAACACGACATGTTTCCGTGCAGCCATCCCAAAGTTAGCATTTACCGTTTGGTTATAATGCACTTAAGAGTATATGGTCAGGTTGCATTCACAGACAACCCCGGAGGATAGATTCCGAAGGCTGCAGAGGGGCTCTGCTCATGCATGGGCACCCTCTCACACAAAACAAAGCACCCTGCCTTCAGGATTGATAAGGCCTGCCATAGGGGTGACTGATAGGTTTATATGTGCAGTGATAGGGTGAGATATAGTGAACCTATATCTCAGTAAGGGGTGCATGCACCACCTCACTCAGGCTGCTGTAGCAGTCCTGTGGTGTCATTTTGGAAGGCTGCCCAGGGGTGGCATAATACATGCTTCAGCCCCTGGTAGGCCTCTGGGGTACCTATGCCCTTGGTAAATAGTATACCATATACTAGGGACTTATAAGGGCACCCCAGAATCCAATCTGTGGTGTACCTAAGGTACAGGGAATCAATTTAGAGAGGAAGCAGCTAGGCTGGGGTCCTGGATAGCAGGGCCCCAGCCAGACTAAAGTCGAAAAACAGTGAAACATCAGCAAAAAGTGGGGGTAACCATAAGAAGCAGATCCTACTCTCCTACAAGATTCTCCTCAAACCACACCCCCAGGTTCTTGGCGGGCTTCCCTGTAGAATTGGGGATAGGGAACTCAGGGGGCTAAAGAGCTTCTCTAAAATTGGAAGGAAACTTTCCATATAGGAGAATCTCCGATTTATCTTCGTTGCACTTCAGTTGTGCGGCAGCTAGCCAATTAAAAATGGAAGACAGACAGTATTGAGCAGAGGAAACAGAGTCCACATTCTTATCCCAAGTGAAGAAAAGCTGGGTGTCATCCGCGTAGGCCATGACCTTAGCCCCAAGATCCTCTGCCAGGTACACCAATGGTGTGACATAAATGTTGAAAAGAAGGGGGCTAAGGGAGGACCCCTGTGGGACTCCTGTGGTCACTGCCTGGGAAGAAGAAGAAGACGGTGGAAGCAATATCTGCTGAGCCTGTCCTTCCAAGAAAGACCTGAGCCAGCCCCAAACAGCGCCCGACACACCGATCTCGGTAAGACACGAGAGGAGGAGAGAGTGGGGGACAGTGCCGAACGCCGCCGACAGGTCGAGCAAAATTAATGATACCTTCCCGCCGGCGTCCAGACACTCCCTAATTGCCTCCAAAACCTCCACCAGGGCAGACTCAGTACTGTGGGAGGCTCTGAACCCTGACTGGGCCGGATGCAGCAGGCCCTCTCTCTCAACAAACTCCGTGAGTTGTTTGTTCACCACCTTCTTGCACACCTTGGCCAAGCCGGGTAGAAGGGAGATGGGGCGGTAATTCACTGTGCTAAGTGGGTCGAGCGACGGCTTTTTTAAAAGAGGCAGAATCTTGGCCTGCTTCCAGGCCTCTGAAACGCAGGCAACCTGAAGAGACAAATTGATGATACCATTCACCTCATTATTAATGGTCTCAGCAACTGCTGCCAACATTCTGGCCAGACAGGGGTCCGAAGGAGAACCGGACTTCAGGCCCGTAAGAATTTTAAAGGACTCAGAGAGGTCCACAGGCCTAAAGGCATGCAGAGAATGATCGGGATCAGTAGGTGATGACACCAAAGCTGCCCCAATGCCCTTGTCGCAGGAGGAGAAGGCCGCCTGAATGGAAAGGATTTTATCCCTGAAGAAATTGGAGAGGCTCTCGCACCAGGTGTCTGTAGATGGAGACTCCCTAGATAGAGCGGCAGGGAAGGTAAAACTCTGTACAATTGAAAAAATTTCTTTGGCATTGTTTTTGGCCGAGTCAATGCGAGTTGCGTAGAATTGCCTTTTGGCCTGAGTTATAGCCCCGTAATAAATTTTTTTATGAGCCGGTGCTTCTGCTTGGCCGCAGGGCAATATTTGCTGCGACGCCAAGCACGCTCGAGGATCTTGCATTCATGTTTGATTGCTTTGAGGTCGGGAGTAAACCAGGGTTTAGATGGAGAATCCCTAGACAACCTTGGACATGGTGGCGAGGCAAGCGAATCCACTGCACTGGAGACCCAGTTAGTAAAATCAACAAGCCGGCCCTCGAGATCCCCCGAGAGGGTGGGCCTGGAAGCTTCCAAGGCCTGGCTGAGCGCAAGAGGGTTAATTTTGCCAAAGGCTGGTTTGCCATACGATCGCGCTGATGGCTCGCCATTGATAACTTCCCAGGAAAAATACGTAAAAAAGTGGTCGGACCATGAGACCGGACGTGGATCCTCCAACAAAATGGGAAAATTAGTGCAAATAGGGTCTAGTATATGGCCTGCCTGGTGGGTGGGAAGATTGATCCACTGGGAAAGTTGAGCTAGGTGCAAAGTGTCCAGACAGTCAAGCGAATCCTTGTTATCTGCCTGATCAAAGTGAATATTAAGGTCTCCTAACCCAATGTAATGGGAGAATTGCAAGGCCCGAGAAATAACAGCATCACCCCACGCTTCCAGAAAGGGGCCCACAGGACCAGGGGGCCTGTAAATCAGGGAGCCTCCCAAGTGAAGTGAGCTGAAAAGCGAATACTAAAATCAAGGGCCTCACAGTCTCCCCAGTAAGTAACATCGCCCCTGCGAAGGTCCCACTTATTCTTATAAATAATGGCCACTCCGCCCCCCCCCTCCCCTCTGGGCGATCGGCTCTGGAGATCTTATAGCCCTCGGGCGTAGCCAGGGTGACAATGGGATCGGATGTAGAGTCAAGCCAAGTCTCCGTAATAAACAGAAGGTCTACCGGACGGTCGACAAGGAGCTCAAAGACATCTACATGATGTTTCCTGAGTGAGCGAACTTTGAGTAGCGCAGCGGAGATGGGTGGGGCACTGCGCAAAGAAGTGCTGGGTTGGGCAGAAGAGACAGAACCCACACCCAGCTTAAAGCCGCAGGTCGGGCATATGATGTTAATGCAGTCCGCTACATCCCAGTTACCTTGATGGGGGCAGGACTGGGGACAGAGAGCCCAAAGATGATCCCTGGTATAGCACAATCTTGCCTCCAATTCTGGAGTTCGGCGGGCAGCATGGCTGGCGCTGGCTGCTTTTGGGACGCTGACGGGCGCAGACGGGCTTGCCTTAGGCGCGCCTTCGTCGCGCCAGCGGCGCGCGTCCGCACAGCGCGCATTTAAATATCACATCATTTTCAACTCAGGGTGCTGTCATCTAATAATTCTCTTCAGTGCTCCACAAGGCACCTATTATTTGATTGTCCTTTCTGGGCAAAATAGAGTTATCACTGTAACTAAAAATCTCCTCCCTCAAGCTGAGATTCTAATGACAAAAATCATGGAGGTTGTTTTGCTTGGGACTGGGTAGGTTTGGTGCTTAATTGCAGGACTAGTTCCTTCTTCTAACCGAGCAACAATGAACATGATCCAATGCAATGCGGCCAGACTAAAGATGATCCAATGGAAGGCGGCCAGACTAAAAGATGATCCAATGGAATGCGGCCAGACTAAAAGATGATCCAATGGAATGCGGCCAGACTAAAAGATGATCCAATGGAATGTGGCCAGACTAAAGAGAGCTATTTCTCTTTCCATAACAGGGCGTTTTCTTGCCAGCACTAATGAGATAATGCTGAGAGAAACATGGATGGTTGAAGCCGCCGTGTTTGCTAATTCTCAGTCTTGGCCATTGCCTTTCTGTAAGATTAGCAGAGCAAGAAGATGAATTAGTCTAATTATCTCGAATCCGGATGAAAATACAACCATTTAATGAGGTGTAACATGAGGTAATGTTGATAATTTCAAGGCCTGCACATTCTCAATTTGGCTCATTGAGCTGGTCGTAAGAGTATTTGTATTTACCTCAATTGCTGCATTTCAGATCAGCTGTCCATATGTGACCAACTGCAGCTGTTTCACAGTCTGTGTAAATCTGACCAGTATACAACTGATTGAATGAGTGTTTCTGGTGATTTAACCTCAAAGATTCCCTGCAATGATTCCAATGAGGAAGACTATAATGAGGAAGATGTCTCCTGAGATATTTCCTACCCAAGCTTGCCAGCTTGTTAGTCGGGAAGGAAAAAGTATTTATTAACCGAAGAAGGAATAAGCTTTCCATCATCAAAGAATTTGCTATTTATCCACTGTGTTTCTGTAGAAATGATGATCAATGCAACCATGCTGGACTAAACCTCAGCCTCAGAGGCGATAGGGGCTGCGCCTTATGTACAAGGCAGTGTTAAGCCACTTAACGTGGCTTAACGCTGCCTTGTACATAAGGCCCCCTTTCACGCTATGGTTAGCGTGAAAGGGGTGGGCAGTGAGTGTTGCGGTGGGCGTTCCACCGCAACACCCATTCATTTTGACGCTGCCCCCTATGTACAAGGGTGGCGTACATAGGAGGCAGCGCCAAAATTAAGACCAGGTAAAAACTTGTCTTAAGATGACGAAATGAGGAGCAATGCATTATTTCTCCTTGTTTTTGCTTTTTCCATGTGTGCTGCCTTGTGCAGCACACATGGAAAAAGCAAAGTGCCATTGTTTGTTTATGTACAGTAAGGTGTCCCTTCCTGTACATAAACAATATATTTTTAAAAATGCCATTTTGTCAATTTCATGTGTGCTGCATGAAGCAGCACACATGAAAGTGACAGAATGGCATTTCTAGGATTGTTTATGTGCAGGAAGGGACACCTTCCTACACATAAACAATCCTCCCCTGCACGCAGACACCCTTGCACTCTGGTGCAAGGGTGCCTGCGTTGGCGCTAAGTTGCTAAACTTAGCGCCATCGCAGGGGGAAATGCAAGGCTGCACCACATTCTTGTAAATATGGTGCAGCCTTGCGTTTCAGAAGTGGAGGAGAGAGGCATTAAGCCAGGAAGGCTAACGCCTCTCTCCTCCACTTCCTTGTACATATCCCCCAACGTTTCTTTGCTCACATTGAGCTTAAAAAGTCTTCTAAATATTTTTTACTTTTCTTTCGCTTCGATATTTTTCTCCTGGTACTTTAAGTTGATGCTCCTTCTTTGCTGCCTCACTGTCCTTTGGCAGTGATCAATTCATTTGGCACCCATATTAATAAATATTTTTACCAATCAAGGAAGAGAACTTGTATTCCAAAGAGAATGTGGGTTACTTCATGCTATGAGTATTCAAAACAGTAATCGAGACAAAGGGACTTGCTTAAAGTTTGCCACTGAGACTGTTATCTGCTGAGTGGAGTATCACCTCTGCCATCCTAATAGAAGAATCTCCAACATCTCTAGAGATTGCTGTCATGCATTGGGTGCTCTTCCGACAAAGCAACTTCCGCTGTCACGGTGGCAGCACCTCTGGGATAAACTTCATGTTGGAAGTTCTAGAAAGCTCATATGGGAGGTAGAATTGCAGCCACCTCATATGTATGGTGGAAATGAATGCCCAAAAGTGGTGAACCCTTCCAGTACCCACATGACAAGTGTCCCTGACATGCTGGTAGATTTCTCTTAGTACATTAGGGGCATCTGCTGGCAATTCTTGGCAGACGTAGCCACCAACAAAGCATGACAAAGCCAACATGGCTGGTTTTGTTGTCACTTCACACACAAACATAGTCATGCAGAAAATATGTTTTCATGTGATAGCACATTAACTCCAAACCTATTAATTATCCAACACTTTGTAGTTGTGATGATGGAGTGGTATTGGTGGTGGTGGTAATCGTATAATTATTGGTGGTATATCAAGTGATATTAGAGGTGTGGTGCCGGTATTGTCGGTGTGTTACCAGTGGTGATATTGCTTTGGTAACAGTGGTGGTATTGGTGGGGTCTATGAATGGTATTGGTGGTGGTGGTGATGGTGGTATTGCTGGTATGGTTTGGTGTACTGAGGATGTTACTTGTGGTGAAGTATTGAAAATGGTGCAATATTGGTGATGGTATGGTATTTGTGGTGGTGTTGTATTTATGATACTGTGGCTGATGTATTGGTAGTGGTGTGATAAACAAATGTTAGGGTCATGCTTGCACTCAAGTTATGAAAATAAAAACAGAAAACGGGCCAGAGTTAAGATGAGCTCAGCCCTAAATGGCCCTGCTGCACTGAAAAAAAGATTGCTTTCTGTATGCAATGCATGTAGGAGATAAAGACTTTAATGTGATAAAAATTGTTATAGTGAAGTGTACTTTATAGATAAAAATAGTCCCTCATAAATTTCAATACAGTGACTCCACTTAAAACGGAATGACTCACCAAACTAGTAGCCTGAAAATAAGATCAAAATGCTGCTCTGCTCTGGGCTGATCTAAGATATATTTGACTCAAAAGCCAATGGCTGAAAGAGGCTGAACCAAATCAGCCAGTGGTTGAAGGGGGTTGACCCAAAGATCACTTTTTGAATATTTTATGAATAGGTCTGACACAGAACTACAAACGAAGACAGAGGGCCTGAATTGCAACGGCAAACTTACATTTTTGTGTAAGTTTACTTTGTTTTGATATTCACAAACTACTAGTTAATACATACTCCGCAGTCAGGACAGAGATCTCCGTACTTAAAAAGATAGGTCATGCCTGTCTTTTTATGTGTGGTGTCTACGCCACAAGTGTGTAGTCTCCACAGTTGTAAAATTACTATCAGTTAAATTAAATTTGTAGTTTGTGAATAACTGATAAATAGTGAACTTTCCCAAAAGTGTAAGTGTATCTTTGTGAATTAGGCCCAGAAATGCCACTATATGTTAGGCAGTCAGCCTGTCACCATTCTCAGTGATACTAGTGTCATCAAATGGCAGACCCGATGGCAGAACCAGAGGAGTCTCCACCATCAGGTCTGTCTGCTTTCCCCGTCCTTGTAATCAAACATGATAAGGCAGAGCAGGGAGAACGTGACTCATTTAATTTTGTAGCAAATGTACTGTTAGCCCCTCTTCTAAATCACCCAACGTGTTTTGAAACTCTGTGGAATTCACATACGCTATATATGACTCCATTTGACTGCCACATATTCCCTTAAATATGTTGGTGTCCTCAAATATGTTGAATACAAACGTTTAACAAAGAGTTTAAGAACATAAACAAACAATATACATTACTTGCCTAGTTATGTGAATACATAGTAATTTAACAGGAATTGAAGATTATTTTTTTAGCTCTTTTCTCCAAAGGATTTTTGCCTGAAAGTTGTTTGTCATTTTGATTTCGGCCTTGAAAACGTTCAAGAATTGCAATGAAACATATGTAGTCAGGAAACATGAAAATTGTTTTTATCATGTTTTGCATACTTCTAGAGTTGGCGAGCAACTGAAAGATCGAGCCTGGCTCGACCTAAAGCCTGGCTCTGGCTCAGCTCGAAGTCCTGTTGGAACTTCGAGCTCATAACGAGCCGAGCTTTCATGTGGCTTCTCCCTACCTCCCTCTATCCACGGTGTGGTGTTATGGTCAGAGCTGACGGTTGTGAAACTAAGGGAACCAGTACCAGATGTGCGTAGGTGAGGGTTTGCGAATACCAAATTTCTAACTTTTGCAATTCACTATTTGGTAATCGCAAACACCTATGTATGAAAGTGTGCTTCACACTTTCTGCGATTCACAGTGGGTCGCAAATAGATCTGCCTCATTAATATTTATGAGGTATGTCTCGGTTTGCGACCCCTTGGGAATCGCAGAAATCACAGGGATGGTGACCTGCTGGGGTTAGCAGACCACCATGTCTGTTATTGCTCTTCAATAAAGCAATGTTTTTTTTTTAATGCAGCCCGTTGATAGAAAACAGGATGCGATTCAAAAAGAAAACCAAAAAGTTGTCTTTTCATTTTTTAAGAGTAGGCAGTGGTCCATGTGACCACTGCCTGCTCGTAAAAAAAGTTTGGACAAACATTCACAAAGGGGAAGGGGTCCCTCTATGTTACCTCCTACTTCAGTAGGTGGTAAAATGTGAATGTTTTGCAACCACTTTTCGGTTGCAAAACATTCACACATACTACTGTGATGCTGTGTTAGGAAGGGCGATCAAATACACTCCTCCCAAATACCGAATCGCAAACCCAATTTACTATTCGGTAATAGGCTACCAAATCGCAAAATATGGGTTTGTACATAAAAAAATATTTTTTGCAGTCGCAAATAGCCTGATTCTGTGAATCGGGCCTTTGCAACCTCAAAAAAGCTTTTTACATCTTGCCCCAGATTCGAGTCTCATAAAGATTAATGGGGTAACCCAGTATCTCACAGAATCTGAGGGACTAGAACAGTATGTACTAATGGTTGGTTCTGTCGAGCAAGGCAGATTTCTTTTAAACTTTTTCTTTGTCCTGAAATACGAGGTCACATGAAACACTTTCGACGCATATTTCCTAGCATTCCAAGTTAGACAAGGAATCGCAGACTACTCAAGGTATGAATATAATCCTTGTCTTATGCAGTTTTTAGGCTAATATTCACCTGGGTGATATATCGTGATTTGGCCTTTTTATGGGGAATTTCCTCCTGTATTTTCTCTGCAGATATACTGAGAAGATTTTTGAAGCACATTATTAATCAGTAAAGTATAAGGTTGTGGTCTTGTTCCACTGATCACTTAAGAAGATGTTTTCACTTCTTTAACCCACGTGGAATGGGGTATGTAGAACTAATGCCATCCCCTTCTATATATATATATATATTTATTTTTCTTTCCTTTTACCCTCAGTTGAGGCTCTACAGGAAAGTTTGACCCATTTTGGATTGCCACATTGGTACCAATGGAGGATTTACCGAATCTTTTAGGAGCCATCCACTACTTTTAGTAATCACAAGGCCATAAATGTGAGAGGTGTATGAATATCTCCCCTGTTTCACCTTGTCGATATGTTGGATACTCAATAATGACCCCCCATTTCTTTACCATACAGGCTGCCTTGAAATATATCCTTAGTCCTGAAGAAGACCCGTAGAGATGTTTTTCACTTACATTCTTTGAATAGGGGTCGAAACGTCGACGTACAGATCAGACATTCCGCACTAGCACTTCAAATGTCGGTGCTCAATAATAAGGCTATATGTGCTAATTTATTTGCTAAGTAATTACGAATGCCTAAAATGTTTTCTTTCTTTTTTTCCCAAAAATGTTCTTTCTTTTTCAATGTGTATTGTACATGTTGAATATTGGTTTATGTTGATTACATGGCACTTTTCTATGTATGTAATGCTATATGGTGTTGAATTGTCTTGTGCCTGTATATATTTGTATATGTAGTATGCCACACGATATATTACTGATAATATATCGTTCACTTTTTCGAATCTATTGCGTCAGTCTCAGTGTGTTTTTGTGTCTGTATGGTATACAATGTGGACTATATATCATTGATTGGTTTTTCCTAGTGATTGGTTTTTCCTAGTGGTCAGGACAAAGAAAAAGTTTAAAAGAAATTCTGCTTGCTCGACAGAACCAACCAGATTCGAGTCTCAGAATCAGCTCAACATTCTTTGATTCTGGGCAAATCACTTAGGGCCTCTTTTATGAGGCCCCTTGCACCACCGGAACGTCACTTTTTGTGATGTTCAGTTGTGCAGGAGCCTGCTCCTTATTTACGAGGCAGCACTAAGCCACTTTTTTTGGCTTAATGCTGCCTCATAAATATCGCCCCCTTTAATGCAGTTTTCTGCGGTAAAGGGGTGTGCAATGGGTGTTGCTGGGGGCGTTCTCAGCAACATCCATGGCTTTTTCAAACTGCCCCAGATTAACGAGAAACTGTAAATCTGAGCTAGCGCCAAAAACGTACACCTCCCCAGGGGAGGCTCAAGGGAGGCACAACGAGGAGAAATATCTTTATTTCTCCTCGTTTTTCCTTTTTCTACGTGTGCTGCATTCTGCAGCACACATAGAAGAAGGAAAAAGCCTCTTGTGATTGTTTTTGTGCAGGAAGGTTTCCCTTCCTGCACAAAAATAATCATCCCTGCGACGCAGGCACCCTTGCACCATGGTGCAAAGGTGCCTGCGTTGGTGCACGGCAGCCCACTGTGCGCCAGTGCAGGGGAAAAGGTTAGGAATGCGCCGGATCTGATAGATACGACACATTCCTGCCCTTTTTTTTTGCCGTAGGGCAGCGCAGCAGGAAGGCCTGCGGCGCTGCCCTACGGCAAAACCTCATAAATCAGGCCCTTAATCTCTCTGTACCTATAAATAATGCATGTGACCTTGTGAAATGTAACTGGTGCTCATGTAAAGCGCTCTGCCTTCCAGGCAAGTTTGTACTCTATTTAAAAAGCTGCAATAAGAGGTAAAAACAAGGCTTTGACATATCGATACCCGTTTACTGTCTGATTTTTACAAAGTGAATCCAGAAATCCTGGGTAAATCGAGGCTTCCATGCTTATATTTTGTGATCTTAGGCAAATATTTTATTTCATCAAAATTCTGTGTCTTTTATTTTAACGCATGTAAGAACTTTCAAATATGAGTGCCGACTACCAGTTATACAAAACTATCACTTTTAATAAGTACTTCTCAGTGCAGTGCTATAATGTGCCCTATTAATGTCAAAGCTTCCACATGTTAAAGAAATACATTTTCAATTGTGAAGAGCCTTTATCATGTTATACGTGGTTTGTTGCATGATTTACATAGCAAATATTTTCAGGGCTCGGCTTGTTCACGGGTTATAGCATCCAAGCCAGAACCTTGGCGTGGGTCTGGCTCGGCTATGCCTGCTAATTTGTTGGCTCGCCCACCTCTACTTACTTCTGAGTGTATCTTCAAGCCTTTGTTCTACAAAATAATCAACGCCTAGTTCATTGGTGGTAATTGATTCATGAGTGAAGTTGACCGGTCCGGACTGAAAGGCCGGAAAGATTTCCACCCCCCTTAAGGACGAAATGCATAGAATGATTAAAGCAACCCGTTGGGGCCAGAAATAGAGTGACACATAGATATTAACTAAATGAATAGTTGCTTTCTCGAAAGTTTCAGAATCGACATTTGAAGTTTATGCCCTGTAACGAGGCAGAATACTAGCCGTGTTTGTGTTATTTGAATAATTTATGCTGTTTTGATATGGAAGCTTTTGTGAGTGCAAACAAAGCTCTTGGGACCAGATGTACGACCATTCGGTTATGCGTGTCGCAAAATGGAATGTGTCTTAGTCACATTTAGCAATTCCCAATGTGGTCGCAAATGACGAGCCTCATCAATATTCATGAGGCAGGTGGGAATTTGCGACCCATTGGGAATGGGCAAGACCACAGGGATGGTGGCCTGTTGGGGACAGCAGACCACCATGTCTATATTTGCTTTTTAAACAAAACAACTTTTGTTTTCAAATGCAGCCCGTTTCCCTTAAAGAAAAACAGGATGTGTTTAAAAGAAAAAAAGGAAACATTTTCTTTACATTTTTTAAGGGCAGGCAGTGGTCTGTGGGACCACTGCCTGCTCTTAAAAAATATTTTTGCATACATTCACAAAGGGGAAGAGGTCCCATGTGGACCCCTTCCCATTTGCAACTGGCTTACCACCTACTTAAAGTAGGTGGTATCTGCGATTGTTTTACGACCACATTTGTGTACATACCAGTGCGACTCGCTATTAGGAAGGGATGCCCTTGGCACGCCCCTTTCTAATAGCAACTTGCAAACCCTATTTTGCGAGTCTGTAATAGGTTACAGAATCGCAAAATAGGGCTTGTACATGCTAAAACCCTTTTTAGCTATCGCAAACCTCCCGATATTCAATTTGCTACCGCTAAAAAGGGTCATACATCTGGCCCCAGTTGCGTTCAGTAAGATTTGTACTCTTCCGATTTCCTCGATGAAAAAAAATCAAATGGAGAACACTAAATAATCCCATACAATTGTGTAAAGCATACAAAGCACATGAAGTTAGAGTAGGAGTGGTTAAAATGTTTAATGTTTTAGACCTGAAAAAAAATCACGACTCTTAGGACATTGTTCATTTTGAAGTCAATCTAGGAAAGTGTCACAAAAGATCTGTTTGTGAGGAGGTTTGTGTGCGGAATGTTAATAGTTTGCTTAACTCCTCTGACTCGCATGAATATATTGCAGCAGGGATTACAGTTGTACAAATTCCAATAAAGCATGTTAAAAACTCCTGTGATTTTGAGGTCTAAGCCACTATCAAACTACATGATAAAAACTTAAGCCAGTTGGTGTTCGGATGTCTTCACTAAGGTTTATTGGGCCACTGATTCGAGCAAAGTATTTTAGTATATTTGTCCCATTTCATAGGAAGTATTTGCATAGGCAAGCAAGCAATATTTGTATTTATTTCTTTATTTGAAAGCATGTGCACTATATATAAAACGTTGGCAAAAAATATAAAAAATATGAAAACAAAGGAGTGGTCCAGCAGGTTAGGAACATCAACCCTAGATGTGCATGTGAACAGCTAACTCACAGAGAGGTTTAACTAGTCAGTGGAGTATCTGTTAAAATGACCAAGCCAAACCTGAGGGGCTCAAACGTAGCTGTACTGGATGAGATTAAGGGGCTCCTGTCCTTGCCCCTAAGTCCTTCCCTTTGCGCGTAGGCCAACAGTTGATTCTACTTCTTTTGAGCTTTGGTAAGCCTTTCTGCTGTGAATATCCCAACATATATTACTCTACTTGACCCCTTATCTTACTAGTAGTCACAGACTTCCTGTTTCTTAAAAAATCGTTGAATTATACAAGTAGACTTTGAGGCTATCTCTAAGGTTAAAGCTAAAAATTAGGCTGTCAATGACTTTTTGATACCGTTACACAATATGGCACCGTTGTCAGGACTCTGAGAATGTAGATCGGGCGGATAACCTGGAAAAATCACAAAAAATCCTGCAATAGGACTCGATGTCTCGAAAGACGAGGACTACACGGCGCGCACAATAGTGTCAATTTTTCCGGGGGATCCAGCTGTCTTTCCCAAATATTATCTGTGGACCTTTCCATCAGTACAGGCAATTTCCCTCCACCTTCTAGTGCCCTGGGAGCTCTCCTCTCTACCCTTTCCCTTGTGGTTCATCTATCTGTGTGCTTCCCCCTCAGGCTCGTCATTCTCAGGGTCCTGATGATGATTCCATATTGTTTAAGGGATCAAACATTACTAGTGTGTATCGCACTAAAAGAATACCAAATACGTTTTGGTCTCTGGCACTCATCATATATTTCTGTTTATATGTTTTTATGAAGAAACTTGTTTATTACTTTGATCAACTCACTTATTAGTGACCATTGTGTTTATAAATACTTGATGACCTTTTTCTATTGTGCGGGTGCATTCAGGCATGACATCATTGGTGATTCTGGGAACTTGAATGGCAGCTACCTGTGTGGGCCAGGTGTTGGGGCTTTCATGATGCCATTATTTCTCAGTGTCCTTGCTACTACCTGTCATTGGTGGTGTGGACAGCTGGATCAGGAATCGAGTCAGCTCAATGTTCCACCTTATGTACCCTTTGGTCTTTTAGAGGCCAGTTTAGTTATACTTCTCCTTGGAGGTAGTCCTTCTAGCTACTGGAACTAGACCTAATCTATATCCCTGTGAGGACTTCTCTTGATTGTCTAAAGTTACACATTTGGAAAGCTATAGCATCTGGGTTTCTTGAGCATAGATGATAATAAATAATTCATATTATGTTGACACAAACTTCAGATAATCTGGCAGCCCGTAATGCCTATCTCGATTATCACATCTCCCTGGTTATGCAATGCAAAGGGTGTTCATTCAGTGCCCTATAGGATTGTCTATGTACCATGATAGACTGCATTGCAGTCTGATGAACACTTTATTGTTTTTCTCTTCTCACTAGTAGGAATAACAGGTTAGGGTTGCGAACTATTTGTTATTTCTTCTTAGGCTAATTTCATTGTCTGAAAAGTTCACATAAGGCTTGTACCTTCAGAATTGTTAAGGATGGTTTCAATTTTTCTTTTCCAGCTTTGATCACTACTAGAGCGTGTGTAACTCAAAGCTGCTATCTGAGTCTCCTGGGGTGAAGACAACTTTCTAGGTCCTCATGCCATGGTTTTGTTTTACTTACTTCATCCGGTCGGAGCCATAGGGCTCGGCGCTGATTCACTCAAGTTTCCTATTTCTCCGGTTGCTGGACTGGTTTCTGAGGTAACTGCACCTTAACCAATAGGCTCCCTTTCATTCAGTTGCTTCTCCAAGCTTGTGTATTTTTCTTTTTGTCCACTACTCAAAGGGATAGTGCTGGGCCGGCCTGGCATAAGGTTATTATTCCTGTTCAAGGGAACTGACTGCACAGAACTTTATGGTTACTTTCCAACACCACTTCGATCATCAGTCTATCCAGGTGGCATGATTCCTTATGCAGACCTGGTTGATTGGGGAAGTGCATCCTCATTTAGCTATTGCCTGTCACTATCACCCGGAGCTTCGCATGGACTTTAACCTGACTTTAACCTGTTAGGTTAAAGTCGGTTAGTGCCCTTGGTTTACTTAAGGGCTCGTAGGGTACATAATCCTCTGTCAAGGTATGGTGGAGGACTATGTTGCTTGGTAGATCCTCATAAAGTAAGGAATGTGACAAAGCAGGGTTAATGTCATGAGGGTTTAGTGTCCTAATTACCTACCGGTAAAACTAAACCAAAAACTTCCTCATCATAGTGTGGTATCACGCCTTCCTCTTCCATTGCTTTTTAAGAGCAGAGACAGGCGATCACTTTGAAGCTGAAGAGAGGTGTGATGTAAAATTCAAAGTAAAGATGTTTCTTTAAGTGTCAAAAGAGTTGCCTGTCTCTAGAGTGAGTGGTTTTCTGTAGAGTGATATGTAAAATGACGGCATCCATTTAAGGTTCCCTTTTGGAGCTATATTGTTTCTATATGTTTATCTAGGCGCTTGGATGAGCACTGAATAAGAGCAATAGATGAATAAAAAGCCCTCCCCTGCATACTTTATGGAAGGGGATAGCAGGAACTGTCTTTTGGCAGTAAGCGTGAAGCTCAGTTTTAATCACACCACTTCTGTGCCTGACGCGCCATCAAATGCTTAAATACAATACGCAGGTGGAGATTCAGAAACATTTAGGCCCACATGTATGACTGTTTTTAGCAGTCGCACATGAAGATTCAGGTCATTTGCAACCGCTAAAGAGGGTTGTAGCATATATCAACCCTATTTTGTGAGTCGGTAACCTGTTCCCGACTCGCAAAATAGGGTTTGCGAGTCGCTATTAAGAAGGGGTATGCCAAGGGTGTCCCTTCCTAATAGCAAGTCACAGGGGAATGTACGATTGTTTTGCGTCCGGAATGCGGTCGCAAAACAATTGCAGTTTACCGCCTATTTCAAGTAGGTGGTAAGCCAGTCACAAATGGGTACGGGTCACCAGGGGACCCCTTCTCCTTTGTTATTGGCAGCGAAAACGTTCTTTAAGAGCAGGCAGTGGCCCCACGGGTCACTGCCTGCTCTTAAAAAATTAAACTGAAACGTTTCATTTTTTTAAAAATGCATCCCATTTTCCTTTAAGGAAAATGGGCTACATTTCCCCCAAAAAATGTTGTTTTATTTAAAAAGCAAATACAGACATGGGGCTCTGCTGTCCCCAGCAAGCCACCATCCCTGTGTTACTGCCCATTCCCAATGAATCGCAAATTGAGACTGGCCTCATGAATATTGATGAGGCAGGTCGTTTGCGACCCCATTGGGAATCGCTAAATGCATCTGAGACACATTAGTACATTAAAATTTGCAAATTGCGAGTCACAAAATTAAATGGTCGTACATGTGGCCCTTACTGTTTATTCTTTCAGGAATAATGAGACCGTGTTTTGTAATTACTGCTTGGGCAGACTCCAGTTCTTTCTGTACGAGGTCACAGAAAACACTTTGGCTACTACACTACTCTTCCCAGATTCTGAACTACAAGTTCATCATCACAGAACTCTTTCTTGTGTATGATTTTAAAATTCTAGAAGGCAGCCCTTCTTTAAAAAAATGTTTAAGGCAGCAATAATGTGCACTGTGCCTGAAACTTGGTATTTTTGTCATTCTTTTCTGGGGACCAGTGATATACTTTACACGTTAATGCTATTAAAGTGAACTTTTTTGCTTTATATAAATATTAATAATTGATTTTTATGATAATTCCTATTGTCCAGTACGTCTTGATGCTGCCATTGTCATTTAATTTTTACCAGTGCTTGTTTATAATGTAGCATACATTTTTACATTTGGATTTCGGGTAATGTTGTTTAAACTTGCTAACAAAGTAAAATCTGAATTGGCACAGAACACTCTTCAAGTGTACTCTTCTGATATGTTCGCACAATCCAAAAAGGTCCACATTTCCCAGGAGATGATTTTGTTTTTTCCCATAGACAGCTGTCTATTGCTTGTGTCTTGCTAAGTACAACCACTTCAGTATTCTGCCTGAAGGAGCCCTCTGTCATTGGACCAGACGCCGATTGCTCTGTAGCCATAACAAGCCCAGGTCAGAGACTGAAATTATTTTAAGTAGATTCTGCTTTGATAGAGGCACACATTGTTCCAAACTAGGGGCCAGATGTACGAAGCATGCGACCGGTAAAATGCATTTTGCCATGTACAAAAAGCAAAATGCGACTCAGTAACTTGTTACTAAATCGCATTTTGCTTTTGGGATTCGGTATTAGGAAAGGGCTTGGTTAGGGCGTCCCCCCTAATACTGAATAGCACTGGTATGTGTGAATGTTTTGCGACTGGAATGCGACCGCAAAACATTCATAAATTAATTTACCGTCTCCATAGATGACGCGGTAACGCATTCGTAAACGGGAAGGGGCCCCCAAGGGACCGCTTCCCCTTTGTGAATGTGGATGAAAACGTTTTTCAAGAGAAGGCAGTGGTCCCACGGACAACTGCCTATTCTTAAAAAATGAAAAGAAAACTTTTAATTTTTAATTTTGGAATGGAAAACGGGCTCCATTACAAAGAAAATACTTCTTTATTTAAAAAGCAATCACAGACATGCTGGTCTGCTGACCCCAACAGGCCACTATCCCTTTGATTGTAGCCATTCCCAATGGGTCGCAAACTGTGACCTGCCTCATGAATATTGATGAGACAGGTTCATTTTTGACCCATTGGGAATCACAAACAGTGTCTGAGACACTGTTGCACATAGCTGTCTTCAATTTCCTAATTGCAAATCACAAAAAGTCACAATTAGGAAATCGCAAACTTACTTTTTTGTACATCTTGCCCTAAGAGCACTATTTCGCCTTTTTCCTTGGGCCAGCAATGGACTGGACTTTGCCTCAGCATGCTGTGATGCTCTTGGAGGTCTATGTAGAGTCTTCCGAGAAGCTGATGCAGGAACTCTCTCTGTCATTTACTGATGAGACCAAAATAAGCCAAAAGCAGTCTGGGTTTGCTTGTATCTCCTTCTAGAAAGAACCCATTCTAGCTGTTTGGCTGGATTGTTCTTACTGGAGCTGCACCAAGGATAATTTGCATATGACTGATCTGTGCCTGGAGTGGCATATTGGGCAAATCAATGCTGGACTGGTGGGAGTATTTACCAGTGGCTAAGATAAATTGAAGCGCTCCAGCTATCACTTTTGTGATACTGTTTGTTCATGCAGGAACTCTTTGTCTAGGGAGTGGCTCAAGGAATTAAAATATTATTTTGGTTCCCTGGTACAGCCTCTCTTGAAACCAGGGGTTTGCTGAGACTAGAAAAAAGATGGCAAAGCGGGAAAGCTGAGGCATTGCCTTGCTGCAGAGTACAGCAAAGCAATTTCAAATAAAAAATTGCAACCTGACACACAGGAAATTTTTATGTCCTCTTACATTATTTCCTACTGCTTTTCCACCGAAGGTTTTCCATGGTTTCAAGCAGATCGCGTAGAAGGTAGTGTTGTAGCAAGGCTGCCATGAATCCTCATTCTATCAAGGTAAAGGGGCCTCTCTACACAAAGTTTGGTTGTAAAGGTCATTGATGATTGGGGTCTAGAGGGCCTCTCACATCACTGGGCCTTGGTGCCCATCTAGCTTCTGTACTGTTGTTATCTATGCCCTGGTAGAAGGATGGTCAGGGGAGTAACTCTCTGGCCAAGGCTCATCAGCAATTTCTTAGGTTTGTCACCTTTTTGCATTTTTTCCAGTGTGAAATGCTGCTGTTGCCTTCTATTTGATAACTGTCTACCCCATCCCTTTGATGGAGATTTTGAAAAATATACAGTAACTTTATGAGTGGGGCTCTAAGAGATGACTAGAAAGAACCAACGGCTGGCTTAACAGCGGAGTGCACTCATTTATTAGCAAATGCGCCCATTATTGTTTATCATTTTTCCTGAGACATTAATGTAAATCGCCAGTCAGCAAAGAAATAGTAAAATGAGACTGAGCCAAAATAGACACTGCCAAATTAAGTAGTGATGTACAATATCTGTGTGAACAATGTATGTGAGGCAGTCATACAACCTGCACGCGATAGTCCCAACACTGGCAGTCTTTGGGTGCTACTCCTCATGCACAACTCAAG
This sequence comes from Calotriton arnoldi, assembly GCA_963921515.1. NCBI lineage: Eukaryota > Metazoa > Chordata > Amphibia > Caudata > Salamandridae > Calotriton > Calotriton arnoldi. The sequence continues at coordinate 72,759 of CAWUFW010004150.1, forward strand.
AATCACCACTTGCTCTACAAAACACAACAGAATGCCACAGACTGCATAAAGACAAACTGAAACTCAACACACCAAATCCAGAGGCATGCATTGGGCCCCAAAAAGGAAATTTGATGTAAACTACCAAAAACTGTAGAGAGTGTCTTCTCACATCAGAGGATTACAATAACAGCGAAATGGGTCAGGGACACCCTTCTAATGCCGAAAAGCAAACATAGTAGACACGGGTACTGGCTTCTTAAGGTCCCTAGAAAAGTGTGTACACACTGGTGTGAACACCGGCCTGACGTTACCTTGGCACTCTGCACCCGAAAGCCCCTGTGCCACTGGTGGTGCAGCTCCTCTACTGCTTGTCAGCCCCTCCAGTGCTGATCTTAACCCCAGGAGCTTTGCTCCCGCACCTGAGTGGCCTGCTCATAAGCAGTCCCTAACCGAAGGCCCCCTTACCCCCATTGGCTAACATTGGGCCCCTGCACTCTGCACCCGGCCGCCACAGTGCCACTGGTGGTGCAACTTGAGTGCCCATCTAGACCTTTGAGAACCTTGGTCCTAACCCCCAAAACTCCCACTCATAAGTTGTGTACTTACCTGAGAAACCGCTAACACTTTTTCTCGCATAGGAACCCATATTATGAGAATTTGGGCCTAAAATGTTCTACATGTTGGACTAATGTTTGGATGGAAAAAAGATAACTAAACTGCAAAGTATAAAAAATCTTACCTACCTTGTATTGTGAGATCCTTATGTGTGGTATCCAGGCATACCATCCCCAGTACTCAAAGTAATCCAAAAGTAACTAAAGAGTATTCTAAAAGTAATTATTGTATAATGCAAACTGCTTTCTGAATCAATGCCAAACTGTAGCTATTGCAAAATTCAATCATAACTGCATTTCATTGTGAAGTCCTGCATTCCAAGTATATTTTACCTACTTGTACCAAGTCTTCCTTTGTTCTTACCTGTGGCCGGAGATGTTAAAATCCAATAAAAATAAACCGCAAAGAATTCAGAGTTTGGCCAAAAACAAATTTCAGTCATTTTTCACTTGCGCTCATTTGCCCTCCTTAAAATATGTTGCTAATACATAAGAATGTAAGATGCCTATTTTGCATTCTTTGCACTCTGAAAGTTGCTTCTATAGCAGAGAGTTACACTTATAGTTATATAGGGCATCAGATGGGCTCTAGGAGCCAAGTTGCTGATCTTGGAAGCTTGAGACACTGGTTCTAAATTTAGCTTACTCTCTCATCCAATATATTCTGTGGTTCTCTGATATCAGACTCGGTGAGGGAATGAACTGTTCGCTCATGTTGTAGAAGCAAATTGGACTTGGATTTTCTGAGGTTCCTTCTCCTAGTCGATGGCAGCTGCCACCATGACTTGAAGGCCCTGAACAGATGCACATCTAGCAGAAGAGAAGCAATGGTGGGGAGGGACAAAACATATTTTGGGTGAGAGAGAACTAGTGACAGAGTGATTGTGGTAGAGAAAATAGAGGTGATAGTGGTATGGAGATAGTGAGTGACTGATTAGAAAGATACAGCAGAGAGAACAAGTGAGTGAGATGAGGAGGGACACCTAGGGAAGACAATAATGGGGAGAGGAAGGTGGAGCAAAGGGAAAAGGGATTAAAAGGTGTGAGGGAGCAAGAATCCAGAAGTATGCCTGGATTCTTGAAATCAAATTTACACTGTTATCAGATTACACTGCATGGGCACTTTTAAAAACCACATGCAAAATACAATATGCAATAGAATCTTCCATCACAATTCATAAACAAGCCAAACTGAAAACATGTTAAAGGTATTCCCAAGTATCAAACCACATTCCTGTCTCTCAACAAATGATGCAGCATAAATCATTTCTGTACAGTAAAGGTCCAGGGGGAAGTATTTAACAACTCTTTCCAGCAGAGTGTGCTCTATTTAGAAAAGAACAGCTTCCTACACTGTCCCTTTTGTATAAAAGGTCACTTTATTCAGAATCAAGCAGAAACAGTACCATATCCTCAGGGTAAGTCGTACACTCTAAATGGCCATAACATTGTACTTACAAATGACCTCTAGCACATTCCCTCACACCTAAGTGTTAACCTCCCCTTAAATGTCTAAATTGCCTCCCCCTTGTTAATGCCCAACACGTATTACTACTCATTAAACCTCTATTCCTGAAGCACAAATCGTATTCGAATTCCTTTCCAACCTACTAAACTCAGGCCCAGGCTGTCTCCTTTTCCTCCTTGTTAATGTTATTTCCCCGCACTTATCAGCTTCTAAAACTGTCCTTGTTTCCTAACCTGAGCTCTTTCTTTCCTCTTATTTCCAACTACAACTGACAATGTTCACACCAAAGTCCCCTTCCCTACCTGTTTCCAGTACAGTCCCTCCTTTTGTTCAAAGAGTGGGATGTGGATTTCGTACACTTAGAGGAATAATTCCTGACAGGCACATGCAGACTAGATAGCGATTAGCATCCACATAACACCCTCTGACATCTACTCTTGTCTTTCCCAAGCATCCATGCAAGGGTATTCCTCCCAGCGTACAAGGTCCACCTTGGGAAATGACAACTCATGACACTGTTTATTTTGTGGAAAGGTGACTTATTTGGGAATATATAGAGCTCACAATGCCAAATCATTTGGCCAAGCTTTACAGTGTAAATGTCCCTGTATACTAACAAATGAACTGTCCATCGCTCACCCCTGAACATTAACCTTCCCATAAATCTCTAACCTACCCACCTCATTAAAACCAAACACTTATTATTCATCTACATAATAAACTATTTTTTAAACATACATTTCAATCGACTTCCTTTCCTGCCTGTTCACCCCAGGCCTAAACTTCTCTTGTTTCCTCTTTGTTAATGTTCTTTCCCTCTACTTCTCAGCTCCAAACCCTCTCTTTTTCCCCTTGCCATGATCTAAGCTCTCTCTTTTTGGCACCAGAAACCCTTCACCTGAGTTGTTATTTCTGTCCGCCCTTTCCTTTAGGACTTCTGCTACATCAATTCCCCAGCTCCTCCATCATCTTTACTAGATACATCCTGTTCCCCAGGAAATACATACCATCTTCCCTAAATAACTTCGGCCATTTATTTTTTTATGTATATGCTCAACCATCTGTATGCTTGGCACAGAGCAGTCAAGTTTAACTTAGAGGCAATGTGTAAAGTATTTGTGTAACACCTCAAATAGTAATAAAGCGGAAACAAAACACAAAAAGGATCCCACACCAGGTTAGAAACATAGAGTTATTTTTAATAAATAAAACAAGACCAAAACAACAAAAATCTAATCAATAGAACCGGAGATATTTGCAATTTTAAAGATTTCATTAAATATAGTGCCACAAAGCGCCAACTGTGGCTAAATGGCCTCGCTGGACTGTGACAAATACACAAGTTCAGACCGACCTTGAAGGAGCACGGACCAGCTATAGGGACACAATTAGGCCAGCTGAACAAGAGTACTTTAAATCCTGGTTTGCAGAGCATTGCAAGGTTCCATGCCGAGGATGTATCGTGCAGCTGATGCGATGCGTCCGTTCTGAGGAGCGTTGAAGCTGCACTGCGAGGTCCTGCATTGTCGTCAAGGATCCCGTTGATGGGGGCTTGCAATGCAAAGTTCAGCATTGATGATGCATCGTGCAGTTGAGACGATCTTCGGTTCCGAGGACCTGCGAGGCTGTGATGAGAGAGCCTGCAGCGTTGTTCAGGCTGCTGTCAAAGAGAGGTGCGAGGGGCCTGTGTCGGTAAAGCTCCGCACAGATGGTGGTTCCGATGCGGCTGTAGGGTTGATGTGGAGTCATTTGCATCAGGAGAACCCTTGCAGCAGAGGCTATATATCAGTTCTGCTCGAGTTTGCTCTGCGGAGCAGAAGAGGTGCGTCGGTTCTGCATGATCCCCAGATGGGCTGGCTGAGCACCTTCAATCCCACTTCCAAGGGTCCAGGACTTGGGTGGCACAACTTGACAGGGCAGGAATCACAGATGGCAGAGTCCAGGTGCTGGGTTCAAGGTCGTTAGAGCCTTCTGTCCCTGAGGATCTAGTCAGGAGGTCAGCCAACTAACCTTAGGAATCACTCTGGGGTCCTGAGTTCAGCAGATGCAGGTCCAGGCCTTCTCACCCAGGCAAGAGGGCAGCAGGTCAGCACAGCAAGGTAGCAGCCCAGCAAGGCAGTAGTCCAGCAGGGCAGAAGTATAGCAGAGCAGCAGTCCTTTCAGCAGCACAGCGGTCCTTCTTGGCAGAGTACCCACAGGTCCAGAAGTGTACTTAAGAGTTGGTGGTTCAATTTTGATACGTGGTGCCCTTCCTCTGTAAGATGGGATAAGCTTTCAGAAATTCCCTTTGAAGTCCCCAGGCATCCTGCCTTCCCTCTCCTGGCTCTAGACTAACTACAGGGGGTATGCAGCCCTTTGTGTGGAGGCAGGACATAGCTTATTCAAGTGTAAGTAGGGCTATGCCCAGCTCCACCCTTCCATCCTATCAGTAATGGACCATCCAGGCACACCTAAACTCCCTATTGTGAAATAGGAGAAATACACAAAGCTCCCAACTACACTCAGTCATGTGAACCAGACACAGACCGTAGGTACTAAATGGCTAAAGCAGGAAAATGACAACTTTCTAAAAGTGGTATTTTCAAAATTGTAATTAAAAATCCGACTTTACCATGAGAGGGGGTTTTTCATTACAATTCCAAAGACATCATATATGAACTGGTTACCTGCTCCCATTTGGAAATTACAGCTTATTAAATGTAATAAAGTAACACCAATGTTAGCCCACGGGAAAGGTAGGCCATGAAGTAGTGTAAAACAAATTTAAGAGTTTGTTACTACCAGGACATGTAGAACTAAAAAGTGCATGTCCAACTTTTTAAAAACACTGCACCCTGCCCTCTGGGCTGTCCAAGGCCTACCCTAGTGGTGATTTATCTGTATTAAAAAGGTAGGAGGGAGTTTAAAAACTACACACACAGGGTGAAATGGCAGACAAGAGACATGTTTAAGGTGCTACTTAAGTGGGTGGCACAAGCAGTGCTGCAGGCCAACTTGTAGCATTTAGATGACAGGCCCTGGGCACATGTAGTACCACTTTACTAGAAATGTATAAGTACATTAAATATGCTAATTGGGTATTGGCCAATTCTAGGATGATTTAAAGAAAGAGCACAAGCACCTTAGTACTGGTTAGCAGTGGTAAAGTGCGCAGAATCCTAAAGCCAGCAGAAACAAAGTCAGAAAACAAGAGGGTTGAAAGCAAACTTTTAGGGGGAAAACCACCCCAAGGATGCCAGGTCTAACAATCCACAAAAGGAGGTCATCCAAATTGACCACCCCCTCTGCTGTTCCTCTTTTGGCCTGTAGTCTCACCACACCTTTGGAGTGGATCTGTTCAGAAAGGGAGCGTGGCAAGGGCAATCCTCTCGCTGTGTTTACAGTTGAAAAAGGCCCAGTTGGCATCATTAACTGGAGACAGAGATCACTGTCTATCTCTTACCACGAGTTTGATGGACCTAGCCTACTTCTCACCTTGAATTCCTCAATGCAGTGCAACCATAAGAGCCCCCAAAGCTGATGCTGGCTCTCCTTATCACATCCAGAAATTTGAAGTGAACTATGCCATTCTCTGGATCTTTTTCTAAAACAAATGCTGGCATAAATGGTAAATGCTGCTGTCCACGTGTCTATATTAGTAGACTGCTCCATGGTGTGCCTTTTTCTGTGCAATAGCTTAAATATATCAACAAACTTGCCGGCCTTTATCTTTTTTCCTTTTTATTTGTCAACAGATGTACACCCAAAGGTGCCCCTATGCCTATATAAGGCAGCTTCACCCCTCTTTCTCCTTATTTTTCCTGTTGGTTCTCCATGTCCTTTCCTCTGCTTGCTGTCCACCAAACCTGTCTCTTGCTCCTCTCCATCATCTGCTCCAACCCACTGTCCTCTCTTGTCATCCCCCTTAATGTCCCTGCTCCAAACCGTTTTACAAATCTTTGCACCACAATTCACTCCTGGTCCATTGGAATGCATTGAAAGCAAAACCTTCACTCACTGTGCCTTCTCCACCAAACTCCAGGACTCTGAGATTCCACCTTTGCAGTCATCAGCCATCTCTCGTCCCCATATTTTGTCCATCTCATGTATATCCTCAGTATTTCTTTGTATTCTCTATATTGAAATTTTAGACAGAACCACAAAGTGCAGCATACAGACCAATACAAAATAGCATACAGAACAGTACAGTATAGCGTACTCAATGTACAAGTTCCAACAAATTACGGTGCAAATTCTGTACTTCACTCTAACACAACAGAGGGGGGAGGAAAAAGAAGGGAAAGAAAGGAGAAATATCCACTCAGCATGGAAAACACATGTGCAGTTCATCCAAGAGGGAGTCCCCTGAAGCCCGCGTAGTGACAAGTCAGTGGGAGTACCATATAGCTAATGCAGGCACCCGCCAAAGGAGTCTGACATGTGGCTGTGTGGGCCATCTGCTAATCATCTGGCCCAGGGCCGGATTGGTAGCAACCGCCTCCTCCTTCTTAACCCGTGCACTCAGAAGCATCACCAAAGGGACCAAATATATTTAGGGTGGGACCTTGCAGGCATCAGTTCCCAGTAGGCGGTCAGTTGTACCCGACATTAGGCTGCATCTCGAAGCCACCCTGCCCTCTGTGGCATCGGGCGGCGACCCCAATGCATCGCCACCTGACGCTTAGCAAGCAAAAGTAAGAATGCTGTTAGTCTGCGCACCTCCGGGGGAACCTCCTTCACATAACCTAACAGTGTAAATCTCGGAGAACACTCTAGTGAGTGTTCAGTGATCTCTTCAATAGTATCAAAGACAGTGATCTAGAAGTGCCCCACACCAGGGCAATCCCACGCTAGGTGTAGGAAATCAGCGCAGGGCACAGCAGAGCGCACGGAGCGTGCACTCTCAATCAGGCTCATCCTGTCCACTTGCTCCAGAGTGTGGTATAGCCTGTGTAGATACTTGAAATGCACTAAACACAGCCTGTAATTGGGTGAAAGTGCCCAGGACTGGGTGTAACTGAATTTCCACTGGTCCTCAGTAAAGGGGATCGCAAGGGCGTTGGACCACGCCTGCCGGGCACCGGGGTCCCGGATCGGCGCTGTGTCCTGCGTAAATCCTAGTGATCATCCTGTGTGGGCAAGGGCATGTAAGAGTAGCCTCAAGTACCTGAAACATAGGGGGGGGCGCTACAGGAAAGGAGTCATGAACCGCACGGACAGCAGCTCACGGCTGATAGTATGTAAACATGTCCATTAGTGGAACATTAGATGCTGCAAGGCTTGCTGTGGTGTAATAAAGGTGGCATTCGGATATATGTCTCCCAAAGTAGTAAGCTGTAAGCGACGCAGCCTGCAATGGGTGCTGGCATCAAGCATCATAGGGAAGGAGGGATGTCCAAGGAGCGGGACCAAAGGGGCAAAAAGGCTGCTCAGCTGAGCCTGCCACTGCAGCTTGCTCCACGCCCACACCGAGAGTGTCAATTGTCGTCCTTGGGCGCTTGGGGATAATGTACAATGCCATCTGGAGGGGACACGGTGCAGGGTGATCATATTCAGGCGCAGTGTGAGCCTGGAACTGGGTAGGATAGAGCCAATAATGTGTGAACTGCCCATTGGCACTACAATAATATAAATCCATATCTGGTGCTCCCAGCCCTCCCTGCTCAAAGGGGAGCGTTAACACCTCCCTTGCGATCCTAGGCTGGCCCCCTCCCATGCGAGGGCTGCCAAATGCAACTGGAGTTGTCACCTAAAACACAGTGGGAGGTTGAGAAATAAGTAAAGGAATTTAGAGAGAACCACCATCTTAGAGATGGCCAACCTCCCAGTCAATGATAATGGGAGCTTCATCCAAGTCTCCACTCACTCCTCCAACCAGGTCATCAAGCACCCATAATTAGCCCTCCAGAGCTCATCCAGATCTCGGCTCAGCCAGACCCCCAAGTGGCACACAGGCTTGCTCGCCCACCGCAGCGGGAACTCCGAGACAAATTTCTCAATTGCTGCCGTAAATGGGAACATTATCAATTTAGCCCAATTGACAGTAATCCCTGTTATACCACGAAATGTGGTGAATTCGATAATCAGCGGGTCCAAGTTGTCCCGCGGATCCCTCACATAAAATGTAACATCATCCACATACATGGACTCGAGAACTCCATGGTGTGTAAAGGTCAGTCCTTGGTGGGAATGATGCTGCATCAGCCGAGCCACTAGCGACTCCATAGCAATCGCAAACAAAATGGGAGATAAGGGGCATCCCTGTCGGGTGCCTCTCGATATTGGAAAGGGGGTGATCGTCCCATTTACTCTCATGCAGGCAACTGACTGAGTACAAAGAAGGCCAATCAGTCGGACGAACTTGGGGCTGACTCCAAGACGGGACAGTAATGTGAAGAGGTAAGGCCACATGAGTGAATCAAATGCCTTAGCTGTGATAAGGGCGGGGTCAATGGTGTGTATCAGTGCAAAAAAGGTGTGCAAAGCACCATAAATCTTCCCAGTACGTAGCCCAAATTATTTGGTCGCGCTATAAGCGGAAAGAGCGGGAGTAATCTGGAGGCTATCAGTTTTGTAACAGTTTTATTATCCATGTTAATCATGGATAAGGGTCTGTGCGACTCACAGCACGGGGGGTCCTTGTCCGGATTTAGTATAGTCACATTCAGCGAACCACCATCTGTTTGCTGAGTGGCAAAAAAGGGGAAAAAGAGCAATGAAAAATGCAATAAACAAATTACTGTCATCATCAAGACAACCTCAACATACCATCCACCTCCCACTTCGGCCCCCCAGTTGGGCCAAATACCACCAACCCACCTCATGCAGTGTCCCAATTTTGCAAACAATGAGAACAACAGTGGAATCATCCCAGAGGGGCGCACCAAAGGCCCGGCACTTTCCCAGCCAGGGGGTCGCTGGGTGGCTGGAAAGGTATAATATCAGGATGGCCAGAGCTTGCATGGTCAAGCCCCACATCGCAATCAGCAGGTAAATCTTCACTGCCAGGACAGTAGCAGGAACACCGCGCAGCCGGCCACTGCGCCGGAATGAGCTGTGGGTGGACCGCCACCACTAAGCATCAGACAGCACAATCCCACTGGTCCCGCACATTGTATAAGTCAACTCAGTCATTTTCACTCAAATGTCCCAAATCTGCTTCACGGGCCGCAGACGGAGACCCCACCACAGTGAGCAGATTGCTTTTAACAAATTTAGCAGCCACCTTAGGATCAATGAAATAGCGGGTCTTTACGGAATGGAATATTCGCAGTTTGGCTGGGTAAATCAAAGAGTACTTGATCAGTTTTTTGTAGCGAATGCTTGATTGTTAGGAAATACCTCCTGACAGCCTAAACCGCAATCGTAAACTCTGGGAAGGGAAACACTGAGTTGGCTTGATAGTTAAGTGTCCACTGATCTTTCGCCAGTCTCAGGGCTGTGTCCCTATCTCTATAATTCAATACCCGGGCTATTATTGGGCGGGCAGGTGCCCCAGGTGGAGTTCGCTGACCGAGCGATCTATGGGATGAGCATGGCAGAAAGCGTATCTCCAAACAACGTGCGGAGCATTGTTTCTACATAGTCCTCTATGCGGGCCATCGCCGTCAACTCCAGAATGCCCAGTATTCGCAAGTTGTTCCTCCACGAGCGCACCTCCAAACCTTTGCTCTTGCTCTAGATGACCTCGAGGACCCTTTCCATTCTAAGCAGCTTCTCTCCAGCCGTGGAGTTTTCATCTTCTACAACCGATGTTCAGTTCTCAAGTTGGTCTATCTGCTCGTCGTGTCTATCTATTTCTCCTTCATGTGATCAAATCTGTCAATCAGCACATCAGTTTAGTGTCAATGGCAGTCAGGCTATATTTGAAGTCCAGAAACATGGCACTAATATCCGGCTCCTGAGATGAACCCTCTCCCCCTCTTTTACACAGCTGCTGACTGTCAATAGGTGATTCTGCTGTGTGCATCTTACTGCGATGTTCAGAGGAAAGCTTGAACTGTGTTGCATCAGCCTTTCCCACCATGCACCAAGTGGAGACCTGCGAATGTCAAAGACAGTAGCAACACTTGCACAATAATGATCACAGGTGCTGTGCGCATCTACCTGCCAGGTCCCGCCTCACTCCTGGAGTGCTCCCGAAGAGGGGCATGAGAAGACCACACACCGTCCTGCAAAACTGTCGACCAGAGTAGGGGAACAGGTCAGCAAGCAAGGCGCAGACTCAGACAGTGGGCACACACTTCATCTCCGAAAATGGTGAAAAAGTGCACTCCATGGAAGTCAAACCAGGCACAGACTCACTCCGGCAGCAGAATTGTGGGGTGCACAAGCAGGCCAATTCATGTCCATATGTTGTAGTGGCCTCAGGCCGGGCTGCGAAGGGCCTTTCATTTCCTCTCACAGCAGGCCCAAAGGATACCTCATGATCACTCTATGTCAGCCAAGGGAGGCCCGGGCCCCCAATGATGCCCCTCACTGGTAATCTTGCCCCAATGTGCCCAGCCGTGCCGCAGGATCAACCGCTATCAGGGAGACCGGCGAGCACTCAATTCAACCCCACCGGCGCCACAGGGGATAATCTAGGCAGCCCACCGTGGGGCACAAGCAAGGGTATTCCTTCCGTCCCTGGGCACCCAGCTGGAAAAACTGGGTTCAGGCTCACCACATGGGCTGCTGGCTGATGGATGGCCAGCTTCCCGGGATGGTACTTGGTCATCAACACCCAGGACAGCACATGTAACATGCGTAAATGCCATGGAGAACAGCGTAGGGTGGTACCGTACCCGCTCAGTGTTCCTGTCCCAGGCCTCCATGAATGAGTGTGCCGATCAGAGTAGCGTGAGTGGGCGCGGTCTCTCCTCCGCTGGCCGCTCAAGCACCAGGTGGCCCGCGAGCCCTAAGGCTCTCACCCAGCCTGTCCTCAGTCGCTCCTGAGCTCCGCTCCTTGCAGACACACAATCCCGCTCCCAGTAATCGGCCACTGTGACTTCGGGACTGTCTCCATTCCTCTGATATCAAGGAGCCGCACACAGGGCCTCCGCATGCAGACAAGGCCTAGTACAGGCCACCAATGGCGCCAAGCCACCAATCTTCCTCCCGGTGCAGCCCGGCAAATAAAAAAGGGGCTCCAGCTATGCAGCAAGGAAAGGCAAGCCCCAATGCCCCCTTTTGTTAAGGGTAAATGGCGGATAAAACCCTCCTGCAGGCAGTGCCTCACTGAGTGATGGCCATCTTGTGGCCTGTATCTCTAGAGCCCCCCTATATCCACAGTATTGACTATCACGCAGCTCCTCTGCTGTCCTGTGGCTAGCCTATAGTCAATTGGCCCAATGCTCCGAACCCAGTGTCCTCCTTCCGCTCAGTGACCATCTGCTTCTGTTTCTCACTCTAGCTCGAATCTCTTGCCCCCTTTCTGCTGCCAACTTTGTTCAAGCCTCCAACCTCCTCTCTCTTCTTGAGTCTTCACATGACAATCTTGAGGTGAGGGGTACAATGCTCACCTCCACTCTCAAAAGTGCTCTGGGTGGCTATGCCGTGCCTCGTAGCTGTTTCCACCATATTGGAGGTATACACTTCTGTAAACGTGCCTGCCTAATTGGAATCCTGGACCTAAAAACGGGGCATTTCCTTTCTCCAGTGCCCCTTCCCAAAGCAGAATCACTCAGTTGAGTGCCCTGATCAACTGCTGCCTTGTTGCTCCTCTCTCCTTGTGCCTCTCGATACCTGCATTCTGCCACATTCCTGGCAGTCTCCACTTGTCCAGTCTGCCTTGTGCCCCTTACCTCTGGGACCTCTCCTGTCACCTTTTCTCTATGTTGCATGGGTGCAGCATTGCCCCTGGACTGGGGGTCTGTGCCCAGCCCTCCCTGTGCTCTACTTGACTATGTTGGTGTGCTCTCCCTTCAAGACCTGTGGCCCCTTTCTTCAATGACCCAGACTGTCTTTGTCTTCCTCATCAGTATCCTTCTTCTTTGTGTTCTTCCCCACCAGGCATGAGTTGAGCAGTGACGTGGTGGCTGCACAGCGGCCGATGTCACGTGCCCTCGTGTCTACCCTTCTCTTTTCCAAATGTCCCTGTACATCACAATACAACTGAACTTAAGATGGCCATAGAGGAGTCTACATCATCGCATCCCTAACGGTGGCACATGTATTCACTACTGTGTACCCCATTGTCCTAATGTCGCAGCATATACATGTGATGCATGGCTCACACAACTCTTACAGGGACATTTACACCAGGGGCCGTATTATGGAAAGTGCCCCAGTGGTGCAACAGGCATGTGCCCCTGCTTTGCGCACCCCGGGGCACTTTAGTATGACAGAAGGGAGCCGCATACGCTTGTGCAGCCCTTTCTGTAATACAGATATTGCTGGTGCACATATAGCACCAGTGCTAACACCAGAGGGTGTTCCCTCATTTGCATGGGGGCACGGCCCCTGCAAATGAGGTCATCCCTTTGCTTCTGCGCCCATGCCGTATTATAGATGCAAGCGCAGAGGCAAAGAAGCTTTCAGGAGGTGCACTGACAGTGCGCCACCTAAAAGATGGCGCAAAGTCAGTGCGCCCCCTGATGACAACCCTCTGGAGGGGGAAAGGGGGTCCTATGGACCCCCAGACATCCCCTTCCAGGCAGGTGCAGTCACTTACTGCACCCCCTGCAAGGGGAACTCTGTCCCCTCTTAAAAATGCAGGCAGGTGTCGCCTGCACAATGAAACACGGAGCAGCTGCTTCAAAGCCGCTCCGTTTTTCACTTGAATGCGCTGCCCCCTGGGCAGCGCAACCTCACGGCTGCCCTGGCGCATCGTATTCAATGTAATAGGGCGCACTTTCCCTGTTTGCACAGGGCGCACCTGTTTTAAGGTGCGCCGCGGTGCAAACAGGGAAATTTCACCCTATGTGTAATAGGGCCCAGGGTAGTGAAACGCCAAGCAGAAGCTTCATTGCCTGTAACCAGACTGATGCTACTGTATGAACAGGCATGCTGCGAGGATGAACCTGTTGCTGCAACAGATCTGAGAGCATAACATCTGCCACTGCACTGCCTGCCAGACACCCCACTACACAAGTACATGTAGTGTTCGAAGGAACAGAAAACAGTATGATCTCAACCTGTACATCATATTCTTCGGAGCTATGCAGCATTGTCCAAGATAGGGACCGTTCCAAATACAGGTAGCGTGTTCAGCAATGGCAGTAGCTATCTCTTGCACACAATCCTGCTGACACTTTGGTGCACCCATTATTTCTGCCTCTCACTGTGTTCTCTCAGTTCTGCTATAGGCAGTTCTTCATGTTTCTGTGTCAAAACCTCCTCACAAATGGAGAGAAATAAAATATTGGTGCTATGCAGTGCATTTACCCTGAAAAAAACCGTACTTTAAAATTTGATTTCAGCATTAGATCGGAGCTATAGATATTGTACAATGAAGAAAAAAAAAACAGTATTGCAAAAACATGTGCCTCCTTTCCTTTCGTCCACAACAGTGGTCTGGACACATTCTTTTCAAGAAACTCGGAAGCAAGATGCCTTCGCAATACTTCCAGGAAATTGTCAGTGTCATTAGGGGCGGATGGGTTCCTGCCTCATCCACTTTAAAAGTTACGGCCAGTCAAGCTCTTAAAACATGAAAAAGGGAGCCGTTACTACTCATGGCCTGGATACCTGATGCACTGCTCCACTTCATGCTGCCTTGTAAGATATTTTAGGGAGACCGGATCAACAAATTTAAGAGGTCCTCATAGGACGAGGAACTGATTCAAAGTTTAAAGGTGTCTTCAGGGAAGAGGAAACCCGGCAGATCCGGAATCTGGCACCATCTACTGGTATTAGTCATGTTAGCTGCCTCATTCTTAAAGAATATGGCAGGCTTATATCATAATCTATAAACAAATGTTACAGCATGAGTGTAGGACCTTTAAAAACATATGGGGTTGGGGAGTCATGATACTCCTACCCCCTCACCACAAACCTCCCCTCTCATGGGCTTAACCCCATGAGATTAGTCAATCCAAAGACACAGGCTGCTGAGAACTGTGTGTACCACTCTCCGATCACAGTTATTGCAATCTACAGAAGAGAGCCAGTACTATACCTTTAAAGAGAAATAGAAGAGCAAGAATGTATACACTGACATTGTGAGTGGTGGGATTGCCACCAACGATCACCAGTTGTCCAACAGCGCCACCAGCTCTCTGCTCCAATGTCTACAGACATCGAGGGGCATATTTACAAGGAGTTAACGCCACCAGAACGTCACTTTTCCCGACGTTCTGGTGGCGTTAAGTCGTTTGCCTTATTTACAAGGCGGCGTTAAGCCACTTAACGTGGCTTAACGCCGCCCTGTAAATAACGCCCCTATTCATGCAGCACTTAGCGCAAAAGGGGCGTGCAATGGGTGTTGCAGTGGGCATTCCGCCGCAAAACCCATTGCTTTTTGACGCTGTCCCATATTTACAAGGCTGGGGCAGCACCAAAAATACCGCCAGGGAATACCTGGTCTTAAGCAGGCGATAGGAGGAGGAATGTTTCATTTCTCCTCGTATTTTGCTCTTTCCACGTGTGCTGCATTCCGCAGCACACATAGATAGAGCAAATTGCCTGTAAAGATTGTTTATGTGCAGGAAGGTGTCCCTTACTGCACATAAACAATTGTCCCTGCAGTGCAGGCAACCTAGCAAAATTGCGATAGGGTGCTTGCACTGGCGCTAGTCAGTTTTTTTAGCGCTAGGGGTAAAGCAAAGGTGCACTGCATTATTGTGAATACGGCAAATCCCTACGTTTTGAAACTGTTGGAGCGTGGCGTTACTAATATTGGCGTAACACCTTGCTCCGGCAGTTTCTTGTAAATATGCCCCCTAGAGCCAATCTACTGCCGCCTGTCTTCATAGGCAGGTAATAAGAGATATTTGACATCTAAAAAGCACAATATCGAAGGAAAGATTTTGATTGGCTCCCACGTTAGCGACTGCAACATTCATGAAAGTGGAAAGCATTGACACATGTAACTTGCATGATGTCCAGAACTGTCTGCAACAAAAGCATTAGAATACTGATCTATCATATGTAAAATGCAACTTTCTCATCCACACTTTACATGTAGTGGTGTACAGTATATAGAATGCTATACAAATGTTATAGCATTTTGTCCAAGCCTCAGATGACCATTTTTTGACTCATCACCTTAAATTAGAGAAGGTGCTGCTACAATAAAAATATTTTGTAAACACTGGAAAAACTCTGGGGTATATTCACAAGAACGTGCGATAACTACCGCAAGAGTAGCGTAACGCAACTTTCAATATCGCAGCCTATCGCGGGAAAATAACCCCATGTCAACGTGGAATTCACAACAAGGCGGTAGCAAGCGATAATCTGCCGAAACCGCGGACAATGTCCGCGATACAACCACCACGATGGAGATTAAAACACAAACCACAACACCAAAAAACACGCGATGGGCCAAAGCGCGATGAGGAAATCAGCGACAAGCAGCGCCAGGCCTGCAACACACACCTGGCATGCGTCAAAAATCACCATAAAAGTAGAAAAAACACCCACACACAAACTGACCAACACCCAAGCACCATGGAGGCAGCCGGAGCAGGCGCAGAGGACGACCGCAACCCCACAAGCACCCCGGACGACCAGCCTGGGACCTCGGGGACAGGGAAGGGCACGGACAAGAAGACGAGGAAGACCAAGTTCAGTCCGCAGGCGAACAGGATCATAGTCACGGAGGTGATGGAACACCATCAACAACTCTTCGTCACCTCCAACGTGTCATTGGGCACCAAAACTGGAATATGGCGGGACATCGTCGACAAGGTGAATGCCGTCGGAGAGCACAAGCGGACAATGGACGAGGTCAAGAGGCGATGGAATGACATCAAGCGGAAGACCAAGGAGAAACTCTCCGCCAACCAGAATGCAGCAATGCAGACCGGAGGTGGGGGCCCAGCGCCACAGCTGGAGCTGGATGACATGGAGGAGCTGGTGTCGACAGTCATCAGTGTGGAGACTGTGGCTGGAGTCGGGGGACCAGACACTGCTTGACAGGACACAACACAACCGCAACAGGGTGAGTGACAACCAGGTACTGGGGGGACAGGGGGAGATGGCCACAATGGCACACATGCACAAGCAAGCAGGGCACAGTGCACACCCACAATGACCCTGGGTCCTCGCCCAGACCCACAGACTGTCACAATGTACAATGATTCAAGCTAGCCTGGCTGAAGAAGGGTGACATACCCTGAAACCGGTCCCAGGATGCTTGTTTCCGGTCCAGGGAAGACCTGGCATGGCAGTTCGGTCTGGACTGTTCCCATGGGGCACAGGGTCAAGACTGATTTGCATATGGCTGGGTCCAAACTGGGGTGGCGTAGTGGGCAAAAGAACGATGGATTTAATCCAGATCTTTTGACTGGGGGAGAATGTTTGCATTGTCAGCATTCCGTCCATCATTTGTTTGCTGTAACACTTTTCACCCTAAGTGGGATGGGTATGCCCAGACGTGGGTCCCTTGCTCACAGTGCCACTGGATTCAAGCTAGCCTGGATGAAGAAGGGTGACATACCCTGAAACCGGTCCCAGGATGCTTGTTTCCGGTCCAGGGAAGACCTGGCATGGCAGTTCGGTCTGGACTGTTCCCATGGGGCACAGGGTCAAGACTGATTTGCATATGGCTGGGTCCAAACTGGGGTGGCGTAGTGGGCAAAAGAACGATGGATTTAATCCAGATCTTTTGACTGGGGGAGAATGTTTGCATTGTCAGCATTCCGTCCATCATTTGTTTGCTGTAACAATGTACAATGCCATGCTGTCTGAATGTCAACCTGTACCATGCGGCTACATACATGTGGACACATTGTAATACACCATCTCCCCTTCACATCGCAGGGGCATCGTCCACACCTCCTGCAGAGCAGTCCCAGCCACTCTTCACCGATGACGAGGATGACAGCACCAGCATCGACACCCAAACCATCCAAGACATCATTGACCTCATCCGCCACTCACCTCCAGGATCGGGGCAGATCATCCACATCGATGGGACCCCACCCACCACCCAAACCACCCAGCAGGAGGCACCCACAGCCCGGCACTCTCCCAAGATCCCCAGGAACAACACATGGCCTTCCAACGCCGTGTGCTGGAGGGCCAGAGGGAGACGGCTGAGCAGGTGCGGGTGGGGTTTGACCTCATGGCTACCAAACTGGACGCCATCCATGGGTGTCTACGTCCGCCCCATGGTCTCCAACCAGCCCTGACTGACATCGCTGGAGTCATGACGCGGAGAGAAGAACACCTGTCCGCTCTGAGTGGCTCCAGCGATGCCAGCCGTGAGCTGGCACACATGCGGAGGCTCATGGAGGACATGGTGCAGATGGAGGCGGAAAGGATGGCAGCCATCGAAATGTGGCAGGGATCTACCATGCCCTGCAGTACTTCATCATGGCATTGCTGCCACAAGGCGTGTCACTGATGAATGCGGCTGCCCCCACACCATCCACATCTCCGCCCCCTGGTGTGTCAGTGCCTCCCAGTGTGGCAGGCGTATCCACTCAGGCCCCTGATGTGTCAGTGGCACACAGTGCCGCAGCCGGTACTGCAACACCCACAGGTGGGGCAGAGCACACATCCGAGGACGAGGACGTGGATGGGTTGGCTCTCAGAAGGAGGCACTAGCATACATTTCCGCCACCTGGCCTGTTTCTGCTTGGTCCCGCACATGGCCTCATGACCTTCCACTGACCCCCGATACACTCCGATGCACTTACCTTGCACAGCGACATGGACTGCCACATCCTGTTTGACGACCAATGACACGGCGACCAGACGGCGGACTGTACCCTTCCTCTTCCGCAGTATTTGTTCAGTTAACTTTATTCGGCCTTAACAATAAGGTCATAAAAGTATGAAAAGACAAACATACAATCAAGTAAAACATCTCATTTTCATAATATAACATCAATAATTACAGATAAAATAGATGATAAAAAGTGAGGTTAAAAAAATACAATTAATCAATCCATTTGTAAAGCGTGCTACTCACCCGTGAGGGTCTCAAGGCGCTGGGGGGGGGGGGAGGGGTGCTGCTACTGCTTGAACAGCCAGGTCTTGAGTAGCCTCCTGAAGGTGAGTAGGTCCTGGGTCAGCCGTAGGAGGATGGGGAGGGTGTTCCAGGTTTTGGCGGCGAGGTGGGAGAATAGCACGTTAATAGAATCTTTTAGATATACAAACTACTCTTCTGCAGTACATGTCATCCCCGGATGGACTCTGGCTGGCCCTCCACGTGCCCATATTGTGTAGTGTGCTCGGCATTGCCCTGTACCGCTCCAGCTGCATTACTGCACTGGATGTGCAATAAACATCCAGTGACGCACTGCTGTGTCATGTCTTTCATCATTCATGTGTGAATGTGTGGATGAATGTAGGGACAGTGACATCCCTTGCGTCAATGATGTTCATCCTGTGGGATGCCAGTCAGAGGGTGCTACATTGCATTTTGTGTACCGGGTCCCGTGAACACTACAACAGGGACACACGCATTAGTCACTTCCTTGTCCGGACATGGACTGAACCACGCCTAGAGCCCACGAGTCATTGTTGCAAGCCCACGCTGGTCCGGCGTATGGCAGGCCAGACCACTCCGCTAACGCTCCGAGGGGGGGCCCTCATTGCTACCCATCACAGGCGTACCCGCTGGTGGTGTGCAGGTCACTGGTCTAGTTGTCAGCATATCACAGCCACTCCCTGAGGGCAGGTTTGCACGCACACCACACCCATCCGGCACAGGCGTCACAGGCCATGTGACTCCGTCAACATAAGGGGCCGACGACGTCACATTCCCCTCTGCCGGTGGTGACTGGATGACGGACGCTCCACGGTTCCCAATCATTAAAGGCCCATGAGTTTTTGCGCACAGGGTTAGTGGCACACGAGGCCTTGTGGACGGCACGGGCCTACCACCACGTGGCACAGACTGGGGTTCCACAGGGTTAGTGGCACATGGGGCCCTGCAAACGGCACAGGCACCCCGCCACGGGACGGTGACTTTGGGTGCACTGAGTCAGTGGCACCTTTAGCTGCTGAGCGGGTGTGCAGCCTGCGATGATGCCCCGTCCCGGCGGTCCGGACAGCTCAGGTTTTGTGTGCCCTGCTGGACTGCAGTGTAGGCCAGAGCCAGCGGGCAGCGCGGGCCTACCGCCACGTGGCGTCGCTACCGGGATCACAGAGTTGGTGGCACCCATTGGGCTGAGCGGGTGTGCAGCCTGCGATGGTGCCGGGTGCACTGGTATGTCCTATGCCATGGAGTAATCAAGACCCAGCACCAAACGTAAGACCTGGTGGCCTGCGGAGCAGGGTTGCATGATGTGGAGGGTGCCATGTCCGCGGGCCCCGGGCTTGTCGCTTGCAGTGGCACGTGGTGGGACCTCCTATCTACGGGCCAGTGACGGAAGGTGAGCATTGAGGCCTGGGTGTGCATGGGCGGGCATGCTCCGATGGGCGGCGGGAGGGGTTGGGGTGCCTCTGCCTGGGTGTGCATGGGCGGGCAGGCGATGTTGTCTTGTGCAAGTGTGTGTACTGTGCCAGTCATGTATCTGGACTCTGTTTCAGCTGACAACTCTGACTCAGATGTGTGACTTGGTGTCCTGCTATACATACCGGCACGTGGTTGGAGACACACCGGTGGCAGCAGGTGAGCGATGTGGCCTGGGTGCGCAGGGGCCTCACTCTCTCTCTCTCTCCCTCTCTTCCTCTCTCTCTCTCCTCTTCTCTCTCTCTCTCTCCCTCTCTTCCTCTCTCTCTCTCCTCTTCTCTCGCTCTCTCTCTCCCTCTCTTCCTCTCTCGCTCTCCTCTTCTCTCTCTCTCTCTCTCTCTCTACCTCTCTTCCTCTCTCTCTCCTTCGCTCTCTCTCTGTCCTCTGATGTGCGCAGGACACACCTTCTCATCATGTTTTTTGTCTTACAGGCTGTGACCTACGTGTTGTCCCGAGGGGAGTGGCCATGTGTCTTCATTTCATTTCGGTGTTCATTTTAATAAAGTTTCATTTGTTGCTTCGAAAGTGAATATGTGCTGCTCATTTCTGTGACGACACATGCATGTCACCAGTTGTGATTGTGCGACATCAAGCGGAATATTTTGTACATGTTTAGGTGTGGCTGATGTGGCATGTCTTTGGTCGGGGGGTGCCAGGGAGGGGTGGTCCTGGGGGTGGTGGCGGTGGGTGTTGTGGCCCTCTTGGGTGTCCGGGCTGCATGATGGGTGGCTCCATGGCATCTGTTGCCCTTCCGGTGTAGCCCTGGGCTGTGCTCCCTTTTGGTTTGCAGGCTGCCGTCCGACTTTACACCAGGTCAAAGCAGGTGTAGATTTCCTGGTGCTAATGCGCCTTATCGCCTGTTTTGTGTTTTTATCGCCGATGTGGCTGGTCGTTGAGAATGTTGAGGTGTGAGGTTGTCGCGCCTTTTGGCACAGGAACGCCCACTCTGCATCTCATTAGCGATAGTTGCGCGGATCCTCTGTGGCGATGTTTTTTGCGGCTGCTATCGCGGGTAAACTGGTGTTGTGGGCAGTTTACACCAGCTTGTGAATGGGGAGGTATATTTATCACGACTTTGGCTGCGATAAAGTGCCGTTAATTCGGCGATGACTCCTTGTGAATATGCCCCTCTGAGTCTAGTTTAGAGTTTGGAGAACAGGGTATTCCACCACAAAACTGGCCTGACCATCACATCCTCGATTCGCCCGCTCAACTATGAGTCGCGAAAATCGTCATGTTTCTGATGTCAGTGCCCCACTGGCTCTGCAATCGGGCAGCTTGCTTTGACAGGCCAAGGGATTTAGGGCTGTCAGAATAAGGACATCAGACTGCCCTCCCTATTTAAAGTGGACCATTGAATGTATTTTTTCTCTGCCCTTCACTTCGAGGCATAACTGGGCAGTATCGAACAGACAAAAAAAATGACAAATAATGAAAAAATGGAAAATAGAAAAAGAGAGATGCGAAACCTATGCTGAAATAAACGATCAAACGGGAAAAAATTCTCGCAATGCCCCAGTCTTTTCCAGTAGTAATACTTGAAGCAGATGTGGGTCACTTCCTGATTTAGCAAAGGTTCCTAGAGCCCTCTCCCTGTATGCCACCAAATGAGAGGCCAGTATAAATTCGATTCTCAATTGTGACACCTCGAAAGTGACAAAGTCTCAGTGTCCAACATCCCAAATGCAAATTAAAAGCCCAGAGAATAGGCAATGTTGGCCAGTCTTGAACTCGCATTATCCAACAATTAGGTACATGCCCTGATATAACGTCATTTATCTAGGAAATAAGATGAAGTCCTCCCTTATATATTTGCCTCAAAAAGAAAGTTTTGCATTCATGAAACTCAGAGTGAACCCGCTGGAACCTTCTGACATAAGGTTCTCATGGTACACAGCATCAAAATAAAGCAGATCATTTGAGAAATCAAAATTCTCTGTCAGGACAATACATGCTTGTTGTACTTGCTAAACATGATGGACTTGGTAGACTTTTCATTCAGACCCAAGTTGCAGTTGGATACAGAACTCAACCAGTTCTTTTTGAATATCCTGACTGACTGGAAAATTGGGAGCCAGTGACTGTACCTAAAGATTTGAGACACCATTGCTCATCCAAATAACCCCCTAATTTCAAGGTTGCTTCCTTTGTTTCTTTGTACAGAACAGGGTGAAGAAACTCCTTGGTATAGATTATTGTATCTGGAACTGTTTGCACTTCACTGGCTTTTGCAGGAAAGAGGACAGCATCTCACGTGAACCCAAAATACTCAACATTGTCACTAAGGAAGCCAAATACATCACGAAGAATCAAAACCTTCCTTGGAAAGCCAACCAAGATAGGTTCTTTGATTTGATTGGACCACTAAGAAAAATATTGTAAAGGGTGGAAATGGACAATATCTCACACTTCAGTGCTATCACTCACCAAAAGTCTCTGCAGATGCCCTCATGGTACAAGTAGTCTAATGGCCAATTCCAGCAGTGCCATTTGATTGGCAATGTTCAGGATTTTCCTGGACCAGATCAACTTCTAGATGAGTGAGTTAGCTTCAATAGGACCTATGGCACAGAGATGTGTTTTTGGATACTGTACTGATTTAGATAATATCAACACATCCATGAAAAAAGTGTCTGCTTATGATTTCTGACAACGCCGCTACCTTGCACACATCGAAGCTTCTAAGGAAAATCAAGTGAGAAGAGATTGCAATAGTCTGTGGCCATACCAAAGATGAGCCACATTGTTCTTTCCATCCCAAGGCAGTAGGAGGGAAGCCAGGCCTACCATTTAGCGTTATCTTCAGGGCATCTGCCCTTCCTACAGATAAGCCTTACCTCTTTCCTCCCAGGGCAAAGGGGTAGGGGGTTTAGGATGTTATAACTGAGAGAGAATTACTGCAGACGTTTGGGCCAGAAAGGATTCTTTGAATACAGTTCTGCAGAATCCCAGTTCAGGAGAAGATGCAGACATCATCTATTTTCCCTTGCCAGAATGTAAAGTGAAGCAGGACAGTTTGCAAAGAAAATGGCAAAAGTGAGAGCTTAACTGTTCTCCACAGGGTTCATCAACACATCTTCATGCGCCAAAGGAAGTGCAAAACCTGCATTCAGTAATAAACCTCGGGAATTTTATGAATGACAAATTTTCAGTCACTTCAAGATGAAGAGTGTCTTTCATGAGAGATATTTTAATGTCACTGTTCACCTGTGATGTTGTCCCTGCATGCCCAGTTCTGTATCAAGGTAAATGCATTAAAATGGTGGAAGAACTGATAAAAGCATCTTATGGCACTAATTCATCCTCAGACTTCAGACCTGGACACTTATATTCTTACATAGAGTCAGTAATTCCTAAAACACTCGTTCATGATTGAAGAACTAATGTTCACTCAAAGCCTTCACATGCCAGCAGAGAGCAATTATACACTGTTTTAATGTGCCGTTTGTTGCTGTTTTACATTGTCATTCCTTCCACCCTCATGTATCTGCTAGTTGGCAGGCAATTTCTCTTCTGAGTTCTTGGCATCTGTTTTTGGGCTGCTGGTGGTTCCACAAGTTGGAGGTTACCCTGTTCCCTTCTACCCTCAGGGTGGGTGTCCCAGATTGCATTGCTTGTATAATATACCATCTTTGCTGGTATTCTATGCTCTGCATTGAATTCTGACTAAGATATTTTGACTACTGCAACTTCTTTCTCTCTCCATTCCAGATGTAGTTTGCTACCCCTAAGAATCGTAGTCAAGTACAGCCATAGCACTGCTGTTAGCGAAAAGAGAATTGGCCATATGTTGGGGTAGCACGCGACTCCCAGACAGGCACACCTGGCTTAAGAGCCTGATGTATTGCGACACAAACAGCGAGCTCTATGCCTCCCTACAACCGTGCACATCCAGGCCCCGGGACATTTGGCCACCACTGACGCCCTACCAACTCACAATGGATAACGAGGAGGACGAACAGGGCGGGCAGGGAACATCAGCACAACAATAAAAACATAGACGGCACATAAAAAATAGTACAACCATATCATGACGAGCAAGTCACTAATAAGTTGCATGTAAATGTGGTAGCGTGAAAGAAAATATACAGACGAGACCATGCTTATTATGTGTGTACCTATCCAGATCGTAAATGAGGTGATATGCACGAAATTGAAAAATAAAGTTATTAAAAAAAAAGTTTCGTTTTTTTTCTGTAGCTACATCAATACGAGAGGATAAGTGTATATGGGTTGTGGACAAACACCCAACTCTATTATCCAGACTCTCAACAAGTGGGCCCCTGGCTTGCATTATTAGCCTAATCTACAGCATGGAGAAGATATGTCCAGTAACTTTTCCCGGTTATTCGTTCTCTGGGATTGACAGCTCTCTTCTCTCCAAGACGACAGAGTGGGGATTATATATCCTGTGTCTTTCTGTAGTATCATCACGAATATCCCTCAGAACCGAGGATAGGATTTTAAACATACCCGGTCAAGGCTTAAAGAATCAATATATAATAGAACCTTGCATCACACTGACCATTGTGTGTCAAGCAATAGTACATCACTTATTTGTGATTTATCAATTTCTAGTTTCTCCAAAAGGGAGGTTTTTAACCCTTATAAAACTTTTTGGTCCTGAGGAAGGTGGGGCTCATAGTGCCAACACCACCGAAACGCGTAGACGCTGTGTTTTATTACTGAATCCAACCACGAGAAAGGATGTTGCAAAAATAATGATGGACAGCAACAAAGTTATGAGCTCTACGTAATTAGTTGGATCAGAGTCTGTAACAGAATCTTTCTCCACTGTACAATAGGGTCTCCCTATCAGATTTTTATTATTCCTTCACTGAAAAGTATTTCCTTGTTTTATTGTTGCACTATTCTACAAATGTTTGATTTTAATTGATTATTTTATTATTGAATGTATATGTGATACAACACTAGTATTGAATAGGCCTCTTATGTATTTCAGATATACTATGTACAATAGGAAATGTTTTTAAATGTGTATTAGAATTTTTGCTCTGTAAGAATTGTTAGACTACTGAAGTCCTTAAATGAACTGTGTGGTACCTCTAACGGGAACTGGTTTTTAAGATTTTATGAATTACAAATTTCTGCCACTACATTCTTGGGCTTGGTGGTGTTTCAGTTGAGTGTTCTTGATATATGTGTATTCCCTGTCATTCGGGGTCTTATGTATGCAACTGAAGTGTGGCGTGTGTGAATCCGAGCAAATCTTTTTCCCTAAGGGATATACATTTTCTGATCATTATCACAGAACCTCCCAGAAAGATGAGAAGGAAAAACTCCTTTGTCTAGCCATTTTCAATATTGGAAGGGTATTGATTAGCACTGATGGTACTCAAAGGTGTTTATATCTCCTTTCCTTTCTTCAGACTGTACGGAATATCGATGTGGTGCATCATAGAAGCATAAGCTTGGGGGTTTGCCAGCCTTCATTCTCATTGGCCATGTGGAATTTTACAATGCCTCTGAATCCTGCAGCAGCATCAATGAGTGTAAGTGATATGAGCATTATGGTGGGAAGTGATCTCAGCAACTTATCATAACTGTATTCAGGTTTTGTTTACATTCAGATGACTGGTCTAAAACAGGTTACAATGTTGTAGCGTTTCATCCATTTCAAGGATAGTAGCTCAGTGGTGAGGTGACTCAACCAAATAGGGGACACAAGTTGCAAAATCTTGTGAAGCCTCACAATGGATTTCTAGCACTACAAGGTGGACTAGAAGATGTCTTTCTATATGATGGATCTTCTGGAACTTCAAAGCATGTCTGTTACATGGAATTCTTGATATATTAGCAGAGCAAGAAAATAGGGTTTGTATAAATTATTTCCAAGCCTTGATTCACTTTAAGATTATTGTGTAGAGGATTTTGGCTGAGGCTGGTCTTTGGAAGAGTGTTTGTCAGGGGCTTCCATCTATTAATATCCTCCACCGGGGATCTGAATATTACAATCCTAGAAACTATCACTTCAGACCATTTTGAACTCTGTATCTTCAAATTTGATAGCCTATCCAATGGAACTTGGAGAGGGGCCTTAATCTATCGCCCCCCCGGTCCCAAAGGTGATTTCTCTGACACGTTGCTAGAGACCCTTGCGCCTCATGTACTAGCCTCTGACAACTTCTTACTTATCGGAGATTTTAACCTCCATGCTGAGATTCTCTCCAACGTGGAGACTGACCAGCTGATCTCAAATATGAACACTCTCGGACTTGCCCAGCGGATCACCGGTCCTACCCACAGAGCAGGCCACACACTTGACCTCCTTTTTACAAACTACCCAGGAATCACTGCCGAACCCCCTGAGCCACTATTATGGACAGACCATCATTTATTAAAATTCACTATTCCCACAACAATGACTAAAAACGGCCCTAATAACACGTCAATATTGCGAAGACCCTGGCGTAAAATCACCCTGCCCCTCTTTTCAAAGCATTTTAGCTTAGACTTTTTAGGGACAGAAACCAATATACATCAGGCAGCACTAGATCTTGACAAAGCCATCCTGGCTGCGCTAGACAAAATTGCTCCCCTCACCCAGGTCAAAATCAAGCCCAGGTCTGCCCCCTGGTTCACAGACCAACTAAAAACTACAAAACTTCTGTGTAGGACTGCGGAGCGCAAATGGCGCAAAAGTATGGCTGACCGCGAAACATATAAAAATATTCATCATGGCTACATGACTGACATCAAATTGGCAAAAAAACTCTTTCTCCTAAATAGAATAAACCTGGCAGAAAATTCAAGCAAAGAACTCTATCAAATTTTGAAAGAATTCACAGCTTCCATCAACCAGCCATCAATACCTGACTCCCAAACCTGGACCGACTCTCTTTCCGAATATTTCGAAGAAAAAATCATGGCCATTCATCGGTCCTTTCCTCCACCACACAACTCTAATTCGGAAGATGTACCCAGCATGTCCACCGACCCCTCCCATATTCTGGAAGAATTCACCAAGCTCGACACCAAAGCAGTCTCCACTGCCATGTTGAGGATAAAATCAGGTTCCCCCACTGATATGGTACTGCCTAAAATCCTTCCCACTATCGCCCCGGTATTATTGGAAAGTCTCACAGAGCTATTCAATAATTCACTTTTGGAGGCGGACTTTCCAAAAAGCTGGAAGGCAGCCAGGGTAAGACCGATCTTAAAAAAAAACACTGCTGACCCAATGCTGCTCCCCAACTACCGCCCAATCTCTTTGCTTCCCTACTTCGGGAAAATACTAGAATCTCTGATCAACCAGCAGCTCGTCAACCATCTGGAGAGTCAGGGACTGCTCGATCCCTCCCAATCGGGCTTTAGGGCGGCCCACAGCACTGAGACTGCCTTGGTCGAGGTAACAGACAACATCAGGCTGGCCTTGGACAAACATCAGTCGGCCATCCTCGTCCTGCTCTATCTGTCCGCAGCCTTGACACCATCTCCCACTGCATTTTAGAACATCGGCTCTGGGAGATAGGTGTCAGAGGCACTGCCCTCGAGTGGTTTAAGAGTTACCTAGCCGACCGAGTGACAACAGTACAGATCGGCAACAACCTCTCACGTGAGAGACCAGTCAAGATGGGAGTACCACAGGGCTCTATTCTGAACCCGACCCTATTCAATCTGTACATGACGCCACTGGCCAAGGTGATCAGATCCTACGGATTTGATGTCATATCCTACGCAGATGACACACAAAGTCTGGTCACTATCGGCCCAGATCCTACCGAAACACAGCTATCAATCAATCAATCATGTCACTTATAAAGCGCACTACATACCCGCGAGGGTCTCAAGGCGCTGGGGGAAGAGGGGGGTGGTGCTGCTACTGATCGAAGAGCCAGGTCTTGAGGAGTCTTCTGAAGGCCAGTAGGTCTTGGGTCTGCCGAAGGTTGGTGGGGAGGGTGTTCCAGGTCTTGGCGGCGAGGTGGGAGAAGGATCTGCCGCCGGCGGTCGTTTTCCGGATGCGGGGGACTGTGGCGAGGGCGAGGCTGGTGGAGCGGAGCTGGCGGGTGGGGGTGTAGAAGCTGAGTCGTCTGTTGAGGTAGGCTGGTCCGGAGTTGTGGAGTGCTTTGTGTGCGTGGGTGAGGAGCTTGAAGGTTATCCTCTTGTTGACAGGGAGCCAGTGCAGGTCTCTCAGGTGGGGTGTGATGTGGCTGCGTCGGGGGATGTCGAGGATAAGACGTGCAGAGGCGTTCTGGATGCGTTGCAGCCGTCTCAGGAGCTTAGCCGTCGTTCCTGCGTAGAGGGCGTTTCCGTAGTCCAGCCTGCTGGTGACGAGGGCCTGGGTGACTGTTTTTCTTGTTTCGGTGGGGATCCACTTGAAGATCCTGCGGAGCATTCGGAGGGTGTTGAAGCAGGATGAGGAAATGGCGTTGACCTGCTTAGTCATGGAGAGGGTGGGGTCGAGGATGACCCCTAGGTTGCGTGCGTGGTCGGTGGGTGTCGGGGCTGTTCCCAGTGATGTCGGCCACCAGGAGTCGTCCCATGCAGTAGGGTTGGAACCAAGGATGAGGACCTCCGTCTTGTCCGAGTTCAGCTTCAGGCGGCTGGTCCTCATCCATTCGGCGACGGCCTTCATTCCTTCGTGGAGGTGGGCTTTGGCGGTGTGAGGGTCTTTATATAATAAATGCCTATCCCACATCGAAAGGTGGATGAGCTCCAATCACTTACAACTAAACGGAGCCAAGTCTGAGGTCATGCTCTTTGGCAAAGCACAGGAGCACTGGTCCACCGACTGGTGGCCATCCCATCTTGGCCTACCCCACCCCCAAACTGAAAGTGCGGAACCTAGGTTTCCACATGGACAACCAATTATCCATGAGGAACCAGATCAACCATATCATCGGCACGTGTTTTGGAGTAATGCGTAGCCTTCGGAAGGTCTTCAAGTGGATACCAGCGGAGGCCAGGAAACCATTAGTCCATGGGCTGATAATAAACCGAATGGACTACGGAAACTCCTTACTGTTTTCAATTAACGAAAACCTTCTGGACAGACTACAGATCTTGCAGAACACTGCGGCAAGGCTGGTCCTGGATCTTCCTCCCAGATCGCCCTCCGCACCCTGCTTAAGATCTCTTCACTGGCTACCAGTCAGAAAACGAATTCTTTTCATGGTCCTCTGTCTTATCCACAAACAGTTGTACGGAAAAGGTCCGAGAAACTGGACCAAGAAATTATGTTGGTACCAACCACGCAGGGCGCTTAGATCCAGCAACCAATTTTTGCTCACCCCTCTCAAGATACATACTGCCAGAAAAGGAGGGCGATCTTTCTCCTTTCTTGCCCCATCATCTTGGAACAAAATTCCTATCCATCTGCGAAATGTCTCTGATCACAACTCTTTTCGCAAAAGGCTGAAGACATGGCTTTTTGACTTCTGAGCCATTTCACATCCTTTCAGAGCCGTCTGCTAGCGCCATGAGACTTTCGAGTGATGTGTGCGCTGTACAAATGCCCCTGATTCGATTTGATTTGATCTCCAGGAGCCTTGGGCCACAGGCACAAAATATGGTTGCAATTCATCCTAGGCATCTTCCTCCTGACGGTGTAGGGAAACACACATAGGTACCATTACAGCCAGTGTAGCACTTGTCCTCAATATCTTCTCAGTGTTGCAGAGGAGAGCAAGGTGTTCAATAAATATTTTTATATTGGCTACCTGTGGTTCATGACCAAGGTCATAGGTTAATTATGGAAGAACACATTTTCATCTGCAACTTCCTGGACTATTTTAGACAAGCAAATCCTCACACACGAATACGTGCAACTATTAGATGTAAATGAAGTCCTAGAATTGCTCATAACTTGACTGCAACAATCATGTATCTTTGGAGACATTACTGTGCTCTTTCTTAGGTAAAAGGGTTTACTAGATTACAGCTTTAAACTTGGAAATTAGTATTTCCACATGGCCCTACAGAAATGTCTTTTCTTCTGCAGCACTAAGGGGTCATTTTGACCTTGTTAGGCTGTGGTCCATTCAACCAGGACAGTGGAGGCAGTGAAGGCATGTACTCCATTGCCGTGGTGGGCTACAGCTAACCATATTTGGAGATCTCTCTTTACCTTGTGGAGACTTCTATGTATTGTGAAGAGCTGCTTCCACAGTGGTGCTTCTGAAGGCACTGAATGTTGCTGAGAGGCCACCATTTTTCATGTGGATGATCCGTAAACGTTTCATTTTTCAAACATAAACACCCAAAGTGGGAGGATTGTTTTGAAAAACAAAAACATTATGACTGTGATACCATGGAAGTTTACTCTCAGAGTATGTGAGTCTTTTTCTTTTTTTTCTTCTTGGGACCACCAGGCTTTTACTGGCAGTTAGTCTGAGATGCTCTCAATAAATTGACTGCCCGATGTGCTGTGGACTGGCGATGTGTGGTTTCTGCCAGCAGAGCATGCAGGGGCTCTGCTGGTGGTAACATGACTATTCTTCTCACTCTAAATAAGGCAGGTGGACCGTCAGTTTTGGCAGGGTTGGTAATTAGTCCTGTCTGCTTAACTCTAAATTACCCCTTTAATTTATCGAGATTTCCGGATCACGACAGTGTGCGTGTAATATGGTGCCTTAAGGCACCATGAGATAACATGAATGAGCGGATAATACCCAAAGTTTGTGGCACCTCTCACAACTTTACCTCTTTTGTACCATCAAATTTGTAAATTACAATTGTGATCCCTTTCACCAGGTATTGCTTCTAATGATTTCAATTTTATTCTTGATATTGATTCGCATTACACTGCAGCCAATGTTTGTTTCCCGATTTGAACTTCTTTTTAAAACGCATTCTTTTTCAGTCATCTGAGGCTCCATAGATGCACAGAGAATACACGAGGCTTTGACAAGGCTTTAAAAAATTAGAAAACACCCAATGCACCTGGTCAAGATTCAACAGCTTCTTATTTTTATAGTTTAGAAGCCTCTTCTCTAACTCCATCCAGGAATAAAGGAAGTCAGATGGCAGGAATTACTGCAAGAAATAAAGTGATGCTGCTGGTCAACAGCTATCGTTGCCCAGCTGTCAGTGGGGTGATTGTGGGGGGGAATAAGCTTCTCTGCAGCCCAACGTCCCATGCATATTGGGCAGGACATCTTCTTGCAGAGAAAGTCAGGGTGGATGGAGTCAAACCATGCCAGCCTTGGGTAACTTTGGAGAACTTCTTATGTCTTATCACAATGCTATTTTTCCTGTCTTTTCTCAACTACAAGGCCTTAATTAAACCTTCACCCACTCCTAGTTGAGACAGAAACTGAGGAGTAAGTTGTTGGTCTCATTCGGGAATCTATTTGCTCCACAGTCTTTGACTTTTCTAGGTTTAGAAAATGAGTCACGCAGCAAGTAGGTCTTAAACCTTTAAGATGTGGAGCATATTGCACAGAGGGCTTTGTGCCAAGATTCTTCCTTGAGGGAGTGGAGGCCGCTGACAGGTCTGGAGAGCTTCTCATTAAGAAAATTCACTTTAGGCCCTTTGGCACTGTTGTGTCATCATTACTGTGCCACTTTAAAGAAGATTACATCTTGTCTCTCCTCCTAACACATATTCCACATTTTCCTAGTTTAAATTAAGAAAACTGTTTTTCTAACTGCCTTCTTGAGTAATGGTCCAGAAACAGGACTGGTTCAAAGTTGATCAAATGGGAGTTTGAAATAAACACACTGAGAAATATCAAATGGAGGAAGGTCCAAGAAACTGATAAATAGCATCCTTTCCAAAAGCCTTGCAGGAAAGTGACCATTTCCAAATTGTCTCTAGGAGCCAAACCTGGACATGAGCATGAATTATCATTTCATTGCTACTTTATGAAAACCACATAAAATTATCAGATGTAGTGATAATGATGGAGGAAGCATAATTGCTTTTTTTGATTGGGTATCACCCAGGTTCAATTGTAGACAAAAAGATATTAGTGTAAGCGACAGTCTCGTGGACAATATTCTACATTGTACAGTGATTTCAATGGCCATAATATCATGCATGGCAGTCTTGAAAATGATGCCAATGGTACAAATTCGGAGTTGTTTGCAGAAAAACTTTAACTGCGTGATATTTGAGAAACTTGGGTAGATATTTGATTGAATGGGCACGTTTGGAGCGTGCATCTTGGTATGAAACAGGTCTACGAAATGTTTTGAAGGAAGGATTATTTTACAATGACAGTAATGTCAAAGGGCAGATGTTTCAATTGGTTATTATTTATAAATTTTTTTCAAACGCAAAAGGTCTGAATTAAATTAAAATTTGAAATACCTGTGGAGTCTTTGAGATGGAAAAATGATCTCTTCAGGGAAGTGCAATAGGCCTGATCTTTTCAGTGTTTTTTTGAAGAATTATTAGGCGTGCCTATGGATCTGATGGTCAGGTGGATTATTTTCAGATGATGAATGATTGTGGTTAAAAAAAAGAAGTTTGCAATCATTAGGAAAAAAGAAATTAAGTGGTTGCCAAAACATCTAGGGCCTTATTTATGAGAAGTGTTGCATCGCTGCAACAAAGCAGCGATGCGAAACTTCTCAGTGTGCCCTCCTTGCGACACCATAGATGTGGCGTATTTACAGTACGGCGCATCATGTCACAAGAAGTTACAGATACGTCAGTATTACTGACTTATTTGTAGGCGCAAAAGTGACGCATTGCTGAGGTGTGTCTGAAAACAGACGCAACTCCAGCAATGTGTCCTTTCACATGGGGCAAGCCCCATGTGAAAGGGCTTGCGTCACCCTTACGCCTGCCATGAGGCAGGTGTAAGGTTTTGACACAATGGCGTCCTAGAAGTGGCGCACTGAAATCTTATAGATTTCAATGCGCCACTTCTACGAGGCTTTGATGCGGGGGAATGCCCACCCTGCATACATTATTCCTGACGCAGGTATAATGTAGTGCAGGGGTTTACGAAGTGACGCATCTCCCTAGATGCGTCACTTCGTAAATATGGCGCAACGTGACGCATTATTTACGCTGCCGCAGCGTCACAAAAAGTGACGCAACGGCGGCGGAAATGTGACGCAGGGCTTCATAAATAAGGCCCCTTGTTTCTAAAGTGGGGTCACATGATATCCATTAGGGCACAATATTTACATTTGCATAGGGATGAGGGAGTTATTTAAATTGTTACCAAGCCATTTCATTTCTATTAGATAGAATGTTGACATGCAATATAATCAAATGTGAACACAAGTTGAATTTGTTGACCGTAGATCCTTCAGCGAATTTGGAACAGATCTAAATATGAGCAGTGTTACAGAGGGCCATGACCAGATGTTTATTTTCCACAGAGCATACAAAGCAGATCTTTCAAGTATACACTGGCTTTACTAAGCCATCACCTGACGTGGCCTGCCAGCAGCACTCCTTGGAATGATGCCACGTAATTCACAAAGGCTGTTGTTGAATTAAGCTATTGAGTGAAATGAAAGTGCTTGAATAATGGATATTTGATGAGTAACTACAGGAAAACGGGATGCACGAAGAACATGTCGAAATGCGGACAAGGGCAGAACATTGGTTTTCACCTGAAGGTGAAATGATTAAGAATATATGATGTTCAGCACAGTGCAGCATATTAAAAAAACAGAATATTTCTACTCTTTAAGGAAGAAGAGGAGACAGGTCACATTTGCCAAGATGATGCCAGGACAAAATTCTTGCTTTTTGATGGCCCTGTGTCCTGTCTGGGTATTAGTGTACAACAACACTGAATTTCTTCAGCTCCTTCAAATGTCCTCTCTCTCTACATTGAGGGGGCGTATTTATCAAATAGGCAGGCAGTGCAGCAAGGTGCTGCGCTGTGCTGCGTGACTGGGAAAGGGCAGGAATGTGCTGTATTTAACATAATACGACACAATCCTGTCTGTTTCCACAGGTGGCGAATAAAGCGCTGCCTAGCGCCAACGCAGGCACCCTTGCACCATGGTGGAACGTTGCCTGTGTAGTAAGTAGGATTGTTTTTGTGCAGGAAGGCAGACCTTCCTTCACAAAAACAATCCTCTGAGGCATTTTTCTCTTTGTATGTGTGCTGCAGAGTACAGCACACATAGAAAGAGGAAGTAACGAGGAGCAGTAAAGATATTTCACCTCGTTACGCCTCACCCGGGGAGGCATAGCATTTTGACGCATTCCCAGGTCTACCAGTAATGGTAAATCTGGGAATGCGTCAAAATCCATGGGTGTCGCGCATCACCCATGAAACGCTTCCCTGGGGCAGAGTAGCGCAACGCAGCGTTTTGCGCTGTGCTTTGTTACTTTAGATTTATCAAGTCTCTCAAGGTAGGCTTGATAAATTTATCTTAATGGTTGCATCACTCTTGCGCCCCATTGCGTGGCGCAAAGTCGATGCTACATTTGATAAATATGCCCTGAGTGTCTCCTATTATTACTCAAAGCTTTGTTGAACAGTTCGACCATATCGCAAGCAGGAACATATGATTGCTGCTGTCCATGCCATGGTCTGAGGTTGACTCTGGCAAAAACCTGGGTCATGAGTTTTCACAAATCTTCTAAAATTAATACATTTGGCTCAGAATCATGTAAAACAAATTGCCCAGCTCGAACTCAGACTCTGCATAAGGCACAAGTGCTTTGCTGCCTGCAGTGGCATTCAGTTAAATTTCTGTTTATTGCATAAAAACCAATGTAAAAAGGAAGCTCTGCGAGCCTCTAACATTCCAGGAGATCACAGACATAGGCCTACCTGCATTAGGTGCTAAGCTTTACGCTAATCCGGAGACCTCTGGTGATCCAGATCCATTATATAGCTAACACTGCCATGTCAACATCCACTTAGTTGCAAGTGTTGTCAAGGCCGGTACTAGGATACGTGGGGCCCCGGGCAGAATAGGAACATGCGAGGCCCCTATAATTTGCATAAGATTTAACCTCACAGGAAGTGACATCATAGGAAGTAATTAATATCAATTGGCCATTATTTATATGGCATTGATGAAGCTGTTTTGCAAGAAGCTGCTTACCTATATTGGATATCAGTAAAATGGTTAAAATTGTATTGTTAATCCTAATCAAATATGTACATAGATATTAAATCTCTAAAAGTAGAAATACATTAAAGGAATTAAACTCAGGTATTGTTCTATTGAATGGGATGAATGAAAATGATATGCTAACCGGGCTTTCTGGCACTTAGAGATGTCCAAAGGAGAGGTGCAGACTTTACTAATGTGGAAAAAGGAGAGTTTTAAGTGTTTTTCCAAATGATTAAAGTAACACCATAGCTCAAGAGGGAGATAGTTCCAGTCCTGCAGAAAGGAGAAGGATCTGCCTCCAATCAGGGCCATCTAAATTTACGGATGGCACAGATGTTTGGTTGGCGCAGAGTATGGGGTTCTGGAATGAACTTAAGAAGTGCTGTAGAAAGAGAGAACCTTCACAAAGACAAATGGATAGTGCCTTGCAGATAGAGGGTTTTGGACCAAAAACCAGCAGACAGCAGAAAGGCGAGAAGAAATGGCATAGCGATGCAGCCATCTCAGATGAGGAATCTAGCACGGTTCTGAATGATTTGAAGGGTACTGAATGCAAAAAGGCAGGAAGCCCAAGAGAGAGGGCATGTGCATGATCTAGTGAGAAGATAATTGACATTACAACAGCCTCATGGTAGTGAGAGGGCAGAAAAGGAATGATTTTCTATTCCTTATGGATGCAATAAAGGCAAGTGGATGAAACATGGTTAATATGTTCTGAAAAAAGAGAAGATGCTGGAAAATGAATCCAAGATTTTTTCGCTGACTCTGCAATGTGGGCGATTGACCCACTTCCACCAGCCACCAAAAAGAACACCATATGGTATGAGATCCTTTAAAAATGGGAACCCTTGATTTGTCACTATAAGGTTTTAATGAATTTGTCTTCATTCAGATATCAACTGATAGTATGCACGTACAAGCATATTCTTCGGTCAGAGACCTGATTGCCACTGAGAGAATTCATGTTTGGGTATCAATATGTGCAAGATATCAGCAAGATACCAAAGGACTGAATGAGTGAGGCTAACTGGGGATGATAAAGATTAAATAGCGGAGACTTAATAAAATCCACAAGTCAGAGGTTTAGTATGTAACAGAAATAGGTGGTGCATGGATTTTTTCAGATGTGCCAGATAGGATAGAGGTAAGCCACACCAGGAGAATACCTTAAATTCTAGGCCGTACTAGTTGATTTATAAGCACTGGCTAGGAACCAGTGTCAAATGTGGCACTAAGGTTTAGTAATATTAAGGCTGCTCTAACTCCATGATCAAGAGTCAGACACAAATCATCTGACACAGCACAAAATGCTACTTCAAACTCCTAGAGTTGTCAGAAGCCAACCCGCATGATGTCAATTAGTAAATTGCTTTTTATGAAAGAAATTTGGAAGTTGACTTCTTTTTTCTAGGATGTTTGAGAAAGGTGCAAAAATGTATGCCGAAGATGCTGATACGTTTTGAGCCAGCTGAAGATTTTTAGAGCATTTTTACCTCTCCTTCAGACTCTTACTTTTTTGCTTCAAGTTTCTCTTGCTGGTTATGCCTATCTAACTTCCACCTCTCCCCTCCTGTGTCCCTCTGTCCAACCTCTTACCATCTTTGGGTGGTTCTGCTTTCTTCTATCCTCCTCTCACCATTACTTCTTTTGTTTCACTCTGCTTATATTCCCTTTCTGGTTCTGTCTCTCTCATATCCACACATCTTATCCATTCGCTCCCCTTCAACTCTCATCTCTCCCCAAGCCTCATAACTTCTTTCCTAGGTCTGCTTCATTTACATCTATCTCTCCCCTCCCATCCTCCCGGAGCATCTTATCTTTCTTTATTGATTCTGGCCCTCTTAAATCCACCTCTTCCTCAATGCTCTACTCTTTTTCTTATCTTTCGCTCAGACTCTTGCCTTACCTTGTGTATTATGTCCCTCTTACACCCATCTCTCCTATGCCCCCAGGATTGTCCTGTTTCCTATTGGTTCTGTCTCTTATATCCACAGAAGAGATGCAGCCTCCAGATATAAGCATAGCAGCTATGTTATAGACACCTTTTCTAGCTTAATGCAACCTTACTTTGATTTTAATTTGTGGCCTCAGAACAAGACCGCGTTTCTGAGATTCAGGTTTTTTTTATCTCTCTTTTAAGGCTTTTGATGGTTTATGGAAACTAAAAGGCTGCACTGACAGGTCATGTAGGAAATGCAAGTTAACCGAAGAGTCCATTGAACATATAATGTGCCTATGCCCAGCCCTACTAGACATGCAGAAAAATTATTTAAAGCCAATGTTTAATATTGAGGGCATAAGAACAATAGCTGAAGTTGTATTATTGTGCTTTAAAGGTGGTTCTTTAAAAGTGGGGGGTATCCTTGTAAAGTTCATGAGGCAGGCGGTTAAGCTCTGGGAGAAAAATACTTAACTTTGTGTTTATTATTTTTTTTTTTAAATGCATCGATTTTTAATTGTGCTTTTTAATCAGTATTTAGTGATGTCTTTTAAGTAACGCAATTATTGATTATAGTTTTATGTAAACTTTAAACAATAAAGTATTCTCTCTCCTCAATGCTGTTCACTCACTTCATCTCTCTGCGGGACTCTTAGATTACCCATTGATTCTGCCCCTCTTAAATGCACCTGTCACTAGTCCGTCTCTCTCCCCCTTTACTTAAGTTATCTGCTGGTTCGGCCTCTCTGACCAGCTCCCATCCATGTGCTACCCTTCACCTCTCATCTCTCACTTCAGCCTTGTACCTTTTTTGCTCATCAGTCCCCTTTAAATCCACCTCTCCCCTTTCACCTCTGGCCTCTTACCTTGTCTCACTGTTTCTGAATCTCCATCCATTCCCCTCTTCCATGCTCTACACTTCACCTCATCCTTCCCCAACTCTGATTTTTCTCGCTGATTCTGCTCATCTTTCATCCCCCGCTCTCCTCCCTGTTGCACACTTCGTCTCTCATCTCTCCCCAGCCTCTAATCTTTTCTCACTTGTTCTGGCCCTGTAACAGCTACTTCTCCCCTGCATCCCTACCTAGCTCCTTACCTGCTCTTGGTGATCCTGCTCTCTTACATCCACCTCTCACCCTTCCGTCTACCTGCCTCTAAAGTTCTACTGATGATGCTGCTTCTTTTATATCTGTTGCACCCATACATGCACTATCTTGCATCTTTTACCTTTCCCTCCAGCCTCAACTTTTTTTCGCTAGTTCTGCACTCTTTAGATCCACCTCTTCCCTCCATGTTCTACTCATCATGTTTCATCTCTCTCCTGCCTCTACCCTCCTCTTGCTGGTTCTGACCCTATAACATTTA
Organism: Calotriton arnoldi; assembly: GCA_963921515.1. Taxonomy (NCBI): domain Eukaryota; kingdom Metazoa; phylum Chordata; class Amphibia; order Caudata; family Salamandridae; genus Calotriton; species Calotriton arnoldi. The sequence goes on from CAWUFW010004150.1 coordinate 110,660, forward strand.
CCTCTCCTCTCCATGTGCTGATCTTTGCCACTTTTCTCCCGAGTCTTATCTTGTTTTGCTTGTTCTCCTTTACATTCACCTCTACCCTTCCACCGTCCCACTCTCCCCAATCCTTTTACCAGTGGCAGCTGGTGCCTGAGGGCGCTAGAGCACCGCTGCAAAGTATCAACAAGCATAAAAAGAAGCTACTTTCAAGAGCTTTGAAAGGCAAAAGGTATAAACACCCAAACTAACAATCAGTTTGCATGTTTACTTTCATCAGTGCTATCTCCTTCTGCACCCTTCACACATTCACAAGCCAAAGAGAAACAGTGCATGCTCTCTGAAACGCACACCTCTGAAATACAGGAGCATGCTTGGGTGGTGATGCATTTGTGGCCGTGTCGCCCCAAGCCCTATCAGAAGCCATGATAGAGTGGGGCTGTAGAAGAGTCAGCCCCTGATCAAATCCTGTCTTCTGATAGGGCTGTCAGAAAACTCATGTGCAGAGACACAGACTCGAGGACTGAGTGTCCCAGAAGGGAAGGGCTGGTATCTAGAAACCTATCTCAGTAGCAGTTGGTAAGTTGGACTGTCCACTGCTCGAGGTTTCTCCTGTCCGTTTTGCTCCCCACTGGCCAGGGTTTTGTTTCCACACTAAAGCCTCGGCATGCTGTGCAGGTGGTCATACATTGTATCAGCTTTCTTAGCCTACGATCACACTGTGTGAAAAATCTTTGAGCTGGGAATCACCTATGATCATACAGTGTCACATTCCTGAGAAGACTTTCACAGCATGTTGGCTTTTTGAGTTCCCATTAACATAGCCTTACTGCACGTGAAAATAAAGATGTATTCTCAAAGTAGCAACCATAATTGTACATTGAGTTTATTTTAAAAGCTAGGACAATGGATCAGTGTGGTGTGTTGGCACTATTCTCCCATGTACCTTCTTTGCTGCAGTATTTCCTATTTCCGAGTTTGAACATAAACTTATATTTTGTGCAAACAGTGAGAGTCCTCAGTGTAAATCAGACATCTATTAATTTGATTGAACTATTTTAAAATGGCAATGTCTACCCTAGAGAAGGAACACATTTCAAAGGGTAGGAATACTTCAAGTGCAAAGAAAAGTAAATGGAACAATAACTTTTTTATATAGCACTTAATATCACACATTTAACAGTACTAAGCTCTCTAAATATGTTTTATTAATTGCCAACTAAAACTTGTGACCTGCTGACCATTGCAATTTAAATTTAAATATGTTTAATCCCCTAAATAAACCTGCAGTCTGAAGTAAGTTGAAATGTCAAATTCCTGGATGGTTCCCCTGTCAAATGTAGACAATATACTTTGGGGGAGATTTACAAAAAATTCACGCAGCACAGCCCCCCGCGAGGCTGCGCTGCATTGTGCGACAGAGAGGGAGCGCCATATCTTCAGAGATATGGCTCTCTCCTCCCCTTTCCCTTGCACCGGCGCTGTTTACAGCTGCCGTGCGCCATCCATACACCTTTGCGCCATAGAGCTAGGCTGTTTGCATTAGTCTAGCTCAGGTTTTGTACAGGAAGGGTACCCTTCCTGTACAAAATCCGATGCCCAGACAAAATGCAAAGTTTTTCCCACTTTGTATGCGTGCTGCACAGTGCAGCACGCATGCAAAGTCGTAAAAGGAAGGAGAAATGAAAACATTTCTCGTTCTGTGCCTACTAGAAAAGGGCGCCGTATTCTCACGCTAAACTCAATGTATTTTATTTATTTTATTTAGTAAATTGGGTTTACCGTGAACAACCTTCGGTGGTTGCATGGCAACGCCCATGCTCCACCCTTGGAACACACCCATGGCGCAAAGTAATGCAAAGCAGCGTTATGCGCTGCTTCGCATTACTTTTCCATTATTTCCAGCGCTAAACAAATTTAGCGCTGGAAAGTAAATAGGGAAAAAAAGATTTTGCGCCGATTTGCGTCACTTTTGTGATGCAAACACGGCGCAAAATCTTAGTAAATCTCTCCCTTTGAGTCCAGATGGAGATACCTTTTAGCATCCTCTTTGGTTAGGGTAATTTTGGCCCAAGTATGGCAGAAATAGTTGCACAAAGAATTTTCACCCGATTTAGTAGTAATGTTTACTTTAGGACCCACATGCAAAAGGCGCTTGCTCCTGTTTTGTCCTCTAGGAAGGGAGGAGACAATGCAGGTAGGGCACACATGGAGTTATAATGGTGTACCAGGAGCTTAGAGAGTAGATTAGAGAACAGTATGCAGTAAGGAGAGGTGATTACTGGGGGAGAATGTTGCAGACAGGAAAGTGTATTGGTTGAAAGAGTAAAATAGAGCACATGGGAAAGTGGGGATTATAGAAGGAAGAAGAGAAAAGACAGGAGTGCAGTTCTTATATGAGAATGAGGCACAGGAAAGTGGTGCAGACTGGATAGAATGGATCACAGATGTGGCTTCTTGACCACTTTTTATTTAAATGGAGCCACAAATACTATCTCCTGCCACTTTTCAAAGTATTCTTGGGGAGGGTGAAACCCCAAAACCACTGGGAAGGGTGAGGCTTGCTTGGCACACCTTAAATTATTATATGTTTTATTAAGGACCTCTGCATTTTAAAGTTCACCAGTCTCCCAGCCTCTTACCTTTTTGCGTGGATACATCCCCTCTTACATCCTTGTCTTTTGCATGCAATGCCCTTCACCTCATCTCTCTACCAGCTTGTCTGCATTGATTCTGCCCATTACATCTATCTCTCCTCTTCCCCAGTCTCCCTTTCCGCCAGCCCAGTGAAAAAAATGGGTGAGACTCTAAAAGGGGTGTGGACTATGTAATTAAGGGCGTAGCTTAAACATAATCTAAATTTCTGTGATTCCCATAGTGTTCCATCTGACTGGTACTTTGGTTCCTCTCTGTGCTTTCTGTGATTGAATCAAGAAATATAACCCAACAACTGACATACACCTAAAAACAGCCAGGAGTATTGGTTTTGTCAATGGTTGTTAGCTGTTTAAGCTAAATGAGTAACGGAGATAAATCATTTTACTTTCCCCTTGTCACTATTTTGATCAATGAGTAGCTCCTTCACACACATTTGCACAGAATCACAACTTGTATATGGGACATTGCTGTTTGTGCTCTGCAGAGGGGCCATGTATTGAATGATCATGTATTCTGAACACCTTTTTGACCCACAGACAGGCACAGTGTGAAAGTTGTACTGCCTGCAGCCTCAATTCCATAGTGCTCAACTGTAGCCTGTTATAAACACCTGGAGGCGACTCGGTACAAAGTGTGCATCATCCAAGACTAATATGCTGTGAAATGAAATACAGAAACACACATCATAGAAACAGCTAGCACTCTTGGGGAATGCAAGATTAAGTAAAGCATGTGAAATATAAACCGGAACCAAATCACTTCCATGGATTACCCTAACATCAGGGCCACTGGAATTATGCGGCAGGAGAGGGCTAATTTATGTGGTAGGCTGAATAAATTATGTGGTGAGAAAAGGCAAATTATGCGGCACATTTTGAAATAGTATTACTTCATTTTTTTTTCTTCATTTTTGAACTTGGTAACACTGTCTGGGAATTGGTTGCACCCCTCTGGTACCAATGTAGCACCCAAATTGAGCAATGGGAAACAGAAAGTTGAGTATTCCAGCTTTGCAAAGGGCCTTCCAACATGCGGCAACATGTGTCGCTACATTTTTAGTAACTTTTGAACCGTTTGAGCTAGAAACAAAAATGTTTTTTGTTAAAATCTGTAGATGATACGCAGATGATGGATTATGTGGCAAATGTATATTTATGCAAAAATAGCCTCCGCCGCACAATCGCATAATTCAAGTGCCCCTGCCTAACATGCAACGTCAGACTGGGACAGAAAATAGGCCCCAGTACCAAAATAAAAGGGGCCCCCGTTAGTGAATTAGGTTGCTAGAAAAGTGTCCCATGTTTGTAAACTAGGACAGCTTTTAACTTGTAAAGACATGCTGTATAAGTTTTTTGTAAGGTATGGAAGACTGAATTAATATGAATTTGCTGCAAGCAATGTTTGCTTTAATGTCATGAAAATCAACAGTAAAAATTGGCTCAGCTGACCAAAAAGCAGTTCAACAAATAGCCAAACAAACGGCCTACATACTGACCTGACAGCAGGGCTTGAAGTGGGATGAAAAAACTGAGGGGTCTTTCAAAGGGGCATGGTCGATGTAATTAAGTGCGTGGCTTAAAAACATGTAAGCTATAAATCTGTGCTTAGCATAGCGTGCTGCCTGAATAGTATTTTGCTGCTTCTGTCCAATCATCCAGATGAATAATACAACAAGTAACATTACACCTACAACAAGCCAGGACTATTGGCTTTGTCAGTGGTTATTAATTGCATAAGATGAATTGGCAACAACTCTGACTTCGTTGTATAGAATTTTGAAAATGCTTCAGTGCTGAAATGATGAGACTGTGAAAGAGCTATAACGAGTCTCTTTGAAGTTACATTAAAGGCAGTGAAGGGTGCTACTGCGGCAGAGTTTAGATTTTTTTTTTCGGTCCTGGGGGTGAGGGCAAAAATGGAGAGCCCGATAGGGACCCATCTCAGGACCCGGCCCACTTAAAGCCCTGCTGACAGAATAGACCATTGGGCACAGCCTGACTGCCCTATAGACCAGTCTGACCCTGCTAATGTGTTATACATTAATTGTGCAGACACTGGATCAACGTTTTTGCAGGCAAAGTTAAGGACATGAATATAGGGCCCGATAGGGGTCCTTTTCAATGTCCATTTTAATTTACTTCCAGCTCTGAGGCTTGAGTGACCCAGCACAATTTCAACCCTGCTTCATCCACTTTAACATGCTGATTCTGCTCCTCTGTGTGCACCTCTTGTCCCACTGCCATACTCAAACCTATCTGTCCCCCCCTCCTCACTTTATTCCGGTTGCTTCCCCTTTTATTCACCTCTCTGCTCCCTTTCCCTCATCCTGGGCAGTTTCCTTTTTTTTTTTTTTATTAATCTCAGAGAGGTTTTACACAAATAATTACATTGAATGATAAACACTATAAAAATTCGGTAATGTCCCTTTCACATCATAATTCATTCCCTAAAAGAAAATCAAGAAAACAGGTAGTAGCAGTATTTACATAAATACTAAATTCATTGTGGAACAATTCCTAGTATCTTTAATCTACCCCGAGCAGCCATTTTGATATTGGGAGCCAAAGTTTCTTCCCCCATTTATTAGCCTGATAACCCTTGCATTCATAGAGTGCTTGTTCCATTTTATAAATTGCAACTAAGCGACCTAGCCACTCATGGAACCGTCCATCTAGTTGCGACTATTAATCTAACAACCGTAACTGAAATAAATACGATACCAGTCTGACCTCGGTCCAGCCCAATACTATTGTCATGGCCCATCATCATAAGCGAGGGAGTTAGCTCAACACTCCTTCCTAGTATCTTCTCCCCACATTTTTCCATTTACCTTTTTAACTGATCTAATTTGGGGCAGCCGTAAAACACATGTATTGCCTCTGCTGGTCCGATCCCACACCTGGGACACATATCAAATTTTCTTTTTCCCCAAGTGAATAATTTGGCAGGTGTATAGTATAGGTTAAAAATCGTCTTGAAATGTTGGGACTTTAAATTAGCTGACAAAAGCGTTCTTTTGGCAAGCTCAAGTGACATATCTACATCTATATCTTCATTTTCTAATCTGCTGCCCCATTTCCACTCTGTTCTCTCCATATCATCGGGGGCTTCATCCATCAATGCCATATAGGTGTTTTATTCTACAAACCGATCCCCCCCAAGGTCTCAAACAATGGAATCTTAGCCATCGAGATCGCCTGTCTCCGTTTACCAAAATATCCCTTAATTTGGAGATATTTAAAATAATGTCTATCAGGGATTCCATATTCTCTATGCAAATCAGGAAAAAGATGTATTTGACCACTTGCATAGATATCTCCCACTATCCTCAAATTTAGCTGTTCCCATTGCTTCCCGATTATATCATAAAAGGCCAAGGGAAAGAAGGACGAATGCCAAATAGACGTATACCTTGAACATTTTTCAATACTCAAGTGTTTTTTTATTTTCCCCCAAGTTTTCCAGGCATTCCTAATAATTTTGAATCAGACCTTTTTAAAATAGCTAGGCTCAAGCTGGCGGAGTAGCAGTGCTCTAGCTCTTTCCCCAAGTGCCAACTCATAAATTGTTGGAAGTTCCTCGGCTCCCTCGATTCTCTCTCTACCATCCTTTTCAAGAAAAAGTATATTCATAAATTGCAGTAGCGCTGCCCAGTGATAAAAAGTGAGATTGGGAGCTGCCCACCCACCCCGTTGAGCTGAGCAGTTTCCATTGCGATGTGCCGTCATTCTGTCTTTTGCTGTGCGACCTGCAGGATATTCTGCCTTTCATTCATACCGGGGCAGGGCGCACATTAACACGTAAGGGCACTTAAATTACCTGTCTAATTGCTGGCCTCAACATGCAGATGCAGCCATTAGACCCACAGAGAGGGGCAGCAGGGGAGATTAATTAAAGAAAAGAAAAAATATAAACTCCTAAGCGGCCCCCTGGGCCTCAAAACACTGGAGTCTTTAGAGGCGCGAGGCCCCATGGCTGCGAGCAAGCGCGGGGCCCTGGGCAGCTGCTCGCACTGCCCATGCCCAGCGCCGGCCCTGAGTGTTGTAGCGAACAGCAAGAGGGAAGAGAAGTGATGCAGACTGACACATAAGGAGCAAGAGGAGTAGAGCAGGGCTAATGCCCAGGTGAGTGATAGGAGAAACTATGAGTCCCAATGTTTTTCTCAGCTATCCAATGAATGTTAAGGCCGAGACTCAATATGGTAGAGTTCAAAACTGGGGACCAAAATTGAAACAAGTGAGAAGTTATGGTGTAAGTGCTTTCCTCTTGCAGCCCATATTTCTGCAATCCCGCTTTGCAACCCACCTCCCAGTTTTTGCATACTTTTTTGTCCCTCAGCTTGGCTGGCCCTATGCCCCGCTTTCTCACTAAGCATGTACCTCCACTGCCTGGGTTTTCTTCTTCCTGATTAATCTCTTCAGTAGTGTGCTGGGTCGCTTGATTCCTCTGACTGATGATGCAGTAGGGTGCAAGTGCCATGCAGCTGGAGAACCATAGAGCATTCTGTCACTACCCAGTCAGCAACTGCAGAATCACATTCTCAGTGTGAATCCTTAATATGAATGGGGATGTCCACTCCTACTCCTGAATGGGAATTAGTAGGTAGTAGTAACTCTAGAATGTAGTTCTCTGTACTCAGCCCTATGGGAAGGTCCACTTCCGGTTATGAAATGGCTGTAAGAGGGATCATACCCCATGGATACTCAATGGGGAACCCATAGCCTGGCACTTGGAGGATGGCAATAGACAGCATTGGACCATGACTCTAGTCTGGGCTCCACTCTTGTTTCCTTTCTGTTCACTCTCTGTCCATCCTTTCTTCCAATACTTTATCCGCTAGTGCAGGGGTATATATAACACTAGCAGTAGAGCTGCTCAAAATGACCACAAAGCAGGGTGCTTAAATACAGACTGCAGTGAGGTTCCTGTGCTGAGGAAGGGGAGGGGCAGTAGTAGGCCTTTGAATTCAGATTAACGGCTTACTCTTATCAGCATTCAAAAAGGCATGGTGCAGATACTGTAAAGCTGGTTCTGAAGATTCCTGGTGTTGGATTTGCGTAATGAGGCTGGATGAGAAGACCCGAAAGGAGCAGACCGTGTGGGGAGCAGCAATTATTGTAGTCGGATGGGTGGTACCCATGTTTCTTACCATAATCACACTGAGCCCGTTATGGTAATAGAAACTTTTGGTAAGCTGACAAAGCGGATCGCAAAAAATCTTATAGGACGAGGAAGGCTAGGAGTTACTAAGGGGGAGAATGGTTTGATGCAGATTGCTCTAAAACCCATAAGATTCTTATAGTTGCATTAAAAAACAAGCATTGGCATAGCCAATAGGTCTCGCCTTTGGGACCTTATAAGTGTTTAGTTATCCAGCACAATATCCTTGGTGCAATAACATCAAGTGTTGCATGGCTAAACACTTATAAGGTCCCAAAGCGAGACCTATTGGCTATGCCAATGCTTGTTTGTGTAGCTGTCATAATATGTATTAAAAAAATAGATTTGATATCCTTCCGTAAAGTCACACTGTCAGTGAGTCAGTGCGAGTATTTCATGTTAACAACTCTTCCTTAATCGAAAGTCAAGCTAACACGTTCTCTGATTAATTACAGCTGTTCTCTATATATTGTGCAATTCCTCTTTAAGAAAGGTTGAAAATGTGGTAAAGGTCAGCAAATTGTGCCTCCTTTGAATGAGCCCCAAATATTATCCAACAAAATATTTCTTTGTACAGATGCCTCCACCTGTCCGCTGAGACCAAAAGTCCACAAATCTATAGGGAATAAAGGCACTTGCTCAGTAGGCAATGTGGCAAGTATGAGCCTTTCTTGCCACAAACAAAAGTGGCAGACAGCAAGGCTTCAGCATAAAGTAACTCACTGACGTCAGAGATACAATCTATTCAGATTAATGTATAGACATGATCACTGAACACAACCATTCGACTTGGAAGGCGTGTCTCAGGAACCATGAATCTCTCAAGCTGGACACCGTACATCTGCCTTCTCATTTATTCTTGCAACTATTCACCATCCATTACTCCAAGACGAGGCTTTATATTGAATCAGTTCAGGACTGGAACACTTCTACCCACCATACGGATTCCAGGAGGATATTCCTCCCTAGGATGAGCACAAAAAATAGAGGAGAGTAAGGAGTTATGCGATTTGGTGAGCTGGAGTAACTCCCTCCTAAGTCCTTCACAGTCCACTAAAATAAATCTGTATGCTGAACTTCCTGTGTGAGAATCATACCTTGTGGATGTTCACAAGTTCTGGGGCACATCCGCAGTCTGGGGTGTGAAAGTGGGGGCTTACCATTGCATGTTCTGGCCCTGTAAGGTTCCCTCTTTTGGTGACCTGCCATCTTTCACCCACTTAATGTTTGAAGGAGTTCAGTGGATTCAGGCTTAGGGTGACTCCTCCCCATCTCGAGCCTGGTACTTGGCTGCAGACTGCGCTGTACAGGACAATGTTCTGTCTTACGGGTATGGGAAGACTTGCCAAGTTTGGGTCTTCAAGGACTCACCACCAGACAACCACCACATACGGGACAGGGCTGTAGCCCAGCACTACAGGAATGCAAGTAAGTAAACACTCTTACCTCCACATATGTCTGCGATAGTAGACACCAAACTTGTGTTGCCGACTTCAGCTGGTTTATTTAAAGGGGGTAGTTAGAAACCAATAGGAAGCTGGTAGAGATGAAGAGGCTCTCAAGAATCAAAGCTTTTTATACTGAGTGAGGTGGGGGGAGAGGGGGACTGCACTTGGCAACCTTTACTTAACAGTACATGTGCCAATGAAGCGTAATAAGACGCTGACGCTATTGTTTTTTTACATTTTTAATTAAATCTTAAGCCAGGTCGGACTGGGGCAAAAAGTAGGCCGTGGCACAAAAATAAAAGTGACCCCCATTAGCAAATCAGTTGCTTAAAAAATGGCCAACATTTACAAATAGGTCAGTTTTGAACTGTATACACGCTGTATAGGTGTTTTGCCAGCTATGTGAAACTGCATGGATTTGTGCTTGCTACGGACAATGTTTGTTGTAATATCCGGAAAATCAACAGCACAAACCGACAAAGCAGACTATAAAACAGGTCTTTAAATCTCAGAAAACACGACCCACACAACGCCAGCACTAAAAGCATCCGCCATAAGAGCTTCAACGACTTGAGCTGAACTGAATTTAAACGAAGATTTTGTTTTTTATAGGTATCGGTATAAACCGCACAGACAAGTGAAGAACAGAAAAACTGTCACGGTCACGTAAATCACCGCAGGCCAAACATTAACAATAATTATGAAAATGACATCTCGCTGGCAGCCAGCTGTACACTTGCAGAATCCACAACAAAAAGGTAATCTATGCAAAGAACAAGTGTGTATTATTCATCGGCCACAAACATGAATAATCCATAAAGAGAAAGAAAACCGCAATTTCAGGAGAACTCGGTACAACGCCACGGAAAAGCGAGTAGAGGGAGGAAGGGGGGGGGGCTCGTTGCCAGTGCCTGACCACACTTGGGGAGTAACATGTGTCCCTCAATATGCAAGTTCATCCCCCAAATGAAGCACGCATTCAAGTGCTGTCCACTGGTTATACCGCAACCAAGGATCGTCTGCATGGTTGATTAGACACAATTATGTGGTCACTATAATACCCAGTTCTGGGTATGGTGGGGAAAAAGAGGGTTCAAAAACCTCAATAAAAAAAAATTCTTATTCACGTTGCGAATGAGTCACAAATATGTTTATCTGAGTAGGTACGACTAGAAGCAAGTCACACCCATAAGCAGTTCACACATCAGTATTCCAAATCTTAACGGCCGACTTTGAAGATGGGGAACCAGGTTCGAGTCTCGGCGTCGGCTCAAACATGCATCCTGTGATTCTGGGCAAATCACTTAATCTCCTCGAGCCTAAAAATGAATGTGTCTGTCTGTAATGCACCTGGTGCTAATGTAAAGTGCTCCGATACCTTCGGGTCGAGTTCGCGCTATATAAAACAGCAACAAAAATAAAATATATATTGTAATCGCTGGAGCGAACTCTGTTTACTAAGAGGCATTTTATTGAAATAGGGCGCGACCACCAGGGGTGCCCCAAGGCACTCCCTTGCCCATAGGAAGCGCTCCCTCGTAACAACTATTCAAGCAAATAAAATAAAAACTTTGTGACCAGGGTGCTTAGCTACGATTTCTATGTTAATCTGAAGTTAATTAGATGAGTTCTGATTTCTTGTCAGACAGCGTCACAATGACCTAAATGGGTTAGTGGGCTGGGCAGTTTTTTATGCTCCTACTTTAGCACAAGAGATCTGAATTAGCTTTGTTTTTTCCCTTTTTGGTAGAAAGGCCAACAATAGATAAAGCATGTAATGTGGCCTGATCTCTTAATGTGACCAGATTTCTTAACGTGGATATGGCCTAAGGCTCGATGGTTACAACTACGAAGCTCCAATGCGGTGCCAATGATGTACCTGATCTGGCATTAAAGTACATATCTTCCAGTGCTAAAATAATGCCCTTCTAAAGGAACCAAAACTTCAAATGCATTGATGTAGTGTACGATGACATTCTTCTACCTTCCTTTCTAAGTCAAGTCACATTGTACTGGAGTTACCTGCAAATATAACTGCTTCGATGGGCACTGCCTTAAGTAATAGGCATAAGAAAGATTAAAAAAAATGCGTCTCACTCTCGGCGTAGCCTGCTGACGCTGGGTAAACAAGTGGGAGGGGTGGGGGGAGTGCAGCTGAGAGCAGGGACACGCAGCGTTTACCTTGCGGGAGCGAGCGCACTAATTGGTAACACATGGCGCCGCTCGCTCCCGCAAGGGAATCGCCAAACGTGCATGCCTTGCCATTGAAGGCAATGCAACGCGTGCACGTTTTTAAGCGAAAAACCCAACCGATTTCAAGAGGTCTCCTCCCTAAGCAGTGCATGCGCGCTGCGTAGGCGAGACCTAAAAACCTCATGGATGCAGGAATGATTAAAGCATGTAGAAATGCATATAAATTGGCTCTAAATCTAAGGAAAGATAAGATTCCGGAACAGACATGGGAGCATTTAAATCAGGCTAGTACCCTGGCCGAAAATTGTAAACAGTCCATTTTGTATAGATAATATCTCGCCGACAATAGAGTGTGTTATTCCCGCCGATAGATGGGTCAGCCATTTTTAGCAGATTTATACAGATGTGGATTTAGAAAAAACTGTTACACCCTGGGAACCCAGTGGTGAGTCGCTACCGTTATGATTTGGGGTTGATGAAGTAAAGAAAGCGATTATGGCCATGTCAGTCTGAAAAGCCCGGGCCTGATGGGGTCCCTGCGGACCTTTATAAGTCTGACCCAGGGACATGGACAAAGATCCTAGTGAGGGTTTTTAATACTGCAACAGTGGTTGGCCCACCATCATCATGGTCCACGGCGGTGATTTTACCTATTTACAAAAAAGGTGCCAGGGATGATCCTGCATGTTATCGTCCGATCTCTTGACTAGATTCGGCAGCCAAAATTATGGGGAAGGTGATTCTAGATCGCCTAAGTAATTGGCTAGAAGACAGCAATGTGATATCAGATTTGCAGTTTGGATTCAGAAAAGGTATGGGCACAGTGGATCAATGTATGAACCTACTTATGATGACAAGCAAATATACAGTTTCCAAAAAGAGATGTATGTTTATGGCATTCATGGATTTAACGTCCGCTTTTGATAGAGTGAACAGGTCTAAACTCTGGCCACTACTGCTAGAAATAGGCATGGATGCTGGCCTGGTGGCCTTCCTGCATTGGTCTCACCTAAATTTAACCGCCTCTGCCCGATATGATGGGAATGGCTCCCTTACAAATTCATGGGAGGTCAAGAGGGGGGTGAGGCAGGGATGTATATTGGCTCCGGTCTTATTCACACTATACATTAACAATCTGGGGGCTGTGCTATCTACTGCCAGCAAGGATACCAGGAGAGTAGGCTCTAAACCCATTCCTGCCCTTATATATGCCGATGATGCAGTTTTATTAGCTAGGACACCAATAGGGCTGAAACGGCTTGTAAACACTTTTATTGATTTTATGGTTGCACTCGACCTTTCCATCAATTTTTCAAAATCCCATGTAATGTCTTCTGGTAATATAAAGCGCGATAAGCGAACGCTTACTTGTAAAGGTGGGGAAATGACCAATGTTGCAACTTTTCCATATTTGGGTATTTTATTCGACGAAAAGTGGACATGGGGGGCCCAGCGTACACTTGAGAAAAATACCTTATCTTGAGCAGCAGGAGCAACAATGGATTTTGCAAGGAGAGTGGGGAGCAAACCTTTACGACTACTACTGAAGGTCTACAATGAGAAATGTGTCCCTATGGCTACGTATGGTAGCGAGGTTTGGGGTTATAAGAAGGTCAAGTATTTGCAAGGGGCAGAAAATAAATACCTACGGAAACTTTTATCTGTACCTCTGAGAATCCCCACCTTTATGGTGCATGAAGAACTAGGGCAGGGTTATATTTCAGATTGTATAGCAGTGGCCCACATAATATGGTGGTTAAAAATATGGTCTAGGCCCACACCATGCTCAAATCAAATTATTTTAGAAGATCGTATGAGGCTAGATAGGGCCGCAGATATCCCCTGGTTAGATTACATCTCACAACAACTGGCGGAACTAGGGCGCCCTGAGCTTTTTAGGCACCTTAGACAGTTGCACCTTGGAAAGGTGAAAGATATCAAAAGTCAATTTTTAACTAGGAGGAGGATGGAAAGGGAAAATAGCGAACTTAGTAAACCTATGATTAGACAATACATGATATTATGCCCTGGGATTTTAGATCAACCTTTTTGGTTTTTTATCAAAAATTTGCATCATTGTTTTCTTTTAATTAGATTTAGGTTTGTTTATATTCATTGGTGACTTTCGGTCCCCAAGGGTTTCTCTAAGACAGGGACCGTAAAGCCTTGCTCTTGTGATGATTTTTAGGACCAAGATCTGTTGCACTTTACGTTTTTCTGTGGCTTTTATAGTGATCTCCGGTCAAAATATATCCTACCTCTTTTTAAAAATTGCCACTTTGTACAAGTAAGACCTGTCTTGATATATCTGCAAATGTTGTCATCACTCTTGATATGCTATGGAGTTGCAAGTTTCTTACCAGGGGCCGTACGCAGAAGGAAAACTTTGATTAGTCATTGAACCGGGACTGGTACTGTAATCTTGTAGCGAGCATTGCTTTTAATTTCATATGAGTACTGTATCAAACGCACCTTATTCAGGCTTAGGCCGCTATTCCCCCAAATTTCTTTTGCCATTTTTGCACAAGTGTGACCTGCTGTGAAATACTCAGGAATGCTGCCCCCATCTTCTATAGGTTATGGAGTGGTGAGTTCCTCAGCATGGGCCTTATGCAGAAGGAAAATTTCGACTGGGTACTGAACCAGGACTAGTAATGAAATCCTTTAGGAAGTACTGTTTTTAATTTTGTGTTGATATTGTATAATATGCTAATTTTATCTAGGACATGATGGTAGTCTAGTTATGTCATGACAAACCAAACATATGTAAGGGCGAAGAATACAACAATTGTACATGGAATAGTAGCTTTGCCCTTTTTTATTATGTATCTGTATAGTTTTATTGGTCTACTCTTTGTGTAAATGTACTTTTATGGCCATAATGTGGCTGAATAAAGTTTTTATTGATTGATTGATTGATTGATTGATTGAGTGAAATGAAATGAAATGAAAGTGCTTGAATAATGGATATTTGATGAGTATCTGTCTACAGGAAAACAGGATGCACGAGGAACATGTTGAAATGCGGACAAGGGCAGAACATTGGTTTTCAATTATTAAGAATCGATGATGTTCAGCACAGTGCAGCTTATTAAAAAAAAAAACACAATGTTTCTACTCTTTAAGGAAGAAGAGGAGACAGGTCACATTTGCCAAGATGATGCCAGGACAAAATTCTTGTTTTTTGATGGCCCTGTGTCCTGTCTGGGTATTAATTAGTGTACAACAACACTGAATCTCTTCAGCTCCTTCAAATGTCCTTTCTCTCTACATTGAGGGGGCGTATTTATCAAATAGGCAGGCAGCGCAGCAAGCCACCTTGCTGCGCTGCGTGACTGGGAAAGGGCAGGAATGTGCCGTATTTAACATAATACGACACGTTACTGTCTTTTCCCAGCGCTGGGGAATAAAGTGCTGCCTAGCTGGAACGCAGGCACCCTTGCACCATGGTGCAGCGGTGCGTGTGTTGTAAGTAGGATTGTTTTTGTGCAGGAAGGCAGACCTTCCTGCACAAAAACAATCCTCTGAGGCATTTTTCTCTTTCTATGTGTGCTGCAGAGTACAGCACACATAGAAAGAGGAAGTAACGAGGAGCAGTAAAGATATTTCACCTCGTTACGCCTCACCCGGGGAGGCATAGCATTTTGACGCATTCCCAGGTCTACCAGTAATGGTAAATCTGGGAATGCGTCAAAATCCGTGGGTGTTGCGCATCACCCATGGAACGCTTCCCTGGGGCAGAGTAGCGCAACGCAGCGTTTTGCTCTGTGCTTTGTTACTTCAGATTTATCAAGTCTCTCAAGGTAGGCTTGATAAATCTATCTTAATGGTTGCATCACTCTTGCGCCCCATTGCGTGGCTCAAAGTCGATGCTACATTTGATAAATATGCCCTGAGTGTCTCCTATTATTACTCAAAGCTTTGTTGAACAGTTCGACCATATCGCAAGCAGGCACATATGATTGCTGCTGTCCATGCCATGGTCTGAGGTTGACTCTGGCAAAAACCTGGGTCATGAGTTTTCACAAATCTTCTAAAATTAATACATTTGGCTCAGAATCATGTAAAACAAATTGCCCAGTTCGAACTCCGACTCTGCATAAGGCACAAGTGCTTTGCTGCCTGCAGTGGCAGTCAGCTAAATTTCTGTTTATTGCATAAAAACCAATGTAAAAAGGAAGCTCTGCGAGCCTCTAACGTTCCAGGAGATCACAGACATAGGCCTACCTGCATTAGGTGCTAAGCTTTACGCTAATCTGGAGACCTCTGGTGATCCAGATCCATTATATAGCTAACACTGCCATGCCAACATCCACTTAGTTGCAAGCGTTGTAGCGAACAGCAAGAGGGAAGAGAAGTGACGCAGATTGACACATAAGGAGCAAGTGGAGTAGAGCAGGGCTAATGCCCAGGTGAGCTATAGGAGGAACTATGAGTCTCAGTGTTTTTCTCAGGTATCCAATGAATGTTACGGACAAGACTCACTATTCTGGAGTTCAACACTGGGGACAACTGTTGAAACTTGGAAGAAGTTATGGTGTAAGTGCATCCCCCTTGCAGCCCATTTCTCAGCAATCACACTTTGCATCCCACCTACCGGATTTTGCATGCTTTTTTTGTCCCTCAGCTTGGCTGGCCCTATGGCCCGCTTTCCCACCAAGCATGTACCTCCACTGCTTTATAGGGAGCCCGGATTTTCTTCTTCCTGTTTAATCTCTTCAGTAGTGTGCTGGGTCGCTTGATTCCTCTGGCTGATGCTGCAGGAGGGTGCAAGTGTCGTGCAGGTGGAGAACCATAGAGTATTCTGTAACTACCCAGTCAGCAACTGCAGAATCACAGTCTCAGTGTGAATCCTTCATAGGAATGGGGATGTCCACTCCTACTCCTAAATGGAAATTAGTGGGTAGTAGTAACTTTAGAATGTAGTTCTCTATACTCAGCCCTATGGGAAGGTCCTCTTCTGGTTATGGTATGTCTGCAAGAGGGACCATAGCCCATGGATTGTCAATGGGTAGCCCATAGCCTGGCACCTATCTATAATGGCTTTCTTAGACCGCCTCGTATATCCCCATCTATCACTAGTCTCTCTTCTTTTCTCACCTTGTCTCTCCAATCCAATCAAGTTTTCCAGTATTATACTGTCCTCCTTGGTCCAAACAAAACCCTTTCCTCAATATGTGGTCCCTCTCCTCCTGTATCACTACCCTACCAAAACTAAATCTTTCCCTACTTTACTTCTAGTTGACTTTATTTCACTTCATACTCCACTATTTGTTTCCTTCTATTTGTTTCTTTCCAATAAAGTCACAATGTTGGGTTTTATCTGTCTTTTCCATTTCTCTTTCCTGGAAGAAGCTATTGTGATAATTATTTTGTTCAGCAGCAAAGTAAGAGGGGAGATAGAACAGTTGGATTCCCTATAAGCATATATATTTTAAGTATTTTAAATATTTTCATTAAGTTAAGATAGTTGTGGACTAGAAGTGATTAGGAGCAGGGTTGGACTGGAACAATAAATAGGCCCGGGCACCAAATTAAAAGTGGCCCCCAACAGCATGTGAGATAGCTAATAAAGTGGCCCACTTTTGCAACTCAGGGCAGTTTTCAATGTGTAAGGACAAGCAGTGCAGGTATTTTTTAAGGTAAAGGAGGCTGTATGCATTCACACTTGCTGCAGGCGATGTTTGTAGTAATATCAGAGACATCGAATAACAAGCATTTGCAACGCAATAGGTCTTGCCTTACTGAAAGTTTGAGTTATTGGCTTTGCATTATTATTTGTAACTTCAATAGCTCATACTTTTAGTAATGTGAGACCTATTGCATTGCAAATGTTTGGTATATTAGATGCATGGCACAAGAAAGAGAGAGATTGAAGTTGGGCGGCAGCGCCAAAGAAAAGAAAGGCGCAACTGCCATTTTTAAAGTTGAAGGAAAAAAGAGAGATTGGCAAGCGGCGCCGAAGAAAAGAAAGGCGCGGTTCGCTAAACTGTATTTTTTCACTATTGTAAGTTTTTCATAAGCAGCGAAGCACGCCGCCTAAGCCGCGCTGATTCCTAAAAACATATAATATGGAAAAAATTGAGTTTGGCGAGCCGTGCCACAGAAAAGAAAGACACGGCTCGCCAAACTCAATTTTTTCAATATTGTACGTTATTCGAAAGCAGCACAGCACAAAGCTTGTGCTTCGCTGCTTACTAAAAGCATATAAAATTGAAAAAATAGAGTTTGGGGAGCCTCGCGGCTGTCATTGTTAAAGGTGAAGGCATGCCTTGCTGCCGAGTGCAGGGTGTAATCGGGAGAGCTTATCGTGCCTGCCTCAGCAGCTAGAAGAAAGGCATTAATAAAATAGTGCTCCCTGACTGTAAATAAAACATACAGAGTAACAACACATGTAACAGGGGCAGTCCTCATGGGAGGTTACAAAAGGAAAAAAAGGCGGAACTAAGGAGGGACTACTAAGCCTATTCACGAATCTAAAGTCACCATTTACAAAGGACAGTAAGAAGAGCAAATTTAAAAGATGGCAGAAAATGGGCGGAGCTTCAAGTTCATACTAGAAAACAGCATGTCTCAAACAGACAGTGCAAGCGCTGCCTAGGCGAGAACTAAAAACCAGCTCACCAGACCATAAAACAGGGCCACATACAATTTAAAAAACAGCCCTTTCACTGATCTGTCAGACCAGCCGCCCGTGGGACACTGCCAGATTGCTTTACAGGCCAGCTTGAGCCTGATTAGGAGTCAGAGGGCTGTACAATATCAGACAACGGGGCCATAGCATTACAAAGAGGTTAGCTCGGAGCATGGCGAGCCTCTGACTTGTTGGCCTTGGTTATAAACAACTTTATTGCATAGCCTTTAGCTTTCTGTGTATGGTTGTTTTTACTGTGACTGTGCAGTCAAGAGAGACAGGGCTATAATCAACACCTTCGTTCTTGTTATAATAGTCATGCACTGACCAGGTAGAAAGGAACAGCTGCAGCATCATGATTGGCCCCAAGCCTGTATTACAGGTCCATGAGTGGTGGTACTACAATCACTGCTAGTGTTGGCCTTTTCTTGTGCAGAGGATGGTGTTGACTCTTCTAATCTCCTGAAAGAGGCCTGAGATGGAGCACTTTGAGGTGATATTTATGGACAGGATGTAAATATTCGTCAAAGTGAAGATATGTGGCAAGTGCTTCAAGAAGAGGAAAATGAGTTCCACATGCAAGGCTTTCCTGAATGTCCCCTGGGTACAGGATTCTTTAGATAACTCCACCAAAAAAGAAACTTAACATAAAAGGAACATTCCAGAGAAAGGAAGAGCGGAATCTGCTCTTGTGAAAAAAATGACACAGTCCAGTAGACTAGACTGTAGATCCTCCAGACCTGAGAGAAATTAACTAGGCAGATAGGGCATGAATGCTTATATACACAGCTTTATGCATGTTCTGAGTCTGTACACCCCTCCCAGGCAGTTTTGTGAATGTCCTGAGTATGTACATCCCTCCTAGGCAGCTTCATGATTGTTCTGAGCCTGTACATCCTCCCCAGGCATCTTCATGGTTGTTCTGAGCCTGTACACCCCTCCCTGGCAGCTTTGTAAATGCTCTGAGCCTGTGCTTCGCTCCTAAGCAGCTTAGTGAATGTTCTGAGTCTGTACACCTCTCCAAGGTAACCTTGTGACTGTTCTGAGCCTGTACACCCCTCATAGGCAGCTCTTGGACTGTTCTGAGCCTAGACTGTTCTGTACACTTCTCCCAAATAGTTTCGTAAATTTTCTACGCCTGTACAACCCCCCATGTACTTTGTGAATGTTCTGAGCCTGTACACCCCTCACAGTCCGCTTTGTAAATATTCTGAATCTGTAAAACCATCCTAAGCAGCTTTCTGAATGTTCTGAGCCTGTACACCTCTCCCGACCAGCTTTATGAACGTTCTGAGCCTGTACACCCCTGTCACGCAGCTTTGTGAATGTTCTGAACCTGTACCCCTGTAATGCCGTTTTGTGGATTTTATGAACTTGCACATCTGTCTCAGGCAGATTTGTGGAAGTTCTGAACCTGCACACCGCGCCCATGAATGTTTTGCGCTGGTACACCCATCCCAAGCAGCTCTGGGAATGTTTTGAGGTGATATAGTGAATCTTATGGTCTCAGTCATTTGTTAAGTAAATAATTAAATAAAGACCGAGGACATGCTCTACACCTGCGATATACCTTCATAGAAGGAGAGTTTAGCCACACTAAATTGTGAGAGATGTGTATTCTGTGGGTTCAAGAGGTACCAGATTAGATAATCATAAACACGTTTTTAATGTTGAAAAATATAAAATTGCAAAATATACCACAATTGGCAAAATATGTATCTCTGTATTTAAATCTATTACCAGCATAATGAAAAAAAGTCTTCGTTTTATGCCCACAACCACTGTTCTCAGCAGCTAAGATAATTAAGAAACACTAAAAATAGCAAAAACCAGAAAAGTGCAGATGACACGTCGACCAATCAGCCATAGTGAAATACTTATATGATCATAAGAGGAATCAATCCTTTCCTTTTTGCTGTTCCACACGTATTCTATGTGTGTCTTTTTGTAGCAAGGAAAAAAATTTGTGCCATTTGTTTGTAGTAGTTGATTTTGTTTTTTCATGGAAAACATTTAAGTTGGGTTCGGGTGACGATTAAAATACGCCAAAAATAATTTGCGTAATTTCATGATTTCGACTTTACCGTTGATATGTGAAAATTAGGCCATTTCACCACATTGTGTAATTACGCCTCTGTTTTCATCAAAATTGTAGCGAATGGTTTTAAAACAACATGAATAGATAAAATGTGAGCGGCTGTTGTTCGAGTCAATCGTTTTTTTTGTTGGTTTTTTTTGTAATATTTGTTAACTTGAAATTACTTCTAGCCTTAAAAGCTGACGTAAAGATGCATTTCGAGCTAATATAGCACCAGTTGACAGAGTTGCATGTCACATAATTTTGAATATTTGCCAAAACGTCCCGAAAACTGCACATATATATGTGAAAGCAAATGTATTCAGAGATGATTGTCGCAAACCTTAGTCTTGACCTCAAGTAAGATTCCAGCCCTCAAATGTTGACCTGTATTAGAATTTTATTTCCCTCAGATTCTGCCACAGTTTTAGCAAGAGAGGTCCAAAATATTGTGTAAATCGCTCTGTTGGACACTTCAGTATATGAAGCTGAGTTCGGTAGAGGCATCTTAACATTTAAGGCATCATAAGATACACACATGGGGGCATATGTACAAGCCCCTATCGCCACCACAACGTCACCTATAGTGACGTTGTGGTGGCGATAGGGGCTGCGCCTTATGTATAAGGCAGCGCGTGGCTTAACGCCGCCTTGTACATAAGGCCCGCTTTCACGCTATGGTTAGCGTGAAAGGGGTGGGCAGTGGGTGTTGCGGTGTGCGTTCCACCCCAACACCCATTCATTTTGACGCTGCCCCCTATGTACAAGGGTGGCGTACATAAGAGGCAGTGCCAAAATTAAGACCAGGGAAAAACTGGTCTTAAGATGGTGAAGAAAGGAGAAATGCATTATTTCTCCTCGTTTTTGCTTTGAAAAAGCAAAATGCCATTGTTTGTTTATGCACATAAACAACCTTTTTTAAAAAAATGCCATTTTGTGACTTTTATGTGTGCTGCATGAAGCAGCACACATGAAAGTGACAGAAAGGCATTTCTAGGATTGTTTATGTGCAGGAAGGGACCCCTCCCTTCACATATACAATCCTCCCCTTCACGCAGACACCTCACGCAGACACCCTTGCACTCTGGTGCAAGGGTGCCTGCGTTGGCGCTAAGTTGCTACACTTAGCGCCATCGCAGGGGGAAACACAAGGTTGCACCACCTTCTTGTAAATATGGTGCAGCCTTCCGTTTCAGAAGCGGAGGAGAGAGGCGTTAAGCTAGGAAGGCTAACGCCTCTCTCCTCCACTTCCTTGTACATATACCCCTTGGTCTCTTTACTGAACTTGTGTATTATAGTTTCAAACCTATTCTCCCACCTGCACAATTTAGTATTGATACTCAATAAACTCCCCAATAGGAAGCCTCCAAGTTTGGCCATCAAACGCAGCCTGGGTAATGAGGACAGCGCCGAATACCAGTTTGTGTGGTAACTTCTTGTTTCACACACATAGGAATTCTGAGTAAGGCAGAAAAGTTTCAAAGGGGAATTTGCCAACTGTTTTAAAAATTCATACCCACATAATTTTTCCCAGGTAAATTTTGGCAGAGGAATCTTGCTGAAATTTACTATGGATATATGCCTACTAACTAATACAGGTGAATTTTTGTTGAGGAAAACACTAAAATATGCATGTAATTCCCTATAATGGGCGGTATTTATCACATGCGGTAAATGCCAAAGCCTGGAGTTCCCGATTTTATCGGGGACAATCAAATACAATCCCACATGCGAACCACTGCAGCCTAGTCTTGATTTTGTTGATGTTCTGGAGTCATACACTGTTATCCCTCCCTCTATTGTCACTTCATTTGATTTGTAATTTTCTGTTTTTCTAACAGCATGCATGAACGACGGAGGAATGCTGGCTTTAGATGATTGGTGCCGGCTGCTTCCGTCTCATTTGACCTTTCTTCCCTTGGTCTGAAGTACTAGTCAGATCAGAAAGGTCAGCGGATTGGTTATAATGAGAAGGGTGATTTGAACATTCCTGTACAGTAGCTTGACTTTGTTGCTGTTACCTTTTCTCTTCGGCTTCTAGAGGTCTTTGGAATGTGGAGTTTATTTTGTTAATTTTCTGTTGCTGAGAAATTGAGCCAGAGAGAATTGTAAAAATGTTTTGCAATTTAATACAAAAAATAAACTAACTTTCATTAGGTAGAGGTTTGGACGAAAAATGTAGAGTCTTCCAGTTTCAGAGCAATATTATTTTGTTCTTATCTCTCCCTGCCTCCCCTTCTTGACATGAGAAATTGTCACATGCTTCTATTTACTTTTCAAATATAAAAAGAAAATCCGATTCATGTAACCAGATGGTCAGGTTTAGGCAACTATGTACTCCATATAAAAACAGGGACTAGCAACGGCGTGGTGCGATAGCTGGGTGAATGTTTTATTAAAGTTGTTCAGAAGTTAAGCATTAAAATTACCTTTCAAAGCTGTCTCAAGTGTGTGAATGATGAGTTTAGGTTCCCAGGCATTTCGACCTAAGAAATACATGCACTGACTATTGCCAATAATCGCTAAGCTCTTCATAATGTATTGTTTTTGAGATGCTTCTATCAGAGTTAAAGAGGGGGGGCCTCGTTTATGAGGTTTTGACGTGATGCAGCGCTGCAAGGAATCGTGCTGCGCTGCGCTATGTCAAAACAAAAGGGCAGGAATGCATTGTATCTATGTGATACGGTGCATTCCTGTCCTTTTTCCCAGCGCCGGCGCACAATGGGCTGCTGTGCGCCAACGCAGGCACCCTTGCACCATGGTGCAAGGGTGCCTGCGTTGTGGGGCTGATTGATTTTGTGCAGGAAGGGACACCTTCCTGCACAAAATCCATCAATTCAGGCGATTACCTTTTTCAATAGTTGCCTGCAGAATGCAGCACACAGCACACAGAATGCAGCCCCTCCCTAACGCCACCCCTGGGTTGGCGTTAGGTTCTGACGCATTCCCAGGCTTACGATTTCTCGTAAATCTGGGAATGTTTCTGGTTCCATGGGTGTTGCGTGGGAACACCCACAGCAACACCCATGGAACGCTCCTTTCACGCAGTTTTCTGCGTGAAAGTCACACATATTTATAAGGCCATGTAAAAGCCACGTAAAGTGGCTTTACGTGGCCTTAGAAATATGCCATGGCACATTGCGCAACCAGAACGTCAAAAAAGTGACGTTCTAAAGGCGCAAAAGTGCCGGTAGGGCCTCATAAATAAGGCCTGGGATTTTTAGCAAGATGATAGATTAAATAGTGAATTCATATTCTTAAATTTAAAGAAGTTGGACAAACAGTTTGTATTAGCGTAGACTAGCCAGGACTTCAACTTTATGGTAGTGAGACACTTGCATTTGCGGACAGTTTTAATATGCAAATATGAACATCCATGCCTTACACAAACATTAGAAAAATTTCCCATACATTTTAAAGGGGAGTTGTGCCTTCATTATCAGCATATTCATTTGCATTCCCGAAAATATTTGTTGATTACCCAATGACCTGCTACCGTCAGCAAGCTCTGGCCTCTCTAGCCTAAGCAGTAAATGTTAATCTGCCTTAAGTGTCCATAAACAACTCGCCTTTCAATACAGTTACGTATGTCCACACTTGTTAGACCTGGCATCTTTTGGCATGGTTTCCGCTGTCTTTTTGCTTCTGGCCTCTTGTTAGGTCGAGCTAGACAGTGCATGCACGGTCTCTTTGAGACCTGCTGTGATCAGTGTGTGTGTTTCAAGTCCATCCCCTTTCTTGACACTACTCTTCATTTGTCTATGTCAGTGTCCTTTAAAAATCGCTGCTTGCTAGTGGTCAGTCCTGCCTCTTTGTCTCTCCTTTCTCTCTTCTGTTCCTCCCCCAGAGCAGGGACTTAGTACTGTCTCATTACACTATGGTTCTTTATCTGTTCTCTGGAGGACTATTTCTTTCTTGGTTTCCTGCTCTGTTACTGTTTGTCTGTGTTCAGCTTCAGCACCCTAGCTGCTTTCATTCAAACATAGCATTGTTCCTCCCACCTCTTCTTAATGCCTCATTTGTGTTACTGATGCCTTTTCTACTGCTGTCTTCCCCACCATGGCTTGTATTTTTTTTATTAGGCTTTCTTTTTGATCTCCACCGTCAGTTGGGCTTTTTCTAGTAGGACATTTGCTTGGTTTGGGCTTTCTTTTAAGGGGGATTGGGCTTGTTTTTAAGGTATGGCCTGCAAAGGGTTTACATCCCGCCTCCTCACTTTCCTGGCTTTTCATTGGTTCCTGTGTGGGCCAATTACTTTTCCTCCAGTTCTATTTGCTGAAGCATATTTTCTTGCATTGACCAGTGCTTGTTTACAGTGGCTTATAACTATTGGAGAGTCTTCCATGAGTGCCATCTAAACTATTTGGCAGGCGTTGCTTAAATTAAGTATTTAAAGTTGGCAGAGCAAATCTAGTGATTCGCCCGGAATCGGATGTTGAGTCGACATAGAGATTCGAACCCTGCTCCTCAGCTCCAAAGCCGCACCTTTAGCTGTTACGCCATATGGTGCTCTGTTCTTCGTAATATTGCTTTTAGCAGATGAGGCATTTTAAGTTCGGATGGATGATTACATTCAGTAATTGCCTTTCTTAAAGCATTAATATTGCGATTCACCCAGAATCACAGGATGGTGAGCTGCTGCCAAGACCCGAACCGGATTGCCCAGCTCCAAAGTCAGCTGCTCTGGCCGTGACACCACTGGACTGGTGTGTGCAGCTTGAGGCATAAGCTCCTGTTTGTTCCTGATAACCCGCCCTGAGCAAGAGGTGAAAGATTCCTGGTTCTTGCTGTGAGCAGAGTATCCCCTCCCTGTGCTGCCGTCCTTCTCCCGTTTTGAAATCTTGCCCTCTTCCCTTGTAGTAGCAGCGGGCTCTCCCCTCCCCTTCCCAAGAGCAGCTTGGCCTTTTCCATACACGCTCTCTTTTAGGGACCGACTTTCATTCCTGCAGTCCTTTAAAGACTCAGATGAACACGGTCTGGTTGGAAAACTAACCCATTATGGCCCAGAAATGTGAATTTGTTGCTTCCTTTCAAATGGGTGATATTTGTGGGCTGTAAATCGAAGCTCTTGCCCTGTGTGTGTGATTTTTCTTTACCTCACTTTTTAAACCTCACCCTGGATTTAAATATAGGTGCACGTGCTGTACCATTGTATTAATGGTCTGTTTCAGTGATCTCTCCCTTTGTCTGCTGAGTGAGTGAGGCTTGGCTCCCTGCTATCTCCCTCCTCTCCCACCCCTCTCACGCTTCCTTGTCATAGAAAAAAGGCCATTTTCTGCTTTAGAGACAATGAAGATTTTATGGGCATGTTTTTGTAGAAGGACCAAGTAGTCCGGTTATCATCGCTGATCTGTTCATCCATGCCTCGTGCTGCTGCACTACATGGACACAGCAAAGTTTACAGACAATATTAAAATGATTATATGGTTTTGTGTAGTGTCGACCGGGCCTCAAGAACGCCTAAGAGGTGTGCAGAAAATAGGTAACATGTCTGCTCCCTAAAAAGAGAAACATAAAAACACACATTGTAAAATCACGTTTACAGTCAGGCACTGCAGTATGTACAAATGTGTCACATAGCAGTAGCAATATGCTCAAGCATGTATAATGAATAATTTGGCACAAAGAAATACGTAATATACCCTTGCATGGGGGAAATATCTGACTATAGATTGTTCACATCGGCCTACAAATAGTTCCTTTCTCTTCAGTAGTAAAGCTGGTTCAAAGTACGCTTTTTTATGTAATGTATTTTTATAATAACTTTAGATACCATCTATTTTTTCTGCACTCCTTTTTATCATTTAAGTTATAGTGTTTGGGCAACCTTGTAGCTGCCTGCAATGTGAGAGGTTAGTTAGGTGGGGATGTATTCATGTCTCCTTCACAAATAATAAAACAATGCATAGCAGAGCTGAAAGTCTTGTTATTTTATTTTTTAAATCACTAGTAAAACAGCTGCAGAGGAGAATGTAATTTTTTTTTGCAAATATAAAGCAAGTCATGCTTACGTGATAGCACTATTTTTTTTAAATTTTAGCATAGTTTACTTTTTTTTATTTTTACAGCATATGCTTGCAACAAAGGATAAACTTGCACTAGCATGTCAAGGCCGAACCTATTGTCTTTGCCAGTGTTTGTTTCTCTTGTGTCAATATTTTTAATGTATCCTTTTCTGAACAAAATGCACTCAGCCGAGAGGAGGTTTATTTTAAAAAAACAGATTTGTATTTACCTTCATTACTGAGCCCTTTTCCTTCGTTTACTGCACTGAGGCACTTTACAGGCGACGCCCGGGGACTCCATTCCCCACATTCCTTAGCGGCAGGAGCCGCCACCATCACCAGGCCCGCGCCAGGAGGCGCATTTAAGGCAGCTCCTGCTCCCGCGGTGCGGGAGCCCTTTTCCTTAGTTTACTGCACTGAGGCACTTTACAGGCAACGCCCGGGGACTCCATTCCCCACATTCCTTAGCGGCAGGAGCCGCCACCGTCACCAGGCCCCCGCCAGGAGGCGCATTTAAGGAAGCTCGGGCACCGGCGGCGTGGGATCCCTTTTCCTTCGTTTACTGCACTGAGGCACTTTACAGGCGACACCCGGGGACTCCATTCCCCACATTCCTCAGCGGCAGGAGCCGCCACCAGGCCCGCGCCAGGAGGCGCATTTAAGGCAGCTCGGGCTCCCGCAGCGCGGGAGCCCTTTTCCTTTGTTTACTGCACTGAGGCACTTTACAGGCGATGCCCGAGGACTCCATTCCCCACATTCCTTAGCGGCAGGAGCCGCCACCGTCACCAGGCCCGCGCCAGGAGGCGCATTTAAGGCAGCTTGTGCTCCCGCGGTGCGGGAGCCCTTTTCCTTAGTTTACTGCACTGAGGCACTTTACAGGCAACGCCCGGGAACTCCATTCCCCACATTCCTTAGCAGCAGGAGCAGCATCCCAGGGCCCACCCAAATCATGGGGCTCTGTGATTATAGTCCCCATTTTTAAAAAAGGGGACAGGTCGGACCCAAAATGCTATTGGCCTATCTCATTAATTGATTGCACTTGCAAACTGATGGGTAGGGTCATACTAGAACGACTGGAGACCTGGGTAGCCGAAAGCGGGACGTTTTCGGACATACAATATGGCTTCAGGAGGGGCCTGGGAACTGTCGAACAGTGTCTTAATCTGCACCTGGTCATAAGTAAGTACACAATAGCTAAGACCGGATCCCTTTACCTCGGGTTTATGGATCTTACATCAGCTTTTGACTGGGTGCAGAGAGGGAGATTATGGGGAAAAATGCTGGATTTGGTCCATTTTTTAGCAAAGATGCATCAAGATGTGACTGGGAGGGTCAGGTACGGAGTGGGTGGGGAACTTACAGCTCCGATTAAAATGAACCGTGGGGTTCGTCAAGGCTGTGTCCTTGCCCCTTTTTTATTTTGCTTGTATATTAATGACCTAGAAAATCACATTAATCAAGTGAATGCGGATGTTCCCAAGATAGGCACCAGAAATCTTCCGGCATTACTTTATGCCGATGACTGTGTTCTAATGTCCAGAACCAGAGTGGGCCTACAGAAGCTTGTGACTAGGTTCAATGTTTTTATGGCCGAATTGGGTTTAAGGACTAACACAGCAAAATCCCACACTATGGTGGTAGGTAAATCTCCCCCCATTTTAAAATCATGTTTTATTGACAATGAAAGGCTGTCCTATGTTCCATCTTTTTCGTACTTGGGAATCCCGTTTGATCAGAAAGGCACTTGGCACCATTTAGTTGAAACAAGGGTCAGTAGTTTTAATCAAAACCTGGAGGCGATATTTAGTTTCACGAAGAAGATAGGCTCAAGACCGATTAATTCAATAATCAATATCTATAAGGCCCGCTCGTGTTCTGTCACCTTGTATGGGGCTGGAGTATGGGGTTTCTGTAATTCGGCACGTCTCCAAGCAGCTGAGAACAACTTTATGAGACGCTTGTTGACAGTCCCCAGTAGTCTTCCCACTACCATCTGTCATAGAGAACTTGGATTGACCCCTTTGTCCTTTCGTATACAAACTGCACCAATCCTATTGTGGCATTCAATTTGGGTAAAGGAGGAGCCAGCCCTTAATCGCGCAATTATTTTAGACTGTTTTAAACTTGATTATATGTTGAAGATTCCCTTGTTTAGTTATATAAAAAAACAGTTGGAGTTAATGGGGCTGGCGGATTGTTTTTATAATCCCGCGAACATTGCTAAGATTCCTAAAACCAAATTGTAAAAGGACTTCTTGACCAGCCTTAAGTTGTCTAGTGAGCGTCTAGAGATGGTAAAAAAGAGAGTTTTGGAACACTCGCTTCTAGTACGTTCCCCAGGTGTGGAGCCTTATCTCTCTTTTTATTTTTGTCACACTATATTGTTTTATCTTATTAGATTCAGGTTTGGCATCTCGCACCTTTTGGTTTCTTATCCCTGCAATGCCTATTGTGATGCTAAACTGGATCTTTGCCCTTGTGACTCCAAATCCACTCAGAGCACGCTTCACTTCCTGTTTTTTGTCAACTTTATATCAAGCCAAGGCGCAATTTTATTAATCCACTTTTAAAAATTTTAAATATTAGGAAGTGTCGGCCAGCTTTATACCATCTTCAGCTTTTAAATGATGAATTTACCTGTCTAATGGTCTATAGATATTTCTCCACAGATGTCCGTTTACGTAATAGTGTTGGGAAATGATTTCTTTTGCTCAGTTTTTAATGAATTCATTTTAGATTTTATGGTCCATGGGTCAGGGGCTTATTATAAAAGTTCATTATATACTGTTTCTAGATCATGCTGCTATTTTGTAGACATTTTACCCTAATTAATTACCTTTATTACACTTCGATTATGAATTATTAGTGTTTTGAAGTGTATCATACATTGTCTGAATCACATTTTTAATTCGTGTTTCAAATGTTTTTTTTAATTTTGTTTTTATTTTAATGCTGTATTCTTTTATGGCTGCAAGTCAGCCGAATAAAGATTTGACTGACTGACTAACTGACTGACATTTACAGCGTCAGCATGTTAAAAGCTTTGCAGCTTTCCTTTGTTTTTCGTGTGTTTTAGATTTTTATTTTTTGGGAAATGCAATACATCATTTTTGGAATTGAAAGTGATCAAAGCACTCTGCTGTAACACCACTGCGCACAGGTGATTTCATGCAATCATATGGGTTTTCACTATGTATATACAAATATCTCACTTATGCTGCTGTCGCAGGTATGACTATCTTCCCTCGACTAAAACTATCAGCCATCAGACTTCCATTAACATTTACCACATGCTTAACTATCTTTGCAAAGACAGTAACGTACAGCCTCTAACACTGGCTGCTTCACTATAACTGGTTATCCATAACCATTAAACTATTTCATGAGTAACTGACACAGCCCCAGCCCTTTCACATTAAAATAGGCACAGACAACTGAAGCTTTCTTTTAAATTTGGTATTGTAATTACTTTCATTTGGAAGCTTTATAAAAATATTCATGGTATTTGTACTTTTATATGCAAGCCTACTAGGCAGCACATGATGGTCGTCCCAACCCTAACAGTCTTTTAAAAAAACACTCTTTTCTTATGTTGTATACTCTACCCCAAAATCCAACTTTCAAAAGCTATTTCTTTGCTGTCTACCTAAAACAAGCTCATCCGATAGATTTATTTTAAAAACGAAATTGTATTTACCTTCATTTACTAAAAACGTGCTCAGCCAATAGCAGCTCTATTTTTTTCATATGTTTTATATTTGTATTTATTGGAAAATACAGTACTTGTTGATTGGATTTACCTATAATCAAATTGCTGTCAGGTTAATTGCTGTGCAGCTGTCTGGCTTTCTAAAGACATCTTGGGGGCATTCAAAATGCATTCCGCCCATTGCTTACCATTGGCTTTGTGGTTTGTAACTCTCATTTTCTGGCTTTTTATTTGTTGGCTTTATTTGCTTTTTAATTGGGGCCAGTCAGGCCTTTAGTTATGATTGGTTAAGGCAGCAGAGGAGCTACGGGCAATACTGGACACTGGTGCCAAGGCCGCCTTGATCCTTCTGGATCTATCGGCGGCCTTTGACACCGTGAACCACGACATCCTGATCAGAAGGCTACTAGAGGCAGGAGTCAAGAATTCTGCTCTTAACCTGATCAAATCATATCTGAACAATAGGTTTCAATATGTTCAGATTGGGGACTCTTGCTCAGAGCAGTTTTTGCTTCCATGTGGGGTGCCGCAGGGGTCTTCACTGAGCCCTACACTGTTCAATCTTTACGTGACCTCCTTAGCTGATATCATCAGGCAGTTTGGCTTTTCGCTGGTCTCCTATGCAGACGATACTCAAACTGTAGTGTCCATCTCAAGCAACTCGGAGGAAACCGCTGAGCGTTTTAGTCAATACATGTCGCTGGTAGACCAATGGATGAGCGCAAACTGCCTAAAGCTTAATGGAAGCAAAACGGAGGTCCTCCTGTTGGGCTCTGATACTTCTTTTTGGGCACAGAACTGGTGGCCTCCTGGTATGGGAACTCTTCCAGTCCCAGTCAGTAAGGTGAGGAATCTGGGCATCATCTTTGATGACAGACTGACCTTCCGACATCAGATCAATAATGTCTCCTCATTGGTCTTTTTAACACTAAAGTCAATTAGGAAAGTGCGCTCCTTCATCCGCCGTGAAGCAGTAAAAACTCTGGTGACGGTCCTAGCCTTGGCTAGACTAGACTATGGAAATGCACTATATATGGGCCTTCAAAAACAGTACATGCTAAAACTCCAGCGGGCGCAGAACGGAGCCGCCAGACTGCTGCTGGATATCCCCAAATTCCAGTCCATTTCCCAAGGCTTAAAAAAACTTCACTGGCTCCCTATGAAAAAAAGGATTGATTTTAAATCTCTTTGTCTAGCGTACAAAGCTATGCATGGAACCGGACCCGCGTTCCTGAAAGAACACTTCACCTGGTATCATCCTCCCAGAACCCTCGTTCTTCTCAGAGCAAACTCCTCCAGATATGCAGATTTAAGAAAGCCCGTTGGGGAGGCAGAAGTTTTGTTCTGAGTACAGTGAAATTATGGAACACGCTTCCATTAGACATCAAAAACAGCTCAACGTTACTTTCCTTTAGAAAATCATTAAAAACGTGGCTATTCTCCAATTAACTTGCACCTTCATCCACTGAAATTCTGGCAGTTACCTCCGCACAGCGCCTAGACGCCCTTGAGCATTCGTGCGCTATATAAGTTTCACAATCAAATCAAATCATGTCACATATTGACAACTCTGCACTACACAACATATTTAGACTCCACATAATACCACTCAAAGCCACATAAATTAATTACACTACACATAATTACATTCTACTCAATGCAATATAAATACACCCCTTATAAATGCACTCTATAGCGCATACCAGCAATTCACATAAATGCACACCATAACATATCATTCCAATAAGCATAATTTCGCTCAATGCCACTCAGTTCCACTCTACACAATTCAACTCCACACATTTCCAATACACACCACATAATTCCACACCAAATCACATATTTCAAATACACAACTACATTCCATAACACACCAGATACCTCCAATACACACGACACATTTACACATCGTACCACAACTAACAATTACAATACAACCCACATAATTCCACTCCACACCACATGCGTCCACTACACTCCAGACCAAAACACATAGCTAAAACACATTGTCATTTACAACGCCAATAGCTGTAACTCTTAGAAATGCGAGACCTATTGCATTGCAAATGCTTGTTGTTGATTGTGTGCTGGACATTGTTTTTGCTGGCGTTTGGACTCTGATCACTTTCCCACTGCTGACCAGTACTAAAGTGCATGTGCTCTGTATCTAAAATGTAATGGCATTTAGTTTCTCAATGATTGGCATATTTGATTTACTAGCAAGTCCCTCGTACAGTGTACTACATGTGCCCAGGGCCTGTAAACCAAATGCTACTAGTGGGCCTGCAGCACTGATTGTGCCACCCACATGAGTAGCCCTCCAAATGTGTCTCAGGACTGCCACTGAAGACCACGTGTGCGCAGTTTTTAACTGCCATGTCGACCTGGCAAGTACACCTACTTGCCAAGCCCAAAACATTCCCTTTTTCTACATGTAAAGCACCCCTAAAAAAAGCCCTCGGTAGCCCCAGGGGCCGGGTGCTGTGTATTTAAAAGGTGGGACATGTGCTTTTAAGTTTTACATGCCCTGGTAGTGAAAAACCGCTAAATTAGCTTTTCACTACAACAAGGCCTATCTCTCCTATAGGTTAGCATTGGAGCTGCCCTGTAGCATTTTACACGGGTATCTTCTAATTGGGAGCTGATAGAAAATTAAAATTGATGTCTCTGGACTCACAATTTAAAAACACATCTTTGAGTGAAGCTGTTTTTTTAATTGCAGGTTTGAAAATGCCACTTTTAGAAAGTTGGCATTTTCCTACTGTAAGCATTCGGTGCCTCTGCCTGTCCCTAGAATACACGTCTGGGTAGATGACAGTTGGGCTTTGTGAATTCACTCTAGACAGTCAAACAGAAAGGGAGCTGAGGTGTGCCCTGCATATCCTGATGCCCCCTCACCAGGCTGATGGATCTTCCTGAGCTAGAGTGGTGGGAGGAGTTGACACTTGCACCTGCGTAGGGCTGTGCCTGTCCCCACACAAAGAACTACATACCCCCCTGTAGTGTCTGGAACCAGGGCCAGGAATGGCAGGGTCTTACACCCTACAAAGACCTTTCTTTGAAGTTTCCCTACTTCAAAGACCAAAATAGGTATAAGTACTGGACCACTGACATCATAACAGTAGAAGCACCTCTGGACTGAGGACATTCTGCCAGGAAGAAGACTGTTAGACTGCCAGGAGGGACTGCCACTTTGCTGCTTGCTTTGCTGTGTTGGCCTGCTGTCTGCTGCTTCTTGTCTCGGAGTGAGAGGACTGGACTTTGCTCTCTGCATCCTGCTTTTTAAAGTTTCGCCAAGGGCTTGAGTTGAGCTTGCCTCCTGTTGGAAGTCTCAGGGCCATCAAAGACTTCACCTGCATCTAGCTACCAGCACGTGGGCTCCTCTGCTGTGATTTCTGACCTGCCAAGTGGTGCCAAACCCAGTCCAGGACCCTTATAGGTGATTCTTGTGCTGCAACCAAGAAATGACGCATCAACTCCAAGCGTCACTTCGGAACCGGCTCCTCCCTTCAAAATTGACGCATTGCCACTGCCTGCAGCGAAGCCGTGGTCCCCACTCGCTGAGTGTGCAACTCAAAGACCGCAACTTACAACGCAGGACCCGGTGTTGCCACATCGCCTCCGAAGTACTGCTGCCACGTGAGTCTGGAGCCCCGCTTCACCGAAGTCTGTGACACACTGCTCCAACTCCGACGCAGCACTTATCACCTGGTGGTTCGACATCAACGCTGTGGAATCAACGCACCGCGCTGTGACATTGATCCATCATTCACACTGCGTTGCCTTCAGGAGCCGAGGTCTTGCACCTGCAACCAACTCATCACCTCCCCTGCGCTCGCATCTTCCCCGGGCATTAGAGGTTCAATGACCCTGCACTGCTTCCAGGAACCAACACATCACTTTGCTACAGTGACGCCTCACCTCCTTTGCTCAACTCATCGTCTCCGTGCGCCAGTGTGCCAACGACCATTATAGCAGTAAGGAACCGACGCACCACCTGCCTTTGCGACCCTTACCTCCTCTGCACATTGCTCCGTCTTTGACTTTGTGATGTATCCATGGTATTGTACTGGGGTCTGTGCATCTCCTGTAGCTGGCCCACGCTCTATTGCGGTCAGACTAAACTTGTGGATTTGTCCCAGTCAAGTGCAACCAAATAGCCCCAGTTGGAGCTATTGTTTTGTAAGCTCTATAACTGCATTTAATATTGAAGGATTCATATTTTGACTTGTGTATGTTGGATTTTTGACGTTCTGGTCTTGCTTTACTCAGATAAATATTGGATATTTTTCTAAACTGGTGTGGAGTACTTTAGTGGTGTTTTCACTGTGTTACTGTGTGAGTCTGTGTGTTTGTGTGTGTGCACAAATACTTTACACATAGCCTCTTTAGTCTGAAGGGGAGCACATGTAAACTTAGTGTGTACTACACTTACTCTGACTAGAGTGTGGGTCCCTGCTTGGACAGGGTTCAAACCACTGCCAACTTGAGATCCCATTTATAGCAACACTGCTCAAGGGGATCATTAAAAATTGAAGTGTGGGGTTCATGCTGGGAATGAGTGTTGCTCCACAGTGAGACGTGAAATAAACCAGAAGTATTCATTGACACCGGTGTGCCTTTGCAAATTTGTAGTGTTGAAGCCACTGATCAGAGAATGTGGGCTTTGCAAAGGTTTCTTACTGGATATAAGGCATGTGGCTTAATTATGCAAGACAAGAACCACATCTGCACTCTGTTGTGCCATAATATGCACACTGAGCAGTCTAGGATGTACATCTTGATACCTATATCTATAACTTAATTTAGTAACTGACTACTCATTTTTCAGAACGAATGAAGCATTAGTGCATCTATAAACATGGATCACGTGGGCTGTGTACCTCTGGTGCAGGGCATCAAAATCAGAATCGGAGCCCACATTTGGTGGCCAAAAGTCAAAAATTCAGCGGCACATGTGATCGGGGACTTTTGTTCGTATACCTATGAGATTTAATTCATAAACTCATCTGCATCTTCTGACACGGCAATCAAAACCCTCCAAGCATTAGCAATCTCATGTACAATGCTGACCTGTGACCCACAGAGGTGCCAGGAGCCCAAGATTCCAAAATTAACTCCAAATGGTGTACAAAGGTCCAATGGAAGTTCTCTAATGCCAACAGGTCTTGTGGATTGACTTATCACGCTCAATCAGAACCCAAAGAAAATGGAAAAGTATGAGGGTATGATAGGCCAGTCGATAAACATCTACCTCTAAACAGGGATTCTAGCCTGCTGTATGCAAATTGGTACCAGTAAAAACAAAGAGATCCTGATAAGGAGAGTCATTGGATATGGAAGACTAGTGATCCAGCGCGGCTAATATAAATGTTCTCCTTAGACACCGATCCAGGTAAAAACACTTACGCAACCTATTGTCATTTAAAACTTATGTCGGTGGGGCCCATGACGCCGCATACATACGTTCATTCAATCTCTGGATTACACGCTAAGGAGAATGTGCTGCTGGACGAACGGGATACCTTGTTAAATTTGACAGAATAATAATTCATACATTATATGCATTAATTCTTGATCCTGTCGGTTCTACACATCAAGGTACTCCGCTATTCGGTCGATGGACCAACTAGTAGAATAAGTTGATGGTGATTAAGACCAGCTCAATCACAATTATAACCTTTAACATTTATAAATCGTATCTTTACTAAAGAACCACAAACTCATTTTAAAGTTAGAATATAATTTTATCTAAATTCTTCAATCAAATAAGTGAAATTCTTTATTAAACAAACACATTTAATATATCAATAAACATTTAAAAAAGTTTTTTAGGAAAAATGAAAATTATGCATTACCCTCGGTCATGGTGCGATGACAAGAATGGTTCACCAAAGGAAGATAAACTGCAGATCACAGAATAGAACTCCCAAACTGACTGACTGTCCCGCTAACCTCCTCAAACGCACCTCCCGGGCAGAATTCCCGCAACGATCTCGTTTTTTCCCCAAAGTTCAAAGTCCAAAAAGACAGAGTCTTTTGCAGTATCAAGGTGGAAAAATGAAAAATAAAGAAGCGGCATGGCAGAAAACACCAACAGCAGCACATCCCACATAAGAGCAGACTCTCTTATACCCTATTCTCTGGCTTACTACACATAAAAGTTGCAATCCTTAGGGGCAAGAATCACGCTAATTGGTTCATTTGAGGGGTGGTGATGGTCACCTCATCGCCCTACTTGTTCAAACTGGTTTGGGGACAATAAAACACACAATAAGTCTCATGACTCGGGGGTCAAAAGTAATCCAACTTGTCCATTCATTTTGTAGCGATCTTTGATGGTCACATTTTAGTTCATCCATTTTCACTCGGTTCTTTCCCATCCATTCCCAGGAATACATGCTGAATCTCTTGGCACACTCTTCATTGTAGGTCAGTTCGACCTTGACATCTCTCACTCCGGGCACAGGCCGCATTCACGTGACTTGAATTTCTTTATTGCTTCTGCGCAGAGGCCATCTTAGCCGTCTCACGTGATCTCATCCTCTCCAGCAACCATTTTTGAAGCATGGCCTAGCAGGCCCGAACGAACTATCATAAGAACAAACACAACCGAAATTAAAACAAAGAAAAATAAGCCTTTCTGTTTACCACCCGCCATTCTAAAGACCCGTGTTAAGTGTTACCTAGCAGAAGCGACATTTAAAGCCATTTTACTTACCATCTGCATTCTTTGCCACAATACAAATCTACTACGCAATATAATTCATGCAATTTCACTCTAATTAGTACGCAAACCACAATACTAAGGTTAATTAACTTCACATTTGTAAGTAGATTAGATTTTGCACAAATCTGCATATTACCCACATATAGTGTTTACTTAAAAGGTGCGTTTGTTTGTTAGTACATGCATTTTCAAACGGTTAGTATTATTAAATTATTAAGAGGTCATTAATTTCCATGGGGTACAAAATTATTTTGTTTACCCTGCTCCATCAATTCCCCCCTTTGGTGATTTTTAACATCACCACAAAAACCTATTCCTACAAAAATTATCAGATAAATGTTTCTTGTCCAATTGCATTTATTAATTTAAACAACCGTGTTCTTTTCATCTTGTCTTTTAGACCTTTTATACATGTTCTCTTTTAAATCGTCCAATTCTATCTCTCCCATCTCCCGATCTCTTTCTTTATTTTTCTCATTTTCTCTTTTTACTCTATTTTGTCTTTTTCTTCTTTTAATACACACATATGCTAATCTCAATAATAGCATAACTATTATTATCACTGTGACTGGTATTAGTATTTTCCCAATAAGAGAACTACCTATTTCTGTGAACCATTTCTTCATTGAGGAAAAACTCTTACCAAGTCTCTCCCAAACACCTTCAACCTCCAGTGGGGCAATTTCTTTGTGCAAATCAGTAATGTTCTTTATATACTTCTGTATATTCTCACTTTTGTCTGGAATGTAAGTGCAACAATGTTGTACCTTCAGCATTCCACATACTCCACCCTCTTTTGCCAAAATAATGTCAAGGGCAAGTCGATTTTGCATCACCATAGCTCTCATGGCAACCATTTCGGTATTTACCATCAAGAACCCTCCAGCAGTATTCGTTGATAAACGATCCACTACTGTAGACAATTTCTGAATCTTTTATGCATTCAAAGATATACCCACTGCTGGTATCAATGCTCCAAAAATATCACCTACTATTTCTGAGAAGCTTTCCCTCCTCCTACGGGATAATGTTTTACCTATCTCGTGAATTCCTTTTGTTCCTCTCTCCACGTGAAAAATCTTTGGAAAGACCAGGCCTAGATAGCATGTTCTGTACCAATGGTCCAGCAACCTATAATAAGCTCTATTTCCGCAAATATAATAGATCCCTGGAAATACTGGATCTTTTCCTCCTTTAAATCCCCATCCCCCTTGAATTTTGTATGTATCTCAGCACTCACTAGAACCCACGAAATAATGATCATACATAGTGTTATCTCTACTAATACACAATTTTCCCTGTTGGGGCCATTCTAGAACCATAGCTGCATTTGTTTCACCTTTGTCGTAACTTCTTTCTTCAAACACCCAAGATGGGGTTTTTGTCTTTTCTCCTGCTATCTTTCTTTGAAACTTAACTCTTCTGTCCTCTACCATGTCTAAGAAAATCTTTTCTTCTTTCTTTAACTCAGAAGTAAGATTATGTCTAAATGTATACTCTAATGTTAATTCTTTTGTCTCTAAGAAAAACTCTCCAAATTCCTTTGCAACTTTTACCTTATTTAATTTAGGGATTACGGGAATTTTAGCAAAAACAGCATCTATGTCAGTGTAGTAATACTCTAATCTACCTGTTTTATAAAATAAGCTAGCTAAAACGCTACAAGTTATTCCATATGTCAAAGGAAGGTGATGATATGTCACACCTTTTGTTACAGATGCAAGTAACTGCATACAGACATAACAATCTCTCACATCCATTGTCTCCACATATTCGTATAAAAGTTTCATGAAGACATTCTTGGAGAAATCAGTTATTGACTTATCCCTATGAAAATCAGTACTATCTACTAATGTTGCAGTGTTCTTTATGTTAGCTTTCTTGTCATTATTCGTGTCATTCACTATTACAGATGTATTTTCTACAACTAACCTAAGTGGAATTATTATTGCTAAAATAAACCTTGATAAGCATTAGCAAACCTGTACAATAAAAACACATCCTACACCATCTACGTAAAAACTCACATCTAGATCTTCTATTCTCAGTGTCTACCATGTTATAATACTATCTAGCTATATATATATATATGTACAGAAAATGTGTTTCCACACCTCATAATGACTTTTCAGCCGCTCTACCCTTTAATCAGGCTCTTTTCAGTTCTTTTCAGAACTTTTTCTTGTCTTTTTCAGTTTAGGTGTCCAGTCCGGTTTTCTTTCTTTGTCTTTCAGGTTTGGTGCAATTCACTCTCACCCATTTGTTCATAGTCTTTGTCTGGGATTTCGTGACTGCTATCCACTTCTTTAATGTCGGTCAGTGCTATGTATAGCCATTCAGGTGACTTATATTTAGGTTAGGTCTCTTCACTCTTTTTGTTCTCTGCAACTGTCTTTCACTTGGTTTTCTTTGTCCTTTCTGACTTGTTATTTCATTTACTTGTTCCGCATTATCTTTGTTCAAATTTATTATTTTATATCTCAGTCTTTTAATTTCGTTGGGCCAATTGTCTTCTTTTCTTGGCCTTTTTAGTTCACTTTCTTTTCTTCTCGTTCTGCTCTCCAAGTTCTCTTTCTTGGTCCTATTCTTTACTTTTTTTCTTCTTCACTTTCTTCAGATTCTGTCTCAGACCTCACTTCACTTCCTCTAACTTTGAACTTTATGATCTCAGTTTCTTTGTCTGAATCCGAATCTTCTTGTGATTCTTCTGTTTGAAAATTCGATTCTAACACTCCTCGTTTGTTTTCCTCACTTTCCCCAATCTCTCTGTCTGAATCTAAATTTCCCTGTGTTTCTTCTGTTTGTAGTTCTGACCCTACTACTCCTCGTTTTTCTTCCGCACTTTCCCCAGTCTCTCTATCTGAGTCTAAATTTTCTTCAGTTACCTCAACGATCTCTGGAGGAATTTTCCCAAAACTTGTACTTGGCTGTTCACTGTCGCTGTTTCTTGGTTCGGTTTCTCCGTTTTCAATATCAGTTCTTTTGTTTCCTGATTTTTCCTTTTGCCTTTCACCAGATTCAGGTTGGTCTGTTTCAGATGCCGAACTGGTATCCGATATCTCCAGATGTCGACTTACAGGTCGAGCTTCAAGATTTGGAACCCTGATCGTTTCAGTTTCTTCTTAAGTTGTCAAACTGGTACCTGATATTTCCAGATGTCGACTTACAGGTCGAGCTTCAATATCTGGAACTCTGATCATTTCATTTTCTGCTTCCGATGCTGAGCTGGTATCTGATATTTCCAGATGTCGACTTACAGGTCGAGCTTCAGGATCTGGAACTCTGATGGTATGACTGGCATGAACCCAATTTTTCACACCTGCACACTTTACAGCAGTTGTTGTCACCAGGATCACTTGACGTGGCTTATCCCAGCGAGGAACCAAGCAGTTTCTTCTTCTGTGGACTTTAATGCGGACCCAGTCTCCTGGACTCAAATCATGAGCTGGTTTTCTTTCAAGAGTGGTCACATCCGGTCCAACCTGATGAAACACAGAATGCACCACATCAGCCAATCCTTTGCAATAGTCCAATACGAGATCATCAGTTATAGTCAGCAGTTTGTTGACAGGTACATGTGCTTGTCTCATTGCTCGTCCCATGATTATTTCATGAGGACTCAGACCTGTTTTTCTGTCAGGTATGCTTCTGATGCTCATCAGCACCAATGGCAGGGCATCGGGCCATTTGAGTCCTGTGGCTTGACACATTTTCCCTAACCTATTCTTTATTGTTCCATTTACTTGCTCTACCACTCCGGAAGCCTCTGGTCTGTAGGCACAGTGCAGTTTTTGTTGAATGTCAAGTGCTTCACATATCAGTTGGATTATTTCATTCTGGAAATGTGTTCCTCTATCTGTTTCGACGGTTACTGGAAAGCCATATCTAGGAATGAATTATCTCAGTAGGAGCTTAGCCACAGTAACTCCATCATTCCTTCTTGTCGGATAGACTTCCACCCAACGAGAAAACAAACAGACGACCACAAGGGCATATCTCAATCTATTGCTTGGGGGCATTTCAATAAAATCTAGTTGCATTCTGGTAAAAGGACCTCCTTCACATCCTATTGTTCCCAAACTCACTACTGTCTTCCTTCCAGGATTTATTTGTTGGCATGTAAGACATCTTTGACAAAGGCTTTCAGCTATAGCCCTAAATTTTGGGTTGTACCAGGTCTGTCTGAAAAGTCTGATCATGGCATCCCTACCAATGTGTGCCTGCCCATGGTACATCCGTGCCATATTAGAGATCATGCTATCAGGCATAACTGGTCTTTCATCTCTATAAACCCAGACTTCATCTTCCTCTCTTTGTCGGCAACCTGCTTTTATCCAACCATCTTTCTCCTCTTCATCTGCTTCTTCCTGCAGTTGTTTTTCCTCATCCCAGGTTTCAACTGTGTTAATAAACAGCAAGGGACATGAAACATTCTCTTTTTCCCTTCTCCTATTCAGTGAGGCCATGTTTCTGGCACAATATTGAGCTAATTCGTCGGCGAATTTGTTACCCACTGCAATATAATCGGTTCCGTTTTTGTGTGCAGTGCATTTTACCACTGCAATCTGTTTAGGTAGCTGTATCGCCTCAAGCAATTTCTTCACAAACTCACCATTCCTAATAGGAGATCCTGCAGAAGTCAGGAATCCCCTCTGGGACCAGATCTGTCCAAAATCGTGGACCACTCCGAAGCCATACTGGCTATCCGTGATCACCGTAATTCGGAAGTTCTTTCCCAGTTTGCACGCTCGAATCAGAGCAATCAGTTCAGCAACTTGGGCTGAACGTATTCCTCTCAAACAGGATGCTTCCATTATGGTTGCCACCGTACACACAGCATACGCAGCACTTAAAACTCCTTCACTTGTTCTCAGGCATGATCCGTCCACAAACATCACATAATCTGATTCTTTCAAGGGTTCATCTCTGATATCAGGGCGAGGCTTTGTGCAAAATTCAAGCACATCCAAACACTTATGATCAACATCATCTTTGACTTCTACATTTACTTCATCTGGCAATGAAGTTGAAGGATTCACACTCGTGCATCTTACAATGGTTACATTGTCTGCACCCAAAATCACTTTTTCATACCTAGTCAGCCGACTATGTGTCATGAATTGGGTTTTTGTTCGAGTCAGAAGGATTTCAACGGAGTGTGGGACATATACTCTCAGAGGATATCCCATCACAATGCCTTCACTCTGTTCCAGACTCACACAAGTAGCAGCTACTGCTTTCAAACATCCTGGCAACGCCTTTGCTACCGGGTCTAAAACAGCTGAAAAATAGGCGATTGGTCTTTTCATTTTTCCATGCCTTTGCACTAATACTGAAAGTGCACATCCGTCTCTCTTGCTACAATACAGCTCAAATTCTTTTTCATAATCAGGCATTCCCAATGCTGGTGCCTCACACAAACTTGTTTTCAGTTCCTTGAAAGCCTTCATTTCCTCCTCATCCAATTCAATCGGATCTTTGACATCCCTCTTTGTCAATCGCTGTAAAGGTTTCGCAATTAATGAAAATCCACTTATCCATTGTCGACAATAACCAACCATTCCAAGAAACATTCTCACCTCTCTCTGCGTCATTGGGGCTCTCATTCCTTGGATAATCCTTATTCTTTCTGTCGTCACCTTTCGCATCCCTTTCTCAATCTTATGACCTAGGTACTGTACCTCCTGTTGACAAAATTGCAGTTTTGACAGAGACACCTTGTGTCCTCCTTCTGCCAAATGATTTAATAAAGCAATTGTGTCCGTAACACATGCTTCCTTGGTCTTTGATGCCACCAATAGGTCATCAATATATTGGACCATCACAGATTTTTCAGGCATTTTTAAATCTTCTAATGATTTCTTTAGGATCTGATTGAAGGGCTTTCAGTATACCCTTGAGGAATTCGGCACCATGCCAAAATACGCTCTCCGAACCGGAACGCAAATAATGGCTGGCTGTCAGGGTGCAATGGAATAGAAAACAATGCATGACACAAATCAATGACTATGTACCATTCTGCATCATGTGGAATCTGATACAGTATTACAGCGGGGTTTGGCACAATTGGGCAGCAAGGAATAACAATCTTATTTACCTTTCTCAAGTCTTGCACTATCCTATATGTTCCATTCGGCTTTTTCAATCCAATTATAGGAGAATTACATGGGCTACTCATTATCTCTCTCAAAATTCCTTGTTCAATCATCTTATTAACTACAGGTGTTATTCCTTCAATAATTTCTGGCGTTAATTTGTACTGCGGAGTATTTAGGTAATTTGTTCCTCCCCTTACAGTAATTTTTACAGGATCAACTCCTCTCATTAGTCCAATATCTTCGCCTGTGAAATCCCATACATCAGACCTGACTATTCCTTTCAATTCAATAGGGATTTTCTCTGCATCAAACACAGGAAACATGCCATTCACTCCTGGTTCTAGTTCTGCCATTGTCATTTTATACAGGACATCCTCATCTGGTGTCTGGAAAGCAATACCATCTGGGGTACAGTAGATGGTGCAATTCATTTAGCAAAGCAGATCGCGTCCTAATAAATTTACAGGACTGCAATCACAAACCACAAAGCGATGCATCTCTTAGAATGGTCCAACTTTTACCTCTACTGGTTTTGTAAGAGGGGTTTTAATCTGCCTGTTTGAAACACCTACAACTTGGATATATTCTCCTGAGAAAGGAAGATTTGGAATTTCCACTGATCTAACAGTAGAACGGGTAGCTCCAGTGTCCACAAGGAATGTAACATTTACACCATTCACTTTTCCATCCACAAATGGACCTGACTGATCTAGCTCTAGAGTTGCGCCAAGCACGCACTCTTCTTCCTCTCCTAGGCACCGTCATAAGCTTTCATCCGATTCATCTCCATCCTGCCGTAACCAATACTGCGAAACTGCAGCTGCGCGCGGCAATTTTGTTACCTGCTCTCCTCCGTAGAATCCTGCCTCTGTACTGTATCTCTGAGGATTTACACTCTTTGGAAGAGGTGGTTGCGGCACCTGACACTGTTGAGTAACTACCTGCGGTTGTTGCAGCTGTTGGTAACTCACCTCATTCTGCACCTGTGGATTTAATGGTTGATTTTCTGTATTAGCTTTTGGAGGAAATTTACACTCGTTTCTCCAGTGTCCTAATTTTCCGCAATTATGACATGGCCATTTCTTTTTAGCCTCTTCTATACTCATTTGACCTTTTCTCTTACCTATATTCGGTTTGGATTTAGTCTGCCCTGCATCACTAGACTGATTATTCATCTGAGCTTCTTGTTTTTCTGCAACCTTTACTTGTGCCCACATCGCCTTTTCTTTGAGTTTACGCTGTCTACACTCAATATCGTCACTACAATATTTTGCATACCTTAATACTTCATCTACTGTGCTATTCTGCCAACACAACATATGCTGCTTAATCATTTCACTTATTTCAGGTTTCAAGCCATACACAAATCTATACACAAAATGACTCATGTCTTTTTCACTCAAGTTATCGTAACCACTATACTGTTTAAAGACCAAAAGCAGTCTCTCATAGTAGGCATGTACAGATTC
Organism: Calotriton arnoldi; assembly: GCA_963921515.1. Classification (NCBI taxonomy): domain Eukaryota; kingdom Metazoa; phylum Chordata; class Amphibia; order Caudata; family Salamandridae; genus Calotriton; species Calotriton arnoldi. Next base: position 154,823 of record CAWUFW010004150.1, read on the forward strand.
CTTACTCTCCTGAGTTGTTCTATCAATCTTTACCCAGTCCGTTTCTTTTGGTGGGATTTTATTTTTCAGAAACGTGATTGCCTGTTCATATATTCTCATTACTTCTGAACCTGGGGCTCCTGTTTTTGCATCTCTAGGATATTCTTCCTTCGGCCAGTCAATTGTAATCTTACATTCTGTCCATAAATCTGCTGGTACAACAATTTCAAACCATCCATCCAAATCTTCCCACAGCACCTTTGAAACTTTTACAAACCTTTCTACCTGTCTATACCATTCTACGGGTTTCTCTCTCAATCTTGGAAAGTCATTTGTAAATGACAATATATCTTGTCTGGACCATGGGACATGTACATAGCTTCCTTCTGGAGTTTCCCTCATTGGATACTCCATTACTATCGGTTCTTTCTCCTTTACCGGAAAAGCCAATGAAGCTTTATCGGTCGTTCCCTCCTTTCTTCTTATCCACCTGCTTCTCCACCTGTCCACATCTCCCCATTTTCTCAATAACACAATCAGTTCCTTTATCTGTGTTCATCGTCCTGAAGTGTTCAGATTTTCTATATCCTTTTCACTAAAATCTACCCTGTACGGTTTCTGCAATCCTCTGATTTTTCCAAACTCTACTCCTAATTCGTTCGCTGTTTCTTCCAATTTTTCATGCAAGTTCCTAGCTCTCCAAGTAACGCTTTTACACATAAACATTAACTCGTCATCTTGGTAGGACTTCAACCGATCTGTACCAATAGTCCCTAGAATCAATTCCTCCATATCTATTTTTAATCTGATCACATCCAAAGGTTGTGGTTCAGCATCTTTTTTTGTAAGTTCCTCACCCATTCATTTAATTCTTCTGCAGTCGGACCCACAGGGGTTTTATTTACTTCTGCCCAACTTACACTTCACTCTGGGGTCTCAGTTGCTGACTCGGTTCCCATAGGAATCCTATTTATCTGACTCTCATGCATTGTCAAATTTGTAGGTGGACTCGACCTACATGAACCAACAGAATCTCTTGCCTCTCTATTTTCTGGAATTATCCCTTCTCTTACTTTTTGCACCTAGAGTTCAATGGAATTGTCAGGGAATGCTCATCTATTCTTTGATTTTCAAATACCGGAATTACTGGCCCTATCGTCACTGGCACAGTCACAGTCACAGCTTCCATATTCTTTGTTAGTTCTCTTATCTTTTCAGTCAATTCTCTTGTGGTTCTGGCTAATTCAGTTTTATTACCATTATCATGCTTCACATTCTGTGGAGTTTCTAATTTATCAAAGGACCTATTTATTTCATAATTTCGTTCAGGGCTTTGATTTCTTACAGTTTCCATTGGCGGTGCATTTGGAGTCACCACCGCAGAATTCTGTTGATATGGAGGGGGTCTTTTATTTAAAATGTCCTCCAGCAACTTATCCTCTGTGTCGCTAACTCCATACCCATACCTCTCTGTTACCGCATGCTTCTTTTTCTCCGTACACTTTCTCCCTGTAACCTCTTTAACTGTTCTGACAGGAACCAAACCATCCGTCATGTTAGCATACCGCCATCGTCTCATCCTGTCTTCATGATTCAATCCCCATACTCTTCCATGGACTAAACTATAATTCTTTGCACCTCTGTGTCTTTCCCTTTCATACATCTCATCTTCCCATTCACCTAAAGCTTCGAACTGTGTTGGTCTAGGTCTCGGTTCAAGTTTCATCATCTTTTCTCTCAAATTTCGAAGTACAGCTGTGCTAAACGAACCATTTTCTGGAAATGCCAATACTCCATCGCTTTGGGTATATTTCGCCCAATTTTCCAACCAAATACAGGTATGATAGCCATATTTCAACATCATATGAGATGCTGGCGTTTTCGGCGGAGGAAGTACTTCTCCTTCCCTAGTCACAACCTTCTTGTCTTTCTTGAAAAAGTTTTTAATCTTTGCAAACCATGACGGCTTCTCTCTACCATACTCATAATAAGCCATATTTCACTGTTCTTTTTCTCAAAACAAATACACGAAATTCTTCACCACTCTGTTCTTTCTACTGCTTGGCTATTCGGACCTATCCCAGCTCGTCTCACACCAACGCACCAATCCGAAAGCTTTACGTCACTCTCACACTAACTAATCCCAGCGCGTCTTCACACTAACGCACCAATCAAGAAGCTCTTCGCTCTCCCACAACTGGCCAATACCAGCAGGGTCTTTGTTGACGTCAGTTCTACTCCTGTCTTTACTGACCCCTCCTTTACAAAAAATTATCGGCGGTTTTCTTACCTTCTCTTCTCAAACAAAATTTATTAGTTACGACGTAAAACACATTACCATTGTCTGTTTCACTAAACAAAAGAAATAGTTTGCTCTAACTTACAAGAATACTGTTTCGTTCGATAAGTGTAGCACTTCTCTCTACCTTACCCTTCTCTCAAGCAAGGGGTGAACCCGTTTCTCTGGGGATAAAGCACATGTGGAGACTACACTGCTCCTGAGAATTAAGGCCAGAGTTTCACAAGAAAACCTGTTGCTTTTTCACTCAATCGCAATTTCATACATGAAATGTCCCTAACATAACACAATCCTGTGTTATCACCAATTTGAAAATCAGACAATACACAATTCCGTGTGACTTCTCTTGCCACATGTGTCCACTTCCTACTTCCCGGAAGCTTCAAAATTTCGACTTACACATAACATAACAAAACTCGACATAAAGTGTTAGACATGAAAAATCAATAAATCAGTAATCAATAATCACCAAACTAATCTATAGAAACCATAACTCTGCTACCAAGAAATGTGATCCAGCGCGTCTAATATAAATTTTCTCCTTAGGACACCAATCCAGGTAAAAACACTTACGCAACCTATTGTCATTTAAAACTTATGTCGGTGGGGCCCATGACACCGCATACATACACTCATTCAATCTCTGGATTACACGCTAAGGAGAATGTGCTGCTGGACGAACGGGATACCTTGTTAAATTTGACAGAATAATAATTCATACATTATATGCATTAACTCTTAATCCTGTCGGTTCTACACATCAAGGTACTCCGCTATTCGGTCGATGGACCAACTAGTAGAATAAGTTGATGGTGATTAAGACCAGCTCAATCACAATTATAACCTTTAACATTCATAAATCGTATCTTTATTAAAGAACCACAGACTCATTTTAAAGTTAGAATATAATTTTATCTAAATTCTTCAATCAAATAAGTGAAATTCTTTATTAAACAAACACATTTAATATATCAATAAACATTTAAGAAAGTTTTTTAGGTAAAATGAAAATTATGCATTACCCTCGGTCATGGGGCGATGACAAGAATGGTTCACCAAAGGAAGATAAACAGCAGATCACAGAATAGAACTCCCAAACTGACTGACTGTCCCGCTAACCTCCTCGGACGCACCTCCCGGGCAGAATTCCCGCAACGATCTCGTTCCTTCCCCATTCAAAGTTCAAAGTCCAAAAAGACAGAAGGGTCGATTCCGATCTCGGCCGGTAGGGCACCGAATCGGATTCGGCTTAACCGGATCCGATTCGGAGCCCTCTTTCCCGACCGATTCGTACGTGCGTCCGGGCGAGCGAGTACGATGCGAGCGCACGCGAAATCGCCGACCGACTCGTACGTGGGTCCGAACCGCTCCGACCGACTCGCACGGACACGACTCGCACCGCGCAATGGAGACGTTCCCCGGCCGGGCAAGTACGATGCGCGCCTCGAGCAGTCCGACCGACTCGCGCCGTCCGGCTCCAAAGGGCAGTCGGAGCCGGACTTTGGGGGTCCGTATCAGACCCCCCTGTACGCGTAGCCGCGCGAGTCGCACACAGGGGGGACCCATGGGTCCCCCCTACCTGTGCATGTACGGCGCGATTCGCATCGACGCGTACCCGCTGTAGGGGGCGCCCTTGTTCGCCTCGCACGCATTGAGTCAATGGGAGCCCGCGTACGCGTTGTACGACCGGCTCCCATTGACTTCAATGGGAGTCCGACCGAATCGAGTCTGATTGCATGCGTACGCATCGTACTCGTTCGGTCGGGCTGCCAGAGTCCGATTCGGTCGGAAATCTCTCCGGGTCCGGCTCGGTCAGAGTGATTTCCGGCCTGAATCGGAATCGGCCCCAGAGTCTTTTGCAGTATCAAGGTGGAAAAATGAAAAATAAAGAAGCGGCATGGCAGAAAACACCAACAGCAGCACACCCCACATAAGAGCAGACTCTCTTATACCCTATTCTCTGGCTTACTACACATAAAAGTTGCAATCCTTAGGGGCAAGAATCACGCTAATTGGTCCATTTGAGGGGTGGTGATGGTCACCTCAACGCCCTCCTTGTTCAAACTGGTTTGGGGACAATAAAACACACAATAAGTCTCATGACTCGGGGGTCAAAAGTAATCCAACTTGTCCATTCATTTTGTAGCGATCTTTGATGGTTACATTTTAGTTCATCCATTTTCACTCGGTTCTTTCCCATCCATTCCCAGGAATACATGCTGAATCTCTTGGCACACTCTTCATTGTAGGTCAGTTCGACCTTGACATCTCTCACTCCGGGCACAGGCCGCATTCACGTGACTTGAATTTCTTTATTTCTTCTGCGCAGAGGCCATCTTAGCCGTCTCACGTGATCTCATCCTCTCCAGCAACCATTTTTGAAGCATGGCCTAGCAGGCCCGAACGAACTATCATAAGAACAAACACAACCGAAATTAAAACAAAGAAAAATAAGCCTTTCTGTTTACCACCCGCCATTCTAAAGACCCGTGTTAAGTGTTACCTAGCAGAAGCGACATTTAAAGCCATTTTACTTACCATCTGCATTCTTTGCCACAATACAAATCTACTACGCAATATAATTCATGCAATTTCACTCTAATTAGTACGCAAACCACAATACTAAGGTTAATTAACTTCACATTTGTAAGTAGATTAGATTTTGCACAAATCTGCATATTACCCACATATAGTGTTTACTAAAAAGGTGCGTTTGTTGGTTAGTACATGCATTTTCAAACGGTTAGTATTATTAAATTACTAAGAGGTCATTAATTTCCAAGGGGTACAAAATTATTTTGTTTACCCTGCTCCATCACTAGCTTCCCAGAACATCAGAAACTACGACTTCTTGTTCGGCTGTCCAACTGGTGTATTTTTACATTTATTCAGCATAGAAAAATAGCATAAGTGACTAACTTCCAAAGATTCTAATTATTCGAATACTCTGAATTTCATTCACCTGCTTCATTGATAACCATTTCAAGTCCCAGCGGCTACTATTACATAGCTTTTGCTCAGTTATGGGTGTTTACATATTTTGGCGCTTTGTAGATGAGATGCCATATGAGACTTTTTGATGTAACTATGCATCAGTGAGAGGGTGGGCCATTGTTCCTTTTGATATAAATGCATATAGTTCTCTCAGAATGTGGCCATCATAGATTCTTTCTCATGAGTAATGTTACCCTGGGCGTCACAAAGAGCTGATACATAATTCTTCACTGCATGCTCTTTCTGTTTTAAGGGTAGAATGTTTCCCATATTTTCACTATTCTCGAAGTGCTTTAACCAATTTTATCGAGTTTGGTGCACTGCCTTATTCCATAATCGTTTTTAATTCTCTTTGTAGAGAATTAATTATCATTAGTCAGCTGATTAAATGTGAGTTGACCATAGCATCTTGACAGGGAGAATGCATACTCAGTTTGTAATCATTTAAAGAAATCTGCACTTGATCTGTGCTTCATCTATCATTTCTGTCTCTTGAAATGTAGATGTGAGAGTTGAACCTCATATAACAGTTTTCATACAATCCGCACTACACTGGGGGAGGCGGAGTGCTCACTGTTAGGCATGTATTCCTCTTTCACTTTGGTCCTATGAGCCGATAATGTGAGTTGGTAAGAAGGCTTCTATCAAAAGTTCAGCATTGATGAATCGGGAATATATACTGAAATGCATCCTTGCAATATTTAACATGAGTGAGTTGTCATCAGATGCCATTGAGTGTATCTGAATTGGCATGCAAGGAATTAGGCTATATGATATCAAAAGCATATCTATTCTGGATGATGATTTATGTGGAGAAAACCAAAATGTGAAGCCAGATTGTGAGGGTCCACACATATGCTTCATTCCTACTACACCTAGGCAGGTCATTATATGCAGAAGGGCAGCCCTGGAATGCTGCATTCGACAAGCAAGGGGGTGTCCTCTTGGATCTTGCTAGGATCAGTAACAACGTTAACATTACAATATGAAATTAATGGAACTTCTTTGTTAGGTTATTCCTGCAGCAGTTGTTTAAATATCACTGAATCATCTATATTAGCTACACAGGCACTACATATTGTAACTGACATTAATTCCTTAAAAATAATAGAGATTAAATCTTGGAGTGCATTTAACCCTCTGCACTTGCCAAGTATTACTTTTAACGAGTAAGGCAACCCCTCGCAGGTAGGTTTTTCTATTTTTATTTTGCTAGACATTTGAAGACCAGTTGAGTCAATTTCCCCTTATCGTGTCTAGATAGATGCATATCCTGAAGGCAGAGAACCTCGGGTGCTAAATGTCTTAGTGTCCCCTTTACTGTGCAAAGTTTTTTGACTCGATTGAAACCCATTAACATTCCACATTAAAATCATGATGCCTCACAGATTGACCCGTCTAAATTGTGCCATTGACGGCAATTATAATGATTAACTTTAGCACCAATAGCACACATCTGTTTTTTTTATGCAAGTCTACCACCAGAGTGATGTCCCTGGACCCCACATAATGCTAGTCTCTGAATGATCAGACATAACCTCTTGCACCAAAGTCCCTAAGCACATCACAGATAAGTGTTAGGCACTGTGCCTGTGAGGAGGAAGTACAGGGCTATGAAAAAGAAGACTATAAAGTGCAAAGACCCCTTTGCCTTTGGGCTTATTAAGCTTTAACATTAAGCAAAAACAATTTGTAACTTAACTTCTGTGAGCTAACAATAGGTAAGTGCATTATCATTAATTAATCATTATCCGAAAGGCATGTACATGTTCTTTGGATATACACAAATAAGTGTATGAGCCACAAATGTTTTTTTAGCTGAGGTGGTTCTTGGAGATACATCTGCACACTGAGAATTTGGAATCTTAGTATCATCTGTTGTAATTGCCACCAGTGCTCAAATGTTCAATGACTAAAATCAGAGCAAATGAAAAATATGTGGACACCATCCTTAGCAGAATCCCTTCGGTGGACAGCCTGATACAGTAACTGATGAAAAATTAAGTACTTATATAAATAAGAATTGCCCCGGCGTGTGAATTCCTTTGATTACCCTTAGGTTTGTTAAAGGGGAAGTCAGTCAGTCAATGTCCCATTCTTGTAAATCCGGAAATGCCTTCTCAAACAATCAAACAATAAAGCCACATAGATCATCCTTACCTGCACCCTTCTCAATGCCCAATACTTCTAAGTTATTGTGTTCCATCCGGTTTTCCATGTATTCCAATTCCTTCATCATTTCCTGGGATTGCTTCTGCTGTGTATCACCTTGCTGTCTTACTGCTGTGTTGACGTGCTGTGATTTGTTTGTATTCTTTTCTACTTCAGTAATACATATACCAATAGGTGTCGTTTGTTTAGATATCTTGAACACTGCAACCTGAGTTTTCAGGTTAGCCACGTGTAAAGCAGCTGTATCTTTTCTGCATTTGTTCCAATATGAGCATGTATTGCTACTAATGAGAACTCGATGATTTATGATTTTGGCAAGCAGGCAATTTTGGTAGGATGGCTTTAGCGTTTTTTTACCATCGGGAGGTCTGTAACATTGATATTTCTGTGGTGAGGGTGAGATGATGGACCCTGTTATTCCATTGGAGGGCTTCTCTACCCTTATCACTCATCTCAATATTGTTAGCAGGTTGGTCCTCTCTCCATGAGCTCTTCCTGTGATGCTGCATGAACAAAAGGGTTATCAGTAGTGACTGTACCTATTTCAGACTCTGCCTCAGACACCAAGTGAGAGACAACAAACAGGGAGAAGAAAGCCTTTTGTGAATCAACCTTCTCCAATATCTGGCTGTGGGAAATAACTGGCCTATCATGTTTGAGTTCACTTTGGGGGTAAAGATCCCTGGCTGATAGTGTTGATTTGTGGATCACTCAGCTCTATAGTCTAGTGGAGAGGTAATGTATGTTTAGCTTGCGATGACCATTACTAATAGAGACTGCATAGTCGGTGGACAGTGCAGCATCTATGACTGCAGGCAGGGGGCACTGCTTAGATAAGAATATAAGTTATTATCGGGCTGGGAAGTAAACAAAATGGTGGTAATGGCTAAGTGTGTATCACCTTGAATACCCCGTGTCTGAGAAGAAGCAGAAGATGCAGCATTACTGAAATTAGATTCTAAATTACAGTAATTTCTCCAAATATGTGCACCATTTCACTGTGTTTCTGTTGTTAGTTGTTTTGCTGTGTGTTCCAAGAGACCAGAAGCCTTGGTTTTTTTGTGCTTGGGGAACATTGGAGCTGCGCCTATGTTGGCAACTGCTCTTGAATTCTGATGGGCTGGGTGGAGATCTTTTGTAAAAGAAGAAAAACAATTCTCCTGTGTTTGATTCTCCCCGTGGAACACCTGTATCTTTCAGTGGCGTCGCCCCACTGCTTTTAAGCAGTGCCAAGTAGAAACATAAAATGATAATAACTTAGAGTTATCATTTTATGCTTCCTGTCCCGCTGCTTTGCAGGTGGGCGGTTGGGCGGGGCTGCTCTGTTTGCAAAGCAGGGGAGGAAAAGTTTGCCCACTCCTAAGTGCGCAATGTCTGTTTGGTCGGCTCTCTCAGGGCCGCCCAAACCAGTCATGCGCGCTTACCCTGTTCTCCATGCAGGCTGCATTACAGCCTGTATGGAGAACATGCCCACCCCTCCAGCCCCTGGCTGAGTGCCGTGTCAATGCAGTATTGTGATTGGCTTAGGGGAGGGAGCCTGGCTGCCTGCTTCCTGTTCCTGGAGTCGAAGGCAGGAGAGCAGGAGCAGAGACGCAGAACCCGGCCTGAAGGTAAGTTTATTTATTTTTGATTCCCCCCACAAGACCCCCCCGTGAGCCCCCCGCGGCCCCCTCATCACCCACGAGCCATGACTGCCGCCACTGGTATCTTTGACTGTGCTTTTGCTGTCTTCTGCCTCCTTTGCCCCGGCAAGAAGTCAGTCAATGCCTAGCCCGTGTTGTAAGCATGTGCCTGGGGCTGTGCTGGCTTTGCAAACATTGTCTGTGAAGTAGTTGCAGTTGGGCATGGTCACAAAGTATGCTGGTGGTGTCTTGTGCTCCCGTGGCAGCCTTGGACCGTCATGTGAAGGAATCCAGTTGAGAGCCGCCCATGGGCAAGAAGCACGGAGGACAGTGACTGAGATTCAGTAGATGCCATGAGTCTAAGGCCAGTTATGTGGTCTGACACACTCTCCACTGAAGAGGAACCACAGAGAAAGGCAGAAATTGGCCATATGTATCAGCATGTAATGCCTCTTTCACACAGTAGTTTCAGAGCACTGACGATAAGGCTAAATCGCTGCTCTGCAGGAGGAAAATTAGCTGGCGGTCAGTCAAGGATAGCACCACATCTCTTCTGTCAGCAGTAACTCAGCTAGCATTCCATAATCTTGGAGATCCACCCCCATTATAAAGATGTTTACAATTTTTGGAAAGTCATTTAGGGTTGTTTAAAACTTTCTTTTCACTGGTTTCCCTACACATTCCTCCCTTCCTAAGATATTGGACACAATCAACAGTTTTAAAAGTCAGCCTTGTCTTATTTTGCCTATGAGGATAAAGATAGCCCCGAAACCCTTAGCTAATAGTGTCTCTAAGGCTTTGGCCCTTCTTCTAAGCCGTGTCTCTGCAGTGTTGAGTGTTTAGGTTAGCTCCCATGTACGTACTTCACTACCCTCTCCAACTCTGCATTGTTCTGAATCATTAGCTGGGAAATAGTGCCACAATCCTTACTTTATCCCATCCTGCTGCCTTGGGTAGCTACAGCTGACACTGAACGGTCACAGGTATTTCTCCCTGTCTTTTGAATAGTTCATAGGTTGATCGCAGTCAGTAGCAGATCACCTGTGCTAAGGGCAGGTTAAAGCTTGCCCTGGGTAGAGTTTCCATCACCTAGCTACAATTGTTTTCTCCTTCTGGACCAGGTTATGACCACCACTTTTGGTTAGTGGGCGTAGTACGTCCAGTAGAAAATAAAGAGAATTCTACTGTCTAAATAAAAATACCTACTGAAGCATAGAGACATTAGACAGTAATAATCAATTAATAGATCCTACCTGAATCAGTGGTGCCTTCCAGACATCCTATACGGACCTCTGGGGTAGGAAATCTAGAGAAGGTGTTATAGTCGCCAGACGTAGGCTAATTGGTGAACATAGTGTACATCAAAATATGAGTAATGCCTCAAAATATGGTATCTCTGGTTCAATCTAGAAGGTTCTTATAGATGTTGATGATCAAAAGAGTGAGTGACCACCTCCAACATGTTGGTTTGCAGCTCATCCCAGGTTGTATGCATTTAAGGCAGATCAGTTGTTGGGTGGACACCTCCTCAAACCAGAATTTTTCAGAGCTTCTGCTTCAGGATGTTGAGCAGAACACCAAAACGCAGAGGTTTTTCGATGTACTGGGAAGGATTTCAGCCTCTTGTGCTTTGGTTGGCTTTGGCTGTCACTTCTTGGGTGGCCCTCACATGGCCTGTGATGGTCTGCTAATGTGCCAGACCGAGCTTGGGTTCTTTGTTTCGGGGCACTGCACTCCACATATGCAAGCAGCTTGGAGCTCTGTGCGTGGCACGTAGGGCCAGTGGGTAGACATACAGATTACTATAAGAAAAAACAATTGGACAGATATAGAATTTTATTAGCTGTGTACTTACATTTTTAAACATTAAGAAACTTAATGATGCAGCGAAAGAAAATGTATGTACATGGTACAATGTTCTTCTGTATGTGCAGGCGGGCTCGCCTCTCTTCTGCTTTTAGAGACGTTATTCCGTGCAATCTCTAAACTGATGGGCTCAAACTACACCAGAGATCGTATATATACTTTAGGACCGGAGGAAAGTATGAAATGCCATATCAAAGTCGTCCTCTCTCTGAAATATACAAGTAGTCAAGGAAAACAGAATGTTACTGATATACCTACGTCCATCTAGCACAGCGTTACAGACACATGATTACTTCTCGCATGTACTAAAACTGAAGAAGCTTCTCTACTGTGAGCTATTTGTTGGGAGCAGGTGACTCTAGAAACCCAATGTAGTAACTTAATAAAACAAGCATTGGCAATGCCAATCAGTCTCGCCAATAGGATCTTATATGTATTGCCTGCCAATCACATAATCTCCCCGTGCCTGAATGTGCCCTTGTGTAACGTAACCGGAGCTCATGTAAAGCGCTCCAATACCTTCAGGTAGAGTTCGCGCTATAGAAATCTGCATAAAAAAAAAAAACCACTGTGCCAGCCTGCCTCAAGTGCTCCTCCCGAGCAGCCCTGCCTGCCGATCACATAATCTCCCCGTGCCTGAATGTGCCCTTGTGTAACGTAACCGGAGCTCATGTAAAGTGCTCCAATACCTTCAGGTAGAGTACGCGCTATAGAAATCTGCATAAAAAAAAATAAAACACCATGCCAGCCTGCCTCAAGCGCTCCTCCCGAGCAGCCCTGCCTGCCGATCACATAATCTCCCTGTGCCTGAATGTGCCCTTGTGTAACGTAACCGGAGCTCATGTAAAGCGCTCCAATACCTTCAGGTAGAGTTCGCGCTATAGAAATCTGCATAAAAAAAAATAAAACACCGTGCCAGCCTGCCTCAAGCGCTCCTCCCGAGCAGCCCTGCCTGCCGATCACATAATCTCCCCGTGCCTGAATGTGCCCTTGTGTAACGTAACCGGAGCTCATGTAAAGCGCTCCAATACCTTCAGGTAGAGTTCGCGCTATAGAAATCTGCATAAAAAAAATTAAACACCGTGCCAGCCTGCCTCAAGCGCTGCTCCCGAGCAGCCCTGCCTGCCGATCACATAATCTCCCTGTGCCCTTGTGTAACATAACCGGAGCTCATGTAAAGCGCTCCAATACCTTCAGGTAGAGTTCGCGCTATAGAAATCTGCATTAAAAAAAAACACCGTGCCAGCCTGCCTCAAGCGCTCCTCCCGAGCAGCCCTGCCTGCCGATCACATCATCTTCCGGTGCCTGAATGTGCCCTTGTGTAACGTAACCGGAGCTCATGTAAAGCGCTCCAATACCTTCAGGTAGAGTTCGCGCTATAGAAATCTGCATTAAAAAAAACACTGTGCCAGCACTCCTCAAGCCAGCACTCCGTCAAGCACTCCTCCCGAGCAGCCCTGCCTGCCGATCACATAATCTCCCCGTGCCTGAATGTGCCCTTGTGTAACGTAACCGGAGCTCGTGTAAAGCGCTCCAATTACTTCAGGTAGAGTTCGCGCTATAGAAATCTGCATAAAAAAAAATAAAACACAGTGCCAGCCTGCCTCAAGCGCTCCTCCCGAGCAGCCCTGCCTGCCGATCACATAATCTCCCCGTGCCTGAATGTGCCCTTGTGTAACGTAACCGGAGCTCATGTAAAGCGCTCCAATACCTTCAGGTAGAGTTCGCGCTATAGAAATCTGCATTAAAAAAAACACTGTGCCAGCCTGCCACAAGCGCTCCTCCCGAGCAGCCCTGCCTGCCGATCACATAATCTCCCCGTGCCTGAATGTGCCCTTGTGTAACGTAACCGGAGCTCATGTAAAGCGCTCCAATACCTTCAGGTAGAGTTTGCGCTATAGAAATCTGCATAAAAAAAATAAAACACTGTGCCAGCCTGCCTCAAGCGCTCCTCCTGAGCAGCCCTGCCTGCGGATCACATAATCTCCCCGTGCCTGAATGTGCCCTTGTGTAACGTAACCGGAGCTCATGTAAAGCGCTCCAATACCTTCAGGTAGAGTTCGCGCTATATAAATCTGCATACAAAAAAATAAAACACCGTGCCAGCCTGCCTCAAGCGCTCCTCCCGAGCAGCCCTGCCTGCCGCGTCACCTGACCTCAGAGAGGGGCGCTGGCTGCGTGTCTGCTGCTGCGGACGAGGATCCCGCGCCGACAACCACCCTATGGGGGGGTGGAATCGGCACTCATAAACATCAGTGCAGCTGAAAAAATATGTGTCTGTACACGATCGCCAGAAGTTTGCACTCGATCAACATCACACGCTTGGCTTAAACAAGTCACATTAACCCCTTGACCGCGATCGGAATTCCGCTCGTGTGCTGGACATTCCGATCGCGGGTGCGGTCGTGACGAGCTCAGCTCGTCATGCGCACAGCGCTACCGCGCAGCATGACGAGCTGAGCTCGTCACGCGCACCGAAGGGGTTAAATAAAAACTCAACACACGCACCTCCTACTTCCCCAGCTCCTTCTTACACAATGTACTGCCTTCGCCCATCCCACCCCTCCTCCACAGTCCTTCATTCACCTACTCATCCTACTAAGAAATATACACGTAACACAAGTGCCTCTACCACCCGCTGCCATTTCACATGAAGCCCTGAGCCCCGAGTTTTACCCCCCTTCCCCTCTGCACCTCTGCAAACACTGATGCAGCATGATCGGAGCCAAACCTCTGACTGCAACTTCCACTTCTGCTGTCCGGGCTCGGACCCATGCCAGGTCCAGCGCCTCACCATGCATGGAGGAAAGCTCCTCTGCCCAGGACCACTCAATGTGCTCTGGTGAGCACAGTCCTGCACAAGTACACTGCACCTCCAGCCGGTCGCGGGCAGGCAGACAGGCTCCACTCACACACACGGTTCGCCTACCTCATAAGAACAAGTGTGCGTACATATCACCAAGTTATAACAATAACCAGCACGCACTTTTTTTCTAACTTTAACACCGAGCGCGGTGTCCTTTATGCGGGCGCTGCGTTCAGTGTTAAAGTGAAAAAAACCCAAAAAAACAGAGCGCAGTGTCCCTGAAGTGGACGCCGTGAAAACACAAATAAATAAGCAAGAGGCAGACTTTTGGCGTGCATGGTACGATGTATAGCATCGCGCGCATGCAAGAGTCTAGGTCAGGCAAAATAGAGTGCGAATGCAGCCAGCCAATCAGAGGGGCAAAAAAGCATTTACAAATGCAATAGGACTCGTATTTACGCGAGTCCTATTGCATTGTAAATAAAACTGCGGTCGTCGAAGAAGGCAGGAACAGGAGTGGGTGGGGGGGGTTGTGGTTGTCAGAGAAGTGACGGACTGCGGGAGGGAACGGGGGGAGGCAGGGGAACAAACCAGTTTTAAAAGTAAAGGGGCCGATAGCTATGGAAGGAGAAAAATGACGACATGGCCGTCAGGAGGCGGGATTAAGTTAAGGAAAACGAATCAGATTGCAGCATTTAGGAATTCGGCCAATCAAAAAGATAGGCGGAAAGTGGGCGGAGCTTCCCCCACTATACTGTATACAGCATCTCTCGACGAGACAGCGCATGCGCTGCCTAGGCGAGACCTAATGAATAAAAAAGCAAAATATAATACAGTAGCAACATCTATAACCAAAATTGCACCTGACAGATATACTTGCTACTTAGTGTCACAAAATAAGCTTGATACAAGAAAACCTATGTGCTGAATCTTTTTCACAACAGCTCACTACATAGAGAATACGTATAGTCCAGTGAAAAATTCAGGGGAAGAATTCCATAAATTACACTGATGCTATTGCATGAGCATTTTGAGCTGAGAGTTCCAGATTGCATAGATTTCATTGGTGTAATTTTGGGCCGACATTTGAACCAACCAAATGATGCACAATGTATTTTTTCATTGGTCTTTCATTGTTAATGTCATTTTTCCACTGGTTAAGGGATGCAAATAATGGCACACAGCGGCGGCTCCTCCACTAAGGCAGAGGATCGTCGACAGACTTTTGTGAGCAGTTCAAAAAGGAAAAATAAAATGATAATAACGCAATGTTATTATCATTTTATTTTTCCGTACTGGCTCAGTTCTAGTTGCACGGTGGGGAAGTGCTGGACTGTCCAGAGCAGGGTGAGGAATGGTGGGCACTCGTTTAAGTGTGCATGATGGTTTGGCCAGCCGTCTTGGGCCTGCCAAACAGTCATGCGCACTTAGCATGTTGTTCACCCGGCTGTATTGCACAGCCTGGGTGGAGAACATGCACAGGCTCCCAGTCTCTGAGTGCCGAACCACGGTGCTCAGGCAAATCACAACACCGCTGTCATGCTGGTGACAGCAGCTTCGTGATTGGCTAGAGGAGTCTGGGAGCCTATGTGTTTTCTGCTTCGGGACTCAGTCGACCGAAAAGGACGGAGAGGTGGCCAGCTTGCAGGTAAGTGATTTTTTACTTACCATACTTGAAAACCCCAACGCCCTCCTTTGCAGTCCCCCTTACATCCGTGGGGACAGTCCGATGTTGGTTGTTTTTTTTTTCCCCTCTTAAGCGAAAGCAGAAGCCGGGTCTCTTCCTCTTCTTCTCCAACAATGCCGATTACCTGTGCCACGCATATGTCCTTACCACCTCTACCACACATATGCCCTTACCACCTCTACTATGCATATGCCCTTACTGTTCATGCCTCTACAACGTAATTCATTGTAAAGGCATGCGTGGTAAAGGCATATGCGTTGTAAAATCACATGTGGTAAAGGCTATGTGTGGTAACAGTACACGCGTTGTAACAACTGGATGGTAAAGGCTATGCGTGGTAACAGCCGCATAGTAATGGCTGCTTCCCCTAAATATCCGACACCGTAAATACCGTAAAAGATTAAAAAATGTTGAGAACATTAACAAGAGAAATTTCAGTAGATGAGTTTTGTGATTTTAGTAAGGCTATTTTATCTATAGATTTTGAAAGCAATGCCAACATGTGCTTTAGTTTTAAAATTTTGTTGAAATACAACATTACCACTCTCTAATCTGCATTATATGTATTTTTTCCTACAGGCCTTCATGCAGGAGAACTTGAATAACAACCAAATGTGGTCTTCTCTTTAAAGCCAGATTCCATCTGCAGTCCTTTTCGACTCCAAAATGAACAGCACAACGTTGGCGATATTCTATAAAAACCACGCATTAAACCTCACGTCACCTTTTCAGGACCAGTGTGAAAATACCACTGACATTACTTCATTTTTGAGCACTTCGTACAGCCTGCTTACCATCATAGGGCTTTTAGGAAACCTATGTTTGATTTGTGTCATAGCCCGACAAAAAGAGAAGTACAATGTGACCAATACACTCATTGCTAATTTATCCTTCTCTGATATCATTGTGTGTATCTTCTGCTTGCCAGCGACAGTGGTGTCCATCATCAAGAAGCACTGGCTCTTTGGAGAAGGACTATGCAAGCTAACAAATTTTCTCCAATGTGCCTCAGTGACTGTGTCAACTTTATCCCTAATACTTATTGCCTTGGAACGACATCAATTAATAATAAACCCAACTGGGTGGAAGCCTAACATTACTCAGGCCTATATTGCTATTGCCATGATTTGGATTACGGCAGGACTCCTTTCAGTCCCATTTCTAACCTACTCAATCCTGAATACAGAACTGCACAGGAAGTTCTCGCTTGCTGTTGAGTCCTCCGCTGGGAAAGGGGCTTGCATGGAACATTGGCCATCGGTTCAGCATAGATTAATTTACACAACCTTCATGTTTGTCTTCCAGTATTGTGTACCTCTCTTCTTTATCTTTTTGTGTTACCTCCGCATATATTTGCGTCTGCGGAGAAGGAAAGATTTGTTTGAGAGAAGTGAGTACAACAGTAGGATGTCCCACATTAAGAGAGTCAATGTTATGCTTGCAGCCATGGTTGCTGCATTTGCTCTTTGCTGGCTTCCCTTCTATGTCTTCAATAACATTTACGAGTGGAATCATGAGGCTATTTCAGTGTGCCACCATGATCTGATCTTCTCCCTTTGTCACCTGATGGCAATGATGTCTACGTGCGTCAATCCCATTATCTATGGATTTTTAAACAACAATTTCAAGAAGGAAGTCAAATCGCTCATTCAAAGCTGCAAGTGGAACTCGTCGACCTCAATTGAGTGTGAGCATTACCCTTTATCGACGATGCAGAGTGAGGTCTCAAAAGGATCCGTGAAGATGTAAGAGGCAGTACTGACCAGCATAAGGACTTTTGAGACCTCCTGCATAAAGTTACTTTTACCTATACACTCATCCTTTACCGCCATGATGACACATGGATAGAAAAAACCCAATAATTTCTTAACACAGTTGAAATTCATCGTAGCAGGACGTTTGATGAACGAAGTTAAAAAAGCATACAAATGCTTTAGTTCCTATCTGCAAACAATTAACAAAAACAGATCTGATGGTCAGATGTTCTTTGATGCTAAATTGTGACTCTGAACATGGTGTCATGGACTCAGAAATGTCAATTTATGCCATTCCTTTTCCTAAAATGTAGGTGTTGTTTAATTTAAAATGTTTGTGATGTTGTGGCTTCTTGTTTTAAAAAGGAGTATCCTGTAGGCAATCTGAAATGATACTGAAGGATAATTTCATGTCTCACATATGTTCTCACGTGAAAGTAGAAGTGTATTGTATCCGTTCTCATGAAAAGCTCTGTCCAGGCTTTTTCTCTGTGCCTTGCGCTATGACCAATGTGGGTGGATGGGTTCTTGCCAGTCATAGCTTCTACTGGTGCAAGTTTATGGGTCCCTCCCTTATAGGGCCATGTCCATGTTGAAACTGGCTATTATAAAAATTGTGAAGATGGTAGGCTAAAATTAAGACTTTTGGACAACAAAACAACAATATTGGTTTCTGGGTAATTCTGATACAGAGTGGGTCTTCTGCCTTATTTTAATCAACCCATTGACGGTGCTTCTCTTTGCAACAATAGGGGTCCCTTGATTTGCATTACAAAACTCCAGAAATATGCATTTCAACAGTGAACATATTACCATGACTGAGAGCATAAAATGATCTAAGAAAACCAGGAACAGTTTGCTCGTTTGCAATTTATATGTTTACCCTGTACATAGGACACATAACAAACCGAAAGTCTCTACGGGCTAATGGAATATGTTTTATTATTAACTGACTCAGTGCTAATCGTACTATAGACTTGGGAAGGATATAAGGTTGAGACAGGACTTCTACATGCAGATAGCAACCTGCAAATTTGCAAACATATCTCTTTCATCCCACAGAGTTATCATGCATGTGTAACTCTTTGATGTGCAAGCATACATCTTTATAAGTATACACTGCTATATTCTGAAAATTGTACCTAGGCTAGAAGTTAAAAAAAAGCCTTAAGTCTGCTATCAGAGGAGACGCCAGAAGTGCTTAATAAGTGATAGACAATATGACATCATTAGCATTGTAATCAGGATTTTTCTTGTGGGGGGTACCTAGCCTTTCTTGTAGCTAGAAACAATTGCCAACCCTACTCATTGGAGCTGATGTCATGAATAAGGGCCTGATTTACAGTTTGGTGGGTGGGTTACTCCATCACAAAGGTGACGGATCTCCCGTCCGACATATTACAAGTGCCATTGGATATAATGCACTTGTAATATAGCATACGGGATATCCGTCATGTTTGTGATGGAGTAGCCCATCTGCCGAGCTCTAAATCAGGCACTAAGTCACTCTGGACTTTCCCAAGAATAATGTTTTCCTTGCCTTCCAGCCGCCAACCTCAGTCTGTCTTCCCCCAGATGTGCTGCATCCCCCCACTAATCACAGCCTACCCACATCAATGAGTTGTCTTTGTCATTAGACTCAAATTTATCACAGTTTATTTTTTTTTTGTAAACAGATTTTATTCAGTAACATCCAAGCATGTAGGATCAATAAAATGGGGTTTTAGAGCTTACATCATGCTTTCGACAACAATTATCGATAATCATGTCTGATGGTCGCACATTACCAGTTGCAGATTCTCGCCATGTGTGGTCCTTTCACAAAATGGTAACAGTATTTGTTGGTCAAATCAGAGTTCTCAGGTGAGCTATGCTCTACAGCCCTGTGGTGGGAGACCGACATCTCAACAGTCCGTTCCAGTACGAACTCGCAAGAAGCACAGCAAACAATAAAATAACGAAACCCTCTCCTCCCCCCCATTCAACTCCTACCCACCCCCACCCCCCCAGGCATGTCGCTCAATCATCTATGTCTTCTGTGGAGAATAGTATCCAGTCATGCAAGGCATCAGGCACAGTAATTCCAGTAGGAAGGGATCTAAAAAGGGGGAAGCCTCTATGCAATATATGCTTTCAATCCCCCAGACTACGTGCTCAGATAGGGCAATGGTTCAACCCCCACATCCAATTCTACTCATTCAGGGGGTGGTTCGTTATCATCAGTCGGGTGCTTGAGCAACTCTACTAACGCCACCCACGCTCTCGCCGTGTCTAGCATTTTTTCATTGCCTATTCTCTGGGCCATTTGCAGTCTAAAAATCCCTTCACAATCTGCCCATTTTATGAATTCCCGCAGCCACCTCGAGACACTAGGGGCACTGGTCGCCTTCCAGTGACTGGTAATTTCTCATTTAGCCAGGACTAACCCCAGGTCTATGAATTTGCTGGTAATTTTATTCCGGGCAGTGTGAGGAAACCAGTGTAGTAGGCAATATCCCGGGGTCAGTGTGCTGTCTCTTTCCGTTATGTCGCCTAGCTTAGTCGATACCTCCCTCCAGAACCCAGAATGGACACTCCCAGAACATATGTAAGAATTCGGCATTTTCTAAGTTACACTGCGGACAGGCTGAACGGGCCCCAAAATACTCATTAATCTTGTGCGGGGTGAGATATGCTCTGTGGAGGACAAAAAAATGGATTAGCTGGAATCGCGCATTTCTGGAACTTTTCCATGCTCTTTCTACTAGTGCCTCCCACGGCTTCTCATCTATGGGCATTCCGAGGTCTGTCTCCCATTTAAGATGCAGGCTCTCCAAGGGACATCGTATCTCCTGGGTGAGCCGCCTATAAAGGCAAGTGACTGCCTTGATCGTCCCGGTCGCCGATACTACATACTGGCAGGGTAAAGAGATCGGCGGTTCTACCATCCCCTTCTTCCAATGCTTACGGATGGCTGTCGTCAGAGCAGCATGTAAGAGAAAGTCCCTCCTGGGGAGCTCGTAACGCTCTAATAAATCATTAAAGGGTAGCAGGGTATTGTCCTCGTAGAGGTCTCCGATAGTGGAGATCCCCGCCTCTTCCCAGATCCGTAGTCCCTGCCAGTCTCCCCCATGGGGTAGTGCCTCGCAAACCAGCAGCGGAATCTCAGGCGCATATGGGGGTCCCTGCTGGGCTCTTTTACTAGCCCGGTTCCAGCATTGGCGCATCGCCCACAGGTCTCCCGGAGCTTCTCTTTCGCTCAAGGGGAGCCGCAGCAGCACCCGGGAGAGCTGTCTCAGATCCGGATCTGTACCCCCATGGCCCTCCCCATTGTGAAGCCTTCCCGCCATCCATTTTGTGAACCACTGCAGTTGAGCTGCGTGGTAGTAGGCCTCGAAATCAGGCACTGCAAAGCCCCCCTCCCGTCTAGGTCTCATCATGGTGGTGAGCGCTACCCTGCGCCTCCCAGACCCCCATAAAAATCCAGTGATCATGGTGTTAAGTTGGGTAAAGAATTTTCGCGGGATCCATAGTGGTAACGAGCCAAAATAATAGAGCAAGCGTGGTAGTGTGACCATCTTTAGCAGTGCCACCCTTCTTGCCACCGAGAGCGGGAGAGTCCCCCAGAATTCAAAGTTACTCTTGGTGGCTCGTATCGCTCGTCCGACGTTACCTTCCAATAAGTTGGCGGCTGTGTGATAAATACGTACTCCCAGATAAGTCAGACATCTGCTTTCCCACACTACGTCTAACGCATCCGGCGGGTCGTTCCTTCTGCTTAAAACAGGGAAAAGGCACGTCTTGTTCCAGTTGACCTTGAGACCCGCCACTCTTCCCAGCCTGGCCAGTAGTTCCTTGGCTCCTTGCAGATCGTCTGCAGAGTTGGCGAGGAACATTAGAAGATCGTCTGCATATAATGCAATAAATTGGGATTGGCCCACCCCGTCCAGTCCCCGGTAATACCGCCCTGATCGCGCATGAACAGCCAGAGGTTCCACTGCCAGCACGAACAAGAGGGGAGACAGCGGACATCCCTGTCTCATTCCTCTGCCCACGGCGCAGGCCTCTGAGATCACACCTCCCGTGCGCACTCTGGTAGTGGAGTTCTTATACAGTATTGCTGTCCAGGCCACGAATCCCTCTCCTAGCCCAAAGGCCCTTCTCGATGTCAATCGATAAGATGCACGCCTCATCGTTGTCACAGGTGGGAGCGTCCAGCAGCCGGAGCAGTCGTCGTATATTCATGTCCGTGTTTCGGGATGGAATAAAACCCGCCTGATCTATGTGCACAAGCGCCGTCATGTGAATCATCAGGCGGCTAGCTAAGATGCGGCTTAATATCTTATAATCTAGGTTGAGCATGGCGAGGGGACGGTATGCAGTGCGATCCCAGGCTGGCTTATCCAGTTTTAGGAGCGGTATAATTATCGCTTCCCTCGTTGATACGGGCAAACACCCATCTCGCTTTGATCTATTGTAAAGGGCCATTAAGCGGGGAGCCAAGGCATCTACATACGTGGAGTAGAACTCAACCGGGAGCCGGCCCGTACCAGGGGTTTTGTTTCTGGCCATGTGTTTTATGGCCCCCCTGATCTCACCTAGTTCTATATCCCGGCCTAGGGTCTCCGCTGCGTCTGCATCAATTTGAGGAAGTTCAATATCATCTAAAAATCCCTCCCCTTCTAACACCATTGGGTCTAGTTGACTCTGATACAGGGTAGTATAGTATTCCAAAAACTGAGCATTGATATCCTGTTGTCCATAATGAGTCACGCCATCCCTCCCCGTAACTCTAGGATCGTAGTCCCTCTGCGCGCCGGATTGGCCAGCCAAGCCAGCAACGCCCCAGACTTGTCCCTCTCAGCGTGGGCCCGGGCCACATAGGCCCTGTGGTCAAAGCATCTCAACCGTTCCACCTGTACCGCTAGTGTTTCCCTGGCTTCCAGTAGATCTGCTTGCCTGTCCACTCTCCCCGGCCTATCCCTTTCCACATCCCGGAGCCGTTGTTCCGCTTTCTGTACATCCTTTAGGAGGACCCTCCGTACGCCCACTGCTTCGCCAATACAATGACCCCTTATGACAACTTTGAAAGCATCCCATTCAATGTGGGGGCTGGTAGCCGTGTTAGTATTATTCTGGAAATACTCCTCTATAGCGGTGCCTATTGTGGTTCGAAATACCTGATCTTCTAACACCTCCGGCCAGAGACGCCAGCTAGGAATTGTAGGCCTAGTCCGCACCCAGTTTAAGGATACCAGTAGGGGGTTGTGATCAGATATCGTCCTAGCTAAGTACTCACTCAAAGTGATCCCTACATGTACGTCCGGGGAGCAGAGAATGGAATCCAATCGAACATGCAGCTCATGTAGAGCCGAAAAATAAGAGTAGTCCCTCTCCATCGGATGATGGACTCTCCATGTGTCTGTCAACCCCCAATGTCGTTGCCAATCCCGCCGGGCTTCTGCAACCCTGTGTGTAAGAGCGTCAGGGAGTGGTGGGTGGGAACGGTCCAGATTGACATCAACAATGCTATTGAAATCCCCTCCTAGGAGTACTGATCCAGTCAGAACCTGCGCTAGTGTCTGTGAAAGCTGAGCTAAGAATGCGGGTTGATCAACGTTAGGGGCGTATATACTCCCTATGGTTATATCCCGGCCATCTAGGCGCCCCAACACCACCACAAATCTGCCCTCTGGGTCTATTATTTGTCTGACACACTGAAAGGGGACTCCCGCCCGCACCCATATTAGGGTCCCCCTAGCAAAAGCTGAGTACGTGGTGTGGAACACCTGTACTCTCCAGGGGCGCTGTAGTGCTGTCCCTTCCTTCTGCGTTAGGTGGGTTTCTTGTAATAATGCAATTTGCACCCCTCTTCTTACCAGATAAGCATGGATTTTGTGCCGTCGGCTCATGGTGTGCATCCCCCTAACATTCCAGTTAATGTATTTGATACCTACGGTGGAACCCATAATACAATCCCCAGTCTCTCTCAGTGTAACTCTCCCATAGCGACATGCCTGACCCCGAACCAATTTCCCCCAACAATAAAAACAACCCAACTCCCGTTCCCCAGGACAGGCTTACACAAACAGGTCCCCATCCAAACTAAGGCACTCAAACAGTGAATCATGGAAGTGGCAGAACGTGTTCCGATACCATTGGACCCAGAACCCCCCCAGACTCCCCCCACAGATATAGAACACTCAGTAAACCCCAATAGTACAAGTGTGTCCTCCGGCAGTCCTCAAACTGAACCTCTAGAACCAAGGGCCAACATTCATCAACAGGCAATCCTCTGCACATACGACCTGTTGTCCGGTCAGCCGAACACGCCATCTGCTGTTTGCGGCGTGACGTCCGGGAGTTCAGTGTCTGAGAGCCCATGTACACTGCTTGATCTCGAGCTCCCAGATCTGTCCCGTTCAGGGTCCGTGGTATTGCTGGTCGGGCTTGCATCTCCATGACTAATTTCCGCCACTGCTTGCACCACCCTATCTCGTTCTTGGCGCCTTCCAGCAGGCGAAGGGGCCCTCTGAGGAGGCGAAGAAGAGGTCGTTTGCCGTCGGGGTGAATCTAAGTGAGGAGAGCATGATCCATTGCTGCGTCGAGTTCCTAGCCAGTCCCAAGCTTCATGCGGGGTAAGAAAGAAATGTGTCTCAGCATCTGCAGTCACTCTAAGGCGAGCTGGGAACAACATGGCATAGGGGAGATGAAGCTGGCGCAACTTTCGCTTAACAGCCAGGAAGGAAGATCTCTGCCGTTGGACCTCCCTAGTGTAGTCCGGGAAGATCATCACCCTGCTGTTTCCGATCTGTAGGGACTGCTTCTCGTGGGCTCGCTGCAGGAGGAAATCTCGATCCCGATAATGTAGTAACCGCACCACCAGCGGGCGGGGCGGGGCACCAGGCTTAGGTGGCCTGGCCGGATCTCTATGGGCACGCTCTAGGGCATAGAAGGGGGAGAGGCCCTCCGGGGCCACCTCCGCTTTTAGCCAGGACTCCAAGAACTGGACAGCATCTGCCCCCTCCTCACGTTCCGGAAACCCTACTATGCGCAGATTATTTCTTCGTGAGCGCCCCTCACTGTCCTCAGCCCTCACTTCCAACACTTCGATCCTGGTTTCCACTGCTTTCAGGGCATGTTGAAGGGTGACGACCGTTTCCGGAATGTCCTTCATGGTGTTCTCATTGACAGTCACTCTCTCCTTAAGTTTGCGGTGATCGTCCTTTAACAGGGTTAGATCTGTCCCTATGGCGTCAATCTTCATCTCCAGTGCCTCTCTCAAGGAGGTGATGGCCTGCATGATGTCGGCCAGGGTAGGGTCCCCGGGTGTTCTCTCTGCTCGCCCACCAGGCGCACTCTCATCTTCGTCAGTGTGTTGCTCCGGCTCGTCCACCCACAGGACCTCAAATCCCTTTTTTCTGGACACTCTTCCCATCATGTGGCCAGTTGGAAGAAGTAGTGGGATGGTGCAGGAGTCTCGCAAGCCCCAAACCCCCGAGCCAGGGTATGGTTGGGCGCACGACAATGGGTGCAATACCGTCAGTTCTCCAGCACCCGTTGACGCCTCACAGTAAGCGTAGTCGCACCTCCGTACAGAGGGCGGTGGAGAAGCTTCTCGCACACGGACCGGAGGGATATCTTTGGTGCGTAAGGTCTCTAGGCGGTCGCCTCAGGTCCCTCAGGGGTATATAGCAGTCATCCAATGGTTCCGCGGCGTTGGCCAAGTCAGCAACGTAGACCCAGTGTCATGCAGGGGTTCAACAACCAGGCGGCAGCGCAGTGTTACCCCTCAATCGCCTCCCTTCAACAGAGTCTGGTTCTGGTGCCACTTATCTGTGTACAAGATCTGGGTAAGGACCAAACCACCCAGAGCAGCAGTCCCCAACCTCCAGGGTGTCTCTCAACTTGCGCCCCAGGCAGTCCAATGCGCCCCTCGGTCGCCTCTGATTGCAGTGTGTCCCTACACCACGTTCAGCCTCCGGCTCTAACAGGGAGCGCCGCGTTCCTCCCAGGGCCTCTCACCGGCACGGGCAAGTTCTAGGCTCCACGTGTTCCACCCCCCTCGTCTCGCCGCAGGCCCGCGTTCTCCCTGGTCTCCTACATTCACTATTGTTGGGGCTCCCAGCCGGTTCCGATCCCCCGCCGTCAATGAGGCATCCCTGAGTCTAGGTTGCTATGGGCAGTCGGCAAGGTATCTTTGCAGGGGGAGCAAGCTCTTCCCAAACGCCTCTCCCGAGCGGCGGTTGATAGCGCTATCGCGTCCCGCCAGGAGCTCCCCGCGCCGCCATCTTAGAGTCAGGCTTCATCTGCTGGGCACACTTTAAGCCTCACCTCGCCTCTGCTCACATCGCTCCGCTGTCTCGCAGGTGGGTTCCTGCCGTTGGCCAAGCCCCGCACACCGCTCCGCCGACCAGTAGGCGCACCCAACGTACCGGCTTCCTTCACCAGCAGGGGTTTCAGTTGCAAGTCGCGGCCGCCATTTTGTCAGATATCCAGCCGGAGTTCGAGCAGGGAGGAAAATCGCAGTTTTCTCCGCACCACAGCTCCCCAGCGCTTCGGGAGTGTGCCCAGTGGGGCACCAGGTATTCCGCCACAAGTTATGGTGCCAGGGGCCACCCCAGCTTATCAGGAGTAATTGTGGTGGAGGGAGGCCACGGAGGAGCTCCGAGGTCCGCTGCTCCCTTCATCGGCGTCAGGCCACGCCCCAAATTTATCACAGTTTATATGTCACAATGGCATCCTAACTGCCTCCATGCTTGCCCCAGACCCAATCTATGTTATGTTTTGCTATTCCATGCTATGCTGTGCTATTCCATGCTATGCTATGCTATGCTTTTATGCTATGTTATGTTATGCTATGCTATGTTATGTCATGTTATGTTATGTTACATTAATGGGATGTTAAACTGTTGCAAATACCCAGAGGGGAGTCCTGGTGCTCAAGGGGATAGGAATATTAACAGCCAACTAGAGGAACAAAGATGTGTTTGGAAGAGTCCGATTTGCAGCTTTTTACAAAACTGAATGGTGTCAGTGGTGACCTCAATTTCAATTGGTAGAGTGTTCAGGAATTTGGAGGCGAGATACAGGGAGGATGGCCCCTCAAATGAGATTTTTTGATGGAGGGGTCCACCACAAGCTTTGAGGCAGAGGACAATAGGTTCCAAGAGGACTGTAGAATCAGGATTTGTTGCTAAGATAGACAGAGTCTGAATTCCTGAATGGCTCTTATCACAAAAACATAGAGATTTGAATGGTGAATGTTTTAGGCAGCAAGATAATGCAAATCCTTTAGACTGGTAGATATAGAATTTGTGGATGGGAGGTTTAGAATCAGATGATTTGCCGTGTTCTGAATAACTTGAAGTTAATGGGTGAGGTATTATGGCAGGCCCAGATACATCGCGCTCCCATAGTCAAGGCGCAACGTCATTTTGTTTTTGGAGTTTATATAGCATGACCTAGACCCGAGGGGTATCAGAGTGCTTTACATGAGCACCAGTTGCATTACAGACGGACACATTCATTTTTGTTAGGCACAGGGAGATTAAATGATTTGCCCAGAATCACAGGATGTTGAGTGTCCCTGCCGAGACTCAAGTCCGGTTCTCCAGCTCCGGGGTCAACGGTTTTAGCCATTAGGCCTGAACTACGGTTCTGCTAGCACAGATGGGCAGGAGTGGAATAATTTTCATGAGCAGGTGAAGAAGTGAAAAGCAGATACCAGGTACGTGATTGATCTGCTAAGAAAAAGAGAGGTTACTTGTCAGATGAAACCAAGGCTTCTGGCTGAATTCACTGGAGAGGGTAATGGACTGAGTTTGTTAGGCCACAAAGCTGGTGACCAAGTAACTCTCGGGTGCCAAAAAACAGAACCTCGATCTTGTCTTTGTTCACTTGAGGCAATTTACATGGATCCATGAGGTAACAGCACTCATGCAGGAGCAAAAGTTAGATTGAAAATGATTCACCTATTGTACGGCAATGACACTCATGTAAGAGCAAAGGTTAAAACAAAACTGGTTCTGCTATTGTGCTCATCACAATATCATTGTGTGTGACCCCACACATGCCCTACTTCTCAATTAATAGCAATACAATTACTGCATTGACATCTTGTCTTCCTCCAGACATCTTATAGGCTCAACCATGGGTTCAACCAGTGCCACTTTATTTAAAAGAGTGACATCACATCTGCCTTCTGCTTTGCTCTAGACCCATCAATAGGTATGGCAATCACAATGTCTTCCTGGGTGCTGCCAATCCTGAGAGTTTCAGCTGGAATGTTCCTATTGGACGAGATCCAAGAATGATTTGCATGTGGCTGGAGTAGCATAGTGAGTAAAAAATAATAGATCGGAATGTGGCCCGACTGACTGCCATTGGCTGAGATTAAATCAGGCAGTCCATCCATCCCTGCACTAACCTGCTATCAATCACTACGTGATTATAACACTAACATCTACTTGGCCTCTAAATAGGCCCCATTGCCCACCAATTACACAGTGAAATCTTGTTGACCATCATGGATGTCCTGTTATCTCCCAATCAATTGCAGAGTGGTTTTCCAAATAAAATAGTGTCTCTAGGTATGCACTGAATCTCATCGAACCACACTGTTTCCATCAGAACACCATCTTATTTATCTACAGGCATGCTATGCTTTGCAGTCATCGAGAGTGTGCCTAGTGTAATGTAATGCCACTGTGTCTGTCTCTAGATGTATGTATGCATGTGGTACTTCTTTAATGCAAACCTAGCCAAAAGGCAGCAGAGTGCTATACAAGGTCAAAGATAGGCATAAAGTCAATGAGTGGTAGGAGAAGTAGCTGTTTTGTGGATTGTTAATGCATTGTGATGTAGTGTTCTTTAAAGAGGTACGTCTTCAACCCTTTCCTAAACTGGAACAGAAATAGGGCGATCCTGATGGATAGAGAGTTGAGGTCCTCACACAGAGAGTGATTCAGTCTCTGTATTTGCATATTATATTGCCTCATTGCATTTCAGTGTCAATGGTGGACATTCCAAACCCTGTCCATAATGACTCGGTTCCGTACTGACCACAACCTTGATGAGACCTTCAGACTGGGTCACCTACTGAACCATTACTCAGGATATTATGGATCCATTATTGCCATATACTGCTTTGCAGCCATCATAAGAAGATGGCTGTAATCTTTTCCAATTGTTGTAGGTCTTGTAGTTCTAGTGTGATAAGAAAATACTCTATAGAAACCCATTAAAATCCAAAGTTAAGGTATTTGTCAGGTAAGTAAGATCATGAGCCATTTGTGGAGGGTGGGACTTTGAATGACAGGGTCCTCCACTTTAATTATTTGAACATACAGGTAATTCTTTCATGTTGATCAGCTATGAATTGCTGAAAGCATTTATAGTTTAGCACCAAAGTTCAGAAGTTCTTATCGGCAACATCTCAGCACTTTAATCAGGTATCAAAGCAGGTTCCTCAAAGCAAGACCATTGATGGATCAAGCTGCCTTAGGTAGAACCATGGACACTTCGACATTGTAATCCTAAATGTTTGAAAAAACAGCTTTTTGGAGAATTCAGGGTGTAGCACAAGCAATCATTCTATTGATAATAGACGTGGGCCTTGACTCTTTCTTTTCTACTTGGTGGATCTGAAGCCTATGGTCTTCTTTGTTCATCTATCAGCTGACCCATGAAATGTATTGTACAGAGAAGCACTCAGTGGTAGGCTTGTAAATACACACTATTTACATTCAAAGCAAGATATCTTTATATATGCTTGATAAGCTCGCCATTCAGATTTTAGTCTTTGCCTCTGATGTACTGAGAGTAAAAAATTCCATTGGATATTTAGGAATGCTTGTAGACAATTGTACTTGTTGTTCTAGTTTTTTGCCCAGTTGATCTATTATTGTCCCCTTGAATGTACATGAGAAAGATTTGAATACAATCTAGGTTAAAGTGGGGGGGGGCGGAAGTCAGTGAAGTCAGTGTCCTTCTCATCCTATAAAAGACAATATTATGACATGAGCTGTAATCGAGTATGAAAATAGTGAATTCAATGTTGATCACCTTTAGCTAACCCTGCAGAAGACTTAGGGGCATATTATCTAAAAAGTGCGCTAAACATCGCAAAGCGTGTTTAGCGAGCACTTTTTTATCGCCGGCTATCGTCGGAATAATTTGCCATGCTAACTCTGTATTAGCGACATTTAGCGCTATGGCGATAATTATTCCAGCCATAGCGGTGTTTTCCATGAAACATCGCTGGTTTTCCAGCGATGTTTCATGGAAAACGGCGATAACTCTTGCTGATACGACCCTGTGGTCGTATCAGCATAATCCACCCCCCATGTTAGATATGGCTAACACCTGCTAATTGCAGGTGTTAAATAAATGGCGATGACCCCGGTTAGCGCGACTTTTCACGTCGCTAACTGGGGCCATGGCCACCTTGCTAATAGGCGATAGGCCTGTTAGCGGGTGTTTTCAGGTTTGTTCGTCGGGAACGCCCACTTTGCATGTCATTAGCGATAAATATCGCTGACATGCAAAGCGGTAAAACATGGGCGCTAATGCTCGAAAACTGTCTCTAACTGCTGTTAGAGACAGTTTGCTGATAGGGCGATAAGAATATCGCCGCTTTAGCGGCAAAAAGTGCCGCAAAAGCGGCGATAGTGCCCTTGCTAATATGCCCCTTAGTTATAGCATCTGTACCTTAGTGCTTATTGTTATGGATTTTCCGTTGAGTCACAAGGAGTATGTTAAATGTTTTAATATATAAGCCCAGGCTGAATAGATGTACATTTCATACATTCAGTGGTTTCCTTTTATTCTGCTGCAGTCAACGTTTTTTACGCAAATCTTACCTAATATGTGTTGTGTATTTCTTATGGTTTTGATAACTGTGTATTATTGAGTTCTGACCAATCAATAAAAAATATTTAAATATTATTCAGTACCTCCCTCTGCTTTGCAGACAAGTGCTGTTAAACATAAAGAGTTATGCGCTATTAATTATTCTTTGCTACTGTCTTCAAATGTATGATATATTACAAGAAAAGGTGGACTACAAAGAGTGAAGTTTGAACATTGTTTTAACAGTCAACTCAAATGTATACCTGGCATATAGATTAAATCCTTGCTGGTTATGCCCCAACTGACCAGCTGCAGCAACAAGTTCTGGAATCTAGAATTAACATAAGGAGGGTAACAGTAGGGAATGAGCTAGACAACTTAGACATCCCTTCTTACTCAACTTAACACCAAAAACACACAAACTGCCCACCACCAATTACACTCAAAAGAGTGATGCACAAGGACATACAAAGCACAAAAAGCAATAATGGTGCAACAGGAAGAAAACGTCAAATCTATGCCTATTATGCCTATACAAATAACGGTCACATCTTTATTTGACTCTTCTGTCTGGCCTCTTTACTCAGCTTCATATCCTTGTCATCAGCCTCATGCCAAACGAACACTTCCTTATCTCTACTATGCTGTGGATTCTTAATAGTACCACCTTGCAATTTCACTGATTTGTGATATGAAGCTCAGGACAGATCTTGGGCACGATTCACATATTGCAATTTGTAGTACGTAAAGCAGTAAGGCAGTGTCCTACTCACATACTACAAAAACATACTACAAAATGTTATTCACATACCTACAGCTGGAAACCTCTGATTCTGCCTCTCCTATTTTTGGTTTGTGAAGGTCTCCGCCAAGTGTGCAGAGATTTACGCACACATAGGTATAGGTTTTTGTAGTAAATGTGGAGGTACAAGGGGAGTGGTTGTAAAATGAGAATACATACTACTAAATGGGGGGGAGTTAGGCAAATGTAGAAGGGGTTTAGGGAGGGACATGCTAATACAAAAGCACACCCAGAAAAGAGTAAGACAATTGCAATTTGTAAAATACACTTCTAAAGTTAATGCAGCCCTAAAGGTGTCAAAATAGGCTCAAATGTACTAAGCTCAGCCTTGGCGTAAGCCAAGCAGCACACTTGGCCAACCACTGGTACTGCAACATGGTCCCATAGATAAAATTGGAGACTATGAATTAACATTACACCCCATAGCTACTAATATTAAATCAAATAAATAAGTACAACATTTAAAGTTATATGTATATTTAAATGGAAAACAACTATATATTGTTATAATTATTTTTAAAAACACTAAGGGGCCAATTATGATGTTGTTAGGAAACTGTAATCAACGAATCAGTTCCGGACTTATTTCCTACTGAATCGGGTCCTGCGAGCCTGACCGGCCAATTACGATGCTTCCCAACATCGTTCGGTTGGACTCGCATTGACTTCAATGGGAGCCTGTGTTCCGAACGAGAACACAGGCTCCCATTGGAAAAAGGAGTGGTTGGGGAAAACCTTGCACCCTGTGGTGGGCACCCCATGGTGCCTGCCACATTGTGCATGGTTGGGAAGAGGGGTCCCTTGGGTACCCCCACGGGCCACAATCGGTCGCCTCTGGGTGAAGGGGGGCGTGCAACAGGCCCCCAAAGACAGATTCCGAAAGCCGTTTTGTCTCAGGCAAACCGAGTCGGAATGGCTGTCCATATTGGTCATCCTAATCGCTCGTCCAGAAACCATGCCCATTGAGCTGAACGATTCAGCTCCGAAAGACTCCAACCGACTCAATGCCTTTCGGAACCGATTTGGACTGTTCAAATGGTTTCCGGACATCGTAATCAGTCGGTGGGAAAACTGACCGATTTGGTCGGGAACAAGGGTTCCGAATCGGATTCGGCAATACCTAATCCCATTCGGAGCCCTTCCGAACAACATCGTAATCAGCCCCTTAGTGTTCTATAAGGTTTAACCAAGTTTACTAAATATAAAATAAAAATAAAAATGATGGTGAAGGTGAGTATTTTTTAATTATTGTTTAAAAATTATGAATTATAAATGAAATTATAAAAGGAAATAATACACGTTCTTTAATTTTCCTATTTTTCTCAATGGCAGATGTCTCTGCCCCAGTTGTGGACATGTTCCCTGTTGGACTTGGCCCTTTTTGGCTAAAGTTCCTTAAACTTTTTGCCTTCCCCCTAGACCTTTTTTCTGACATGGTGTTGCCAACTTAGATGCTTTGGGCACTTTGCTACTGCTGATCAGTGTCAAAGTGCAAGTGCTCCCTGTACAAAGAGTAATGGTAATTGGTTGTCCATAATTGGTATATTTGTCTTACTAGTAAAGTCCCTAGTAAAGTGCACTATGTGTGCCAGGGCCGGTAATACAAATGCTACTAGTGGGCCTGCAGCACTAATTGTGCCACCCACACCAGTAGCCTTAAAGAGAGATTTCAGGCCTGCCACTGCAGTGCCTGCGCGCAGTTTGTTAAACTGCCTTGTCCTGACAAGTGCACCCACTTGCCAGGCCTTACCCGTCCCTTTTTATGCACATCAGACACCCCTATGGAGGCCCAAGGTACCCCCTGGGCAGGGTGCAGTGTATGTAAAAGGTAGGACATGTACTAAGGTGTGTACCATGTCCTGACAGTGAAATACTCTCCATTTCGTTTTTCACTGTTGCAAGGCCATCTTGCCCATAGGACAGAATGGGGGAGGCTGTGTAATATGTTTCCAGCCTATCTTCCCATAGGCTTAAGATGGAGAGGTGAAGTTTAGTGTGCCTGAATTCACAATTTAATAACACATATTTTTCTGAAGGTGGTTTTTGCATTGTGTGTTTAGAAACCACACTTTTAGAAGTGGCTGGTTTTGTGTTCTAACAATTCTGTGTGTCTCTGCCTGGTTGTGGATTGACTGTCTGGATTTGAATGGGATAGGATCTGGGAAATGTCCTGACCCAGGAGAGGAGGTGAGACAGCAACAGGCTGACCTGCATCTGGAGTGTAGGGGGGAGGAGTAGCCCCTGGAGGTGAAGAGGCCTGGGCTGCCGCCATAAAACAAGGGCTCCATCTCCTGCTGAGTGATTTAAGACCCAGACCCCCACTATCAAAGGAAAAAGGTGTCACTGGCAGGGAGACACCCAGAACTGGTTTAGACAGGGGTCAGTGCCCCCCTGAACACAAAGACTTCAAAGACATTTAGGGGTATAACTATGAGAGCTGAAACCCCTGAACGTTGGACTGATCAAGACTGAAAAGGATTGAAACTACTTCGTGGTCAAGAGGAACCTCTGCCAAGGAAGAAACAGCTGAAGAGACTGAAGGAAAGGACTGACCCTTGCTGTGTGTTCTGGGGCTGGCCTGCAGTTTGCTGATTTAACCAAGGAGAGGCTAAGGGACTTTGCTGTGTGCTGTGTCCCCCTGCTTGAGAGGACTTTGCTGTGTGCTGTGTCCTGAAGTAACTTGTCCCCAAGGGCCCGAGGAGAGCTGGCTCCCTGTTGTGGAAACTCAGGAACATAAAAGTTTCCAGGTGGGTCTCAGCGACGCTGTGTGCGTGTGCTTCGTGCAGCCTGAGACCTTCGTGAGGATTGCCCTGTGATCGTGTGCACCCGGAGTCCAAGGGAGTCTCAGCGATGCTGTGTGCGTGTGCTTCGTGCAGCCTGAGACCTTCGTGAGGATTGCCCTGTGATCGTGTACACCCAGAGTCCAAGTGAGTCTCAGCGACGCTGTGTGCGTGTGCTTCGTGCAGCCTGTGATCGTGTGCACCCGGAGTCCAAGTGAGTCTCAGCGACGCTGTGTGCGTGTGCTTCGTGCAGCCTGAGACCTTCATGAGGATTGCCCTGTGATCGTGTACACCCGGAGCTCAAGTGAGTCTCAGCGACGCTGTGTGCGTGTGCTTTTTGCAGCCTGAGACCTGCGTAAGGATTGCCCCGTGATCGTGTGCACCCAGAGTCCAAGGGAGTCTCAGCGACGCTGTGTGCGTGTGCTTCGTGCAGCCTGAGACCTTGGTGAGGATTGCCCTGTGATCGTGTGCACCTGGAGTCCAAGGGAGTCTCAGCGACGCTGTGTGCGTGTGCTTCGTGCAGCCTGAGACTTTCATGAGGATTGCCCTGTGATCGTGTACACCCGGAGACCAGGTGGGTCTCAGCGACGCCATGTGTGTGTGTTTTTTGCAGCCTGAGACCTGCGTAAGAACTGCCCCGTGATCGTGTACACCCGGAGCTCAAGTGAGTCTCAGCGACGCTGTGTGCGTGTGCCCTGTTGTAGCCTGAGACCTTCGTGAGAATTGCCCCGTGACTGTGTGTCCCGGAGCAGTCTTGTTCTCTGCGCTGATCGAGCAGCGTGACCAGAGCGGCTGCGATCGTCATTGCCATCTGCCCGGACCGGCATCCCCAGAGAAGCTGTGCCGCCGGCCCGAGCCTGCCTTTGCCAAGGAGGGACCTCGAACCATCCCCGTCGGGGGGGGCCCGAGTTCCACTGCCCAAAGATCAACGAAGTCGCACCGGAGGCCCAAGTCGCGAGGAGAGGAGAGTGAGATCACACCCCCCAGGTAATGCTCACCGAGCGTGCGTGTGTCGCCGCCTGGGGCGGGGTGCGGGCTCCGAGAGAAACGCTCTCTGCCTTTCCCATCTTTGCAGCACGAGCCTCCGCTCAAGTCCGTATCGCGGCCCGTACTTGCCGAGGAGTGGCAGTACCAGGGCCGGAGTGTGGAGATGCACTTTGTTTTCCATCATAACCGTGTTGGGGGCATGTTTTGGCAGTAGCTGACCGCGAGTCAGTAAGAGTGGCATAGAGACCGACCAGAGCACCGCGATCGGTGCTGAAGTATCTTATTTTTGCATTACGAACTGCCTGATTGTTGCATTACGAAGTGCCCTATTTTTGCATTACGAACTGCCTGATTGTTGCATTACGAAGGGCCCTATTTTTGCATTACGAACTGCCTGATTGTTGCATTACGAAGTGCCTTATTTTTTGCATTACGAACTGCCTGATTGTTGCATTACGAATTGCATTATTTTCGCATTACGAACTGCCTGATTGGTGCATTATGAATTGCCTGATCCTTGCATTACGAACTGCATAGCATTGCATTAGGACTGCATTAGATCATTGAGAATTGCTCATTAATACTGCAAGAACCTACCAGTGCTTGCTGGCCTAATAACCGGCAAGGTGAAATATTACAAATACCCATATGTTGGATTTTTATCATGTGGTCTCATCGTATATCTTTTTTCTTATAAACATATAATTGTTTTCTTATGAAACTCATGTGGAGTCCATTTGTGGCATTATCACTGTGTCACTGAGAGCGTGGTTGCAAATACTTTACACATTTGCCTTGGAGATAAGCCAAGCTACCGAGGGGGTGAGCAGGGGCTATCTGAGAAGGTGTCCTTCCTTTCCCTGACTTAGAAGCAAGGATCCCTATTTGGCCTAAGGTACCTACCTCAGCCAACTAGAGACCCCCAGTTCTAACATTCCCTAAGTAGCCAAAATATAAAATATGGTTGTAAAGTTATTTGTAGTAACTTTACAATCATAAATACCATTATGGGTTTATTTGTCAAAGTATTAATGAGAGGGAGTGGGTGAACCAGATCTGATTCAATATCCACCCAAGCCGAGCGATTGTTAGCTTGTGGATGAAGCCACCAAAAATGGTTTGTCAGGCCAAAAATGCTATCTAACCATTTTTAAAATGAGGTAGGTTTAAGCCGTCCTGGCATTTATTTGACTGTAGGTGTCAGAGTGAGATCCTAGCTCTTCATTGCTTTCAGATTATTAAAGATTACATTTTAGTTGTAAAACATCTGGATAGGTGTTTTTCTTAGAAGTTTAAGGGCTCAGAACTGGTCTCCTTGTGGTTTAATCTGCCATAAAATTAGATCCTCTCTTATCTTTCTGGAAAGCTTGGGCCTCTTTGCATATCCTTTTTTATTTTAGATATTGTTCAACCTCACAATCCTATATATTTTGCTATGTTGTCTCGAAAATTCAGCCTTCAGCCATTTAATTTTTATAATTTTTTAAGTTATATGTCGCTCTAATAGACATTAAAAAACCACATGTGGCAGACTTTTACAATTTCTTGGAACATTCTTGTCCAAAACACACAGTGCATCAATAATCTATAAAACCTTTAAAAAAATTCCAAACCGCAGATGATTCGGACTCAGCAAGTGTTGCTTGAACATGAAATACCTCGAGAAAGCAAGAGGCGTTTGGCAAAACAGGAACAGTTTGTTTAATTAAACAATGCGGCTGGGAGAACAGTTACAGGCATACGGTCTGCGGACTGTCTCAACTTACAATCAATCTGAGATTACTTTATATACAAATAATTGAATGCCATAAATGGTTCCAGCGATCCTCGTTTGGTAAGGAATGTGAGTTGCTGCCTTTGGAGTCGTAAATTAATCTATTCGATGGGGAATCCAGGTGGGCCTCAACCTTGTGTAGACACAATGTGGCAGGTGGGTAACGTGTCCAGATGTCCGGAATGGGGAGAACGTGATCACTGTGTGTGCTGTGTCCTGATTGGCTATATGTTCCTAACTTATGTGGCAGCTGACTTTATGGTGTTTTGAGAGCACGCATACCCCTCTGGCCCTGTGTGCTTTAGTGAGGCTATTGTGGTGTTACTGCGCCTATCTGGGGGATTGATCTGGGATTTCCTGTTTGTGCATTTGTCAGCCCGCTACGTGTTGCCCCACCTGTGACATGTCAACCTAGGTCTCAGAGCCTGCCTGACTACGCATTTCTAGGTCGGGGTTGACGTGGAGTTCACAACCGGTGAATTTATTAGCAGACCAAGATCCACCGGGGGAGTCACAAGAACCAATTCGAGAACCACTCCTGCTCAGGGGCACCTCCCTCCTCACGCATGTCTCTTTGTAAATGGTGCAGTGCTTGGATGGCAAGAGTCAATGTCCCATTGTCCATGTCATTCCCTGGGATAAACGTGCAGCAGGATGCACCGATCTTGGCACACACCCCTCCCTCCATCGCTGTCATTTAGTCTAACACATATTGATGCTGCATCACCATGAGGCGGATTGCTCTCAGTTCTTGCTTGACTGAATTAAACCCAAGCTCAGTGCTGTTCATCATTTTATGCATCTCCCACATGGTTATTTGTAACCAAATGGGCCTTTGCTTTTGTCTGTACTGTGAAGAAGGTTATGGCACCTCCTGCCAATACTTGTATGTCTGTGAACAGTCTGAAGTCTTCTGGAATGTCCTTGTACTAAGCCCAGCCAAAATAATCCACAGTTCTTTTTTCACGAGCCTTATGCAGCATGGTTGTCTTCTTCAACATGGCTGGTACAAATCTGATAGTTCTTCTCTAGGAATGATCATGGTTGGTGGGTGTATGGTGACCAGAGAACAGAGTCCGCTCCATCCAGGGATGAGCTCAGTGTAGGCAAACTCGCTGGACTGCCATTTAAAATTCATCAGTGTGGAGGTGCCCCATTGCATATCCGGAATGTGCAAGATCGTACAGCAGTTTTCATTCATGCCCAGTGGAAGCTTTCCTTTACCTCTGAAACACAAGGAATACAGTGTAAGTTTCCATACAATTAGAGGTTGCTCTTTCCTTTCTAGCCAAGTGTATCCACCCACGTCGGTATCCCAGATTTCCTGACATGGGGTGGTCAAGTTCTCATTCAACCCGCCCCCAAGTGACTCATTCCCCTTTTTATCCTCGTGCTGGACGGCCCTACACAGGAACTCCATGTCGGAGTCCACTTGTTGTTAAAAAAGACCACCCCTGATACGCTAAGGGCCACCCTTGGACCACAAATAGAAACAGGAGCAGATGTGTTTGTGCATTGGGTTGGGGGTTTTGCTACCTCCAAGAATCTCTTTTCTGGGAAGTCTCGGGCCAAACAGTATCCTCCCCTATGGTGCCCTTTCTGCTCACCCTGTCCAGCTCAGTTTGGATATCACTAGGCTAGGTGAAAAGGTATAGAGCCATTGGGTTGGTTTCGTATCGGGTCAGATTCACTACTACCCAGTGGGGTTCTACTTTGTTGGGTTGGATTTTGGTCCTAAGTCTGCATAGGTATAAGTGAAGAAGGTATTTTGCTTTTTCAGGGGCTACCTCTGGTAATAAGCAAAGTCTATCTGCGCCTACTGCATGCGGTATCAGTGAACAGATGTAAAATGACCTGGCTGATGTCCGAGAGCCCACTGTGGTCATGTGCTGACCACTTGCTGTGCAAGAGGGCACTGTGTAGTGCATGTGGGATGCTAGTGTATGGTTTGGTGTAATTGTGACATGGGAGAGATCCCTGTGCAAGTGCTGTGACAGATTTTGAACGGACTCCATTTGGCCAAACAGTTCTTTAGCAGTGAATAGATGTGGCAGCACCCAAAATAGTCAGAGGGTACATAGAAGTGCAATAATACATAAATTGTTATGGAATATTACAGGTCTTGGTATGGATCCAGGGGAGGTGTCTGTGGTCATCCGGTGACTGTGGTTTCCCTTTTAACAGTTCAAACAAAAACATTTGTGGTGTAAGTTCACAATCTTGATTCATACACTTTGGATCCATGCTGGGGTGTTGATATGACAGCTGAGAGGTGGTGCAATTGGAGGTTCTGTTGTAGACCTGTTGGATAAGAACTCGGTTAATTTTTTTTATTCAGAAACTTTACATGTGCGCTGTCATCAATGATTTTTTTGGAGTTCCTGTACTTCCCTTAGGGGGCGTGTTCTCCACACTACACTAGTCGCAGTTTTAGTGAGGCACTGGAAGGTGGCCCTGGTCGGGGTATCTTTTTGATGGTTAAAAACTAAAGATGGCTTATTGGTAATCAGACGAATTAATCTCTTTTATGAACCGCTGAGCCTTCCCCTCCTTCATACCTAACTGGGTGCTTGGACTAATGCAAAATATTGATGGAATGGTCTTGAGATCATATGGATGGATCACATCAGTTTTTAGTTAGGGTTCTATGGCCGCCACCAGCTTTCCAAGAACATGTCTCTCCTGGTGTGTGCATGGAGGTGCCCTCGGTGTGGGCTGTGTGTTTAACCTACAAGTGCACAGGACTGTAGGAGGAGGGGGTATGTCGCTTTTAAGTGTTGTTGGTTGTTGCAATGTGCCCCGAGATCACGTGTGTGAATCTCTCAGTTTCTGGCATGCGGTGTGCAATGTAACCGTCCCTTGCGGTGCCAGATATTTTGACTCCGCCCTTTCTCTATCGACTTCTTTTGGGCTAACTTTGGGCTTTTTTTGTTGGTTTTTGGGTGTTTCCCTGGGTCTCGCGCAATCTGCTTCCTCATTTATCATGAGCCGGAGGGGGCGTAAATTTGTTTAGTAGCTCCCCCATGTATCCCTGTTTATGCCATCTTGTGGTGTCTGAGGTTGGGTCCTACTGCTTTTTCCGGATAGTGCGTGTGAGGCATAGTACGTTGGTTAGATGCTGGGCCTGATATGGGGATGAGCGTATTCGTGTTCTACTCTTGCCAGAAGCTGCGGTGGACACTGTGATCCCCCCTCTCGCAGGCACCCCCCTCTCCCTTGGATCACATCCTGCTTCCTTTCAGTTCATTTGGACCTGCTGTCCCTGGCTTGTGGCTAGGGACTTCTGATGCGCGGGCATGGTTCCGTTGCTATTTTGGAGAGGCATGGCATGGGGGTCAAACTTTGGAAATTGGAAAAACTTGAGAAAGAAAACATTGCTGGGAACATAAGAACATAGAGAGCCCAGGGCTAAGGCCAAAAAATGTTCGCCAAAGTCTGCCGAGCGAGGATGATGAACCGGACTGCCCCATCAATTCTTGGATGCCTGGCTACTCTGGTGAACCCCCCCCCACCTAAGGGCTTGGATTCGACCTTATGTGGACGCCTTATGCTTATTGGTTCTTGTGTGTGTGCTGTGGAGGTTTTGGGGTCTTCACTATCCCAGGCATAAAGGAATTCTGGTTCCCACCACTGGAGGACAGCTTCGTTTTAGAACTGAAAGGGGGCCTCCATTGGGTGGAGACCTCTGGTTTTTGGAGGTGCTGTTGGGGCTACACGCCACGAAGGAAACATCAGTCCTGTGCCGGATGCCTGAGAATGGGGACCTTTCGACCTCTTAGTAGGAACACATCCCTATTGACTTTTTGGACACGGGAACTTGGGTATTTGCTTTTTAAATACTTTATTAGGGAGCCTGCCCGCCCCCTCATCAGACTGCCTTTCCCCTGTTGTGTGGCCAGCCAACACAGCCCTGGGGGATCAGCAGCAGAGTGGAGCCTTGATGGTGAACTTTAGTGAGGATACCTGGTTGACAGAGCACATACAACAGCCCCCGAATCCCTGGATGAAAGTAAAAGCTCGAATTCCCAATGTTGTCTCATTGGTCCTTCTTTTGGTTTGGTACACTTTTTGGGTAAGTAGGTGAAGGGGTGCTATTTACTCTG
The DNA here is from genome assembly GCA_963921515.1 of Calotriton arnoldi. Lineage (NCBI taxonomy): Eukaryota > Metazoa > Chordata > Amphibia > Caudata > Salamandridae > Calotriton > Calotriton arnoldi. The sequence goes on from CAWUFW010004150.1 coordinate 195,279, forward strand.
GGAGTTTAGCTTATTTCACATTTGGGCTCAGGGTTTTTGTGAAGGCATTACCTCTGCAGACAGTTAGCCCTCCCTGCCAAGGTTGTTTCCCCGCTCCCTGTTGGGCTGAGTTCCCTGTCTGTGGTTGCTGCTGCCACGTGTTTGTCCAAATACCTGATCCCTGCTGCAGGGCTTCAGCGGGCTGACAGACCTCCCTGTGGTTGAATGTAAGGTGCATTCAGGTTTCCCTGTGCTTGGTTTTGTGGATAAACATTTGTAGGGTTATGTGGTGGCTAGCCCTGGCCTAACGGTCTCTGTTTATGGGAATATTTTTAACCAGCATCTGTGTGCCAGGTAGCCCATCCTGTGGCAATAGTAGCATTCCCGAAGGTCTGGTTACTGCCAACCTACCTGGTCTCTGCTGCCATAGCTAGGTTGAAACCCTCTGCGGTCCCTTTAAGACTGATGCCATTTGCACGCTTGCGGCCAACGCAGTCGCCTCAAGGGCGGTCTCTTTCAATTTGTGTTGAACCAATTTAGCAGTGTCTCTCTGGGCTTGTTCTTGTTTTTCTCTATCCTTTTTTTGCTTCTTTTAGTGGTAATCTAATATATAGACTTGTATCTCCTGCCAGGGTTTGGTGTCTAACCCAACCACACTGTCCAGTCCACTTTGTATCTCGATGGGAAGTCCCTTTTTGAGTATATCGTAAAAGAATGCAACTTGTGGGACTGTATCAGTCCACGGCTGTCCTGTCGCTTGTCCCCATCGTTTCCTCATTCTATTCAGAAAATCGGTTATACTCTCCCCTGGCTTCATAGTCTTCACTATTAACCCTCCCACATCTGGGCGGTCAGGGAATATATCCCTCAAGGCTGTCCATATCTGGTGCCTGTTTGAATTGAATGTGCCCCCATCATGCTCAGTGTCTGTCAGCCTAATTGCTGGGATGAGAGCTTGGGTGAGCTTGAGTGAGATCCATTTCCCCACTCCATCCAGCAATGGCAGTAACTTTGTCCTTAATCCCTCTTTATCCATTTGAGCCCCTGGTACATAGATGGTCCCTGAAGTGCCCTTCTGTAGCAACGGGTACATTCTTACTTCGGGTAGCTCTACAGGTTTTTCTCTAACATGGTGTTCCCGTCTTTTTCGGCATTCCTGCATGTAGAGGAAGTTCCACTTGGGATCTCCTCCCCCATGTCGGTTGCAATCTTCTGCTATAGCCATGTCCTCTAGCTAAAAGAATCCTTCCTCTGGCCAAGGTCTATTTTACTGGTTTCTGTCCTCGGTCCAGCAAGCTAGCAGGTGACAGAATGGACGCACAAAGATCTCGCTTTCCTCTCATGCTACTATCTTCCTTGAGGACACTTTGTCCTTCCAGTGCCTTTGGTGGAGCAGCGTACATCCTTGTCGCTCTCCCCTCATGCGCACGCAAAGGTGCCATCTTATTTTTCCTGCGTCTTAGTTGGGTCAGTAACGGGCTGCCTTGGTCACTTATTTCCCAGTCAGCCCCTCACCTAGGTTGAAGGATTGGTGAGGCTCAGACATCTGCCAAAAGCCTCTCATCTAATTCTACCTCCGATTCTTCCCCGATCGGTGCCCTGTACCTACCCCGCTTACCTTATGTGGGGGAAGAGCTGCTCTTTTTTCTCGCTGTGCTTCCTCAGTGTGAGCTCTTGCTCTCTCTCTCCTTTGATCGCGCCTTATTTTGTCATCCCATTTAGTTTGCCTCCTTTGCTCTGAGGTATGCGCTGTTCTTTTTGGTCGGGCTTCGTCCTAAAATTCACTTGCTATTGTTTCCTTGACTGCCTGGGCAAATCCTGTAGCCTCACCCTCATCATCGGTTCCTGGATAATTGGGACTTCCTTCCTCACCCCCACTTGCTGTATCACTGTCTTGAACACCACAAATCTCCCTAACACACGTGCATGTTCACCTGAACCAGTGGGAGTGCGTTTTCTCCATGCTGCTGGGGTTCTATGTGTCAGACTTGACAGACGGGGGGGGGGTCAAGCTTCTGGGGGCCTTTTCACCAGACTTGGTTAGCGCTGAAATTGTTTGGGCATGCTGGCCTGTTAGTTTCTCATGCTTGGACCGAACCATTCATCGTTCAGTGGGGGGCCTGCTGTCATCTGCTATTGGTGGATTGGAATATCCTAATGCAGGGGGTACTAATGTGCGCTCCTCCATACCTGCATAAAGTGGGGAAGGTGCTGACGCCTTGCTTGCTAATTGTGGTGTAGGATTATCAATCTGGGCCTCCTTGAAGATGGCCCATAGTTCTAATAATGCCTCTCTCCTGTCTTTCTTTTGACCTGTGTATTTGGTTTGTATGTGGGTTCTCATATGTTCGAAAGCGTTAGTGTCCAAAAATCCCTCCTTTGGCCAGGGAAATGTGTGTGCCTTCGTCTGTGAGTACCATTCTTGGCAAAACTTATTACGTTTTTTAGCTGGTGTGGGGAACCTGGTTTGCAAGTGTTTTAATGGGGAATCCATGACAAGTCTGATAGTTTTAGTGGATATACTATGACTAGCTCCTTTTTGGGGAATCTTTGTTATGGTCTAATCGTGGGGAAAAATGTATGTTGTGTATTCCTATGTTTACGCTCTACGAGCTCAGCGTTATCGCCAAATTCATCAAACAATTCAGTATGAACATTTCATCGACTCAAATAACAATGCATGTGAGGGGTTGCACCGTAGGTAAAAAGTGCAACTGTCAACAAAACCAGTATCTGAACAATATCAACCTTTGGCGTCAAATACAGTTTGCAAGAAATAATAGCACCTTCATATGAAATATTGAGCTATCGACGAAAAAATGTGGGGCTTCTTTTACAAAGAAATTATGCAGCACAGTGCTGTAAGCCATTTTGCTGCGCCGAGCTGCGTCATTTTAAAAGCACAGGGATGCGTTGTATTAACAACAATATAACCCATCTGTGTGCTTTCCCCTGCGCTGGCGCACAGTTGGCTGCCATGCGCCAGCGCAGGCACCCTTGTGTCATGTTGCAAGGGTGCCTGCATTGCGGGAATGATTGTTTTTGTACAGTAAGGGACACCTTTCTCCACAAAAACAATCATTGATGTCATTTTCCTCTTTAGCATGCATAGAAAGAGGAAAAAATGAAGAGAAATAAAAGTATTTCTCATCGTTGTGCCACTCCTACGCCTCCCCTGGTGAAGTGGAGGATTCTGATGCATTCTCAGCATTACAAATTTTAGTAAATCTGGGAATGTGTCAGGTTCCATTGTTGTTGCGTGGGAAAACCCACAGCAGCACCCATGGAACGCCCCTTTCATGCAGAGTATTGCGTGAAAGGGGTCTATGTTTACAAAGCCATGAAAAGTCAAGCAGGGCAACTTTATGTAGCCTTGTAAATATGGGCAGGCACACTGTGCTGCCATTGTGTCAAAAAAAGTGACGCACTGGCGGCGCAATGGCCTTCTAAATGAGGCCCGCAATATTTAGGACAATCTTTGATCAACTTTTGTACAAAAATACTGTTTCCACTAAATAACAGCACCACAACATCACATATACATTGCATCAATCTCAACAAGAAACTGTCAGAGAAAGAAATGATGACTTTGTCAAAAATATCTTAGCCCGCTCCTAGCACATGCTGTTCTGTGACCAGGGGAAGCTCTGTGCGGTACACGGAACTAAGAGAGCCTGATAGTCTGCCAATATTGACTCCGGGACAAAGGTAATAGCAATAGTTTGCTGAAAAAAAGGAATAACTTGAGAACTAGAGGCCCCTCTTGGCCACACATGTTACAACTAGTTTCCCAGGTCCAAATCTTGTTCCCTAAATGTCCTAATCGCACCCTGTATCACACCCAGGGGCCATGCGTACCATCTGTGTCAGGCCCAATGGTCCAAGCGACCAACACCACTCATTCTTTTCAGATACCAACACTATTAAGAAACCGGTGGCACTGAGGAACCCTTTTAGACTTAAAAATAAGATTGAGGTGCCAGCTCCTCCCAATCAGGATATCTTCATCACAAAAATAGCATCCTGGGAACCATAAAGGGCTAGACAATAAATATTCACCTTTCCTAGCATGCTGAGTTTTGAAAAATTCGACTTCTGCAGGATCGCCTCCGAGGTCACCTTACGGCTACTCAGCTAGGACATGTAAAGCAGGTAATATGCCAGATTCTGTCAGTGGCAGGGCACTCAGGTTATCTTTTTACACTTCTCCCTAGTTTGCCATATTCCAAATGCTCTACTAAGGTTCAGATAGAGTCTCTTACACTCCTAGATGGCTGCTTCAGGACGGACCTTCACCCCGTAGATTTAGCAGAACGTCCAATCAATTGTGGTGTCTGCTCACCTTCTTTGCTGCGCAAATGTGAATGCGTCCGGGCGGGGTCTCCTTTCTTTCACTGCAGTCGGGCACAAGGTACAAATAAGCTCCGATGCTGCAAAATGTTGCTTGAACATGAAATACCTTGAAAAAACAAGAGACAAGAGGTGTTTGGCAAAACAGGAACAGTTTGTTTAATTAAACAAAATGGCTAGGAGAACAGTTATAGGGATAGTGTCTGAGAACTATCTCAACTTGCAATCGTTCTGAGATGAGTTTATATACAATTCATTGAATGCCATAAACAGTTACGGTGATCCTTGTATGGAAAGCAATGTGATTTTCTGCCTTTGGAGTCATAAATTAATCTATTCGATGGGGAATCCAGGTGGGCCTCGACCTTGCATGGATACAATGCGTTCAGAGGGTAACATGTTCAGATGTCCAGCATGGTGATTGCATCATCACTGTGTGTACTGTGTGTGCTGTGTCCTCATTGGCTATATGTTCCTAACTTATGTGGCATCCGACTTTATGATGTTTTGGAAGTGTGCGTACCCCTCCGACCATGTGTGCTTTATTGGGGCCAATCTCCCTGGACCATTGTAGTCCTATCTGTGGGATCGATCTGGGATTTTCTGTTCGTGCATTTGTCTGCCGGCTAAGTGTCACCCCACCTGTGACATGTCAATCAATGACCTCAGGCCTAGGTCTCAGAGTCTGAATGACTAAGGGCCAGATGCATCAAGCCATTTTGCGATCGCAAACAGTGCGAATCTCTAAAAATGGGCGTTTGCGATCACAAAATAGCAATAAGCAATGCATCAAGCAAAATCGCAGATTTTCCAAGGTATTCGCAATTTTTTGCGATTACCTATTTTGCGATTTCCAAAACTGCCAATTCTTATTTGCAAATCGCAATTGCGGAGGCGCAAAGCTATGCATGAAGATTCTCAAATTGCGAATAAATAATGAATCGCAATTTTGCATTCGCTAAATACCACCAAATCAAACTAGGTGGTAACCAGGTGAAAATAATCAAATCAGGTGGGAAACATTTTGGAAAGTATTTAAACAGGCCCAGAAGGCCTCAGAATGTTTCACAATGGCAGTGCTCTACGTCATGGCGAGGAGGATGAGGCTAAGAGCAGCATCACAGAGGAGAAGGAGGATACAGGAGCGCATTTTCAGAGTGCAAGTTACTCTGTTGGGGCAGACAGAGGAGGAAATCTATGAGAAGTATAGATAAATGCAGCAATGATACATGATCTGATTGCAGAATTAGACCCACTACTGCAGCGTCAATCTTGCAGGACACATGTCATCCCCACCCATGCGCAGGTCCTGTGTTCCCTGCACCTACTAGCCTCTGGTAGCTTCCAGGGGATAATAGTTACAGCAGGCGGTGTTTCCCAAAGTTCACTATCGCGTTTCTTCAACGCGTTCCTGGACGCTATGTTGCTGAGGATGCACCAACACATCAGATTCCCAACTAGCCCACAGGAATTGCTTGAAACTAAAATGGACTTTTACCAGATAGCCAACATGCCCCATGTAATTGGTTGCATAGATGGGACACATGTAGCCATAGGTCCCCCCTCAGCGAATGAGTATATCTTCAGGAATAGGAAGTCATATCATTCACTGAACATACAAGTGATATGCATTGTGAAGTACATCATCATGGACATACCCAGGGAGTACGCATGATTCCTATATCTTTAGGCACAGCGGCATACATACACATCCTTCTGGGGGTGAATTTGGAGAAGGATACCTTCTTGGTAAACACATGTCACTCTCTTATGCAGATTTTCATTTCCATGTGAATCATAGCAGTGACTAACATATTGGCTGTTTCTCCATAGGCAGACAGCGCATATGCTGTGCGCCCATGCATCTTGACACCATACCTGAATCCAAGCACACCACTTGAACACCGGTTCAATGCAGCACACAGGACTACGCGCAATGTGATTGAGAGGACCTTTGGACTGCTGAAAAGTCGATTTCGCTACCTACATAAAACAGGAGGCGCATTGCAGTACAGGCCAGACACCTGCTGTAAAATAGTTGCCACATGTGCCATGTTGCATAACTTAGCAACTGCCAGAGGCGTACCACTTGAAACATCGGATAGTGACCCCGATGAGGCCAAGGAGAACATACACCCACAACAAGCAGGAAGTGCAGCGAGTGCAGCTGAAGGGAGACAGCGATGTGCAGAAATTACCCAGATCTATTTTTGAGGTGGGTATTGATCAAATCAAACACAACACTGTTACTTTGCCAACTAGATTTATTTAACCCAACATAAACAGTAGTGTTATTGCACACTTGCGAAGCCTAAAAATAATGATGTGTAGACATAATGGTTTGTCATGGTACTTTACATCAGTCCAGACAAATGTAGTTTCTGGTTGCTACACCAAAAGCGATTCCTGTGGACATGGCCACACTATTTCCTGCGTCCCTGCACTCCCATTGCCCGTTCTGGGTGCTCTGACACATCCCTTTGCGAGCTCTCTGATCCTGACGTATTACGTGTGCTGCGCCTCCTGCATTCCGTCACTGGTGCCAAGCTGCTACTGTGGCTGGAGGCATCCTCACTTTCCCCCCCACCCATGTCACTACCGGCAGCAACAGCATTGGTCTGCAACTGCTCCACAGCATTTGTGACTTGGATCAGTCCCCTGGCAACATCTCCGCAGCAATGGCTCATTTCCAACTGCATGCCTATTGCACGTCGGGATAGTTGTGCAGTTGTAGTGCTAAGCCGGTTGATGGCCCTAGTGTACCCATCCAAGCATCCAAGAAATTGCTGGTGTCTTTTGCGATGTGACACCTGATCATCTTTCAAGACTTTGCATAGGTCCCTGAGTGCTACAGTCATCTCACCAAATTGTTCATTGGTTTCCCTGCGACCTTCCTGCACAGCTGTTGTTAGCTACTTGATACTGTCACTCATGTCCCCCATTTTGCATGCAAGAGTGGAAAGGTTTGCCTGCATTGACCGCATGTGTTTCACTTGCAGGCGCTGTACCCTTAACATGGCACTCTCTAGACCATCGTAGGATGTGGAACTCTCGCCTTCAGCGTCTCTCATCATTGCAGCTGCCCTGCTACTCCTGAATCTCATGTTCCTACGTTGCAGCTGTACACGTGATCTTGCTGTGGGTGTATTCACAGGCTGTGCTGTTGTAGGCTCAGGTTGTCCCTCATCCCCTGTTTCAAGTGCAGGCAATGGTGCCACTGTGATCCTGCGTCTTTTTGGAGTTGGTGTTGTGGGTGCTGGTGAGACTGCTATGTCTTCTCCTGACTGAGACTCACTCTCTGGTGGTGCATGTTCATCACTGTCCTCTGACTCTTGTTCACGTGCATCTGTGATGTTGAAGGGTGCATGATTAGTTAGCATATTTGGACATGTTTTCACTTTTGTACATTGTTTTGTGCAATAAAGTTATTTTGAAACACACTGTGTGTGGAGACTGACTTGCCTGTCACAATAGATTTTAACTGATCTGGTTTGCTACCCACCAGCCTTCCCTTGTGGTTTTGCTGACTGCAATTCCCATAATGCATTTGTGTGTTACAAGTAAAACATGGCCTGGAATACTATGTTCTACACTAAGCCAGATCTGACTTATGCTGTTTGTTTGCTAACACTGAAATGTGGATGTTAATTAGCATGCATCTTACCTTGGGAGGCACAGGGTGGTGCTGAGGAATCTATTGTGGTTACTCTAACAACTGCCTCCGGCTGCAGGGTGGACTCCACAAGGTCCTCCATGGCTGTGGGTGTTGTTTGGGTGGATGGGCCGCCTCCAGTTTTTTTGGCTTCAGCAAGCCTTTCTGCAACCCTTTCTTTGGCACGACTATGCAGGTCATACCACCTTTTGCACAAATCTGATATGCTGCTCTGAGCAACTCCCACTGCATTTATTTTTCTTTGCATTCCCAGCCACAATTTTCTTTTTTCAGACACTGGGACTGTTTTCCAAACAATTTATCATGGCTCCTCACCACTTCTTCTATTAGTATCTCCAACTCCTTTTCACTGAATTTCTTTTGCCTTTTTCTCTCCTTCTGTGGTGTTTCTGAAGCCATGCTGCTGACTGCACCAGTTTAAAAGTCCCAAACTTTTCAAATGTGCAGTGCTCCAACAGTCTGCTTCCTCCTCCTCACTCTCAGCACACAGGTAACAGCATGGGCGTGGTCACTTCCTGATTCTGACATCATCATGCTGCATAGTATTATGGGAATCGCAATTTGCGATTCGCTAATAGCGTTTTCGCAAAATTTGCGAGTCGGTATTTCAGGATCGCAAATAGCGATTGCGAATATTACCGAATAGCAATTTATTAGCCATTTTTTTCATGCATTCCGTTTTGCGATACGCAATTTGGATTCTGTAAAATTTGCAATTTGGTAATCGTAAAACGCAATGTTGATGCATATGCCCCATAGTATTTCTGAGTCTGAGTTGACGTAGAGTTCACAACGGGCGAATTTGTTAATAAAGATGCAATTTCGCTTCTATTCATAAATGTATCGTTCTTCATATTGACATCGGCTTTCTCAGAATTAACACGAGCATGGGATCATTCTTGCTCCAAATATATTACAGAGTTCATCTCTTCCACTGCATGGGATGATATATGGAATTCTCTCTTACATCATAAAATGTCCCCCTTCCCCTACAATGTAATTTCTGAACTGCTTACAGATCTTATGGAACCCCAGAACGATTACACAAGCAAGGCCTATTGCCATCACCTGCCTATTGGCACTGTGACCACCATACAGGAGAAATCGAACATTTATTATTTTATTTCAAGCATATCCAGCCTTTCTGGAAGGATATCAGGGAAATGCTTTAAACCATTTTTAATATTAAACTATCTCTAGCTCACTTGTTAATATCATTAGGTGTTAAAGCTTGTTCTGGTAGATCTTTAGTAGATTCATTGTCATTTTGCTATCAATAGGCATAAAAATGATACTTTCCAATTGGAGGAAATATAATATCTCCTATCACACATGGTCGGCATGGGTGTGTTTTTTTAGGAGTGCGGATAAAACATTACACAATGTAGATTTCAATAACAAATCCACCCGACTTTTATGGTCAAAACTGGATTTATATTTACAAAAGATTAACCCTCCATAAGTGTTCAAGTTGTTAAATATGCTCACTTACATGAATCTGCATCCTCTTCTTTTTCTTCTACCCTTCTTTTCTCTTTTTCCTCCTTTTTCTTTTATTTCCCCTCTCTTTGTCTCAAAGATTTTAAGAATTTCAGTGCATAATGTTTTTAACATATGCACCTTTTAACCCAAGATTTCACTAGTGTTCTGTCTTAGATTATTTATATTAGGCACTATTGTCATTGTACTGTATTAAAATGAACTTTCTGTATAATAAAAATATTTGAGATGAAAAAAATATATACCATTATGGGAGGTTCCGCACCCTTCGATTTGATGGAGACATGTAAAACATATATCTACACATAGGTTTTAATAAATCTCCACTCAAAACAGTAAGTACAGAAAAGTGAAGAGTTATAGCTGGTCAGAAATTTAGTTATAAATGTACAAGTGAACAAAAATAAAAGTACAGTTTATCCTCATCACCACCAGCATTTGAACTCTCATTCATTCTCCAGGTTTCAGACCCAAAGTCTTGCTAGTTATGCATTGATAATAATCTGCTTAGCATTTCTCTGCTTACTTTTCACTCTGCTCCTGATTCCGTTCCCATCACCCATAAGCTTCTTTGTCCTTAGACACCCTGGACTTATGTGAAATTGGTTTGCACCATTACAAACGGCAAACATGACTTTGCTTTTGGTAGATTGTGGTACTTTTCAACACTCAATCACTAACTCGCACAGTCATTATCTTCACTTACTTTCATTCTTGTGCACTCCATGATGGTGCGATTAAATCTTTCCACTATCCCCTTGTCCTCAGGATGATGCAGTTATGTGCTCCTATACTTTATGTCATTTATTGCCAAAAATTCCTTCATCTTTCTGGGACTCAACTGCACCTCATTATCTGCCAGTACAATAGTTGGAGCTCTTCTCTGATGAATACATTGTTCATATTATAAATCAAAGGCAAAGTGATATGGTCATGTGGTAATCATACTTTAATCCATCTTGAAAATGCACAGTAAAAGCCAATCAATACCTCTGCCCTGCAAAGACAGGGCCAAAAATATCCCATTACTCTACTGAGGGATTACTCAATCTGCCCTGTGAAACAGCTTATAAGGAAGACTGAATTCATTTCACACTTCCCAAATATTCGCTGTATCCTTCCCCAGCATTTCGTGTTAGCCCACCTTTGTACAACAAAACCCTAAATTTGGTTCACAAGCTTTATCTCTTCCTTCCCCTCCTTGCAGTGGTTAATTTGTAAAATAAAAAGTGCTGGGGCTCTCCTCAGGAGGCAGCGCTAACAGGAGAAATGTGCTGGTGCAAACTGCTTCCTGACCAGAGCCCCGGCACTTATTTTTCTGGAGAGGACTTGGCCTAATGGCTAGAGCTGCCGATTTCGGAGCTGGGGAACTGGGTTCGAGTCTCAGTGTGGCTCAAAGTTCCTGTGATTCTGGGGAAAATCATGTGCTTTGAAAATGAGTGTGTCCTTATTTGGTGCTATAAGTGCGGGTGCTGAGGATTAGGTGCCGGTGCTGAGCACCGGAAAGCCCCGGCTCAAATTAAGCACTGCCTCCTTGACTCACCACCATATCTTTTGCTACAGTCACGCAATTCATGTCCACTTATAGGGTTTTCTAGTTATGATTCCCTGCAACCAAAAATCTAAGGGCCAGATGTACGACCATTAAGTTGAGCGAGTCGCCAATTGCGCACAATTGCGACTCGCAATTTGCGACACGCTAAACTTAATGTACAACAGTGTCTCAGACACTGTTTGCCATTCCCAATGGGGTCGCAAATTGCATGCCTCATGAATATTAATGAGGCTGTCGCAATTTGCGACCCCATTGGGAATGGCTAGAACTCCCAGGGATGGTGGACTGCTGGGGTCAGCAGACCACGTCTGGGACTGCTTTTAAATAAAGCAGTTTATTTCTTTTTTTTAATGCAGCCGTTTTCCTTAAAGGAAAATGGGGATGCATTTAAAAAAGAAAAATTAAACTTTTCAGTTTCATTTTTTAAGGGCAGGCTGTGGTCCCGGGGAACCTTTAGTCAACCTTTCATTCGCTTACTTTTCCCCAGGCCCCGCAGTTTGCTAATTTTCAGAACCTTGGGCCAGATGTACGACCAAGGAATTTGTGACTCGCAAATTGCGTCGCAATAGCGACTCCCAAATAAGTCGCAAATTGGTATGTACAACAGTGTCTGCGACACTGATTGCGATTCCCAATGGGGTCGCAAATTGCATGCCTCATGCATATTAATAAGGCACTCACAATTTGCGACCCCATTGAGAATGGCTGGCCCTCCCAGGTTTGGTGGCCTACTGGGCTCAGCAGACCTCCATGTCTGGGACTGCTTTTAAATAAAGCAGTTTTTGTTTTAATGCAGCCTGTTTTCCTTAAAGGAAAACAGGATGCATTTAAAAAAAGAAAAATGAAACGTTTTCATTTCATTTTTTAAGGGCAGGTAGTGGTCCCTGGGACCACTGCCTGCCCCTAAAAAATATTTTCCCCTACATTTGCAAAGGGGAAGGGGTCCCCTGGGGGCCCCTTCCCATTTGCGACTGCATTACCACCCTCTTGAAGAGGGCGGTAAATTGTGAGTGTTTTGCGACCGCAGTTAGGGTCGTAAAACATTCTTACATAGGGTTGCGAGTCGCAATTAGGGTGGGACGCCCGTGGAACGCCCCTTCCTAATTGCGACTCGCTAAATAGGGTTTGTACATGCAGTTTTTGAATGCGGGAACGGGTCGCTAACCCGTTTGCGCATGCAAAAATGGGTCGTACATCTGGCCCCTAGTCTAGTAATATATTCCTATTCTGCTTTTCACATCTTACCTGAGACAGGGCGTGCACTGTTTCTTGGAAGTCTATTGTTCTTTACCACATAAAAAATCTAAAAAGGGTCTTAGAGCCCATCTAATACTGACCATTGCTAGACCTGTTCGCCAGTCTCCTTTCTCTTACTTACTATTGGAAGGCTTGCTCGTCACTCTACTTTCTCTTGCTCTTACTGGTCAGTGGCAGCTGTTTAGGTCTCGCGTAGTCAGCGCATGCGCTGTCGCAAGACCTATAGTAAACACAAATATGGAGGGTAATTTCTCCTGTCGCTTGCCATTGGTTGATTCTGGCATTGGTCTTCTTATCTGGCTTATGGTTGGCTTTTGATCCCATATGTCACTTCCGTTTTGCCTCCGTTCTGCAGGAAGCAGCACCGACCAACTACAGTTTAGCTCCGCTGCTGGCTGTTATCTATTCATTTAGGGACTACTTGTTTTCTTTGCTGCTCCCGAGGTTTGCACACTGCAGCCGCTGGCACATCTGCCAGCTCCTGCCCTCACCCGACGTCTTGCTCCACCGCTCTTTACTTAGGACCGATAACGCTTCCTGTCTGGCACCACCTGAAGCACTGGTCTCCGCTCTCACCAAATGAATTCAGACTTCACGGCCGCCACGCTTCATGTTTCATGAAACCCAGCTAGCGTGAAGCGGGCGCCGTGATGCTAAAAGAAGGCACAGACTCTTTAATTAAGCGCAAGGCCCGGGCTGTTAAAGCAGCGCCTCAGGCTCAAAGTCATTTCTCAACTCTTGCGTGTGGCAGGCACAGAGCACAGCCTATAATGAGTACAAAATACGTGGCTCGCCCAACTAACTGCTTCCAGTACTGAGCGGGGTATCGCTTCACAGCTTGATGCTTTTCCAACTGCTGTTTGCTGTGTTTGCTGTCCCCGAGACTCCAGCGTTTCCGACCTCTTAACATGTGTGGCCAGAAGAAAGCTGCGGGGTTGCCAGCAGTTTCTCAAGGCTGCTTTGCACAAACCATTCACAGGTCGAAGAAGAGAGCGTGAGCGCTGTGAAATCGGACACTGTCGGCCTGCGAGGCCAGTGACAAGTAAGGCTGCTCTTTATTTGTTTCATGATTGGGTTTGTTTCACTTTGCCTTTGATAACACCATTACGCTGATCTTCCCCTCCAAAGAACAAGCCAGTTCCAGCTGTGCGTGTGTGAGTTGCATTAAATTATTTATATTTGATTTGTTTGTGTGTGTTGTTGTTATGACATCCCTGTATCCATCAGGCTGTAGTATTTTGTATAAGTGATGGATTTGGAATTAGAAACCCCGTACTACAAAAAACGTAATAAAAAAAAAAACAAGGTATCTTTGTTTTATTTGGTTCCTGCTCGTATTGCTGTTTGTCTACGGCGCCCTATCTGTCAGCATGGTGTGCTCTGGGCAGACTTTGGTGCCAGAGCAGGATTTAACCCTCTACACCACAGCACAGAGCCATCCAGAGCAGGCGGCAACCCAAGCCACTTCACAGTCCCTTGGTCAGCATGCAGGAATGTAAGCTGTGCGGCCAAATTACAGACCAGTGCTGTTCTAATTTTTTTTCTCTTCATTTTCAAAAGGTCATTTTATTCTGCGGCTTCTAGTTTGATTTTACATTATTAAAGGGGCTGCTGGGCTGAGACCTCTTCTCCGGGTTCTGCAGCTCATTTTCATGCCAGATGTGTTGGAGGAAGGTGTTACAGCTGGAGCCTAGGGGCACATATTCCTGCACCAGAATCGGCGCCCGGATTACACCAAATGAACACACACACAAGATCGGAGTCTACCCTCCTTATAGAGTGTGTACTGACCAACGAGCAAGGCTGGCTTAAGGTGGCACGCACTGTACAGGGCAACGTGGAATTGTGAACAGTCTTCACAAAAAGCATGTGACGTAACATAGCCCCGAGCTTGAGGTGAGAGCCAGGGTGGGTCTCTAAATTAAGTTATATGAAGCAGCTCTCTGAGACAAAAGTTCAGCCGACCTGCAAGGAGTTAACCCCGGCATAAAAACGTGTTTGAAAAAGCTGTGCACTTCAAGAACAAAGACAAGATGTGCTGTCTGTGGCTCCCAAAGAAGACAAAAGGCAGATCACAAATATAGCTGCCATTGTAGTGTGTCCTGGTCCCTCCTCAAACACTCCCGTCTGCCAAATGTGCCGTTTAATAGCATTCAAAGACAATTCTTTTAGCCCTGCCTCCCGCCCCTGCTGTTGCAAGTTTTTCAAAGTAGTTGCTGACTTGAGAAAAACACATAATTAAGTACGTTATTTAGTACGTCTCCTTAGTTCGGGATTGTGAAATTAAGATTGCTGCTGTGCCCATGGCTTGTGAATCTTATGTGTTCATGCCACCTGCACATAAGTGCTGCAGCCCTTCACCCACCAATCCCTACGCGCCTCCCCACCCTCTTGGGTTCCTGCAGTGTGGTGTTGTGTATTGTGTACCATTAAATGAGTAATATCTGTACTCCGTGGCCATAGAAATGTTGGTAATTGGCACACAAATACACACAACATAATCACGTATGTACAGTTCTTGGAACCGCAGATGTGTGGTATGAGGCGCTTTTTTAAAAAAAATAAGTTGTATGGCCAAAGCTTTGCACCTTTCTAGTGCCATCCCAAACTTTTCTTGGTTGGCACCAGGGTGAATAGAGCAAAACTACGCCTGCCAGAGGGAACGCTTTTTTTTTCTATTATTTGTGTCTTGATGGTTTTTGGAGAGTGCTGCATTCTATTATTGTGACTTCAAAGTGCTTGGAGCTGAGCGACCCACAAGGGGTTGCAACTGCAAGAGTAGGGGGAGGGTCTTGCAGGGTCAAGACCTAGGTAAAGTGGGCAAAGTAGCAGTGTTTTTGCCAGCTGCTGCTTGATCAGTTACAGCAGGTATAATATATGTGTTTCCAGATTTAAACTGTTGATGCTGCAAATTCAACTTGGCAATTTTTAAAGCATTACAGGCTCTATAACAAGCATGTGCAAAACAATAGGTATTGCTTTACAGAAGGTTACTGCCAGTTTTGCTTTTTGTAAGCAAGGACTATAAGTTCAAAGTGTGTGATTAGGCACCGCTTGCAGGTTTTCAAAACAAAAGGAATTGTCATTTACAATTCCAGTAACTCAAACTCTTGCAAATGCGAGACCTATTGCATTGCAAATGCTTGTTTCATTTTGCTGTCTCTCTTGCTTCAGATGGCTTTGGGAGGATTTCGGTTTCAGTTCTTTGGATTCGATACACCATCAGACGATAGATTTCTGGATAAGCAGCATTTGTTTAACGAGCACCTGCTTTAATGCGGCACACGAGTACTAATCTTACTGGATAGTTACTTATATTTATTGCCAATCAACAAATACAGAGCGTGGAGATATATGCTAACGCTTTACAGTTCATGTCCTTTGACTGACAATAAAGAAAACGGGTCCTAAAGCGTCCCAGGCGCAGGTCATTTGCATGAGAAGTTGTCATCAACACCTGAAGAATCACAAACTTCAAAAGGGGGCTGACGCTTGCAGCATTGGCTTGGTATTTTCACGCAACACAGTTTTGCTTTCCCCTGACAACTTGCATGGATTACCAGTTCCACATTTTTAGTATCAACTCGAAAGAAGACAAGAAAAAAACAAAATGACATACATTAAAATATATATGCAGCTGACCTATAAAGTCCACTCGACCTTTCTACTCCCCGTTCCCAAAAAAAGAAACCTGTTGACGTGTCACAGTAAAACTTTAACCTGAAAACTACCCTCTCTAACTTCTAAGACTGTTCTTCTGCTGTGTACCCGCTGGGTGGACTTCTGAAGTGAGAGCCCTAATCACTTATGTTGGTGTTATTTAGCGCACCTGATAAATAACGATACCCATTGGGTACGTTATTTAACGGGTGCGATAAATAGCATATATATCTCATTTGTGGAGAAAAACATGCAGATGTTGGTGTTTAACGCACCAAAATCCACATATATGGTAAATACTGGGGGCAGATTTACAAGCCCCTTATGCCACTTTGCGTCATTTTTCCCATGTTAAAAATGACGCAAAAATGGCGCAAGGGGCTTGTAAATCTGCCCCTGGATGCTTTTCCCCAGTTAAATTTTGGCAGGTTTGACCTGCAGAAAAGTAAATAGGCTTGAGGTATTTATTGCATCTGATAATTATTGGATGCGTTAAATACCTTCAAACTTGTAATTACGACCCATGCATAAAAAGGGGTTTATGCACAGGTCTGAATTAAGTGACCCACTCATAATCAGGCCCAATATCTCTTTGCATCCTCTTTCTCTTCCGAAAATGCATGCCTTTCAAGTGGATTGAAAGAAAGCTCCGACATATTCTGCTTTACCACATCCGGGCGCAAAACCACTGCAAAGACAGAGACTCGGCTTTGCTGCTGGATACATATTGTACGTTTGGATCTTTCATTTTCCTATTTGCCAAAACACAAGCCAACAAGCATTGGCAAAGCCAGTAGGTATCGCCTATGCGAGATCTATTAGCATTGTCAATGATTTTAGCCATGTTGTACAGCAGCTCTGGCTGCTGTGCAGCATGGCCGAATGTAAATTATAAAAGTGCTGTGATTCTGCCAGCATTCACCACGTCATAGCACTTTATTTTTCTTTACTTTCAGCCATTGGTAAAAACATTGACAAAGCCAATAGATGAGACCTATTGGCTCTGCCAATGCATGTTCCCTTTTTCCGTTATATGCATTTCAGAACTACTAGGATTCAGATGTCAAATTGCTGCACAAAATTTCAGGTTACTGCCAACCACTTGAATGCATAGAAGAAATCTTCCACAGTTTCACTTACTCTTTATTTTAGCGGTCCAAGTAATGCCGTTCTAGAAAGATGTAAGGTTTTGGCACATAGGGATGTGGTGGGCATTTCTTTTGCCCAATAAAAATAGTCTATATTCCAGAAAATAGAGCTGTTCTCTCGCATGCAGGAGAAAAAGAAAGCATCAGCCCTCAAAAATGAAGGGGCTTATTTACAAGCCCCTTGCGCCGCCAGTATGTCACTTTTTCCCATATTAAAAGTGACGCACCGTCTAAAGTGCCACAGCAAGCCATGATTCCTTCTGTAGAGATGCTGGATTCCTTGGGGGGACCGGGAGGTTCCACTGTGTGTTGCCACTTGAAAAAATGCTGCTCCACACAGATGAGGTCTGAGAAGAGATTTAATGGTAAACTCAAAGACACACCACCCATGCTGGATCACTCTGTTGCACTTCTGTACCTAAAATGACCAGCACTAGTCCATTAATTCTAGAAGCTTAAACCATGGATATATATATATATATATATATATATATATATATATATATATATATATATATATATATATATATATATATATATATATATATATATATAGTTTATTTCGGCAACCAAGCCATAGAAAGTTTACATAGATAAAATCAATAGCAGAATTCATCATACATACAAAATTATTGCACGTGCAGAGATATGGATAAAGCTATTTTAAGGATAAAAAGATGGCGCAACTAGCAGGTCGTTGTAATGTTGCCGATCATAACCATATCATAGCTATATAGTAAATCTATTTCGTTATAGAGTGGGAATATATCCTCTAGTGCAACAGGCAATCTAAAAAGGAAACATTTCATATGATTATGTATAAAACACGTTCATAAATCAATCTAAAAACAGTTCATAAAAATAAACCTTCAATCATCATTTTAGGCAAGGCGAAAGAGTACACTAAGAGGCCTATTTAGTATTTGCTCTAGCAATTTACTATCATCATTAAAAATAGCAATTTACTATCATCATTAAAAATTATCTAAGGCCTTCTTTCTTTGTTTCCAAGCACAGTGCAGGTACTGAGATACTGTAAAGGCTAGTTGTTCGCTAGTGTCACTCTTGAAGAGTCTCGCAGCTTCCCAATAATGTCTCAAACCCATGAGTTTACATACAGCTATGAGCCATTTCTTTCGTGCGTGCCTATATAAAGGGCAGAAGTACGTGAAATGGACCTCCGATTCTTCAATGTTAGGGAAATTTGGGCAAAAATTAGAAGGAGAAGGCACATTAGCTCATTTCGAGGTATATATTCTCAGGGGTAGTAGCCCACATCTGTATTGGACATATAAGCATTTGGACTGAAATGGATACATTCTGTCCATATAGGGTTCACAACTTGGAACACACTTGTGATTCAGAAACTGCCCTGTCAGGCTGCTACCCGGATATGTTTCACACGTTTGCAGCAGAACTGCCTCCCAATATAGCTGTTTAACTTTTTGTGCATCTCCCTTAACAATTGACTCAGGGGATGTCCATAATTCGTCCATACCTGCTCTGTGTGATTTTTCTTTGATGTTCTTGAGCCATGGGGTGCATAATGACCTGTCAACACCTATTAGGTCTTTAACACAATCTCTATATGTTCCTAGTTCTTGCGTAGACCATAATCTAATCCAATATAATAGAGGTTTTATTAGGACTGTTAAGTGTATAGGGTTAAGGGCTAGGTCTAGTCGCAATGGTGTGGTGGGCGAATTTGGGGCGAGTTTAAATAAGGCCTTGATGAACTTATTTTCGATCTTAGTTAAAGACTCTGATGTGGCATAGCCCCATATCTCTGCTCCGTATATCGCAGATGTTACAGTTACTGCTCTATATACGGTAAGGACTGGGGACATTGCACCTCCCAAAGCTGCCCTGTATTTTCTCCCTATTGCATTGGCTTTCTGTTGGAGAATGGTTTTGCTTTTTTCCAACTGTGGACCCCATGTTTGACTATCACTTAGCCTCACCCCTAGATAGTTGAAATGGGAGACTCTTTCAAGAGGGAGTCCCTCGATGGTCACGTTGCCTCTGTATTTTTTATGGGGATTCATAAACATAACCTTAGATTTAATTCTAGTCTTCTTTCCTTGCAGATAGTATCGAAAGCATTTAATTCGGATTGCAGACCCATAGGTGTTTGGGAGATTAACAGGGTGTTATCTGCAAATATCAGAATCGGAGTGGGCACACTAGCTAGTTTAGGGGCATCATGCTTGCATTCCTTCCTCGCAGCTCCATTAATATATAACCTTAAAAGCGATGGGGGGAGGACACACCCTTAACTAACACCTTGGTTGATTGCTATCCTTTCCGTCAGATCCCCTACATTATTCCATCTCACCTTTGCATAGGTGGTGGCATGGAGCTCTATCAGTAATCTTAATAGGTCTGAGGAGATGCCATACCCTTCCAATACATCCCACAGGGTTTTTCTTGGCACCAGATCGAATGCCGCTCTCAGATCGATGTAAGCGACATATAGGTGGCCACGCTTCAAGGTGACATATTTCCAGGTTATCACCTTGAAGCGGAGGACCTGGTCCAATGTACTAGTCTTTATTCTGAACCCTGCTTGCAACTCATCAAGAATGTTATTTTGGTCTATCCATTCATTCAGCTTGAAGAGGACCTGTCTGCAGAATATTTTTTGGGTGTTATCTAGCAGGCTTATGGGTCTGTAGTTGGAGGGGTTTGTTCTTTCACCTTTTTTATAGATAGGTATTACAGCGCCATGCCATGTTGGAGGAATTGGATTACCTTTTAATATGCTGTTAAATAGGGCATTCAAATATGGGCACCAGATGTCGGGTTGGGAAAAAAAGGTCACCAGGAATATCGTCCATTTCTGGTGCCTTACCTTTTTTTGTTAGTTTCACTGCTTGGTAGGTTTCGGATAGAGTAAAGGTAAGCTGAGCTTCGCCTATGACGGATTTTTGTTCTTGTTTTGTGTTACTACATGGCCAAGGGCTCCATTCGGGGGAAGATTCTGAATATTTTTTTGACGATTTATACCATTATACAGGCTACTAAAATGGGTAACCCAGGCATCAGGTTTAATTACTGGATCAAGATTGTTACCAGTAGCTGGATTAACAGTTAATAATTTCCAAAACACTTTATGGTCTCCCTTCTCTAGTGTTTCAGCAATTATCAACCATTGGTTCTCCCCCCATTCCCTTCTACCTTTAAGTAAAAGAGTTTTATAGCAGTGCCTAGCCTTGATAATATCTGATCTTATGCCCTTTTTAACAGCTCTCAGTAGATGGGTTTTCCCTAGACAACAGGTTTTATTGAACCAAGATGGCATTTTTCTTTTAACTGCTCCTCTCCTCTGTTCTCTCATAAAGCATGGCCTCAGTTCTTCCATGAGTTCACAATGTGTAGCAACAAAGTTAATATTATGGACATTAGCAAGATCTATCTGAGAGAGTTTATGCACAAAAAGGTTGTATCTTTGTGTCATTTTCTTTGGGTCCGTCAGCAGGTCTACCCATTTAACATTTCTTAAGTTATTTGTAGTGCCAATTGAAGGCGTAGTCTTTAAAAGGGATCATCGAAAAGCTTGCACTCAATGCCTGGTGGTCACTAGCCG
This sequence comes from Calotriton arnoldi, assembly GCA_963921515.1. Taxonomy (NCBI): domain Eukaryota; kingdom Metazoa; phylum Chordata; class Amphibia; order Caudata; family Salamandridae; genus Calotriton; species Calotriton arnoldi. Next base: position 215,987 of record CAWUFW010004150.1, read on the forward strand.
GTCGAGGGACAACCTGCATATCATGTAAATCAGGCCATAGGTCATTGTCCACTAGTATATAATCAATCCTAGTGGTACTAAGACCTCTTTTAAAGATAGGACAAGGTGGACAGTCGGATTCCGTGTTGCCATTTGCAATTCGCAAGCCATAAGTAGTAATAAATTCTAGCATTTGGGCACACACTTTAGATGTTCTTGTTACCTTCTTATACTCTCGAGGGGGAGACATTTCTGGGTAAATACACCCAACCGTTGTTGGGATATTGGTGTTAATGTCTCCCGCTACAATTTGTAACGCTGTTGGATGTAGCTGACCCAACAAGCTGTCTAGTTTGTTTACAATAGGGGATTGAACATTTGGAGAAACTGATATAATGTATATATTCACCAAGGCGATATATCTAATACCTGTTTGAGTAGTAATTTTAATTTGCAAAGCAAGTATATCTCTAGAATTAGTGGGGATCATTTTTACCCCTGGAAACAAGTCCAGACTTAGTCAGATCAGGAGACCTCCTGATGGACGTCCAGCCGGGGAGGGAACTGCATTTTCACTAAATGTCAAGAATCCAGGACGAAGTATTGGATTAGTAGCCCACGTTTCTTGTAAAAATATAATATGATGTGAATCAACAAACATACCCCACTCTGGATCTAACAGTTTAGACTTGATACCCGCAACATTCCATGATAACATTCTTAGGCGGTCACCCGCTATCAAGCCTTGGGTATGGACGATGGTCTCTGTACATCCTCCCTGCAGTGTCATGTGTTCCTTAAATTGGTTAAAGTGGTCAGTTCCCTCAGGCCTAGCAGGGCCACTTATCATAGGGGGTATATTAGAGGGGAGCCATTCAATAACAGGAGAGTGGTATCCTTCTATAAGAGGATCAAAGCTGTCATCATTAAGTCAATCTATATCTGAAATGTTGGAAGAGCTAGATGGTTCCCTTGAATTTGGCTGACCCAAACATGAGAGTAATTTATGATTCTGTGACCTGTGAGACCGACATAGAACCCGGGGGTTGTAATTTTAGTCTAATTTGGATGTCATTTTCTGGTCTGAAGCATAGTTAGAATGCAATTAGACCTTCTGCTAAGGCTGTGTCCCTGAAAGCTACTCCTATATGGTCCCTCTCTTAAGTACCACATGCAAACCTTTTGACATTCAATATATCCTCTCTTATTATAGATTTGCATCCCCTTTTGTAACGTATCCAGTGGGTTACCTTGTTTACCAACCCCTTGTATGTTTTGGTATGTGCCCTCTGAATTTTGGGGACATTAATCATGTATACATCAAAAGATTTGTCATTAGCAAAAGCTACCTTATTCTTCCGATCCTTTATGTTACTTTCGGTAAGAGTATGATTGTATCTGGACCTCAGATCTACCTTTTTAGATTGTACATGCATCAGATCACGTGAGCGGGAGCTGGCATGCCTAGGGATAATATCAACAGGTAAGATTTCCTCCCCATCATGACCTCTGGTACCAATAGTTATGTTTTTACAATGCACTACGTGAGAACTATGTGTCCTACTATTTGCCAAATGGTGCACAGAATGCACAGTGTCAGTGCCTTCCAAGGGTTTTGTTTGTGCCATGATCAAAGCAGATAATGTGTCCAACTTATTGATTAGCAGCTTTGGCATCATATCCTTATTCACTCTTAAAGCTTTATTCTCATCCCTTAGGCCATTCAATTGTTTGTCCAGACCTACAGGGCCCTGGACCACTTGTAGCCCTGTTGTATCCAGTCCCCTGATTACAAGTGGGGTGTTGTTATCAGTGTTCTCCAAGTTTTCCAACACCATGAATTGGTTAGAGCATTCAAGGTTAATAACTAATTGTTCCTTGTTAGTACAGGTTGGGTCGACCGGTGGCTGTGAAGAATATGCTGTGGAGAATATATGGATAAAGTGGTCAGTTCCCTCAGGCCTAGCAGGGCCACTTATAATAGGGGGTATATTAGAGGGGAGCCCTTCAATAACAGAAGAGTGGTATCCTTCTATAAGAGGATCAAAGCTGCCATCATTAAGTCAATCTATATCTGAAATGTTGGAAGAGCTAGATGGTTCCCTTGAATTTGGCTGACCGAAACATGAAAATAATTTATAATTCTTTTTGACCTGTGAGACCGACATAGAACCCGGGGTTATAATTTCAGTCTAATTTGGATGTCATTTTCTGGTCTGAAGCGTAGTTCGAGTGCAATTAGACCTTCTACTAAGGCTGTGTCCCTGAAAGCTACTCCTATATGGTCCCTCTCTTAAGTACCACATGCAAACCTTTTGACATTCAATATACCCTCTCTTATTATAGATTTGCATCCCCTTTTGTAACGTATCGAGTGGGTTACCTTGTTTACCAACCCCTTGTATGTTTAGATACGTGCCCTCTGAATTTTGGGGACATTAATCATGTATACATGAAAAGATTTGTCATTAGCAAAAGTTAGCTTATTCTTCCGATCCTTTATGTTACTTTTGGTAAGAGTATGAGTGTATCTGGACCTCAGATCTACCTTTTGAGATTGTACATGCATCAGATCACGTGAGCGGAAGCTGGCACGCCTAGGGGTAATATCAACAGGTAAGATTTCCTCCCCATCATGACCTCTGGTACCAATAGTTACATTTTTACAATGCACTACGTGAGAACTATGTGTCCTACTATTTGCCAATTGGTGCGCAGAACGCACAGTGTCAGTGCCTTCCAAGGGTTTTGTTTGTGCCATGATAAAAGCAGATAAAGTGTCCAACTTATCGATTAGCAGCTTTGCCATCATATCCTTATTCACCCTTAAAGCTTTAATCTCATCCCTTAGGCCATTAAATTGTTCGTCCAGACCTACAGGGCCCTGGACCACTTGTAGCCCTGTTTTATCCAGTCCCCTGATTACAAGTGGGGTGTTGTTATCAGTGCTCTCCAAGTTTTCCAAACCATGAATTAGTTAGAGCATTCAAGGTTAATAACTAATTGTTCCTCGTTAGTACAGGTTGGGTCGACCGGTTGCTGTGGAGAATATGAAGCATCACGTGGGCTCTGGTTTACAGGGGCTGTAACTGCAGAGGGCCCGGATGAATGCTTAAAATAAGAGGCGATACTTTTCGATGGTTTGGGGCTGTTCCCCGCCCGACCTTTCCCTTGGCAGTTTGGTCCGTTGTTCTTTGACTTATGGGCTAGCAAACCCTCAACCTCCTCGATAAGTTCGTCACTCTCATCGAGGGTACAATTTTCTGCAGCATGACGTGGAATATTCCTTAAGCTGCCTACTCCTGTGTTTTGGTCAGATGCTTTTCTCTTCCCCAATTTAAATATTAGGGTGACCAATTAGACGGGATTAGATAAAAAAGTTAAGAATATATAGCCTATTCCCAGGGTACATACAGTTCGTGTTGGGGCACGGGGGAGAAAGAACCAAGGGGGGTGGCCCTGCCCTGCCTCTTCCTGGCGCTGATGGGTGCAGGACGGGCCCGCCCTTGGCCCGGGCGTGGCCCTGGCGTGTCCCGCGCTGAGGGGCCTCACTTCAGCCTTTATGCGCCTCCAGGCACAGATTGTGCGGGCGGATGGTTGCTGGGGTGCCTGGGGGCTGTAGTCCGTGCCCCGGTATCCTGGTTCTCGTTGTTTGAGGTCCCACGCAGCGGGGCCTCACATCAGCCTTTATGCGCCTCCAGGCGCAGATAGTGCGGGCAGAAGGTTGCTGGGGTTCTGGGGGCTGTAGTCCGTGCCCCCGTGTCCCTGTTCTCGTTGTTTGAGGTCCCACGCAGAGGGGCCGCACGTCAGCCTTTATGCACCTCCAGGCGCAGATAGTGTGGGCGGAAGGTTGCTGGGGTGCCTGGGGGCTGTAGTCCTTGCCCCGGTGTCCCGGTTCTCGTTGTTTGAGGTCTCGCACAGCAGGGCCTCAGATCAGCCTTTATGCACCTCCAGGCGCAGATAGTGCGGGCGGAAGGTTGCTGGGGTACCTGGGGGCTGTAATCCTTGCCCCGGTGTCCCGGTTCTCGTTGTTTGAGATCTCGCGCAGCGGGGCCTCATGTCAGCCTTTATGCGCTCCCAGGCGCAGATAGTGCGGGCGGAAGGTTGCTGGGGTGCCTGGGGGCTGTAGTCCGTGTCCCGGTTCTTGTTGTTTGAGGTCCCGCGCAGTGGGGTCTCACGTCAGCCTTTATGCGCCTCCGGGCGCAGATAGTGCGGGCGGAAGTTTGCTGGGGTGCCTGGGGGCTGTAGTCCGTGCCCCGGTGTCCCGGTTCTCGTTGTTTGAGGTCCCGCGCAGCGGAGCCTCACGTCAGCCTTTATGCGCCTCCAGGCGCAGATAGTGTGGGCTGAAGGTTGCTGGGGTGCCTGGGGGTTGTAGTCCGTGCCCCAGCGTCCCGGTTCTCGTAGTTTGAGGTCCCATGGATAATTTGGAAACAGTAGGGCAGGTGTGAACTCCACAATGTCCTTTTGCCACATTGGCAATCTGTATGCAAACCATCTAATCCTGATAGAGTACAAGACTCCTGGTTTCCATGGCAAGTGGTCAAAACACCAATGAATCCTTGCCCAACTCTCAGATCCCCAAAAGGCTTCGCTCAGCCAACTTCCATATGTTTTCCCATTGTCTGGGTCGAGGGCGCTTGAAAATCGTCAGCAGACTAGATAATACATATAGCTTATCTGTAGAGAGGAATTAATACAAAATGCACTTCAAGCACACACAACAGAAGCACATGCAAGTTACAGGTGGTATCAGTTTACTACACAAATGAGTCTTTGTGGATCATGACCTTTTGCTGAGAAATCTGGGTAAAGTGAACAAAGGAAGTTGCTTTCATGTTTGCAGTGGTTGTGTGCAATCAACTGATGATATGGTCTCCCTGGCATGTTTTATGTGCTTCATTAAAAAAAATGTTTAGGCAAAGCCTTAAAACAACAATCCACTAAGTATGGGTTTTAAAAATGCAATCAACAAGGTATGCAACCTTCACTTCATATCAAAACATACCTAAACCATTTTACAAGCCCAAAGCTAAAACTCTAACTAGTACGTTTATCCATATTTCATAAACAATGCTCTTAGAAATCATCTCTTATGTATTAAAAACGTGGTGTTATCAATTAACAAATACTCGGTGGAGATCCTAAAAGCTAGCATGTTTGCCCATGTGAACTGCTTTAATTGGACCTGTTCCTCCAGATTCTGCCCCCTTGCACCGATGGTGGACTGGTTTTGCTAAAGATTCCCACAACTAGTTATCTCACACTGTTACTAATAATAATCATTAAGCTTGATTGAGAAGGATGAATCAATTTGTAGACCATCCTCTGTAGTTATAATATACAAAAACTTTGCAACATCATCAGATTAGTTTCAGGAAAGATATAGGCTGTTAATTAGCGCAGATGTAAGGGTTCCTGCCACCTTTTGGAGTATCAGAAATCACCACTACCTTAGAAGACTCTGCTTTACACCCATGAAACCAAACAACATGTTGGAATATGCACAAGCCATAGTGAGGACAAAACAGACACAAAAGTCAATTGGAATTCAGCATGAAAGTCATCAAAACTAAGGTCCAGATTGAAAAAACTTTCACGCAATGCAACGATGCAAGACAACTTGATGCACTGCATGAAAGGGAGAGGGCAGCAATGCGCCATATCTATCAAGATATGGGGCATTCCTGTCCTCTGCCTGTGCTGGCCCACAAAGTGGCTTTGCGTGGCTTGGCAAATCCCATTCTAGGTTTTGTGCCACCCTGAGTCCCTTTGTGTGGCGCAAGGGCAACGCAACCCTTAATATATCTGGGCTTAGGTGTCTTGCCTATGTTTACAGACATAATAAACGAATGAATCCCCTCTCTTGTGACAGGATTGGATACCACCTCTATATCCTCCATAATGGCATGGTAATGGATTCTATAAAAACTGTGCCTCACTTTCATTTGTTTAGGCATCATTTGTGGATAAATACTTATACATTTCTAAAAGTAAACTGTATATGGCTTCATTTCCCTGAACACTATAACTATCAGTTTCCATAATTTAGGTAATCACTTTGAACGTTTCAGCTTTCTTCACTTCATGTGCAAATTTTTCCCAGCATTTTCTCCCTTGGCCGAACATTCCCATCCAGGATTGCTGAAAATATAATCAGCCTTCTACCATTGCTGTGGAGGTACCCTTTACCACAGGGGAGGTAGTACCTGCTGCTGTGAGTCTATCAGCATGTACTACTGAGAGGCGATGAAGGCAAAATATGCTCTAAACGTGACCCATATGGGGTTGGCTGCTTAGGCAAATGTATTTTTCCCAAAAAGAAAATTAGGACAGGCTAACACATGGCCATGCCAATTTGAAAGCCCAAAGCCTCAGGCATGTCACCCCACCTAGTGGGACCATTGCCCATGTCTTAAAACCGATAGGCCATATCCAGGTTCTATCAATCAATCAATCAATCAATCAATCATTTGTATAGCGCGCTACTCACCCGGAGGGTCTCAAGGCGCTTGGGGGAGGGGGGTCCGCTACTGTTCGAACAGCCAGGTCTTGAGTTGCTTCCTGAAGGAGAGGTGGTCTTGGGTAAGGTGGAGGTGGATGGGTAGGGAGTTCCACGTCTTGGCAGCCAGGTAGGAGAAGGATCTTCCTCCCGTTGTGGCTCTTCGGATGCGGGGGACGGCGGCGAGGGCGTGGTTGGTCGATCGTAGCTGGCGGGTGGGAGTGTAGAAGGTCAGACGGTCGTTGAGGTATCTGGGGCCTTGGTTGTGGAGGGCTTTGTGTGCGTGGGTGAGGAGTCGGAACGTGATTCTCTTGCTGACGGGGAGCCAGTGCAGGTCTCTCAGGTGTCTGGCGATGTGGCTGTGTCGGGGGATGTCCAGGATGAGTCGAGCTGCAGCGTTCTACAGGCAGTAATCAGAGCGAAACCATAAAACATTCCAGTATATCATTTCTGTGCCTCAATCTTCAAAGAACGCATCTTACAATCACTACCCAACTTAAGAGGAAACTCAATGCTTCCCTCAAACATCAGCCAGTTCCTCGTGCACCTAAGCAGATGATTGCAACCCAGCTACTTAATAAACAGATGACCAAACAATTCAATAATTAATTGTCTTGTTTCAAACTCTCTTATCCCTGTGAAATCCCACTGGCTGCTACGCAAGCGCCAATTATGTGCAGAAGATACCTTAGTCATTACTAGGGAGAACTGTCTGTCAGATCTTGAGCATGATTTCACAGCTCCCTTCATCCTGGTAGATCTTTCACAGACATGTCATGTAACATTACTGAACAGAGTGGAAACTTGGGGTGTTATTTGCTAAGGGTTCGCCTCTACACTCATATTTACTTTTCATTATTAAAAAAATCAGACACAACTGGTTCAGGTAAGAGCGGTGGGGCAGGCCAGGGCAGTGGGGGAAGTTGACAGAAAACGGAAAAGGGAAAATAAAATAAAAAATAAATAAAACCACTTACCTTGCGATTTTCGAATAACCGACTCTGCGATGCGGCGAGCACAAGGTAAGTGGTTTTATTTTATTTTCCCTATTCCGTCATCTGTCGACTTCCCCCCAACACGCCCCGCCTCACCGCCACACCAATCTTACCTGAAAAAAATGTGCGTGTTCAGCATGAAATCATATAACATCACATAAGCACTCAACCAACTCTAAGTAAATAACCCCTTTTGTTTGGAGTAACAGGGTTAGCCATGAGATGGACGGACTTATTATGCCTCTATGACTGCTGTTATCGAATCATGATTGGCTTAACCACATGCTACACATAAAAGCTACCTCATGGAGTACGTCAAAGCTCTTACCTATCATAAATGCTATTTCAATGTATATATACGAACAATCAGATAACGCTCACAGAAGGTAATTTTGCCTCAAGTCTAATTTCAAATTTATACCGGGAACAAGCCACTCCGTTTTCAATTGTGTCGTGTTCTTTACTTCAAGGACCACACAGGAGACCAGGTAGGCTTTCTGACTTCTTTATTATTTATATAGTGTGCGCTGCCCACATGCACGTCTGCCCTTCTTCGCTGCTCCTCCCGGACTGCCCTTCCGCCCCTTGACCGGAAGTGGTGTCCAGTTGCTTCCCTGCCCTCTTGCCCAGTGCAGGGTCCTAGTGCCTTCCACCCAGGCCACTACATCTCCCCCTTTTGTCACACAGGAAATCAGTCGAGGGAAGAGAGGAAAAATAGAACTTGTAGAGATAGTGAAACAGAAAAAAAGAGAGAGAGGAAAAAGAAACAGAAAAAGAAAAGACACGAAAAGAAACTCGCTCCCAAGAGGAAACGACACGTGTGTACTCCTCACTACATTTCTTCAATGAGTCTCTTTGGCCTTCTGCTCGCTCTCTTTGGACAAGTCTCTTCCTGTTGTTCGTCCTTTCCTTTCCCGTTGTGATCTGTCGCTCCGTCTTCTCCACTTGCAGTATCTTGGCCCTCTTCGTTTACCGTCTTCAGTCCTTTGAAGTGAGAACTGTTTCGTGTTACTTGGTGGTATTCTGACGCCGCTGTAATCATCGGGCCCTTTACTTTTATGATCGTGAGAGGTTCCTTTGAGAACACGCTGTCAGACTTTCGTTGTTGTCGCTGACGTACTACCACGGCGTCTCCTTCTTTGAGGTGTGACGGGGTGGCATGACGCCTTGCATCAGCATATGTTTTAATTTTTTCCTTTGCTTCCTTGTCTTTGGCTGCAATGTTGCTGTGCTCAGACGGCCCTTTTGCTTCGATCTGTGGTAGTCTTGTTCTGCTGGTTCTCCCCAGTACTAGCTCAGCCGGACACTTTCCCGTGGAGCCATGTGGTGTGTTTCTGTAGTCTCGCAGAACCTGGCATAGCGCTTGTCCAATGGAGATCTGTGCCAGTTTTGCTCGCTGAACTGCCTTCTTGATGTTCCCCATGAAGCGCTCCACCATGTCGTTCGCTTGTGGCCACAGCGGCGTCACCTTCCGGTGATGAATGCCCAGGTAAGACATAAACTTTCTGAATTCTTCTCCTGAAAATTGAGGACCATTATCCGTTTTCAGTGTTTTTGGGGAGCCCCATGCTGCAAATATGTCGTCCATGATTGGTAGTGTCGCTGTTGCTGACGTTGAGGACACTGGTCTCACTATGGGAAATCGTGAGTATTCATCAATGATCACGAGCAGGTAGGTGCCCGTTTCTAGTGGCCCGAAGAAGTCAGCCGCTAGCGTTGTCCACACTGCTCTTGGAAGTTCTGACATTTGTAGCGGTTCTGGGCTAGCTGGCTGTCCCGTTACCTGACAGACGTGACACGTCGCGATGGTGTCTTCCACCATTTTGTCCAGGCCAGGGAACCATACTTTTTCCCTTAGCATCTTTTTCGTCGCCACCATTCCACGGTGTGACTCGTGTGCCACGTTGACAGTCATTCTCCTTAATGAGCTTGGTACCACTATCCTTGTTCCTCTCATCATTATTCCTGTTTCTGTCTCTGAGAGTTCCTCGTGTATTTTCTTTAACGCCAGCATTTCCTCCTTGTTTACTTGTTCTTCCCAGGTGCAGTTATTGTTGATGTGTCTCCATCTCTGCATCCTTGTCGTTTCTTTAGCTAGCTGCAAAGTGGCATCCTTGGCTGTCTCTTGCTCCAGTTCCGCTATTGTTATTGGCGCTGGAGTGTTTTGCTTCAAGACGAAATTTAAATATTCCTCAGCCATTGATGTGATCTCTGGTGACTGTGGCAAAGGGTGTCTCGACATGTAGTCAGCCGGGTTGTGTTCTTTCCCCGGCTTGTGCACAATCTTGAAATCGTAGTCCATCAACCTTATGCCCCAGCGCTCAATGCGCGGCGGCATCTTCGCTGCTGGATTGCCATAGATTGTCACCAGAGCTTGATGATCTGTGATGATGGTGAACGACTTCCCATAGATGAACATGTGATAGTGTTCACATGCCCATACCACTGCCAGGCTTTCTTTTTCTGGTTGAGAGTATGGTCTCTCGATATCGGACAGGCTTTTGCTTGCATATGCAACAATTCTTCTTGGTGAATCTCTCCCCGGCAGATGTTGCGCTAGTATTGCTCCTAACCCTACTGGGCTGGCATCTACCGTTAGTTCCGTGCATAGCGACGGGTCAAAGTAGGCGAGGTGATCTACAGTCATTACAGACTCTCTGATGGCTTCAAATGCCCAGTGGCACTCTTGAGACCACACGAACTTCTGACCTTGCTTTGTTAACTCCTGGAGCGGTGTGCTCACTGTGGCAAAGTCCTTGATGTACCGAGCACAGTAGCTGGCAAGTCCTAGGAATGACCTCACTTCTGCGACATCCTTGGAAGCCTTCGTGTTTTTCAACGTTTCCACTTTGCTGGGATCCGGTCTCATCCCTTTCTTGGAGAAAATGTGACCGAAGAATACCAATTCACTTTTCCCAAGTTCACACTTGTCGGCGTTTAGGGTTAATCCCGCTTGTTCCAGCTGTAGACATACTTGATGCAGTGCTCGGTCATGTTCCTCCTCTGATCACCCAAATACTAAAATGTCATCACTATAGTTTAGGCTGTTCTTCACCGGCCTTATCACCTGCCTTATTGTTTCTTGAAATATTTCTGCAGCCGACGAAATGCCAAAGCTCAGTCTCTTGTAGCGAAATAGCCCCATGTGCGTTGAGAATGTGGTAATGTATCGTGACTGTTGGTCCAGCTCCAGTTGGTGGTACCCTTTGCACAAGTCTAACTTTGAAAATGTGCATGCACCCGTGAGACAGCTGATCATCTCATTGAGATGGGGCCCTGGGTGCCGTTCTCGCTCGATTGCTGTGTTTGGTACCCTCATGTCTACACAGATGCGAATCTTGGAGGTGTTCTTTTTCGGGACTGCCACTATCGGAGACACCCAAGGCGTCGGCCCTTCCGCAGGCTCAATGATGTCCTGGGCTAGTAAGCTTTGAATTTCCTCTTCTACTTGCGGTTGCAGGTGTATCGGCACCCACCGATGATGCTGTGCAATTGGTTTGACCGCTTCGTTAATGTGCAGTGTTATCTGTTTTCCTTTTAACTTCCCTAGGCCCTTCAGGAGGGCCGGATGTTCTTGCAAAATGTTCCCTTTTGTCGACATGTGGTATGTCATCGCCAGTAGACCCATCACTTGTGCCGTGACATTGCTTAGGAGGCACGGTGCTGGGACGTCACCTTTCAGCACATGTACCTCTTCTTGGCAGGACCTTTCCTTGTACGTTAGTGTCTCCGTGAACTTCCCCATGTTCTCTACCGGCTTCTTGGATCCCCATGTGAACACATCAACCGTGGACGGTGATAGCGGCGACTTCACTTTCATGTTCACGTATTCTGACATGCACATGATGTTGCATGTGGCCCCGCTGTCAAGCGCGAACTGAGTGCTGTGCTGTCCCACTGCAATGTCCACTGTTGCTGTTTTCTTTATTTTGTCTTTTTCCACGAGGTTAATGTGCTCTTGTTCTTGGCCCTGCTTGGGGGCGTCAGCCATGAGATACAGTCGTGCTACCCTCACAGGTGCTGTTGCTTCTTCTGACTCATCAGAGGAACTGTGGTTTGCCGTTTCCATGTGCCGGCGTATCGAGTGAATCAAAGAAACATCTCAGAATGCCTGAAAACACCTACTCTTTTTGAATGAATGAGAACTTCATTTGAATGAAACAATCTACAAGTCAAAGACATAAGAAGAGATTGTGGTAGCACTCATAAAAAACATATACACACATTCAGTAGGGCTATTTTGAGGGCCAGCACATTCTGTATTGATACATCTTTGGCGTTCTAGAAGAGTGAATACCTGTGTTTGCTTCTTCTCGTTTTTGGCCCAGTTCACATTCCAAAATACACAAACAGTTGGGAAATTGAAGGTCTTCTCTATAAACAAATAGATCAACAAAAAACGAGAAACAGAGCACATACAGTGTAAATCCATCGGATGACTAGCACAATAACGATTACAAAGGCCTACTAGTGGACACAATAAGCTCTATGAACACAGGCAGAATCCAGACAAGAATTTCCAAACATATTTTCTCATGCAAGAAGGGAAAATCCCCACCCAACTCTAAACTGAAGTTACAAGGAAAAAAAGCTCAGAGACGCAGTGACATCAACCAAAAAAAAGTAACAAAGGAAAAAGACTGTGATTGATATAAAATGAAACACTTCCAAGAGAAGCACTTGAGAATCAGTTGATGCTTAGCCAGTCAGTCAGGAGTTTCTAATTCGTCACATGCAACAAGATCCTTAATTGACCAGGGCCTGAACTGATGTTACACATACCTTTCTATGTTGAAGCAGTGATGAGAGCAAAACATGGTAACCACGTCCAAGCAGTGGTTTACTCACCGCTACCTCACTGCAACTAGCCCAGTCTGTCACCTGTACCCTGCATCCCTAACCAACATCTTTTTCCACCATCAGCTCCACCTCTTGTTCCTTGCTTACCAAAGGTTTTCATGTTCAGGTCAGAGCTGACCTCCACCCAGTATGACATTTGAGGTTAATTATGAAATGGAGGCTGCCCTTGCAACAGCCCCATCCATACGTATGGCCATGCACCTACCATAGACCTTTATGCTCAGGTATAAGGATTCAGCGGGTACGCAGAAACACATATGTGTTTAGGCCAAAAGCCATGAGGGCACTGCATGGCCATGCATGTGTCTATTCAATGCAAATGAGGCTCAAATGCCCTTATGCTTCCACAATCCTCAGCACCCACTGAACTAAAAGATAAGATGATGCCAACTGTAGTAGCCAAAAATCTGTAAATGGATAAAAGTGTAGCATAAGGCCTAATGACACCTAATACAACCTGTTTGCAAAGTAAAGACAAATACCTAAACTCACCACAAAATATGAGAAATTGAACCCATCAAACATGTAAAAGAGTAGCCTTCGGAGTATTCTAGTACATACAAACATAAACCAAACAATTCCCAAGGGTACTCAATCATTAATCAAGTTTCACATGTATCCAATTAATGTCTAGGTGTGCAATTAATCCACTGCATGTATCGGAAAACTTAGTTTAAACATGCTCTAGGTTCCTTCACAGTTCGTTACTGGATTAATTGATGATGTTTTTTCTTCTTTTCAGCCATGCGCCTACCAGGGTAAGCTTTTGTAATTTTGCCCCCACTCACAATGTGGTTTGTGACCCACTCTATTAATTCTGTTGCTTGTATTTTGAATTTGCGTTTATTATAAAAGAGAAGACTGTCTTGTCGATGATGGTTAAAAACATTTCTGGTCAGGAGGACCAAAACGTCATCAATCTGTTGCTGATTTTTTCCTTATGTGCATCAATCGACTGTCTCGCAGCCTTTGAATTAACAAACTGCCTCTAGAACTGCAACCTTGTGCCCCTTGTTTTAACGAGTCACGTCCTACTGAATAAATATGCCAATTTGCAACAATGTAATGCTTATCCACATATGGTAACGTAAAATAGTTTACTCTTCTTTGTAGTTATTGCCTTGTATATAATTTGAACATACTTATTGTTTTCGACATTGTGAGCACAATCTTTCTGAATAGTTTTATTCTCTCTGAATTATGGCACTTTAGCTAGCCGGTCTTGTGGTACCTGCATTGCATTAATTCCTTTAGTAGACATTAGTTGAAACTTCATGAATCTTGAATAATTATTGACTACAATCTGAAATAATGTACTTAATGTTCATCAACAACTATAGCAAAAGCTTTAGAAATGTAAAGAACCATATATTCAAGCCAATAGCCTGGACAATACAATAATCCGTAAACAAATGTCTCCTCATATAGAAACGCATGGCAATTATGACTGCCATCATGCAATATCAGCTTACAGCCAACAGAGGTTCATTTAATGTACTAGTTACCTAGGATATCTATTACATTCATGCTGGAGATGTAAGAAATGTTTAAACTCAGCTGCCTAAATATCCATATTCCTTGACTAAGACTGCATTTTTACTATGCATAAAAGGTACTAAGCTCGGTATTCTTTTTTGAGTGATTTTCTCTTATTGTAAATTTTATTGTTGGAAATGTATTTTTATATCTATTCCAGGAAAATGAATGCTGATGCATACGTGCTTTACATTTGGTAAGATACGCTTTGTATAATTCAAACTTCAGTGACATTTATTTTAAGACCTGTTTTACTTGAAAGAGACAATATTGATAATTATGATATTCATTTATAAACTTCAAAGGTTTCTGATGGTCATTGAAACTATGAAGTTGATCTTTAGATTTGTTTTTCAAATAGACATGATAAGAAATCAAGTAAGATATGATTTCCTCCCATGCCACAGATTTCAACGGAGAATTTCTTTTCCCCATCATATTTCTGGTTAAGTCTTTGAAAAACATTATGTGGATGTTATGACTTAAAATCATATCATTCTGCTCTATTGTTTTTTATTTTAAATACTGTCCTTCTCTACAAACCTCAAAGGTATTGTACCAGAATATTGTACCTCAAGTCTCATCCTACCACAATACTGCAGCCAGAATATCAACTAACACAGTTTCATGTAGATATGTAAGTAGGTATGTATAGATTTAATATTCATAACTCCACATACATATTCCTTGACAATAGATATATCTTCATGGTATGTAGATGTGGAGTTAAGAATAATACATCTATTCTTACCAAATCTATTCTTCATTTCCCATCAACCATCTGCACAGGAAGTGACAACACTGGATCTCCCATCAATCATCTGCACATTAAGAGACATGATTGCACTTCCCATCATCCACCTGCATAGGACGTAGCATGACTGCATTTCACATCATCCATCTCCACAGGAAGTGATATAAATGGTTTCACACCAAAACCTTCTTTAAATGAAGAAACAAAGCAAGAGACTTTATTTGCCATCACTCATCTGCAGAGAAAGTGATATCACACGATCTCCCATCATCAATCTGCAAAAGAAGTGACATCACTCCATTTACAATCATCCATCTGCACAGGAAGCAACATCACTGGGTTCCCGTCAAAGCCTTCTTTAAAAGAAGAAGCCAAGAAAGAAGACTTAATTTCCCATCATTTATCTACACAGGAAGTGAGATCATTTTCTACTTCAATCAACTTTTCAGGGCATCCTCATCAAAGAGTGGAAACAGACAAGGGTGTTACCTGTTTTGTCCTGCTAGAGCTAGGAAGGACCTTGGACCAGGACCCCTGTTCCACTAAAACCTGCAAGGTAATATTTAAGCATGTGCCTCACCCAGCAACCCATACTAATCCCCACAATCACACCCAGACCTATATAACCGAAAGAGTCAAATAGCATTTGAACAACACATAGACTCAACCTTGTACACATACCATTAACTACTACAAAACTCACATTCCAACTCATGTACATTAACTCACGCTCTGTAGTCCTCCACTCATCAGACATCGCAAACCTCATCACCTTTCACAAACTTCATGCCATCTTCATCACAGAAACATGGATTACCCCCACATCCTTGCACATCCTAGATGTCTTTTTTCCCACTGGCTACAGTATCCATAGTGTGGACTGTGCACATAAAAAGGGTGATGGCCTCGCTGTCATCCATAAGTTCTCCTGGTCCTGCACCCAGGGCAAACAAGTAACACTCAACTCCATGGAGCTGCTGACATGCCATCCCACTCTCTGCAACTCAGACTGCCACCATACATCTCATATACAGACCTCCTAGACAGAACAAGTAGTTCAAATCTAAGATCTCCTTGCCTCATCATCAACACCACACTCTTGGATGAGGGCAGCCTCCCAGACAGCTCTAGCTTAAAAACATGAGACACTGTCTTCAACCTCATCTATACACTCAATGTGGTAAAGCATATCAAACAACCAACACACTCCAAAAGCCACATCCTTGACCTTGTCTTCTCAACATTGCCAACAATCCAACGCAAACCATCCATACACCTGGACTGCAAAGATAATTTTGTCATCCCATTATCTCTGCTCAGCATCCTACCAACATACTAAGGAGAAGACCGAACCTTCACATCCTTCAAAGATTTCTCCATAGACGACCTAATGCTTGAACTTATCTCTCACCCTGTCAACTTCACGTCTGGCACCAAAACTCTTCTAAACAACTTAACACTTTTTTGGAAAACTAGGTAAACATCAATGCCCCAACTGAAACATGAAAGCCAAAGTGTTCAGCACGCTGGTACTGTAAAGACCATGTTGATATTAAATAATCCCGCCACAGACAGGAGAGAATATGGAAGAAAAATTGAACTCAGATAATGACCTGATTCTGAGGTCCCTATGTGCAACGTGCAGATACCTCTTCACATTAGCCAAATAAAAGTACCACATCAACACCATCAGTGAAGCCACCAACAGAAGCAGAACATTATTTATATAATCAAGCAATTCATCAACCCCTTGCCAGCTGCTCCTCACTCTACAGAAAACTATGATGCCATTAACTGCTTCAGTGAAAAAATACAGAAACTATGACAGCATAGAAACACCAAGCCTACTCTTATATCCACCCCTTAGCGAAGGATCCCTCAAGGGCCAGCCTTTAAATCTCTATCTTTTGCATATTCCGCTGACATACTCAACTCCCTCCAAGCCACCTCTAATGCAGATACCCTTGTACTTCATTTGGGGACCCTATCTTACCCCTTCTTACCATTGTCAATGCCTCCCTCACTCAAGGCATCTTCCTGGATGCTTTCAAGATTGGCAAGGCCCTCCCACTCCTAAAGAAACCTACTCTAGACTCTGGTGATCTCACAAACTACCAGCCCATCACTCATGAAAGATTCACCAGCAAGATGATTCTAAAGACAGTCAATGTTTACCTCCAAGATCATATAAATGCTAACCACCGCCTGCACAATTACCAGTGAAGGTTCTGATCGCTCTACGGTATAGAGGCCACTACCTTACACATTGTAGATGATGCCCTCTTGACCACAGATGAATATGACCCCTGCCTCCTGATATTGCTCAATTTCTCAGTTGCCTTCAACTCAGTTGACCATCCCACCATCATACGCACCCTGTAGTCTCAATTGGATTCACCTTCAATTACCTTCACTGGTACTCTTCCTACCTTTCCAATCAAAACTAGTTTGTTCATGTGGGCTCACCCAGGTCACCAAAGATGCCTATCACCTGTAGAGTCTCCCAGGGTTCCATACTTTTTCCTGTCAAATTCAACCCTTACACGGAGCTACTAGGGGCTTCAAGATTCACTAATATGTCAATGATCCTCAACTCTGCTTGCAAGTCTCCTCTGCATCAGACATCGGGCATCCCAAACACTGCCTGCACATCATCCAGACGTGGATGTCCAGTGCCAACCTGAAGATCAACCCATGAGAGAATTCCTGTTATTTGCCAAGAAAACAAACTAGAAACAGTGCAAACCTGGCTCAAAGAAATGAACGTTGATGGCTTGCAATCCTAACTTTACCAAATGTCTAGTCACTAGGGTTCACTGTGGACACCGACTTCTCCCTCAAGGAACACATTGCTAACAAAGCATAGACCAGTTTTGCCATCAAGGGACACTTTGCCAGAAGAAAATACAGTGTGGTACTAAGTCTCCCCTTCTAAAGAAAGTGAAAAAGTTTTCTTCCATAAAATGACTTCATAACTGCTGTTCAAGCCTTCTAACTCTTGCATCTGGATAGTAGAAATGCCCTGCTCCAAGGCCTCATAGACTTCCCTTAAGGGCATCTTATACGCTGCATCACATCTTATCCAGGTCTTGAATACATAAGACTAGGCCTGGGCGGTGAACTCTGCTCCGTTTGCGGAGTTTGCGGGCTTTTCTGCGCTCCGCGGAGCTTGCGAAGTTCAGAAAACTCTGCTTCGCGTAGTGCAGCGGAGTTTTTTCCCTGCTCGCGATCGTGAACGGTAAGTTTGCGGGCGCGAGCTGCCACTCGGGTAGAATTTCTACCCAAGCGGCAGGAAGACCAGTGCGAATGGCAGTTTGCACTGCACTCTGCCACTTGCGGAACTCCGCTGAGTTTTTTTGTAACTTCGCGGAGTTCCGCGTAGCAAAACTCCATGAATTACGCCCAGGCCTGCATAAGACCACATCACCACTATCCTGATGGAACTCTATTGACTCCTCTTGCCAACCCGCATCATCTTCAAACCCAGCTGCATCATTTACAAATCTATCACAACCAGCACCCCCACTATCTCCGGCGGTTCTCAGCACACCTGTGGTCAGGACACCACCAGACTGCATGCTAAGAAGTGTGCAAAAAGGAACAACAAGGCAGCAGGCCTTTTTAATCTATCCACTCCGGATCTGGAACAACATTCCAGTATCCATGAGGACTGCCTCAATGCTGCTCTGTTAGAAATGGGATTTCTGGTTGGCTAGGGCATGCGCCTTAGCCAGGCAGAAACCACCACTCTAGTCAGGGTAAGGGAGTTACACGCTGAAGATAACCCCTGCTCACCCCCTTGGTAGCTTGGCATGAGCAGTCAGGCTTATCCCAGAGGCAATAAGTAAATCGTTTGCGCAACACACACACAACAGTGACACACTAGGCACACCACAAAAGAAACTCCACACAAGGTTATGTAAAAATAGCCTTTGTATTACTCATAAAACATATTAGAACGTAATCACATATATACACTATGCCACCTGGCACTTGGTATGACGTTAAAGGGATTACATACATCACAGGGCCAATTGGGCCACTGTCATAACCATCAGAACTCGCAATTATCCAATAGCAACCAGTAACTACTGGTAAGGATACACTTAGTATAAACACATTAGGTATGAACACCATAGCATTACCCAGTGTAGCATATTAGATAAAACATAATCAGCAGTAGTGAAGTGCATCACTATCACTGCACACAGGGGCACTCAGCATAGCACATTAGGCATACACCCTCCAGTAGCAACAGTGCACCACAGTAACACCTGTCCCAGTGCACTTCTCATTAGCCCCTCTTAGGCGTAAATATAATTGCCCACGTGCAACAATATGCCACCATGTCCCCGAGAGCCCACTGGCCCCCAAATGGCAGTCCCAGCGCTTCTGCGCTCTCTATCTGGACTGCGTGGTAGTTCTGTGGAGACTCCTTGCTCCACCCAGGCTCGGGGGCCTCCGTCGAGGTTCCACCCCACTCAGTGAGCCTAAAAAATGTCCCTTTCCCCCAAAGTAAGGGCTCTTCCTACTATGTGTGTTCCTCACGCAGCTGCTCGCGATCTGGCGGTGCAGCTGCGAACACTGATGGTCGCCCCCAAACTCGGGGCAACCCAGAAGCGACTCAGGGCAGTCTCTGTCGTTGAGGGGGGAGGGAAGCCGACACCTGACTCCCCCTCCTCTGCCCTGGCTCAAATGAATGATGCTCCCGCCCTCACGGCGACCAGAGCTTACTACCGGAAAGCTCAGCCCCACTCACCATTCCTTGGGGGCTGAGCGGTTCTGCTCACAGCCGTTGGCTGTAACAAACTGGAGCCAGGAGGGTTCCTACTTTTCGTCGGCCCCACTCTCAGGGGTCTGCCTCTCCGTCAGGCCACTCGCTGGAGAAAAGGTGGAAAGTGGCAGAAGGGAGCCCGCGAGGCTCCGGTCCTTCTTCGGGTTGTCCGGTGAGCCTGCGAGGCTCCATCTCCTCTTGCCGCCGGTTGCGCCTACCACAGGCTTGGCAGCACGCGGGGCTCTCCTCGTGAACACCGGAGCCTCGCCCACACCCAGGCACACACTTGCCTGTCTTCTTCTGGCCGGCCTCGCCCACGGTCAGGCGCTCCTTGCCTGACTTCCGCCTCGGTGTGCGGCTGCTCTCGCCATTCTCACCGCACGAGCCCTCTCCTCAGGCACCACAAGCAGCGGGTGCAGCGTGCTCTCCAGGTAGAGGCACAGCGAGGTGTGGCAACTGGCAGCCACTTTTCCTTACTCTGGGTTTGTGGGTCTGGCAAAAGCGTGCCACCACACCACGATTAGTGAGGGGAGGTTCAGCACAGCGCTCCCCTCATGCTGTCTCTCTCTCCAGAGGCAGGAAATGCCAGCAGAGAAACGAATCCAGCGCTCACCATGCGCTGGATTTCAGGCCACACAGGGCAGAGCTGGGCTCAGGCAGGCCAGCTCACTGGGCCCCCCAGTAGAGGGGAAGTCCGTCGTGGCGGTTCCTCCTGGCACCCAGCAGTCCTTCAGCTCCGAGTAAGCACTAATACACCTTTCATGGGGTCACAGCCCCAATATTTATACCACTGCTAGTCTTTGATCTGCCCTGGCACAGGGCCTTGGACCTAGTACAAACCAGTTCCGGGGGGCACTTAACAAGTGCACAACACTCCCCATTGTCAGTGTAGGCTTGGGCCCCAGACACACCACAGGGGAGCGGAGCCAGCATTGTGTAAGGCAGGCACAGTCCTATTCAGGCCCAGGTGCTACTCCTCCCACTACTCCAAACGCAGATTGGCCTATTCAGCCTAGCGCTGACTCATCCAGCCCCTCTGGAGCCACTGCACCTCACCAGCCCCTGTCATCCAGAGCCAGACATGCAATACACAACAGGCAGGCACAAAGACACATAGCACACAGAAATGCCCACTTCTAAAAGTGGCATTTCTAAAATAGTGATAATAAATCTGCGAACAGCATTACACAGCATTTGTTACCACTATTCCAAACATACCAAACTTGACCACGCTACTCCTCTCATGTCAGGAATTACCACTGAAACACATATCAGGGAATCCCCAATGCATTCCTATGAGATGGCAGCCTCACAGTAGTGAGAAACCAAAATGGCTGTTTGTCACTACCAGGACATGCCACACAGTTAAGGCACCTGTCCTACCTTTTACCTACAGCGCACCCTGCCCATAGGGCTAGCTAGGGCCTACCTTAGGGGTGACTGATATGTAGTAAAAGGGGAGTCACAGACGTGGCACCCACTTTATGTGCTATGTCACAGCGGCAGTAAACTGTGCGTGCAGGCCCTCCAATGGCAGAGGCCTGAGACAGGTTTGAAAGGCTACTTTGGTGGGTGGCGCAAGCAGCGCTGCAAGCCCACCAGTAGCATTTAATTTACTGGCCCTGGGTATATGAGATACCACTTTACAAGGGACTGATAGGTAAATTAAATACGCCAAACAGGTGTAGACCAATCTTACCAAGTTTACCATAGAGAGCACATGCACTTTAACACTGGGCAGCAGTGATAAAGTGCCCAGAGTCCTAAACCCACCAACACCAGGTCAGAAAAAATACCAGGAGGAAGGCAAAAAGTTCAGGGATGACCCTGCAAAAAGGGCCAAGTCTAACATGCTCCAATTTACAAAAGAGTTGAAGACTCATCTCTTTGAAGAACACTACATCACAAGGCATTAATCATCCTCAACCCACCTACCTCTCCTATCACTCATTGACTTTATATTTGTCTTTGACCCTTTACAGCGCTCCAGTGCCTTTGGCTAGGTTAGTCCCATAGAACAACATTATATATACATAAATACATGCAATATACACTTCTTGATATTGTGGTAGCTGATATTTTGGCTAAAATATTTTTGTTGGTTGATAATGTTGTACTTAATATCCTGAGAGAGAAACATCTCAGAATACAGACAATGAGGATGATTGGAGTATGAAGACAGTTTGAAAATTGGCACTTGTGAGTTATATGCATTTCATTAATGTTAGACCTGTCAGCCTTAGTGTGGTCTTCAGCCAAACTTCTCGCCTTACTCCTCCATTTTTGCTGATCTTGTTTTTGTTTGCCTTAGAACTCTGTGCATTTTACCACTTCTAACTAGTACTAAGATGTGTGTGCTTACTCCCTAAAGCATGATAACATTGGCTTAGACACAATTGGCTCTTTAATTTATTAGCAAGTCCCTAGTAAAATGGTACTACCTATACCGGGCGCCTGTAAATTAACTGTCACTAGTGGGCCTGTGGCAGGGATTGTGCCACCCTCTTAAGTAGCCCATAAAACATGTCTCAGGCCTACTATTGCAGCCTGTGTGTGCAGTTTTAAACTGCCATTTCGACCTGACAAAATAAATCTTTTGCCAGGCCTAAACCTTCCTTTTTAATACATATAAGTCACCCCTTGGATAGGCCCGAAACTGCCTAGGGTGCAGGATGCAGTGTATTTAAAACGTTGGACATGTACTTTCACGTTTTACATGTCCTGGTAGTGAAAAACTCTTAAATTTGTTTTTCACTACTGCAAAGGCCTACCTCTCCCATAGAATAACATTGGGTTACCTTATTACAATTAGTAAGAGCTAACTTTCAATTGGGAGCAAGTATGCATGATTAGTGACTAAAGAATTGTAATAAAAAATCCTATTTAATGGTAAAGTTGGATTTTGAGTCACAATTCTGGAAATGCCACTTTTATAAAGTTGAAAATGAAAACTAGTTCGAAGAGTTCTAGACAGAGCGTGCACTACTCCTGGCACTCTGCTGAGTGTCTCACATAAGTATAACTCTCTCTTTCAACTCATTCAAAAAGCATTTTACACAATTATTTTCAGTATGAACAGCTGATGCTTGCTCCAAATTAAACCAATGAATATTCGTGATGTCGGCACGCTGTTGCTTCTTGATTGGTTGTTTATTCACAAATAAGATCCCAGCAAAAGTTCATAAATGTTCAAATGTCAACACATGTCGAGCGTGGATCATAAGAATCCCAATGCATTTCGGG
Organism: Calotriton arnoldi; assembly: GCA_963921515.1. NCBI lineage: Eukaryota > Metazoa > Chordata > Amphibia > Caudata > Salamandridae > Calotriton > Calotriton arnoldi. Next base: position 238,627 of record CAWUFW010004150.1, read on the forward strand.
TGCCAAAATCACCCTTTTTCAGGGGAATCTACAAACAAATAGTAATGACAATAAATGTGCGAAAAATCACTTCAACACATTGAATGGACCAAAGTAGGACCTTAGTCCTGTGAGGTACTGGTTAAAATCATAACTCAAGTGCAAAGTGTGAAGACAAAATGGAGTAGCACCCAAGTTCAATGCAAATGCACAATCCAGAACAGTGACCATCGTAGAAAAATACTTATTGATGAAGTGAGTCCATGTTGAAAAAACAGTTCACTGTGAGTCAGGTGAAATAGAAAACGGCAAAGTGAAGGATGCAACCCTAAGCAGACTCGTGTTCAGACCCAAGTAAAGTAGTGTAGATCAAAGTCTCGCGTCTCTTCAGTGCACAGGGTGACATAGCCCAACTAATTATCGCAGTGCGCATGCATGTGCGTAAAATAACGTGCTGCCCCCTGCTTACATGTTAATCTATATCACGTACTTAATTACCTCCACGCCATGAAGATCATGAAAAAGCGCCCACTGTCATATAACACCAAATGCGCACAGCTCGTAAGTATGTCTCTGTTTCCGTAGCTGAAAAACCAAATAACCATCCTGCTGTCAGTAGGTAGCTCTAACCAAAGTACTGCAGAAGACCTGCTGACTGATGAATAACTCGTAGGAGCCCCAGTATACAATTGTTGCCAGACTGTCATTACGCCGAGATTGACTCACCTACTAATGATTTTATAATGCACCTGGTTATTCTTATGCAACAACTCCTGTTGATGAAAACTCTTATCCTCTCCCACCTTCCTGCTGTTCTTAATGGTGCCCAAATTTCCCTTCTCCCGCACAGCCGCACGCTGTGAAAAAATCAGGATGAAGGGGATCAATAAACTCCAAGATACTCGCAAACTACGGCCTCCAGTCCCAACAACCTGACGCTTACCGTGGAATCTCCTCCGTGCTACAGACTCCTGTCGTGTTACCGCCGCACCTCTTTACTACCCAGTGCCCACTATGCCTGCTTGAACTGCATTATGAGTGCGGCCAACTCCTCCCCCTTCCGCAAGTGCGCGACACGTCACCGCACCGAAGAAGAAATGAAAATAGGACAGAAACTCCTGTACTCGAGCGCTAGAGCAATATGCCTGCCAAGTTAATCCTCATTGAAGTACCGAATGATGATGCGATTATAAAACATGTTACAGTTATGCATGAAATTACATTTAGAAATATATTATGGCAAATTACATACATATACTTCACGTTAGTTCTAATTGCCATGAATGTTTACAATATCTGCTTTTAACGGCTTGCCACAAGCCTAAAATCAATAGTGTAAGTTTATTTGAAAGTCATCGTGTAACTCAATACTCACCACTACCTGGCTGCTATACTCCCAATATTCAGATAACAGTCAATGTGCATAGCAATGAGTATGAATCTGTGTTGTTCGGGATATATTCAACCGCACCTAACAACAAGGTATGTAAATGATCTACACATAGTTACAAGCACATTCATGAAGTAGCGAAATGGTTGGCGCATTTCAAGAACATACATTTTGTGATGAGTGTATCTACCACATTGTAACACATTATCAATGAGGTTAAAACTGAAGTTGTCAGAACATGCAATTGCTAATACCAGGGCATAACTCGTTGTCAATAAAATTTGAAGTTGCGGCTATTCGAAAAAACTCAACAAGGCCTGCGTGATCTGTTGTTCAACACGTTAAACAATGAGAAATGATTGATGTACATGACATGTCACAGCACATATCAGGCGATAGATTAACTGGTTCCTGTCATTACAAACTTTCACTTGCGTAAAAGTTTCTGGATTTGGCATCTGGACACTTTAATACCCAAGGGTCTCAATGATAAATTTGAGCTAGCATGTTTTCTGTGAGTCAGATTTAGCGCTCATGAACAGTTTTCCTGTAGTACCTAGCACGTCCATGTTGCAGTATTAAATTCCACTAACAGTTCTCAGTTGCGGTTGTTAACCTAAATTTCGCATGGGAGACTCAGACAGATGGCATGTGTATTTTTCAGGTAGTGAAACTGTTAGCAATGATGAAGACACTTAGTAGATTAAAGCGAAGTATCACAGCCAGTATTTGGCAAACGTGAGCATCATCACAATTTGTGAGACTAGCAGAAGCAATGTATCACTCGTTTTCCTTCATTTTGCATGTTGATGATGAGTTTGTAATTGCAGGAACCAGTTCATCTATCGCCTGATATGTGCTGTGACATGTCATGTACATCAATCATTTCTCATTGTTTAACGTGTTGAACAACAGATCACGCAGGCCTTGTTGAGTTTTTTCGAATAACCGCAACTTTAAACTTTATTGACAACGCGTTATGCCCTGGTATTAGCAATTGCATGTTCTGACAACTTCAGTTTTAACCTCATTGATAATGTGTTACAATGTGGTAGATACACTCATCACAAAATGTATGTTCTTGAAATGCGCCAACCATTTCGCTACTTCATGAATGTGCTTGTAACTATGTGTAGATCATTTACATACCTTGTTGTTAGGTGCAGTTGAATATATCCCGAACAACACAGATTCATACTCATTGTTATGCACATTGACTGTTATCTGAATATTGGGAGTATAGCAGCCAGGTAGTGGTGAGTATTGAGTTACACGATGACTTTCAAAACAACTTACACTATTGATTTTAGGCTTGTTGCAAGCCGTTAAAAGCAGATATTGTAAACATTCATGGCAATTAGAACTAACGTGAAGTATATGTATGTAATTTGCCGTAATATATTTCTAAATGTAATTTCATGCATAACTGTAACATGTTTTATAATCGCATCATCATTCGGTACTTCAATGAGGATTAACTTGGCAGGCATATTGCTCTAGCGCTCGAGTACAGGAGTTTCTGTCCTATTTTCATTTCTTCTTCGGTGCGGTGACGCGTCGCACACTTGCGGAAGGGGGAGGAGTTGGCCGCACTCATAATGCAGTTCAAGCAGGCATAGCGGGCCCTTGGTAGTAAAGAGGTACGGCGGTGACACGACAGGAGTCTGTAGCACGGAGGAGATTCCACAGTAAGAGTCAGGTTGTTGGGACTGGAGGCCGTAGTTTGCGAGTATCTTGGAATTTATTGATCCCCTTCATCCTGATTTTTTCACAGCGTGCGGCTGTGCGGGAGAAGGTCCATTTGGGCACCATTACGAACAGCAGGAAGGTGGGAGAGGATAAGAGTTTGCATCAACAGGAGTTGTTGCATAAGAATAACCGGGCGCATTATAAAATCATTAGTAGGTGAGTCAATCTCGGCGTAATGACAGTCTGGCAACAATTGTATACTGGGGCTCCTATGAGTTATTCATCAGTCAGCAGGTCTTCTGCAGTACTTTGGTTAGAGCTACCTACTGACAGCAGGAAGGTTATTTGTTTTTTTCAGCTACGGAAACAGAGACATACTTACGAGCTGTGCGCATTTGGTGTTATATGACAATGGGCGCTTTTTCATGATCTTCATGGCATGGAGGTAATTAAGTATGTCATATAGATTAACATGTAAGCATGGGGCAGCACGTTAATTTACGCACATGCATGCGCACTGCGATAATTCGTCGGGCTATGTCACCCTGTGCACTAAAGAGACGCAAGACTTTGATCTACACTACTTTACTTGGTCTGAACACGAGTCTGCTTAGGGTTGTATCCTTCACTTTGCCGTTTTCTATTTCACCTGACTCACAGTGAACTGTTTTTTCAACATGGACTCTCTTCATCAATAAGTATTTTTCTACGATGGTCACTGTTCTGGATTGTGCATTTGCATTGAACTTGGGTGCTACTCCATTTTGTCTTCACACTTTGCACTTGAGTTATGATTTTAACCAGTACCTCACAGGACTAAGGGCCCACTTTGGTCCATTCAATGTGTTGAAGTGATTTTTCGCACATTTATTGTCATTACTATTTGTTTATAGATTCCCCTGAAGAAGGGTGATTTAGGCACCCGAAATGCATTGGGATTCCTATTATCCATGCTCGACATGTGTTGACATTTGAACATTTATGAACTTTTGCTGGGATCTTATTTGTGAATAAACAACAAATCAAGAAGCAACAGCGTCCCGACATCACGAATATTCATTGGTTTAATTTGGAGCAAGCATCAGCTGTTCATACTGAAAATAATTGTGTAAAAAATTTTTTGAACGAGTTTAAAGAGAGAGTTATACTTATGTGAGACACTCAGCAGAGTGCCAGGAGTAGTGCACGCTCTGTCTAGAACTCTTCGTCCTAGTTTTCATTTTCAGTTTTGAACAGGTGGTTGGGTAGAACCACCTCAGAGGTTGCACACTATCAGTTATTTTCTTTGGTTTCTAGTGACAACAGTGTTTACTTAGTGTAAATTGAGTGCATCACGGCTGTTTTGTAGTCATTTCACTTTTATAAAGTTGGCATTGTCGTACCTTAACCATTTTGTGCCTGCAACCGGGAAACGGCATTACCAACGTGGGCTAATCAACATGTGCCATTTCAACGCAAGCAGAACAATGCTTGCCTTAACCATGCACATGCCTTAACCATGCATATGTATGGTTAAGGCAGTCAGCGCTCTAGATGCAGAGTGGATGGGCGGGGAGATAAACAGGAAGAATTGGGTCAGGAAGGACCGGGATGTGGCTTGGTAAGTAGGGTTGGGGCCAGGTTTTAGGGCTCAGTGTGGGGGGCAGGGTAGCTTTAATGGCTGGGGCTGGTTTTAGGGCTCAGGGCGGGGGCTGGGGTCGGGGTAGTTTTTAGGGATGGGGCTGGGTTTTAGGGCTCAAAGCGAGGGGAAGGGGCATTTTCAGGGCTGGGAGCCAGTTTTAGGGCTCAGGGCGGGGGTCTTGGGGCCGGGGTAGATTTTAGGAATGGGGGCCGGGTTTTAGTGCTCAGTGTGAGGGGTCGGATCATTTTTAGGGATGGGTTGGTGGATTGCAGGGCTGGAGGCCAGGTTTTTAGGGCTCAAGGCGGGGGACTGGGGTATGATCTTTACTCGCATATGCCTTTAGCAATTATGCCTTTACAACGAAATTAGTTGCGAAGGCATGCGTGGTAAAGGCATTCGTAGTAAAGACGCAGTCGTTGTTAAGACCGCGTTGTTCAGGCATGCAATATTATCGCATGCAGGGTTCTGTCATACAACCCCTGCAGCCTGTATCCTGGGTATCATAACTAGGTATGACTCGTAGTTGATCTTTGTGTATTGCTCCCAGACAGTGAGACAATGGGGGAATAGGTAGCATGGGACATCTCTGACTTGATAAGGGGTAGGACCTACCACCCTTGCACATCACAAAGCTTCTGCCTGAGCACACTCACAATGTGTTTGACACTAGTGTTTTGTGACCCCAGAAAAGCTGGGGAAAAGGCAGGGAGGCAGGAAATCTCAAGCACCTCTTGGGGTGGAAACCTCCATAATCTACTGATGTTTCAAAGCAGACACCAGGTATAAATATAGGATCCTCAGACCCAACTCTTCAGTACACCTCTGAAACTATGGAAGACTCAGAAGGACTGCTGTGCTGCTCTGCAAAAAAATGACTGTTACTCTGTTGCCCTGCTGCCCTCTCTGCTATCCTGCTGCCTGAGTGAAAGGATTGGACCTGCATCTTGATCCAAGGACCACCAAAGTGATGCCAAGGGCTAATTGGCTGGCCTACTCATCAGAGCCTCAGGAACAGAAAAGGCTCCAACCACCTCGAACTGAGCATCTGGACTCTGTCTGCTGTGAGTCCTAACCCCCCCCAAGTGGTTCCACCCATGTCCTCGACAGTTGGAAGTTGGCCTGAAGGTGCTCGGCTAGCCCAGCTGTGGTTCTGTGGGTAGTACCAGTGCAGCAAGCTGCATCTCCTCGCAGCTCCACCTCAGAACCGCCACAGCGCAATGCATCCCGGACCTTGCATTGCAGCCCGCAATCTCCTCGAAGCCGCCGCTGTGCAACGTATCCTGAATGCAGGCTTTCACATCGCAAGTCCCTCATCTATTTCATCCTTGATGACGATGCAGTACTCCACATCGCTGTCCTGCAGCTTCCTTGGAGCCACCACTGCCCGACACATCCTTGACGCGGGATCTCTCAACGCTCTGCAACCAGGATTTAAGGTACTTTGCTCAGCTGAACTAACGTGGTACCTGTATCCGGCCCATGCTCCATCACAGTCGGTCTGAACTTGTGACTTTGTCCCGGTCCAGTGCAACCAGATAACCACAGTTGGCGCTTTGTACTTCTAGGCACTATTCTATTTAAAACGTTGAAATTGCATATCTCCAGTTCTACTTATTGGATTTTTGCCGATTTGGGTCTCAAATGATTTATTATATTTTACTCTATGTTTCTAAATCAGTGTGGGATTTTTCTTGTGCTGTGTTTTCATCTTATCACTTTTTGAAGTGCTGCATAAATACGTTATGCATTGCCTCTAAGCTAATCCTGACTGCGTTGTGCCAAGCTACCAGAAGGTTAAGCACAAGTTAATTTCGAGTTTGCTTGTGACTTCACCCTGACAGGAATTGCGGTTGCTGCTTGAGTAGGGTTTCACCCCCCTCAACCAGTAATTCAATTTCCTACAACTGATTATAATACTTCCTTGGGGAAGAGTGAGAAGTTGAGGCTCTTTCATCAGAAAATATATAGGTTCCCCTCTCAGAAGTGATTTTCTCTGAATCTTGATCAGAAATTTGAATGTTTGCCATCTCAAGACCTTCTATAAATGAATATTTTTTGCTCGCTACCTCTAAGTATTTGTTGATTTTTAAACCCATTGTTCAATACCTGACGAAGAGTTTTCAAAGGCAACTAGTAGAACCTTAAATGTAATCTGCGCCACTAACAATATCCATCTCTTCTATAAGTAGTATCGTACATATTTGTCTTCATAGTTTCCAGAAGCATCCTTCCCTCGGTGACTTGCTTGCTCCACATCTCCGATCATTGAAGCCCCACCTGTGTTTTTTAAGGAACAAATTAATCTTCCATGTCACACAGGGAGAAATTGGAGATTTGCCCAGGAGCCGTCAGGCTGCCTTCCCAATCGTCAGAAGATTCCAGAGCCCAGTAAACAAATGCTAAATAACAAACAAAAAAACGAAATAAAAAATATTTGCATTTTTTTTTTTATTTCTAAGATCTGTTCACAATATCCCAGATCGGTTCAATAACCATGCTAACAATGATCAAACTCAGCACTGGCCCACTCCCATTACTTTCTTGATATCCTAGTTCTGCACTTCCTCTGATTCGAACCTTTCTCTGCCATGGATAAGGGCCGAGGAGCCAAGCAACCCAGATTCTGGTTAGCGGACCAGCTAGTCAGATTACATCACTACTTGAGGACAGGAAATCTCAGATGACAAAAGGGGGAAGATATTAAGGGGGACGAGATCAGCGAGAGACCTGGGGAAGGTCAGCTCTGCCACCAGCAGGTTATGTGTGTACCACCGTGTCTAATAAAGAACGGGTGGTAACGCTTCCCTGAGTCATGTGTCATGCTTGCATCTGAGTGACCTGATACCACAGCTGGCCAGGAAGTCACAGGAAACAAGGGTGCACAGGAAAGAACCCGCTGCAGAAGAGCTACCGACCGTCCTGCTATGATCCAAAACAACCACTAGTCATCCCCATATCGCTCTGATTTGACCCTTAAACACAAGACAGGCTTCGTTGTTCATGCAGCTGCCTGAATAAACATAGGTTTCGACAAGAATTTCAGATGCCTGGGACAATTTGGAAAAACATGCGGTCAGACTCCATTAGCGTTACATTGGTGCACCAATGAATCAAATTCAGGGCCATATGTACAAAGAAGTGGCGGAGTGAGGCGCTAGCCATCATGGCTTAACGCCTCACTTCGCCACTTCAGAAACGCAAGGCAGCACCATAGAATATGGTGCAGCCTTGCGTTTCCCCCTGTGCTGGCGCTAAGTTTAGCAGCTTAGCTCCAACGCAGGCCCCCTTGCACCATAGTGCAAGGGTGTCTGCATGCAGGGGAGGATTGTTTTTGTGTAGGAAGGTGTCCCTTCCTGCACATAAACAATCTTTAAATGCCGTTTTGTCACTTCTATGTGCGGCCTAATGCAGCACACATGGAAGTTACAAACTGTGGAGCATATTAGCAAGACCCACGTTAAAATTATCGCCGTTTTAGCGGCAGGAAACTGCCGCTAAAGCGACGATAATGGGCTTGCTAATATGCGTTATGGAATTCCAATAGAAGCCCAGGTTAGATGTCCTGCACATCTAACCTGGGCTTCTATTGGAATTCCATAACGCATATTAGCAAGCCCATTATCGCCGTTTTAGCGGCAGTTTCCTGCCGCTAAAACGGCGATAATTTTAACGTGGGTCTTGCTAATATGCCCCCGTATTTTTTTTTTTTAAAGATTGTTTATGTACAGGAAGGGAAACCTTTCTACACATAAACAATCCAAGGCGTTTTGCTTCTTCCATGTGTGCTGCACAGGGCAGCACACATGGAAAAAGCAAAAACGAGGAGAAATAAAGCATTTCTCCTTTTTCCGCCAAGTTAAGACCAGTTTTCCCTGGTCTTAATTTTGGCGCTGCCTCCTATTTACGCCACCCTTGTAAATAGGGGGCAGCGTCAAAATCAATGGGTGTTGTGGTGGATTGCCCACTGCAACACCCACTGCCCACCCCTTTCATGCTAAGCATAGCGTGAAAGGGGCTTTATTTACAAGGCAGCATTAAGCCACGTTAAGTGGCTTAACGCTGCCTTGTAAATAAGGCAAAGCCCCTATCTCTACAGGAACGTCAGAAAAAGTGGCGTTCCCGTGGCGATAGGGGCTTGTACATATGCCCCCCAGTTTTGCGATCCTAGGGTGTTTGCCCCATATGGACTGAAGGAAACGCGACTGGGGTTGCTCTGGTTTGCTCCAGTACACAATATATAAAAGGGTTTGCACCAAAGCAAAGTGGAGCAAAATTCATCTGCTCTATTTTGTTTATAGTTACATAATATTTATATTCTATATTTGCGTAAGAAGGAATGTAGCAGATGCATTTTTCTACAATTTGAAATGTCGTACACGAAACTAATCTTGAGACAAAATAATTATGCTGTATTTATTTACGATTTGTTTCTTTGTTAAACATATCAAATGATTCAAAAGCAAAAGTAGCGTCATATATTTTTAACAATAGTTTTACAATCTGGTCTCTCATGTCATGTGATTTTTGTGTCCTGGTGTAACAATGCTTATGTATTATGGACTGAAGTAAAGCATTCTATTTCGCATAAGCAGCAGGCAGTGTGTGAAAGTGTATTTGGTGCATATTTTCACCAGCTTGAAGTTTATGTCTTGTCATCAAAACCGTCTCCCTGCAGGTGATTTGTGCCCCCTTCAATCTGCTGCTGGAATCTTTCTCCATTGACCGTTGATCTCTTGAACAGAAGCCCGTGCCAGCTTGAACTTCAGAAATACATAACTTGCGTGTCGATTAGTGAGCTCTGACAGATGACCTTGGCGTGCTGGTTGCGCAAAGGTTTCAGAATATATTATTGTAATAGGTAGTAAAACAGGTCTGCACTGAGGAACACTGAGAAACTTGAAACGAAATCATTTCCCTTGCTACACTAGCGTAGATGAAAAAAGCGCATAGTTGAGAAAAAGCGCATTTTGAGATTATCGTTCTCAAAATTAACATTGTGTTGAAATTAAGGGGCATATTCACAAGGAGCTATCGCCGAATTAACGGCACTTTATCGCAGCCAAAGTCGTGATAAATTTACCTCCCCATTCACAAGCCGGTGTTAACAGCCCACAGCACCAGTTTACCCGTGATAGCAGCCGCAAAAAACATCACCACAGAGGACCCCCGCAAATAATGCTAATGAGATGCAGAGTGGGCGTTCCCGTGACAAAAGTCGAGACAACAGCACACCTCAACATTCACAACGACCAGCCACATCCGCGATAAAAACATAAAAGAGGCGATAAGGCGCGTTAGCACCAGGAAATCTACACCTGCTCTGACCTGGTGTAAACTCGGACGGCAGCCTGCAAACCCAAAGGGAGCACAGCCCAGGGCTACATTGGAAGGGCAACAGATGCCATGGAGCCACCCATCATGCGGCCCGGACACCCAAGACGGCCACAACACCCACAGCCACCACCCCCAGGACCACCCCTCCCTGGCACCCCCCCGACCAAAGACATGCCACATCAGCCACACCTAAACATGTACAAAATATTCCGCTTGATGCCGCACAATCACAACTGGTGACATGGATGTGTCGTCACAGAAATGACCAGCACACATTCACTTACGAAGCAACAAATGAAACTTTATTAAAATGAACGACGAAATGAAATGAAGACACATGGCCGCTCCCCTCGGGACAATAGGTAGGTCACAGCCTGTAAGACAAAAAACATGATGAGAAGGTGTGTTCTGCGCACATCAGAGGACAGAGAGAGAGCGAAGGAGAGAGAGAGGAAGAGAGGGAGGGAGAGAGAGAGAGAGAAGAGGAGAGAGAGAGGAAGAGAGGGAGAGAGAGAGAGAGAAGAGGAGAGAGAGAGGAAGAGAGGGAGGGAGAGAGAGAGAGAGAGAGAGAAGAGGAGAGAGAGAGGAAGAGAGGGAGAGACAGAGAGAGAAGAGGAGAGAGAGAGGAAGAGAGGGAGGGAGAGAGAGAGAGAGAGAGAGAGAAGAGGAGAGAGAGAGGAAGAGTGAGGGAGAGAGAGAGGAAGAGAGAGAGAGAGAGGAAGAGAGGGAGGGAGAGAGAGAGAGAAGAGGAGAGAGAGAGGAAGAGAGGGAGAGAGAGAGAGAGGAAGAGAGAGAGAGAGGAAGAGAGGGAGAGAGAGGGAGGAAGAGAGAGAGAGAAGAGGAGAGAGAGAGGAAGAGAGGAAGAGAGAGAGAGAGAGGAAGAGAGGGAGAGAGAGAGAGGAAGAGAGGGAGGGAGAGAGAGAGAGAGAAGAGGAGAGAGAGAGGAAGAGAGGGAGAGAGAGAGAGAGGAAGAGAGGGAGAGAGAGAGAGAGAGGAAGAGAGGGAGAGAGAGAGAGAGGGAGGGAGAGAGAGAGAGAAAGAGGAGAGAGAGAGGAAGAGAGGGAGAGAGAAGAGGAGAGAGAGAAGAGGAGAGAGAGAGGACGAGAGGGAGAGAGAGAGAGAGGGAGGGAGAGAGAGAGAGGAAGAGAGGGAGGGAGAGAGAGAGAGAGGAAGAGAGGGAGAGAGAGAGCGCCTCCCCTGCGCACCCAGGCCACACTGCTCACCTGCTGCCACCTGTGTGTCTCCAACCACGTGCCGGTATGTAGGGCATTTCACCAGGTCACACATCTGATTCAGAGCCGTCAGCTGAAACAGAGCCCAGATACAAGACTGGCACAGTACACACACTTGCACAAGACAACATCGCCTGCCCGCCCATGCACACCCAGGCAGAGGCACCCCAACCTCTCCCGCCGCCCATCGGAGCATGCTGCCCATGCACACCCAGGCCTCAATGCTCACCTTCCGCCACTGGCGCGTAGACAGGAGGTCCCACCACGTGCTGCTGCAAGCCACAAGCCTGGGGCCCGCGGACATGGCACCCTTCACATCATGCAGCCACCAGGCCTCACGTTTGGTGCTGGGTCTTCATTACTCCATGGCAGTGGACATACCAGTGCACCCGGCACCATCGCAGGCTGCACACCCACTCAGCCCAATGGGTGCCATCAACTCTGGGACCCCGGAAGCGACGCCACGTGGCGGTAGGCCCACGCTGCCCGCTGGCTCTGGCCTACACTGCGGTCCAGCAGGGCACACAGAACCTGAGCTGTCCGGACCGCCTGGACGGGGCATCATCGCAGGCTGCACACCCGCTCAGCAGCTCAAGGTGCCACTGACACAGTGCACCCCAAGTCACCGTCCCGTGGCGGGGTGCCTGTGCCGTCCGCAAGGCCCCGGGTGCCACTAACCCTGTGCAACCCCAGTCTGCGCCACATGGTGGTAGGCCCGTGCCTTACTCAAGGCCTCGTGTGCCACTAACCCTGTGCAACCCCAGTCTGCGCCACGTGGTGGTAGGCCCGTGCCGTCCGCAAGGCCTCGTGTGCCACTAACCCTGTGCGCAACAACTCATGGGCCCTACATGAGTGAGAACCATGGAGCGGCTGTCATCCAGTCACCACCAGAAGAGGGGAATGTGACGTCGTCGGCCCCTTATGTTGGCGGAGTCACATGGCCTGTGACGCCTGTGCCGGATGGGTGTGGTGTGTGTGAAAACCTGCCCTCAGGGAGTGGCTGTGACATGCTGACAACTAGACCAGTGACCTGCACACCACCAGCGAGTACGGCTGCGACGGGTAGCAATGAGGGCCCCCCCTCGGGGCGTTAGCGGAGTGGTCTGGCCTGCCTTACGCCCGAGCAGCGCAGGGCTTGCAACAATGACTCGTGGGCTCTGGGCGTGGTCCAGTCCATGTCCGGACAAGGAAGTGACTGATGCGTGTGTCCCTGCTGTAGTGTTCACGGAACCCGCTACACAAAATGCAATGTTGCACCCTCTTACTGGCATCCCACAGGATGAACATCATTGACGCAAGGGAAGGCACTGTCCCCACATTCATCCACACCTCCATACATCAATGACTTAAGACATTACACAGCAGTGCGTCACTGGATGTTTATTTGCACATCCAATGCAGTCATGCAGCTGGAGCGGTACAGGGCAATGCCGAGCACACTACACAATATGGGCACGTGGAGGGCCAGCCAGTGTCCATCCGGGGATGACCTGTACTGCGGAAGAGGAAGGGTACAGTCTGCAGTCTGTCCGCCGTGTCATTGGTCGTCAAATAGGATGTGGCAGTCCATGTCACTGTCCAAAGTGAGTGCATCGGAGTGCATCCGGGGTCAGTGGTAGACCTTGAGGCCATGTGCGGCACCAAGCAGAAACAGGCAAGGTAGCGGAAATGAATGCTAGTGCCTGGCCCTCCTGACCACAGTCCCATCCACGTCCTCGTCCCCGGGTGTGTGCCCTACCCCACCTGTGGGTGTTGCAGTGCCGGCTGCGGCACTGTGTGCCACTGTCACATCAGGGGCCGGAGGAGGATTGTCGGCCGCACTGTGTGGCAGTGACACATCAGGTGCCGGAGTGGATACGCCTGCTGCACTGGGAGGCACTGACACACCAGGGGGCGGAGGTGTGGATGGTGTGGGGGCAGCAGCATTCGTCATCGCCACGCCTTGTGGCAGCAATGCCATGACGAGGACATACAGGGCACGGTAGATCCCAGCTACATTTCGCTGATGTGCAGCGGAGGCTGCCATCCTTTCCGCCTCCATCCGCACCATGTCCTCCATGAGCCTACGCATGTTTGCCAGCTCACGGCTGGCATCGCTGGGGCCACTCTGAGCGGACAGGTATTCTTCCCTCCTCGTCATGACTCCAGATATGTCAGTCAGGGCTCGCTGGAGACCATGGGGCGGACATAGACACCCAAGGATGGCGTCCAGTTTGTTAGCCATGAGCTCGAACCCCACCCGCACCTGCTCGGCCGTCTCCCTCTGGCCCTCCAGCACACGGCGTTGGAAGGCCATTTGTTGTTCCTGGGGGTCTTGGGAGGGTGCTGGGGCTGTGGGTGCCTCCTGCTGGGTGGTTTGGCTGGTGGGTGGGGTCTCATGGATGTAGCTGGGCTGCCCTGATCCTGGAGGTGAGTTGCGGAGGTGGTCAATGAGGTCTTGGATGGTTTGGGTGTCGATGCTGGTGTTGTCCTCCTCCTCGTCATCAGTGAAGAGTGACTGTGACTGCTCTGCAGGAGGTGTTGACGATGCCCCTGCGATGTGAAGGGGAGATGGTGTATTACAATGTGTCCACATGTATGTAGCCTCATGGTACAGGTTGACATTCAGACACCATGGCATTGTACATTGTGACAGTGTGTGGGTCTGGGCGAGGACCCAGAGTGATTGTGGGTGTGCACTGTGCCCTGCTTGCTTGTGCATGTGTGCCATTGTGGCCATCTCCCCCGTCCCCCCAGTACCTGGTGGTCACTCACCCTGTTGCGGTTGTGTTGTGTCCTGTCGAGCAGTGTCCAGTCCCCCGACTCCGGCCACAGTCTCCACACTGATGACTGTCGACACCAGCTCCTCCATGTCATCCAGCTCCAGCTGTGGCGCTGGGCCCCCACCTCCGGTCTGCGTTGCTGCCTTCAGGTTGGCGGAGAGTTTCTCCTTGGTCTTCCGCTTGATGTCATTCCATCGCCTCTTGACCTCGTCCATTGTCCGCTTGTGCTCTCCGACGGCATTCACCTTGTCGATGATGTCCCGCCATATTCCAGTTTTGGTGCCCAATGACACGTTGGAGGTGACGAAGAGTTGTTGATGGTGTTCCATCACCTCCGTGACTATGATCCTGTTCGCCTGCGGACTGAACTTGGTCTTCCTGGTCTTCTTGTCCTTGCCCTTCCCTGTCCCCGAGGTCCCAGGCTGGTCGTCCGGGGTGCTTGTGGGGTTGCACTCGTCCTCTGCGCCTGCTCCGGCTGCCTCCATGATGCTTGTGTGTTGGTCAGTTTGTGAGTGGGTGTTTTTTTCTACTTTTATGGAGGTTTTTGACGTGTGCCAGGTGTGTGTTGCAGGCCTGGCGCTGCTTGTCGCTGGTTTCCTCATCGCGCTTTGGCCCATCGCGTGTTTTTTGGTGTTGTGGTTTGTGTTTTTATCTCCATCGTGGTGGTTGTATCGCGGACTTTGTCCGCGGTTTCGGCAGACTATCGCATGGTACCGCCTTGTTGTGAATTCCACGTTGACACAGGGTTATTTTCCCGCGCTAGGCTGCGATATTGAAAGTTGCGTTACGCTACTCTTGCGGTAGTTATCACACGTTCTTGTGAATATACCCCTAAGTTGCCTAATTGCCGCCACTCATTTATCACCAGCACAAAAGTTAAACCTGTACTCGAGGCTAGGTCTGGAGTGTTGCAGAAGCAGAAGAAAATATTGCCATCTGTACCTAGCAAACTTCTTGTTTGCCTCGTCAGTCTTGATCTCATGGAGAGCTTCCACCCGGAAATGTGAATTTTAGGCAAGAGGTATAAATGTCCCTGTCAGCAGTTAAGGCACCTGGGGTTGGAATGGGACAGAAAATAGGCCCAAGCACCAAATTAAAAGTGAACCCCGCTAGCAAATCATATAGCTAAACAAGCATTTGCAATGCAAATTGGTCTCGCATTTCCTTGAGTTTGAGCTATTGGCATTGTAAATTACAATGTATTTTACTGAGTTTGTGGCATGCTGGCTTGGGTCGGATTTTGTGGGAGGCACATGTAGTGGCAACGTGATTCTGGAAGACACCCTCTGACAACTTGGAAAGAACTTGTATAGGAAGCAGAAGAAATAAATAATCTGTGAAAGAAATGCTGCATTAAATGCCGGTGGCCAGGTGTGTTCTTGGGTACAGAGAGGTTGAAATGAAAGACAAGGAGGGGTTGCATAATGGGCCTGGGTATATTAGCGGAGGAGTTCTGGAATGTGGAAGCAGGTGAGTGGATTGTAAGAATCAGTGGTCAGGGTGGACCAGTGGGTCAGGAGGTTATTTGAAAGGGGAGGGGCAAGATGTGCAGTCAGTGGATATAGGTGAGAAGGGACTAGTAGGTAGTACAAGGAAGGTTTATTAGTTATGGAATGCGAAGGGATCTTAGGATATGGAGGAAGGGTGTGAAGATGGAGTCAAGGAGTTAGGCATCTCTCCAGGATACTGAAGCCCTTGTTGTTGTTGATACCTGCCATCATGCTCTTCTGCTGGGCCAGGAAAATGGCAGCAGGGGTCTCCTTGGGGACCCCATTCCCCACTTTACTGAGCTGAAACATTTGAAACTCCTCTATGGTGAGGAGGGCTGGCTCTGCTGCTATGGGTGGGGACAGGAGCCAAATAGATAGGTTACCGCGGACGGAGAGCAGCGGAAACACCAGACTGCTCATCCAGCTTTAGCCATCAACATAAAAAATGGACTTGCGTAAAAGTGTGCACAATGTGAGGTCAATGTACTTCTTTCATTAGGGGCAGAGCACCTGGAATTCTTAACTGTTGTTCTTGTAAGAAATTATGTTCCCAGATGGGTCTGGCAGTGGGTAAACAGTTGTCAAGCTCTGCATGACTTGTCTGTTCTTCTGTTCCCTATCTTCCCTCGCATTGTCTTCGAGCCTTCTCACTTACTTTCACGTCACTCTGCTACTCGGCTCCACACTCCTTGTTGCCTAAAAAGCAGAGAGAACATTGTGCAGATGTTTCAGTCTGGTCTGCGCAGCTGGCTCAAAGCTTTGTGGCATTTGAAGTCAAGGGAGAGCCAGAGAATGTATTGTGTCAGTGCCCTTTTAGCTAGAAGGCAGCCTGTGTGCAGAGAGGATTGTCACTCCACCGACCCCCTTGCCCCCAACCTCACTTACTGGCAGCTTAGACCCCACCGCTAAGGCAACTGATAAACCAAGGAATCTTACCCACTAAATGAAAAATATAACATAATAGCAACTACCATTTTATTTATCTGAGGGTCGTCAACTGTACCTCAGCTGTCAAATATGAACTGTATACACATTTAAAATCGTGCTAGAAATGCAAAGTGAGTGCTTCAGAGCTCACACCAATGCAGCATCGTAGTCACTAGGCGACAGAGTGTGCTGAGCGATTTCTTAGAGAGAATCTGATTCTAAACCGTGGACTACTTTATTTGCCTCCGGAAAATGTGAATTACTTTCCACCTGTATCCGATATCCAGTAAATTGTTTTTTTGCTGTGTAGACCGGAATTAAAGGACAGAAGTTCAAAATTCTGTTCTTAAATATAGCCATCTCTGACATGCCCATTGCCAGGGCAACTGACTATGCTGGGTATGGGCTGAAGAACAGATGTTTTTTTTCGTTTGAGTGCATGAACAACGTTGTCAAAATGAAAAATCCCATTTCTCCCTCCCACGCCTTGTCGTTTTACTGTCTCCTAAATTTGAACAATTTGTTACATGTTTTTTGGTAGCCAACGCACCTAAGAAAGCCTTGTCACGTTTTAATAAATAAAATACTGGAACCAGAAAAGTACAGAATATCGCTCGCCTCTCCAAGTAAAAATGCAAATTAAAGTTTAACTTGCTTAAACAGGGGAATACCCAAGAAACGTGAACTCAAATATCAAAGGCACCACGCCATGTATTTACAAAGCGTATTTTCAACATTGTTATCCAGTTGCAATTACCTGAAACTGTCCCGAGTTGGCTGCTTCGCACCGCCCAGAGCTTGAAATAGACAGAAACAAACAGGACGCACACGGATGCTGCGCTGAGAAAATTATTCTCAGATGTTTTTACACTTCAAAAGCACAACGTGCAGTGGTTGGAAAGCTGCTCATTTGCACTCGATGCAGAGTCAATTAAGAGAAATTAAAACAGAATACAGCTCACCTCTCCAAGTTAATTAAGTTAAAAAGTTAAATTAAAAATTAAACCAGCCCCACCGCCACGCTGTGAACTAAAGAAAGACACGTGGGCACCAGTCACGCTTAGTAATAAAATGTAACATGTGGGCGCGCGCCCAGCTAATGAAGAGGAACATGCATGATGAACTCTCAACAGCCACGGCTCGCTGTGAACAAAAGAAAGGCAGTGAAACACTGTCCCAGTGCCGCTGAGTAATTAAAATGTATAGTTAGGACACGTGGAAGCAGTCAGCACGCTAATGAAGAGGAACATACATGAAGAGCTGTTCATTATTACAAACTACTGCTATTTAAGCAAAGACACACCTTTCCCCTCCAATTTTGAGTTAATATATTGGGAGTGCTTACCTTACCCGGGGAAGTTTACAGATCCTCCCTCCTCCCCCTCGTCCATGGCCGACTGCGCGCCTGAAAGTGACAAAGGCGGATGTTGAGTAGGAGCACTGGCTGCAGCTGGTGTTAACGTAGCGCTGTGTGTGCTGCAGAGGCAGAGATTGAGAGGGCTGCCCCAATATAGAGAATAATATTTAAAAAACGTGAACACTATAAAGTGGACACTGCGTCCCGTGGAAAAAAACAAGGCACACAAAGGGCATTAATGGAGGAGGGAGGGGGAACAATGGCGCCCGCAGATGTGAAAGTGAAAGAGCGCACGGCGTGCTGAATGTAAAGCAAAGCACGTCATCGTGCCTAAATAGGAAAAACTCAATAAAGGAAATAGTACATGTACCGTGTAACAACCAAGTAAAGGGGTCAGTAGCCATGGGAGGTTACAAATGACGACATGGCTGTATTAAGGAGGGACTAACAAGCCTATTAAGGAATCAGACGCCAGCATTTACAAAGGACAAAGACACAAGCCAATGAAAAAAATGGGCGGGGGAGTGGGCGGGGCTTCTCTCCCGTACAGAACTACAACAGATCATCGCCAGAGCAGCGCTTGCGCACTGGCTCAGGCTCGACCTAAAAATGACCCACATTTCCAAACTGTGGTAGTTTTGAACTGTTACTTTCACGCTGTATATGTGTTTGCAAGGTGTGGGAGATTACATGCATTTGTGCTTGCTGCAGGAAATATTGGTGGTATATCAGAGAAATCAACAGTAAGAACCATAAAACACTGCCACACCCAAGTCAAAAAGGAAGATCTTCCTGGAGTCATTTTGAAGTCATCCATCGACTGCAGCTGGTCTATTCTCGTAATGATCGAGTGAAGTCATCCCAAACCATCCTGAAGTATGTGTATAGGCATGGGTGTCATTTAGGGGTCTCCAGGGATCTCAGCTCATCCTTATGAACGTCTGCTGGGGTTCCACTCTCCTTATTTTCTGCCGATGTCTTATTACACTAATAGTGAATAATATATTCATCACTATTAGTGCAATAAAGAATGGAGTACAATTAGTTGGAATATGACCCTCACTGGCAGCTGAAGTAAGTAAAAAGTATTTTTAAATGTATATTGTTTGCATGCTTGCGATTCTGTTTATGTGAGCGAGTGTGTGTACGCATGTGTGTGTGAGTGAAAGTAAATGTCAAATGGTGTGTGATGTCACTTACAATATCCCAGGTATTTTGGTGAATTGACGGTCATGTTTACAGGCAGAAATATTTCAAAAAAATGACTCTGGACTGTAAAACGTTTATGGTTCTTGAACTGAAATAAAGTTATTCTTGACTTGATTTGACTCTGGAGTCATCACAAGAACTACCCTGGGATGGTGCCCTAATTACTTCAAATGAATAGATGTGATGGTCTTTTACTACTCAAGGTACACCAGTTGACAATTTCAGGACGAGTGTTAATTACTACAGGATGATTCGAGGACATTTTCACAATGACTGTAGATTACTCTAGGATGTTTCCAGGAGAACCAACAGATAGGAACAAAGCCCTACATTACACCAGTCATCATCCCCGCAGCCTTCGAGACAATTTACCATTCAGGCAATTTTTAAGGATAAGAAGGAATTGTTCACACAAAACAGATTATAACTTTCATGCAACAAATTTGGTGGACAAATTAAAAGCACAAGGTTATCCTAAAAGACTTCTTAAACATTCCATGAAGAGGGCGTGGTGGACACCACGAGACGAACAGTTACATAAAAAGGAAAAACAGAATGTAGATCGTCTTGTTTGTGTCACCACATTTTGCTCAAAGACTAACCAACTGAAGAAGGTTATCAATCATAACTGGCACTTGCTGGAAAATCTAGAGCGTCTTTCACAAAACCGCTGTTTGCGCTCAAAAGAGAGAAAAGTATTGCAAATCAAGTGGTTCGGGCAGCATTTCCTAAGACATCAGCTAATAATACACTACGCAAACAGCTAAATTTACCACCGATTGTGGGCCACCATAGGTGTGGCACATGCACCTGCTGTAACCAAACTATTGAAGGATCATTGTTTTCACACAAGAACATCAACTGGAAACACATTTCTTTTTCTAACTGCAAGACAAAAAATGTAGTTTATGGAATAGTGTGTCCATGCCCAAAGCTGTACATTGGGAAAACTAGTCAGGAAGTACGGCAACGAATTACGCAACATAAATCTAGAATTCAGAAAAAGGTCCTTTCTGCCCCTTTGGTGAGCCATTGGGTCAATCTGAACCATTTAGAGAGTGATTTATGGTGGACTGTAATATCTGTAATTTAACCAGATATCCGGGAAGGAGACCTGGAGAGACGACTGATCCAGAGAGAGGCTCTGCTAATAGTGAAATTCAACTCTGCAGTTGATGGATTAAACAAAATGAAAGAGCTGCAAAATGTATAAATTCACAGATATCCTTCGGCACTGTCAGAAGCTATATGACTCCGTACCCAATCACGTGCCCTATGGAGAATAGTTCATATGTTTGAACTATAACTCCCATGAAGCCCTGTGTTGACCTACTCTCAGGAGTGATATGACTTCATACCTTATCACGAGCACTATGCAGAATAGTCCATAGATTGGGACTTCAACTCCCATTATTCCATGTGTCAACTTAGAGTCGGGAAATATACATGTAAGCATTCAAATTTGACAGAGTGTGGTCCCCTGAACCACACGTTCAGGAGCTTCAAGGATCGGGTTAGAATTTTCATCTTAGCGGAGATCTCCCTTTTAAATAAACAGAAAGATTTTACTCCCTCAGTGTGAGTCCCGTAATGATGCGGTGGCGCAGACCTGGAAGTAATTGCCGGACATAATTGCCCAAATATCAGCATCTAACACGCCATAAGGAGCAGACAGCGTGGAGAATAGTAGTCCTGTTCGGTGCTCTTTCAAACTGAAGGTACGTGAATACTGGCTCGTTGAGTTCGTGTGTATACTACGCTGCATGCAAATCGCGTTTTGATTATCACAGCTTGGCATCTTGGATAGCTGGCTAACCGTGGAGTGATCGTTCGATTTTTGAATAGCGGTTGTCGTTTCTTCTCTTTTCTTGTAGTGAATTTACATACATTTCCAGGAAGCGTTTGTTGGCTCCCGTGATCGGGAAGGATATTCCCATTACAATTGAGTGTTCAGGTACTCAGTCGTGAAAGTCGATTCTAGCAATAGGAATGGGATATAGACATTAGATTGTCTTTTTTTGTATTTTTCAGTGTCGTAGTGTGTCGTGGAGATGGGGCCACTTCTAAGATGATAAGGATAATTAAGCAAGAGAGACTCATTTTTGGATAAAAGAGGTAAATATGGTCTGGATGGTGCATGAGAGGAATGTTGTTACCATGTATGAAGATGTTTGTTAATATAAATGTTTTTACTCTTTTTGCAGCTCATTGTGTGTTCTGAGTCCTGAGGAGAACCCTGTAAAACACATAATAGGGTTCGAAACGCGTCGACTGTTGTTTTTCCAAACAAGTGTTTTACGCCTGCATCTACCATGGAGGCTCATAATGTGAACTAATATAAGTTATAACTGAGATGGTGTATATTGAGCCCAATTGGCACACTGTTTGGGTTTGCCCTTGTCAAAGGAATATATAAGTAGGTTGTTAAAACGCCAGCCGAAAGGGCGTGGTTGTGTTTTTAGTGTGACAAAAGATATATTGTCTTGAGAAATTACAGAACCGGAGTTACTAAGATTTCTGTACTAGTTTTTTAAGTGGATAAACTGTCAAATGTCTTGTTTGTTTTGTTGTAAGGAATGTAATTTAATGCAATAACGTTTGTGTGTCTCTATGTCGTACAATGGTTTGTGACAAATTGTTGTTCTAACCAATGAATAAGGCATTTTTGATAACTTTGAAAAACTGATTGAAAAAATGATATAAAATAACTGGAAAAAAAATATATATGGTCATACCAAGTGGTTTGTGTGATTATGATATGAGATGGTGAATTGAGATCAGTATTGGCACGTGTGTAGTTTTTTGATTGTTAATGTAGGCCTAGCCTTCCTGATTATGGGCCCAACACTTTCTAGTTGATGAAATCATGTTATTTTAAACATAATGCAAAAATATAAAGTGGTGGTTTGTGGATAGTAATTTGACATTTATTCATAGCACTCCTAACAGTGACAAAAACCTGGCAATTTAAATCACACAGGCACAACAAGATTGTGACTCTTGCTGTGGGCATCTTATTCTACTAGAAAAGAACACCCCTGAGATGAACAATGACCACAACGTTTTTTGTTCTTTTCTTTTCCATCTTTTGTTCATATTTCATCACAAAAACCCTTAGGATGGAGTAAATGCTTTGATTCTTCTACGCATAAATCAATTAGTTTTCGAAAAAACTTTAAAACAAAGGAGAGCAAAACTATTTGAAGTTGCTTGCTAAATCTGAAGAAACACATATTTTCAACCAATTAAGAGAGGAGAAGAACACTGAATGCTGCCTTTTAGAAAGAAACTCTCCCTTGCACTCTGTTGTAGGAGAAATACATATCAACCTGTTATTCTTTGGGGAAAGCTGGAGGGTCTTACATTTCTGAAACCGGCTAATACATGGGTACTGTTCTAACCTGTTCTGGAGTAGTAGTGGTTGGCATAACAGTTCCAGGACCCATTTAATTTCTCAAAAACATGTTTCCCAAATAGCATCTTCATAGAGTATAAACTTTGTATAGTGAGGGAAAGCGGTGACTAATATATCCCAATTTTTTCATAAAATGGTCACTTAGGAAGGAAACCATGAACATCTGGACCTGTTTGTGAGCTGGCAAGTTCACAAAATGTGTAATAAATTTCAAGCACTCTTTAGAGACATGGCCATTTTGGCACTGTCAGCAAAATAAAAAGTCCATTAAGCCCAGTTAGACAAGGCAGTCTACTGAATTCATAGATTCATTGGCTTGTTCTGCAAGTTCTAAAATCTTAGAAAGTGGACCCACCACATCTAAGAGTTGTTCTGGGAAAATAACCAGCCCCACTCATGCAGTGTGCCAATTGTCAGAACCTAAGTATCAGGAAAGGGAAAACAATGCCCAAAGGCTATCTCAATATATAGAAAAAAGCAAATTTAAAATAAAGTAGATATGCCTGAAATATAGCCACAATCATACTTTCAGATTGTAACACAGAAATAACATACAGAAGGATAAGAAAATAAAGCAAGTCAATTTTTGTATTGCAAAAACTCTATTGCATATTTTGGGTGTTGTTGAGAATGTTTCGTAGGATATTGGACCTTGTCAATGCAGACTGCTACGTTCAAATGTTTTATGGCCAACTCCTTTCCTCATGTACCCCATAGCTGTGCTATAATCGAAACAAATACTTTAAAGTTAGCAGATTTGGAAACACAAACTTATTTTGGGGCTATGCAGGTGGAGGGCAGAAAAATATTTTTATGGAATTTGGTGTTGTGGGTTATATAGCTCTGAAAATTAGTTGCCATTCATCTAGTCAAAATAGAATATCCTTCAATTACTGATTAGACAATCATTCTAAGCTTGTAAACCTCTCATTTCTGCTTGTAACAATATACACTCCTCTTTTGTGCAGGTAGAGATGCATTTAGGAACAGTTGTTTCCTCTATTAATGATTGATGAGTTATACATAAAGGGGCAGATTTACAAGCCCCTTGCGCCACTTTTGCGTCATTTTTAACATGGTAAAAATGACGCAAAAGTGGCGCAAGGGGCTTGTAAATCTGCCCCAAAGTCTTTAAGGCACACGTCTCTCTATCCCAGTGCAAAATGATGCACTTTATTAAGTTATCAAATGATCATAGTATTTCCTGTCCTGAAAAAAATGAGAAGCAGATAATCAGAAAACTATTCTTATGTAACTATCTATAATATACATTACAAGCATTTAGCATTTGTTCATTCCTATTTTCAAAAGCTATGTTAAAAGTGCCTTGCAGCTGCATTACATTTATACTGAATTAGAAAAAGGAGTAAGTCCTGAAAAGGATGCCACGGTCACCATGCAAAGTATAATAGGCATGCAGCCCCTTTCTATAAAAAATGATGTGTAATTGATGCACTTATTATTCTCAGTTTACGTGACAACCTCCACTCTCATTGCTGGTGAATTGGTGTTCATGGTGAGTAGTATGGTTCACATCAGTGATCAGAGCTGCAGCATAAACTTGATTGTAGTGTAGAGATCTCAACCCGAGTGTGGAGTCTTCGCATACATACGTTTACATTTTAGTATTAATGTGTAAGGGTGGGCGGAGCTCGCGGAGTTGCACTACGTGGAATTCCGCGGAGTTGCATAAAAACTCAGGGGAATTCCGCTGAGTTCCGCAAGCGGGTGGATCCACTCACCTGTCGCCCACCCCTAATTGTAACACCCAGTTTGGACTGGGCTGAGGGTTAGGGATTTATTATACTGGCGCCGCGCCTCCAAGGACCCTGGGAGGACATGAGAGCAGCTGGATTGCACAACCCTGCCGATTTGTGTCTCATATTTACTCTGAGTGATCTTTACTGCTCACAGAGAAATTACACACACTGCATTTCTGCTTCTTAACCCCTTCGCTGCTAGGCCTTCCCCCCCCATGCTAAGCCTTTTTTTGGCTATTTGGGGTAGTTCTCGCTTAGGCTCTTGTAACGTTTTGACCACATAAGGTATCCACGCCAAATTTGTGTCCTTTTCTTCCAACATCATTGGGTTTTAAAGGTACCCAGGGTTTCTTGATTCCCCTGGAGGAGACCCAGAAATTAGCCAAAATACAGGTAAATTTAGTTTTTTGGGGAAAAAATGGGAAAAAAGGGCTACAGAAGAAAGCGTCTGGTTTTTTCCCTGCAAATGGTATCAGCAAAGGGTTTGTGGTGCTGAAATAACCATCTTCCCAGCTTTCAGGGACTGACAGACTTTTGTCAGAAAACCAAAAATTTTTACACAGTTTTGCCATTTTACTGGGACATAGCCTATGTTTGCTATTTTTTGTGCTTTCAACCTCCCTCCAGTTAATGGTAGAAATGGGTATGAAAGCAATGATGGATCCTTCAAATCTATACATTTCAGTCAAGTAGACAAAATTCTGAATTCAGCAAGGGGTCATTTGTGTAGATCCTTCAAGGTTTTTTTATAGAAACTAACAGCTGAAAATAGTAAAAATATAAAATGAGTTGAAAAAAAAACAGCCATTTGCGCCAACGTTTTCACCTGTAAATTCTTCTAAGTGTGACAGAGTTTTGAAAGCAATATACTGTTACATCCGCTGGACCCTTCCCAGTTGTGGGGATATATATTACTTGTAGGTTCACCAAGAACCCGAGGAAACCAGAGCCAATATATGAGCAGCATCTTGCAATGGTTTTTTATTGTGTACCGGGTATAAAACAATTCATTTGGGAAAATAAAAACAGTGAAAAATCGGTATGAAAGACAGCTATGTATTTCCGAAATAGGAACAAAATATAGAGTCTAGAAACAGTAGCTATTTGCACATCTCCAAAATTGTGGGTACCCATACTAGCATGTGAATTATAGGACATTTTTCAAAGTGACTTCTTTTTTACACTTTGTCCTACATTTGGAAGGCAGAAATGCATCGAAAGCCAATAGGTAATAACAGTTGCTCTACAATTCTGTGTTCCCCTAAGTCTCCCGATAAAAATGGCACCTCACTTGTGTGGGCAGGCCTAGTGCCCGTGACAGGAAACGGCCCAAAAAGCAATTTGGACACTCCACATTTTTACAGTGAAAACAGACCCTTTTTTTGCAAAGTGCCTAGCTGTGGATTTTGAACTCTAGCTCAGCCGGCACCTAGGGAAACCTAGCAAACCTATACATTTTTTTAAACTAGACACCCAGAGGAATCTAGGATGGGGTGACTTGAGTGGCTCTCACCAAGTTCTGTTACCCAGAATCCCTAGCAAACCTCAAACTGTAAAAAAAAACACATTTTCCTCACATTTCTGTGATGGAAAGTTCTAGAATCTGCGTGGGTCCACAAAATTCCACACACCCTGCATTCCCCAAAGTCTTCCCAAAAAAAATGGTACTTCACTTGTGTGGTTAGGCCTAGTGCCGGTGACAGGAAACTGCCCAAAACGCAATGTGGACACACCACATTTTTACAGTGAAAACAGACCCTTTTTGTGCAAAGTGCCTAGCTGTAGATTTTGAACCCTAGCTCTCCCAGCACCTAGGGAAACCTAGCAAACCTATACATTTTTGAAAACTAGACACACAGGGGAATCCAGGATGGGGGGACTTGTGTGGGTCTCACCAGGTTCTGTTACCCAGAATCCCTTGCAAACCTCAAACTTTGTAAAAAAAAAACACATTTTCCTCACATTTCTGTGATGGAAAGTTCTAGAATCTGTGTGGATCCACAAAATTCCTCCCACCTCGCATTTCCCAATGTCTTGCAATAAAAATGGTACCTCACTTGTGTGGGCAGGCCAAGTGCCAGGGACAGGAAACGGCCCAAAAAGCAACGTGGACACACCACATTTTTACAGTGAAAACTGACCCTTTTTTTGCAAAGTGCCTAGCTGTAGATTTTGAACCCTAGCTCTGCCGGCACCTAGGGAAACCTAGCAAACCTATACATTTTTGAAAACTAGACACACAGGGGAATGCAGTATGGAGGGACCTGTCTGGTGCTCACCAGGTTATGTTACCCAGAATCCCTTGCAAACCTCAAACTTTATCAAAAAAACACATTTTCTTCACATTTCTGTGATGGAAAGTTCTAGAATCTGTGTGGATCCACAAAATTCCACCCACCTCGCATTTCCCAATGTCTTGCGATAAAAATGGTACCTCACTTGTGTGGGCAGGCCTGGTGCCCGCGACAGGAAACGGCCCAAAAAGCATCGTGGACACACCACATTTTTACAGTGAAAACTGACCCTTTTTTGCAAAGTGCCTAACTGTAGATTTTGAACCCTAGCTCTGCCGGCACCTACGGAAACCTACCAAACCTATGCATTTTCGAAAATTAGACACCCTGGGGAATCCAGGATGGGGTGACTTGTGTGGCTTTCACCAGGTTCTGTTACCCGGAATCCCTTGCAAACTTCAAACTTAAAAAAAAAAAACATTTTCCTCACATTTCTGTGATGGAAAGTTCTGGAATCTGCGTAGATCCACAAAATTCCACCTACCCCACATTCCCCAAAGTCTTCGGATAAAAATGGGACCTCACTTGTGTGGGTAGGCCTAGTGCCGGTGACAGGAAACTGCCCAAAACGCAATGTGGACTCACCACATTTTTACAGTGAAAACTGACTCTTTTTGTGCAAAGTGCCTAGCTGTAGATTTCTAACCCTAGCTCTCCCGGCACCTAGGGAAACCTAGCAAACCTATACATTTTTGAAAACTAGACACACAGCGGAATCCAGGATGGAGGGACTTGTCTGGCCTTCACCAGGTTATGTTACCTAGAATCCCTTGCAAACCTCAAACTTTATCAAAAAAACACATTTTCCTCACATTTCTGTGATGGAAAGTCCTAGAATCTGTGTGGATCCACAAAATTCCTCCCACCTCGCATTTCCCAATGTCTTGCAATAAAAATGGTACCTCACTTGTGTGGGCAGGCCAAGTGCCAGGGACAGGAAACGGCCCAAAAAGCAACGTGGACACACCACATTTTTACAGTGAAAACTGACCCTTTTTTTGCAAAGTGCCTAGATGTAGATTTTGAACCCTAGCTCTGCCGGCACCTAGGGAAACCTAGCAAACCTATACATTTTTGAAAACTAGACACACAGGGGAATGCAGTATGGAGGGACCTGTCTGGTGCTCACCAGGTTATGTTACCCAGAATCCCTTGCAAACCTCAAACTTTATCAAAAAACACATTTTCTTCACATTTCTGTGATGGAAAGTTCTAGAATCTGTGTGGATCCACAAAATTCCACCCACCTCGCATTTCCCAATGTCTTGCGATAAAAATGGTACCTCACTTGTGTGGGCAGGCCTGGTGCCCGCGACAGGAAACGGCCCAAAAAGCATCGTGGACACACCACATTTTTACAGTGAAAACTGACCCTTTTTTGCAAAGTGCCTAACTGTAGATTTTGAACCCTAGCTCTGCCGGCACCTAGGGAAACCTACCAAACCTATGCATTTTCGAAAATTAGACACCCTGGGGAATCCAGGATGGGGTGACTTGTGTGGCTTTCACCAGGTTCTGTTACCCGGAATCCCTTGCAAACTTCAAACTTTAAAAAAAAAACAATTTTCCTCACATTTCTGTGATGGAAAGTTCTGGAATCTGCGTAGATCCACAAAATTCCACCTACCCCGCATTCCCCAAAGTCTTCGGATAAAAATGGGACCTCACTTGTGTGGGTAGGCCTAGTGCCGGTGACAGGAAACTGCCCAAAACGCAATGTGGACTCACCACATTTTTACAGTGAAAACTGACTCTTTTTGTGCAAAGTGCCTAGCTGTAGATTTCTAACCCTAGCTCTCCCGGCACCTAGGGAAACCTAGCAAACCTATACATTTTTGAAAACTAGACACACAGCGGAATCCAGGATGGAGGGACTTGTCTGGCCTTCACCAGGTTATGTTACCTAGAATCCCTTGCAAACCTCAAACTTTATCAAAAAAACACATTTTCCTCACATTTCTGTGATGGAAAGTTCTAGAATCTGTGTGGATCCACAAAATTCCTCCCACCTCGCATTTCCCAATGTCTTGCAATAAAAATGGTACCTCACTTGTGTGAGCAGGCCAAGTGCCAGGGACAGGAAACGGCCCAAAAAGCAACGTGGACACCCCACATTTTTACAGTGAAAACTGACCCTTTTTTTGCAAAGTGCCTAGCTGTAGATTTTGAACCCTAGCTCTGCCGGCACCTAGGGAAACCTACCAAACCTATGCATTTTCGAAAATTAGACACATAGGGGAATCCAGGATGGGGTGACTTGTGTGGCTCATACCAGGTTCTGTTACCCAGAATCCCTTGCAAACTTCAAACTTTGTCAAAGAAAACACATTTTCCTCATATTTCTGTGATGGAAAGTTCTGGAATCTGCGTGGATCCACAAAATTCCACCCACCTCGCATTTCCCAATGTCTTGCGATAAAAATGGTACCTCACTTGTGTGGGCAGGCCTAGTGCCCGTGACAGGAAACGGCCCAAAAAGCAACTTGGACACACCACATTTTTACAGTGAAAACTGACCCTTGTTTTGCAAAGTGCCTAGCTGTAGATTTTGAACCCTAGCTCTCCCGGCACCTAGGGAAACCTAGCAAACCTATACATTTTTGAAAACTAGACAAATAGGGGAATCCAGGATGGGGTGACTTGTCTCGCCCTCACCAGGTTCTGTTTTACAGTGAAAACTGACCCTTTTGTTGCAAAGTGCCTAGCTGTAGATTTTGAACCCTAGTTCTGCCGGCACCTACGGAAACCTACCAAACCTATGCATTTCCGAAAACTAGACACACAGGAAATCCAGGATGGGGTGACTTGTCTGGCCCTCACCAGGTTCTGTTTTTACAGTGAAAACTGACCCTTTTTTTGCAAAGTGCCTAGCTGTAGATTTTGAACCCTGGTTCTAACGGCACCTAAGGAAAACTAGCAAACCAATACATTTTTTAAAACTATACAGGCAAGGGAATCTAGGATGGAGTGACTTTTGTGGCTCTCACCAGGTTCTGTTACCCAGAATCCCTTGTAAACCTCAAACTTTGTAAAAAAATAAACATTTTCCTCACATTTCTGTGATGGAAAGTTCTGGAATCTGCGTGGATCTGCAAAATTCCTACCACCCTGCATTCCTCAACGTCTTCCAATAAAAATGATACCTCACTTGTGTGGGTAGGCCTAGTGCCCGCGACATAAAACGGCCCAAAGCGCAATGTGGACACACCACATTTTTACAGTGAAAACGGACCCTTTCTTGGCAAAGTGCCTGGCTGTAGATTTTTAACCCTAGCTCTGCCGGCACCTAGGGAAACCTAGCAAACCTATACATTTTTGAAAACTAGACACCCAGCGGAATCCAGGATGGGGGGACTTGTGTGGGTCTCACCAGGTTCTGTTACCCAGAATCCCTTGCAAACCTCAAACTTTGTAAAAAAAAACACATTTTCCTCATATTTCTGTGATGGAAAGTTCTGGAATCTGCGTGGATCCACAAAATTCCACCCACCTCGCATTTCCCAATGTCTTGCGATAAAAATGGTACCTCACTTGTGTGGGCAGGCCTAGTGCCCGGGACAGGAAACGGCCCAAAAAGCAACTTGGACACACCACATTTTTACAGTGAAAACTGACCCTTGTTTTGCAAAGTGCCTAGCTGTAGATTTTGAAACCTAGTTCTGCCGGCACCTACGGAAACCTACCAAACCTATGCATTTCCGAAAACTAGACACACAGGGAAATCCAGGATGGGGTGACTTGTCTCGCCCTCACCAGGTTCTGTTTTTACAGTGAAAACTGACCCTTTTGTTGCAAAGTGCCTAGCTGTAGATTTTGAACCCTAGTTCTGCCGGCACCTACGGAAACCTACCAAACCTATGCATTTCCGAAAACTAGACACACAGGGAAATCCAGGATGGGGTGACTTGTCTGGCCCTCACCAGGTTCTGTTTTTACAGTGAAAACTGACCCTTTTTTTGCAAAGTGCCTAGCTGTAGATTTTGAACCCTGGTTCTAACGGCACCTAAGGAAAACTAGCAAACCAATACATTTTTTAAAACTATACACGCAAGGGAATCTAGGATGGAGTGACTTTTGTGGCTCTCACCAGGTTCTGTTACCCAGAATCCCTTGTAAACCTCAAACTTTGTAAAAAAAAAACATTTTCCTCACATTTCTGTGATGGAAAGTTCTGGAATCTGCGTGGATCTGCAAAATTCCTACCACCCTGCATTCCTCAACGTCTTCCAATAAAAATGATACCTCACTTGTGTGGGTAGGCCTAGTGCCCGCGACATAAAACGGCCCAAAGCGCAATGTGGACACACCACATTTTTACAGTGAAAACGGACCCTTTCTTGGCAAAGTGCCTGGCTGTAGATTTTTAACCCTAGCTCTGCCGGCACCTAGGAAACCTAGCAAACCTATACATTTTTGAAAACTAGACACCCAGCGGAATCCAGGATGGGGGACTTGTGTGGGTCTCACCAGGTTCTGTTACCCAGAATCCCTTGCAAACCTCAAACTTTGTAAAAAAAAACACATTTTCCTCATATTTCTGTGATGGAAAGTTCTGGAATCTGCGCGGATCGACAAAATTCCACCCACCCCGCATTTCCCAAAGTCTTACAATAAAAAGGGTACCTCACTTGTGTGGGTAGACCTAGTGCCCACGACAGGAAACGGCGCAAAACGCAACATGGACACACCACATTTTTACAGTGAAAACGGACCCTTTTTTTGCAAAGTACCTAGCTGTAGATTTTTAACCCTAGCTCTGCCGGCACCTAGGGAAACCTAGCAAACCTATACATTTTTGAAAACTAGACACCCAGCGGAATCCAGGATGGGGGACTTGTGTGGGTCTCACCAGGTTCTGTTACCCAGAATCCCTTGCAAACCTCAAACTTTGTAAAAAAAAAACACATTTTCCTCATATTTCTGTGATGGAAAGTTCTGGAATCTGCGTGGATCCACAAAATTCCACCCACCTCGCATTTCCCAATGTCTTGCGATAAAAATGGTACCTCACTTGTGTGGGCAGGCCTAGTGCCCGGGACAGGAAACGGCCCAAAAAGCAACTTGGACACACCACATTTTTACAGTGAAAACTGACCCTTGTTTTGCAAAGTGCCTAGCTGTAGATTTTGAAACCTAGTTCTGCCGGCACCTACGGAAACCTACCAAACCTATGCATTTCCGAAAACTAGACACACAGGGAAATCCAGGATGGGGTGACTTGTCTCGCCCTCACCAGGTTCTGTTTTTACAGTGAAAACTGACCCTTTTGTTGCAAAGTGCCTAGCTGTAGATTTTGAACCCTAGTTCTGCCGGCACCTACGGAAACCTACCAAACCTATGCATTTCCGAAAACTAGACACACAGGGAAATCCAGGATGGGGTGACTTGTCTGGCCCTCACCAGGTTCTGTTTTTACAGTGAAAACTGACCCTTTTTTTGCAAAGTGCCTAGCTGTAGATTTTGAACCCTGGTTCTAACGGCACCTAAGGAAAACTAGCAAACCAATACATTTTTTAAAACTATACACGCAAGGGAATCTAGGATGGAGTGACTTTTGTGACTCTCACCAGGTTCTGTTACCCAGAATCCCTTGTAAACCTCAAACTTTGTAAAAAAAAAAACATTTTCCTCACATTTCTGTGATGGAAAGTTCTGGAATCTGCGTGGATCTGCAAAATTCCTACCACCCTGCATTCCTCAACGTCTTCCAATAAAAATTATACCTCACTTGTGTGGGTAGGCCTAGTGCCCGCGACATAAAACGGCCCAAAGCGCAATGTGGACACACCACATTTTTACAGTGAAAACGGACCCTTTCTTGGCAAAGTGCCTGGCTGTAGATTTTTAACCCTAGCTCTGCCGGCACCTAGGGAAACCTAGCAAACCTATACATTTTTGAAAACTAGACACCCAGCGGAATCCAGGATGGGGGGACTTGTGTGGGTCTCACCAGGTTCTGTTACCCAGAATCCCTTGCAAACCTCAAACTTTGTAAAAAAAAAACACATTTTCCTCATATTTCTGTGATGGAAAGTTCTGGAATCTGCGCGGATCGACAAAATTCCACCCACCCCGCATTTCCCAAAGTCTTACAATAAAAAGGGTACCTCACTTGTGTGGGTAGACCTAGTGCCCACGACAGGAAATGGCGCAAAACGCAACATGGACACACCACATTTTTACAGTGAAAACGGACCCTTTTTTTGCAAAGTACCTAGCTGTAGATTTTGAACCCTAGCTCTGCCGGAACCTAGGGAAAACTAGCAAACCTATACATTTTTTAAAACAAGACACCCAGGGGAATCTAGGATGGGGTGACTTGTGTGGTCTCACCAGGTTCTGTTACCCAGAATCCCTTGTAAACCTCAAACTTTGTAAAAGAGAAACACATTTTCCTCACATTTCTGTGATGGAAAGTTCTGGAATCTACGTGGATCCACAGAATTCCACCCACCTCGCATTTCCCAATGTCTTCCGATAAAAATGATACCTCACTTGTGTGGGTAGACCTAGTGCCCGCGACAGGAAATTGCCCAAAACGCAACGGGGACACACCACTTTTTACAGTGAAAACTGACCCTTTCTTGGCAAAGTGCCTAGCTGTAGATTTTGAACCCTAGCTTTGCCGGCACCTAGAGAAGCCTAGAAAACCTATACAATTTTGAAAACTAGACACCCAGGGGAATCCAGGATGAGGTGACTTGTCTGGCTCTCACCAGGTTTTGTTACCCAGAATCCCTTGTAAACCTCAAACTTTGTCAAAAAAACCCACATTTTCTTCACATTTCTGTAATGGAAAGTTCTGGAATCTGCGTGGATCCACAAAATACCACCCACCCTGCATTCTCCAAAGTCTCCTAATAAAAATGGTACCTCACTCGTGTGGGTGGGTCAAGGTACCTGTGACAGGCAAGGGCCCAAAACGTATTGTGGAGACATCAAAATTACCTATCACAAAACAACCTGGTTTTGCTAGGGGGGGGGGACCTGGGTCTTTGGCCCGGTCTCAGTTGCCATCTAGGGAAACCTGCCAAACCCACACATTTCTGAAAACTAGATACCCTGGGGAGTCCAGTGAGGTATGGCTTGCGTGGATCCCCGAACGTTTCCCTACCCAGAATCCCCTGCAAACCTCAAATTTAGCTGAAAAAAAATCACATTTTCCTCACTTTTCTGTGTGGGAAAGTTGTGGGATCACTGGGCTGACACAACTTTCCTACCACCTAGCACTCTCCCAGGTCTCCCGATAAAAATGGTACCTCACTTGTGTGGGTAGGCATAGTGGCTGTAACAGGAAATGGCCCACATCATACTGTGGAGACTTCAAAATTACCTATCATTAAACTACCTGGTTTTGCATGGGGGGGCACCTGGTTTTTTGACCCCAGGCTCGCGACCATCTAGAGAAACCTACCAAACCAACACATTTCTGAAAACTACACAACCTGGGGAGTCCAGTGAGGTATGGCTTGCGTGGCTCCCCCAATGTTTTCCTACCCAGAATAACCTGCAAACCTCAAATTAAGCTGAAAAAAATCACTTTTTCCACACATTTTTGTGTGGTATCACTGTGCCGGCAAAAATGTCCTACCACCTAGCGTTCCCCTTGGTCTCCCGAGTAAAATGATACGTCACTTGTGTGGCTGTGCAATGCAGAATCAGCTAAAAATGTATTTTTTTAAATGAGGTTTGTAGGGGATTCTGGGTAGGGAAACGTTGGGGGATCCATGCAAGCCATACCTCACTGGACTCCCCAGTTTTCTGAAATGTGTGGGTTTGGTAGGTGTCTCTACAATACGTTTTGGGCCCTTGCCTGTCGCGGATACTTGGCCCACCCACACGAGTGAGGTACCATTTGTATCGGGAGACCTGGGGGAACGCTTGGTGGAAGGATATTTGTGTCAGCCAGGTGATCCCACAACTTTCCCACACAGCAAAGTGAGGAAAATATGATTTTTTTTCAGCTAAATTTGAGGTTTGCAGGGGATTCTGGGTAGGGAAACGTTCGGGGATCCACGCAAGCCATACCTCCCTGGACTCCCCGGGTGTCTAGTTTTCAGAAATGTGTGGGTTTGGTAGGTTTCCCTAGATGGCTGCCAACCCCGGGACCAGAAACACAGATCACAGATGCCCCTATCTATCAGAAAACAACCTGGTTTCGCAAGGGGGGGCACCTGTGTTTTTGGTCCCGCGCTCGGCGGCTATCTGGGGAAACCTACCAAATCCAGACATTTCTGAAAACTAGATACCCAGGGGAGTTCACAGAGGTATGGCTTGCGAGGATTCCCAAATGTTTGCCTACCCAGAATCCCCTGCAAACCTCAAATTTAGCTAAAAATATAATATTTTCCTTACATTTTTGTATGGGATCACCGCGCCGGCAAAAATGTCCTACCACCCAGCGTTCCCCTTGGTCTCCCGATAAAAATGATACCTCACTTCTGTGAGTGTCCAATGCAGAATCGCATAAAAATGTATTTTTAAAAAAAAATATAGCGCTTAGAGTTCGCGGTGCTATACCCTCATCCCTATGTTTTTGGCCTTTCCCAGTCAAAGGCACTTGGTCCACCCACACAAGTGAGGTATCATTTTACTCGGGAGACTGAGGGGAACGCTGAGTGGTAGGACATTTGTGCGGCGAGTTGAGTCCAGCCAGAAATGTGAGGAAAATGGGATTTATTTTTAGCTAAATTTGAAGTTTGCAGGGGATTCTGCAAAAAAAAAGAAATCCCTTTGCTGTTTGCAGCAGAGGGATTTAGTGGGCCTGTGCACATGACAGAATGGTTCCGTCATGAGCACAGGAGCACTGGTGCTCATGACGGAACCACTCCGTCATGAGCACCGAAAGGGTTAAAACTGTCTGACAGCACATATAAAAAAACACAGAATTCTTCCCTGGCCTGAGAGGGCACCAAACAGCATCCATGGTGTGCACACGCATGGCTCACCTGGCACAGGATATACTGAATGTACCTGCCGCAGTGCTAAACCACGGGCTGGTCCAGGAAGTCTGTGATGTAGCGCGAGAGCTCGGTGTCCTGGCGCTAGTCACAGCAGCCGAAACCGGAGTACATGGAACAACAAAATGACACAGGTTTGGGGGGCTGGAAAGGGGGCTTGTAGTCCAGGCACTGGGGGTGGCCACTGCCATTGTTCACGGGGGCCGAGGAGGAGCAAAGCCAGTAGCCCACCGAGGGCTCCGCTCAGGCTGCATGGCGTCATTGAAGTCCTCAGAGCCTGTCCTCCTCAGCTGAGACCCAGAAAGACCTGCAGCCAGGATGTGCCGCTCCATTCACGGAATGTGACTTACTTACAATACCAATTCAGGAGGCTGCCTCATCACAAAGCTCATGTGGATTCCACAACCAATCAGGATGCCTGTATTCAGTCTGAAGCATGAGCATTGGCTGACGTGACCCCGGTGCTCTCATCCTAGGTCACCTTGCAATTAGCAGTACCTCCCACTTAGAGACGGCTCACAGAATTAGTTTAGTCGAGCAGTACGGATGTTAAGCTTCCCGGAAGTGCTTAGTCACGGTCAAATGGCATCCGTTGAATTCTCTGAGTGTCGGTGGGTGCCAGAAAGCTCCGCTATGCGGCATAGATGGAGTTTTTGCCAAACTCCGCCCTCCAAGCGGAGTGTCAAAAACTCTGTGAACTCCGCCGGCGGGACAGAGTTTACCACCCAGGGTTAGTAATGTGGTAGAGACATCCAAAACCGACCCACACTCTTATTTGTTAAACCAGCCCTTCTGGGACTGCCAGATTGCCCTAAAGGCCTGTACAATACTGAAGGAACATTATACTCTACTACGTATGCAAGCTGCAAGTCAGTGATTTTAAATTACTTTCTATGCATTATATAGGGGTAGAAATTTAATTAAATGGATGATAAAAAGAGACGTTTTAATTCAGTCGCCAATATTACTCCTACACATGATGTAGGTTAAGAGGCAGCAGCCTCCTAAAGTCAGGTACTGGTTCCTTAAGAAATGGGCCTGCATATTTGCAACTGTATTTTGCTGTTTTCCCAAGTTGATTAGCCATCCAACAATCTATCAATTGCTATTTAAAAAGTTAGGATTTTTGATAAATCTTATAGGTCGGGTTATTGACTAAGGACAAAATTCACAGTTTAGCAGACAAGGTACTCTGTTGCAAATAGGGTGGACTGGTGGACCATAAGCTTTCTGTCAGCAGAGCCCCTTTTGTCTCCGTCAACTGGAAGCTTCCCGTGAGGACTCAACTGACGAGGGACTGTTGGAGTATAGCCACCACATCGCATACTCCATTTAAAGTAGACAGTGTGGTGGATTTTCTACTGTCTGCCACAGCTAGGAAAAGCTTGGGAATGGACAGAAAAAACCAATAATGTCCCCCCACATTCTGGGAGGAAAACTCAAAGGGTCATTATTTTTTTTTTTCAGAAACAAACGCCCGCTTTGGGAGTGTGTTTCTGAAAAACAAAAGAAGTTAATAGTTGGGTAAACAGCCATCAAAACCAACGGCGGCCGTCCACCAAACTTTTAGTATCTTTAATCTTGAAGGGAATCACTGTGATGGCAGTTCCTTTTAGGGTACTGAGACATCCGCTGGGCTGGTTATCATCTCTATATTTGATGGACAGAGTACTGTTGGTACAGAAGTCACAACAAATTCTACTCCATCCATCAAAAAATAAATCAGGCTGTAATACTTTCAACTGCAATGATTACTAAGACATGGGAGGTATTATCATGAGATAATATGAGTGTAAATGTGCAGATTGAGCTAGCACCTTCAGCTACTACGGGTGCTCCAGCACCCCCAAATATCCTTGATGGAGGTTAGATAAAAAACAGTTAGGAGAAATAATTGTAAAGAGGCCTACAAAATGTCACATGACAGGCAACATTGTGTGGCATTTTGCCGCTAAATCATTTAACATGGAAAGCTGTGTGCACTATTCTTTTCTCTGTATATTTTGGGTATTTTGTAATTTTTACTATTTTCACTCTTTTTTGGGTGGGTGTGTTTAATATAGCGCGACTAGACCAGAAGGTATCAGCGCGCTTTACAAGAGCACCAGTTGCATTACAGACGGACTCTTGTTGGGGTATAGGTGAAAGGAGAAGGCCAAACTAGTCTAGAGGTTTTCTAACACATTTACAAAGACGTTCTTGCTTTACAAAGTAAAGCACAAACATCTCCTAATATACTTCACCAGCATGGAAAGTGCAATCAAGGTATGTAAGTCAGTTGGCCAGCACCCCCACTTTGAAAATTGTTCCAGCACCACTGCTTCTATATATAGACTAAGCTTGTGATCGTCATGTCCCCTCAACCTGTAGTTTGTGACCCAGAGTTTGCTGGGATGTGTAGTTTTTTGTGATTTGTGGCTGCTATAATTAAAGTAGCTAGATAAGAAAGCATAACATGAGCTCATAGTCTGAAATAATATTGGATTGTAATGTGTTTTTATATTGCACGTTGTGCTAACCATCTGTCATTCCAAAGCACTGTAAACAACAGATGTTTCTACAACCTAAGTAAAGTGGGCACAATGTACCAGCGTCAGAACGAAGGAAGGCAGTGTTGGGATTGCCGGAATCGAAACTGGTGACATTCAGATCACAACATTTCCCAGTGGAGCACTGAACTCCTTGCACTTTCCTGCCTGCTACTACTAGAGGTCATAACAAATCTCCATGCAGACACGTGCTGCTGTGAGGTGCAGAACTTTGGCAGGTGTGGTTTCAGGTTAATTAGGTTCACTAAAAGTTTTATAAATGAGTATTCATTGATGCCTTTAATTTCCATTTTAAATATAACTAGACTGAAAGGTGAGTTAAATAAATGGGTAAAAATTTCCCTGTTGGACTTGGCCTTCCTGCAGGGTCATCTCCAAACTTTTTGCCTTCTCTCTCCTGTTTTCTACACTTGTTTTTGTTGGCTTTTAGGACTCTGCGCATTTTACCATTGCTAACCAGCGCTAAAGTGCTTGGGCTCTTTCCTTTCAACATGATACAATTTGTTTACACCCAGTTGGCCTATTTAATTTACTTGTAAGTCCCAACTAAACTGGTACTACCCGTGCCCAGGGCCTTTAAATTAAATGCTACCAGTAGGCCTGCAACATTCATTGTGCCACCCACTTCAGTAGCCCTGCAAACATGTCTTAGGCCTGCCATTGCAGCCTTTGTGTGTAGTTTTAAACTACCATTTCGACCTGACAAAAGAAACCTTCTGCCAGTTCCAAACTTTCCTTTTTAATACTTATAAGTCATCCCTAGGATAGGCTCTGAACAGCGAGAGGTCATGGTGCAGTGTATTTAAAAAGTAGGAATGTACTTTCAAGTTTTTCATGTCCTAGTAGTAAAAAACTCCTAACTTAGTTTTTCACTATGACCCCAGCACTCAACGGAGCCGGCCCCCTACCCCCCAGCGCCTCGGGACCCTCACGGGTGAGTAGTTACGCTTTACCAACCCTGATTGATTAATTGGCTACTGCAAGGGCTACCTCTCCTGTGAGATTATATTGGCGTTACCTTATTAGATTTAATAAGCTGTAACGTCCAATTGTGAGCAGGTAGACAGGTACAGTTTGGGGTTTAAAGAATTTAAATTAAAAGCCCTCTTTAATGGTAAAATCTAATTTTTTTATCGCAGTTTTAGCTGTGCTGCTGAATGGACTGCCACTCTGCTGGACTGCTGCACCGAAGGACTGCTGCCCTGCTGTGCTTACCTGTTGCCTTCTTGCATTGATGAGAAGGACTGGACCTGCATCTGTTGAATCCAGGTCCTCAGGGAGACTCCAAGGGATAGTTGGCTGGTCTCCTGACTAGAGCCTCAGGGACAGAAGGCTCCAACAACCTTGAACCCAGCACCTGACACTACCAGTTGTGAATCCTACCCTGCCAAGTGGTGCCACCCTAGTCCTGGACCCTTGGAGGTGGGCCTGAAGGTGCCCTGTCAGCCCATCTGTGGACCCATAGAACTAGTGTATAACCTCTGCTACATAGGGCAGAGCCGATGCGTCGGTTTCTGCTGCGTGGACTTTCCCGGTGCAAGGACTTCGCAGCGCAGCCCCATCAGAACCGCAACTGCATGACACATCCCCGATGCAGGCCCTCACATCGCAAGCCTCTCGTCGACGGTAACCTCAGCGACGATGTAGGACTCTGCATTGTAAGCCACACAGCTTCTTTTGAACCATCCAGTGTGTGACGCATACTATATGCAGGACTTTGCTTCTCAAGTCCCCTCGTTGACAGCCTCCTCGACGACAATGAAGCAATCGCATCACATCCTCACAACTCCTCAAAACCAATGTTGTGCAATGCATCGCCAACCAGGACCTCGCATTGCCTAGGCTGTGCGATGCATCCTCGATGCAGGACTTTGCAACTCTTCACAACCACGATTTAAAGTACTCTTGTTCAGCTGGCATAATTAGGTCTCTGTAGCTGGCCCGCATTCCATTGCAGTTGGCCTGAACTTGTGACTTTGGCCCTGTCTAGCGTGACCAGATGTCCACAGTTGGCGCTTTGTGCTTTTGGCACTATTTTCACTTAAATCTTTAAAATTTCATATCTCGGGTTCTACTAAATGAATTTCTGTTGTTTTGATTTTGTTTTATTTATCAATATCTACTCTATTTTCTAATTTGGTGTGGGATTTTTCTTGTGTTGTGTTTTCACTTTATTATTATTATACTGTGCTGCGTAAATACTTTGCACATTGACTCTAAGCTAAGACTAACTGCTCTGTGCCAAGCTACCAGCAGGTTGAGCAAAGGTACATTTGGAGTTTGCTTGTGACTTCACAATGACAAGGAATGTGGTTGCTGCTTGATTAGGGTTTCACCCTCTTCAATCAGTAACCCCATTTCTTACAGTCCCAAAAAGAAGAGGAGGATGGCACATCCCCTTCTGTTTTATGGGAAAACTAAATTTTGATTTATCTTAGTCTGAATACGTTTTGGAGCTTATGTCTGTCTGTTAAACATTTGCGTCCCATCACATTATCAGATATAGGAGTCTGCAGGAGAGTTTCTGACTCAGGCAATGAAGGTCAGAAAGAAAACGAGTATTTCCTTCAACAGTGGTAATTTTCACAGTTAATTATGAACTGGTTGATATTTATGCAGTCCCAAGGCCTATTATTAAGATTGTGATGAATTGTTGCGTTGACACGATTTTTTTTTTATAGCTCTTCTGTTGTAAATTCCATATTGTAACACTGCAAGTATTTTATGGTTTGTAAATCTGGGACACTAATTTTAGTAGTTGTTTTGAACAAATCTGAAGAAAATCCTTCCCTTATTCACACAAGAACACCTCAGTTCAGACACGCATTCCCTCATTCACTTATTTCATTCCTTCACTCAGGTGTACTCATTTATTCGGGTTGCCCGTGGCCAATAACTCTTGAACTCTCTCTTTCAGGGCTGCACCCCGTTTTCTATCATATCGTTAAATTTCTCGTCAGTGGCGGCTGGCACGGATTGGGGCCGACAGGGGAGGCAAAGAAAAAGAAAATTACACTTATTTCCTTGCCGCATCTATCCTCTGTCGTCCCTCTGCTCCAGCCGGAACAGGAAGCACCCAGGCTCCCCTAAGCCAATCACAATGCTGCAATGCAGCGTTTTGATTGGTCTTAGAGCCGTGGTTGAGCGCTCAGATGGGGACTGGGAAAATGGCATTTTCTGCACCCAGGCTGTAATGCAGCCTGGGTGGAGAACATGCAATGTGTGCATAACTGTTTGGCTGGCCTGAGATGGCCAGCCAAACATTCATGCACACTAACAGAGTGCTCACCACTCCAGTCCTGCCTCGCCCACAAAGCTACCTCAGGAGGAAAAAATAAATTAATAATAACGAGTTATTATCATTTTATTTTTCCTTTATTTACACTGCTAAAAAGCAGAGGAGCATCTCCCCACTGCTTTTTAGCAGGTGTGCCACTGTTCCTCGTCCACATTCTCACACACCCATTCACACATAATGTTGTAGGTTCACTTTCAAATCCCCTGTTTGACACATGCACTACTTCATTCACACGTCCTCCTGCCTTTACACACAGCCACATGTTCTGTAACATATCCACTTTTTATCTAGACGTGAACTTCATCATTCAAAAATGCACTCACTATTTCTGAGAGGCAGTCCACCAGTCACTCTTTCTTTTATACAGGAGGTTTCTCTTTAATACATGTTACACCTAATTCACACAAATAGTGCTCAATGAGGTTTACTTTCGGTCATCCATAGGTGCACTTGATTTTTTTTACCATTCAGTTAATAAACAAAAACAGACAACAGCAATATCTTTGCCCTTCCTACTCATTAGTGACAAGTCTCAGTCAAATAAGCGAGCAAACCAAATAACAGTTTCTACAATTTTATGTTATTTAGACGGAGGATCATTAGGACCCGTCGCCTAGGGAATGTGGTGATGGGCCACAATGGAGGTGTGCATGGGATGAAAAGAATGTAATTTAGCAGTCACATTCTTCTAATTCAAGGGGCGGAGAGAGTAGGAAGAGCTCTTCAAATCAAGCAAATTTGTGGAGGTAGGACAACCAGGGGCGGCTTCTCCATAATGGCGGAGGAGCATCGCCCCTCTGGTCAGAGACAGTCACAGCAAAATATAAAGATAATAAAACAATAATACCATTTTATTTTTCTGTGACTGGCTCTGGCTGAGGCGTGCATACGTGCATGCTGGGCAGGGCCAGACCATGAGTGGTGGGTACTTAGAAGTGCACATGTGTGTTTGGCCGGCCGTTTTAGGCCAGCCAAACATGCATGCACACTTCTATTTAACTAACCCAGCTGTGTTGCACAGCTGGGTTGGAGAAAAGTCGCCGGCTCGGCTCCCAGGCACTGTCTGAGCGGCAGACCAGGCTGCTCAGACCAATCCTGGTGCCTCTCTCATAGCATGAGAGCAGCGTTTGGATTGGGTGGGGAGCCTGTGCTTTCCCAGTGACTGCTGGTGCAGCGACAGGTATGTTTTTTAAATTATTATTTTTATCCTAAATTCTCCATCCCCTCTGTCCTCCCACTTTCGTTTTGCGGCGGCCTCAACTGACTCATCTCAATAGTAATGCCATGATGAGGGAAAGTCACAGGTCTCACAATAGGAAGGACCTATCCAGCCATTTGGAGCCACTAAATTCTGTTGCGCACTAGAGAAAGTCAGTGGGGGCTTGGGCAGCATGGTGGGGCAGGGTCCCTGGGGCAGGAGAGCTGCAAGAGTTGACGATCCACGGGTAGAAAGGTCTGAAACAATATACCTAAAACAGATGGTATAAAAGCGTGCAAGTGGATAGTCCATCACTGCATCATCCATGAAGAACAGAAAACCATCAAGGGAGGGCAAAAGGAGATGAGATGGGGTTGTGA
This sequence comes from Calotriton arnoldi, assembly GCA_963921515.1. Classification (NCBI taxonomy): domain Eukaryota; kingdom Metazoa; phylum Chordata; class Amphibia; order Caudata; family Salamandridae; genus Calotriton; species Calotriton arnoldi. Next base: position 281,471 of record CAWUFW010004150.1, read on the forward strand.
ATGGGGGAGGGGAAGGTGTTTTTGTTAGGGAAGCGGCTGGGCTGATACTCACGCATCTTGTGTTGCTCTATTTCTAAGGTAGAAGGTGAGGCACTGCAAGGTGTTTCTTAATATTACACCAGGGCACCAAGGCGGGCTAATGGTCAGTTCCTCTGCATCTAAGGACACCGGATGGTGTTTTATTAGATGCAGGGTTTATTGAATTTTGGAGGTCAATTGGGAAAGGTCAGGTATGGCGCGGTCTGGCTATTCAGGAATACCGGGTAGTAACTCAGTCAGTAATTCAATAACTCAATTACTCAACAGACGAACACCTAAAACAGTAATAATAGTGTTCCTGAAACAGAAACAAATAAAATCAGACAAAAAAATCCAGCATTCCGACAGGTGATAGGGACAAGGTAAAATGTCAACAATCAAGCTGCTGGGGTTGGTATCAGGTATTACCTTGTATCCCTAGCATGAAGTGTCCCCAAATGAGTTCAAATATGTGGACCTGATCATTATGAAGATAAATTGGTCTTTCATGTGCCACTATGATCATCACGTCTTTAAGCTATTCTTCATGTATAGGCACAGAGGGGAACGCCCAATTCCTCAAGATATAAACTTTTGCAACTGCTAGTAAACATGAAAGCCACCTCCTCCAGTGGTTCATCAATCCCTGTATGTGTGACAAGTTCTGGAGAAGAGCCATGGTGTGGGTTCCATCCAGCACTCTCTCACGATTCTGTCAGGATGTCCCAGTTCTAGGAATAGTAATCGAAGATGTATGTGCACAGTGTTGCAATGTACAGTTCCACAACAGCAGCATTTGCAGTCATGGCTGAGGCCATCAGAGTGCATTCCGCTCTGGGACCAGTGCCAGCCATATAGTATTTTGAACTAACTGAACTTGAGGCAAGATTCTCTCAGATATCTGTCATGAAGATCCATGAGGACATCCCAATCTTCATCTTCAATTTCCAATGAGAGGCAGCCCTGTCATTACTTTTGCAATGCTCTGCTAATGGTCCTTGAGAATAACTCAATATAAATAGTCCCATATACACCGGAGACTACTCCACCAAGTTGGCCCTCGACTTTCACATAAGACTGGGAGGTCCATTCACAAACTGTATATTGTAGTACATTTAGTAGTACTACAGTAGTACTACTTATGTACTGCAAAATGCTATTCACTAACCTACATGAGGAGGTCTACTCATCCGACTCTCCACCCAGACAGTGAACTCTCTGCACATGTAGGTATACGTTTTGGTAGTAAATGTGGGAGGAACTGGGGAGTGACTGGAAAATGGGGAATATTTAAGACTAAGGGGCCGATTCCGATGTCGTTAGGAAGGCCTCCAGACAGGTTCCGGAACATGCGAATCTGATTCGGAGCCTATGTTTCCGACCGAATCGTCCCCCGTTCCGAATGGCCAAGTACGATGCGAAGATCTCGTCCGCGTAGACCGAATCGTTTCCGAACCCGATCCTGTCCGTCAGACTCGTTTGCAGCCGATTCGTGCCGCGCAATGGAGCCGTATTCCGAACGAGCGAGTACGATGCACGATTCGGACTGCCGTATCGACTCAGCGAGACAAAACGGCTGTGGCAATCAGACTTCGGGGGGCCGTAGCAGGCCCCCCTTCACCCGGGGCCCTTCCGAATCGGTCCTCCGATCCAAGCATGCACAGTGTGGCGGGCACCATGGGGTGCCCACCACAGGGTGTATGCTTCCCCCCCACCACTTTTTGCTATGGGAACCTGTGTACAGAACGGTATACAGGCTCCCATAGAGTTCAATGGGAGCCCGACCGAACCGAGTCCATCAGCATACGGATGCATCGTACTCGTTCGGTCGGACTCTCACAGCGCGATTCACTAGGAAAGCCCTCCGGGATGCGAGTCGTACAGAGGGTTCTCCTAGCAAGATCGGAATCGGCCCCTAAGTGGGAGGAGTTTAGAGAGGAGTACGGAGGGGTTAAGGGAGGATTAAAGAGGGTCTTAGGAAGGGACATGCACCCACACAAAAGAGTAAGCCCAGTCATATTCACAAGCTGCACTTCTATAGTTAACTACAGCTAAAAAGGAACCAAAAGAGTCGTAAATGTACTCCAGCTGTTAAGCACCACACAAGGCCAACCATTGGCTCTGCAACACACTCCCATAGAAAATAATGGAGGTAAGGACTTGAAATAAAACCCTGGAGGAAGTAACGTTAAAATTAATTAGTTTACTCCTTCTTTTTAAAAATGCATATAAATACAATTTAATGTTAAATGTATATATAATTCCAAAATAAATGGCATTTTAATTTAAACTAGTTTAATAACCATTTTAAATTAAAATACATGAACTTTGTTTTAAAAACTAATTACATTATTTTAGAATAATATTCTGCACAAATGTTAGTAATTTGCAATAAATTATAAATAAATGAAAATATTTAACATTAGATGGGATTTTTTAATAAATCTTCAAAAATAATTTTAATTTAGTATACCAAAATATTTTAAATATTAAGTTGAAAATTAAATTAGCGTTGCCTTAGAACGTTTTTTATCTTGTTGAACATTTAAATACATATACATATATACATTTAAAATAATATTTAACATAAGCTTATTTTTTAAAGTTTAATAAACATTTTTTTTAAACTTTATTTTTAATTGTTTAAACAACCAACATTACAGCATACAATAGATCATTGGTATCTTGTGCATGACCCCAGAAGTGAACAGGGCCCCATCCCAGATTAAGCTGTGGTATACTTGACAATGAGAAATACATTATAAGCGTCGTCTTAGTTCATAGTAAGCAGCGGGGGGCTCCCCATCCGGCCTGCCCCACCTCTGAGCTGTTCCCACTGGGCGCAATATCACTCTGGTCGCTCTCTTCCACCCCTGTGTTGCGGGCCAAGCTACACAGTTCATGCCACTCCATGAGATCTGCCTGTAGACTATCATCTTTGTTAACTTCATGTGTGTTTCTTCCGCTAGGGCCCATTCCCTAACATCTCGTATCCATGTGGGTACATCCAGGTTTCTCTGCCCCATCCAATTTATAGCTATTCTACATCTGGCCAGGACCACCATGAGCTGCAGCAGCTTGTACTCTATTTTTCGTTTTTTAGGTTTGCGTACAAGGGCTAGCAAACATTGGATTGGTTCTTCTCGTATGGGGAGACCCGTGCTCGTTCACACCTTTTCCAACACCTGCGCCCAGAACTGCCGCCTCCCAGGGCACGCCCACGCCAAGTGCAGAAAGTCTGCTTCTTCTGCCCCACAGCTGGGGCCCCTGCCATCATTGTTTTGTGAGATGCGTTGCAACTTCGCCGGGGTGAGGTAGGTGCGGTGTAGGAAGTTATAGTGGATCAATTTAAACCGGGCATTGCGGGAGACTGTGTGTGTAAGTTCGCAGATAGTCATCCAAGTACCATCCTCTATTTGCATATTTAGGTCCCTCTCCCATGCTGCTCGTGACGAAGGGGATTGAGCAGCCGAATCCCATCTCATGGCCTTATATAGGAGGGATATAATTCTGCACCCAGAACCACAGGTTAGGAGCAGATCCAGAGTATTTGTCGGCTGCGGAATGTCTAGGTATTGAGGCCAGGTAATTTTCACTATTACCTGGATCCCTCTGTTTTGTAGGAAGTGACCCTGCCCAAGCGCGAAGTTTTCACAGGCTTGTTCATACGTTAGGAACGTCTCACTGGGATAGAGGTCCGTGAGGACCACGCATTCACCCTCCCTCCAGGCCTGAAAGGATATATGGGTACTCATGTCCCTGAGTGGGGCCAATATCCAAACGGGTAGTTCTCTATGGAAAGGCGCATGCCGCAGCACCTTTTCCACAAATTGCTGCCAAATAGTCGCAGTTTGCCGCACCTGGTATGGCAAGTCCCCCTCGACTGCCCCCCCCCCATCAGGGCCACTGGGAAGGCCTCTGGGCACACACGGCCCGCTAGTAGCCGCTTTTCCTAGTTGTCCCCTTCTCCCAACCACCGGGACGCATGCTGGAGCTGGGCCGCAAAGTAGTATAAATCAAAGTGAGGGGCCTCTAGCCCAGCCTCCTCATACCTACGCATCAGTGTAGTGAAAGCTACACTGCTCTGTCGTCCAGCCCACGGGCGTGAAATAAGAATTGTATTCAACTGCTTGAAGATTCATGCCGGAACTGGGCAGGGTGAGTTCTGTAGTGCGTATAGGCACCTGGGTAGCATCACCATTTTGGACACTGCGAGTCTACCCATCATGGACAACGGTAAAGTGTTCCAGAACACCACTGAGTGCCTGAGGGCTGTCAGGACCTTATCAAGGTTTAGGGCTATTAACTGGGCATTGTCCAGAGCAATCTAGACCCCTAGGTACTGGAAGTGAGCTCGCTCCCATCTGAGTTCTAAGTCTGGAAGGCACTCCAACGGGCTAGCATCCATTCCCGCCAAGGGGAAGATTAGCGATTTGTCTCGGTTGAGTCGGAGGCCAGAGACCTCTCCGAAGCGCTAGAGTTGATGAAGGAGTTTGGGTACGGCCACTCTGGGGTATGTTAGGTAAAAAAGAGCGTCATCCGCATACAGGGAAACAATATGAGTAGTATTTCCATCTCAGCTCTAATCCGCACTGCCAGGGGCTCGATGGCCAGGGTAAAGAGGATGGGCGAAAGCGGGCATCCCTGACGGGTGCCTCACCCTAGAGTCCATTCTGTGGAGCGAGCCCCTCCCAGTTTTACCCACGCCCGAGGCTCTGTGTACAGTATTTTTACCCAGTTGCAAAACCGGGGTCCAAACCCTATGGCTTGGAGAACCTGTAGGAGGTATCCCCAGTCTATCGTATCGAACGCCTTGGCTAGGTCTATCGACACGAGCACCATCTCCTCTTCACGGTATTTCACTTCCTGCATGACATGCGTTAGACTGTGCAGGTTCATCGCAGTATTGCGGCCCGGGATGAAGCCGCATTGATCCTCGTGCACGAGGTGCGGCATCTGTGGTCCAAAGTGGGAAGCAAGGAGATTCAATAGTATTTTCGCGTCGGTGTTAATCATGGTGATTGAATGATAGGAGGAGGGTTCGGAACTATCCCCACCTGGTTTCAGGATCATGCATATTTCACCCTGTCTCATGGTAGGAGGGAGGACCCCTTTATCAAAGGCCTCCTGATATACCTATAAGAGTGGCTGAGTCAGCATGTCAGCGCATGCCCTATAAAACTCGGGGGGAATCCATCACCCCCCTGTGATTTAGAAGCTGGGAGCATTTGTGGGGCGGCCGGCATTTCCTCTATGGCAAGTGGGGCCTCGAGTTCTTCTTTGGCTTGTGCGGGGAGCTTTGTTAGATGCGTGTTTTGCAAATATAGAGCATAGGAGTCTGCCCGAATCATTGGGTCCGCGGTGTATACAGTCTGAAGATGGCGCTGCAGCTCTTGTAAGATAGCAGCTCTGGTGTGTACCGTTGCGCCATTGGGGGCCCGCAGCGCCACTATTGGGGCAGGGGTTTGTTCTCTGCGGAGGATCCAGGCCAGTAGACGTCCCGACTTGTCTCCCTCCCGTTGTCGGAACTGAGTGAGTGTGTACTTGTCGAGCCTGTCCTAGATGTCGCTAATGAGTGTCCGGATTTCCCACTCTGGGGCAGTGTCATCGGGAGCCACTCGGTCCCGGGTCTGCACCCTGGTTAAGGCCGCTTCCTCCACCCCTAATTCTCGCTGTAGTTGGTGACGAACCCCAGAAGTCAGGCTCAGGCAAGCCCCCCGTACCACCGCTTTCAAAGCCTCCCATTTTGTAGCCCTGGTTATATCCGCCCCTTCCCAGTTAATTGTCATATAGTTCCTCAGTTCCCTCTCTAAATGCTGCCTGCCAATTGCACCGTTGAGTATGTCCGCCTGCATTTGCCACACTCTTGGGAGGTGCTCAGGAGGGCCCCAATGGACCGTACAAGCAACTGGCGAGTGGTCGTAAAGTAAACAGGCCTGATGGGTCACTTCCAAATCTAAGTCAGCGTCTGGGGTTGCGAGTAAGACTCTATCGAGTCTACTAAGTGTGTTGTGTGTCGGAGAGAAACAAGTGTATAACTTTTGTGTGGGGTGTCTAATTCTCCATATGTCCTGAGCAACCAGGTTTCCCATCACCTCCCGGAGTTTCTCTGTCATTCGGGGCTTCGTACCCCGGCGAAGGGAGTGCCTATCCAACTCCGGGTCCAGAACACAGTTAAAGTCTCCCACCCAGAGAATCGGAGCACCCAAATCTGACGCCAGTACCTCCTCAAGGGATTGGTAGAAGTCAGGGTCGTCTACATTCGGGGCATATATGTTTAATATGACTATGTCTCGGCCATCTATCTTAGCTCTCAGCAGAATGTATCTACCATTGATGTCTGCCTCCATGTAGGTCAGTGCAAACTGTCTCCCTGGTGCCACCCACATGAGCACACCCCTAGCATATGTAGAGTATGATGAGTGGAAGATCTGTCCCCTCCACTTCTTCGCCAGCCTCTGTGCTCCGGCGTCATCCAGGTGAGTTTCCTGGAGGCATGCCACGGATACGCGGTGCCTCCGGAGAAATGTGAGAACCCTATAGCGCTTCGTTCAGGTGCCAAGCCCCGTTACATTCCAGCTCATAAACTTAGTCCCCATTGTCATGATGGTAGTCTGCACCTATGCCCTTTGACCCCATGCCATGCAGAGCCAGCATAGACAATCCATGCTGTAAAACACATACAAAAACATATAACATGAACAAGACCCAACGTCCCCCTCCCCTCCCCCTCCCATGGGCAAATGACATGCATCAGTGCATACGGTTAAGCCCTCCCCGAGCTTGTGCCAGGATGCACACAGCCTCCCCTGTAGCCCAAACTGGGCCATGTAACTTCCCCAAAGAGTGTGGCCTCCTGGCCAAGCCCGACCAATAGTTCAAGACATTCAAGCTTGTAGGTGCCCCGCTAGGTGAGGCTTACGTTCCCGAAGTCTCTAGCCCCCCTAGAGTATCCATAATGACTAATGTCCCTTTACTGGGATGCAAGACAACATAGGTTCTTACCCCCATGAAGAGACTCCCCCCCAATCAGGTCGTAATATAAGAACCAGAAAAAGCCCTCAAATTTAAGACCCTTCTATATTTGACTTCTTGTTTTCATCCAGAGTCCTGCGAGGTTAGAGCTGTGTCCAGGATTGTTTCCGGAATATCTACTTCCGAGAGGTTGAATGCCACCAGAGCAGGGGCTGATTCCATCGCCTGCACCACGGACGGCGACGGGGAGACTCCCGGCTCCTGGGTCTCCACCTGCATGATTCCATCCTCAGCCACGGTGATTCTCTATTGACTCGGAGGGTCGTTATCCACAAATCTTTTCCTACTGTGAGCACCTCTCGTCCTGCTGGGCGTAGGGGACCCCCACCCACTCCGATCCCCCCGCCGCTCCTGGGAGGGGGAGAGTATCCCCCCGGACCTCCAGCCACTCCCAGACCTCATCAGGGGTTTTGAAGAAGTGAGCTTTCCCCTGTGTGATCACTGTCAGCTTGACTGGGTAGAGAAACATGTACTGTAAATGCAGTTCCCTGAGCTTCTGATTGACTCCGAGGAAAGTTTTTCATTGTTCCTGGACTTGTCTAGTATCATCAGGGTATATAGATACTTTGCTATTGTCGTAGCTTAGGTCTGGGGTTTCCCTTGCTGCACATAGGATGCAGTCTCTATCTTGGTAGTTCAGGATTCTTGCGATTATTGCCCTAGGGGGAGACCCCGGGGGTGGGGGGGAACCAAGGCCCTGTGCGCCCTCTCCACCACAAACATGTTCGAGAGGCCCCTGGGGCAGAGCTTAACTCGTATCCACTGTTCCCAAAAGGATTCTATCTGGCCCTACTCAGCCCTCTCAGGTATTCCCAGGACCCTGATGTTACTCCGGTGAGCACGGCCCTCCGCCTCCTCAGCCCTTCGCTCTAGCTCTCCCGTGGAATTAGACTACTGTGTCACCTGTAACTTTAGCGAGGCCACCCCTCCTTTTAGCTGCACAATGTCCCCCTCAGCCTCTGAGACTTTATCTGCAACTTTACATAGATCCGCTCTCAGCAGGTTAACATCAATCGACACCATTTCAATCTGCTTCTCCAGTGCAGTGCGGGACCCCTGGATGGCCGCAAGGAGCTCCGCACGGCAGGGCTTGCCAGCAGCATCACCATCAACCATAGGACCCGTCTGTCTGGTGATGCGCTGGGTAGGTAGGTGCTGGGTGGTGTACTGGGTGATAGTGTTGGAAGTGGGGGCGCGAGCCGCCTTATCCTTGCCCATCGCTGCGTCAGAGACGTGGCCCCCTACCACTGAATGGTCGGTCAGTAGCAAGAGATAGGGGCCAGCCGCCCCCACCAAGGGTCCATCTCAAGTGTGGGGTCGTCGGCACCAAACTGCTGGATGTCCGGGATAAAAAGCCACTCACCGGCCTGTGCCGGGATCCCCGCTCGTGTTCCTCCTGATAGCGTGCAGCCCCAGCCGCCGTTCTCTCAGTCTCGCCTCAAGGGGTCCCACCCTTCCGCATGCAGGCCAGTGATGAAGTGCGGTGCAGCAGAGGGCAGACACGCCACCCGGGCCGAGAGCCCCGGAGCCACGTCGGCTAGAAAGGAGAGGATCAGGCAGTCCGCTTCGCTTCAGTCACCCCACTCAGACTTTCCAGAGGTCAGGGCATCCTTCTCTGAGCTGCTTTCTTCAAGTGTCAGGGTCCTCATCATGCGTCCAAGACCTCGCCTCCTGGCTCGGCAGGCAGGAATTACCCCCCCTTTCCTGCACCACCACCGATATTCTCCAGGGGCAGCAACTCATAGGACTGTGGGAGTCCAATTGGGGGCTGTAGTATTAGGGAGGCCTTCAAAGAGCGTGCTCCCAGGTTAGTCGCCCAGCAGTCTTCAGTGGGGCTGCAGCAGGCAACCTCTCAAAATTCCTCCCGGGAGCCCCTCAGGGAGACCCCCGCAAGCTATCGCTCCAGCTCAGCTCCAAGGTCCCCAGGGGGTCTGCTGCTGCAGCGTGGAGCGTCCCCACCCAGGCCACTGGTAGACAAAGAGGCTCCACCATCTAGGAGCTACTGCTACCAGCCATGCACCGCATGTGCCCCCAGGTTGGTCGCCCAGCAGTCTACGGTGGGGCCACAGCAGGCGCACCCTCAAACTTCCTCCCTGGAGCCCCTCAGTGAGACCCCCCACTAGCCGTCACTCCGGCTCACCTCCAAGGGCCCCAGTGGGTACGACGCTGCAGCGTGGAACATCATGCCCAAGCCACAGGTATACAATGAGGCCCGCCATCTAGGAGCTTCTGCTTTGGGCCGTGTACCGCTTGTGCCCCCAAACAGGCCCGGATCAGGCCGCCCCACCGCCTATGGCTCAGTCCGGGCAGGCGGGCGGGCAGCAGGCCCAATCGCCGGATCCGCAGCTCAGCTTCCCGATGGCTCCGCACTGCGCCGGGCCTTAGCACCGCCCGGTAAAGACAGAGCACAGCCCACCCCGCACCAGGAGACACCTGCAGCAAGGGCCTCCGCTCCGATCAGGTCGCGGTGTCTCTTCGCGTGAGCCAGACGTCGTTCGGCGCCCTCCAGTCCAAGGATCGCAAGCAGCCACGCTCGGTCACTGAGGCTGCCCTGGCTATTGTCTTGTCATCTCCCCCGGCCGCGGGCCTCTCACCCAGAGCGTGGGATTCGGAGCTCTGCCATGGCTTCCGCTGGACGGGAGACACCGTCGGGCGCTGTCCCGGGGACTCCGGGACACCCGGGTGCACCGGGCCGCCCCGTGGGGCACTCTCAGCGTGGATGGGGGGACCTCCAACTCCAGGCCCACCGGCCGCCGAGAGCCACGACCAGGCGCCAGGCAAGTCGTGCAGGCCTCCTGGCGAGTTACGGCTTTTCTTCTTTGCCAGGCAGGGCACCCAGGTGAGTGGGGGCACCGGGGGAAGGCAGATGGCACCCTAGGGGCACCCCAAAGCAGGATACTGGCAGGATTATCTGGCAGGCCGGCCAGGAGCCAAGAGAGCTCACGTCCTGTCAGCCATGTTGCTTGACCACGCCCCCTTAATAAACATTTTTACTTTTCCTTATACTTTTCTAGAGGGAGATCTTCCCTTGATGGCAGAGATCTTTGCTTGTGCGTAAAAAGTTACTAGCTGTAACTTTGCACTTGTAAATTAGGCTCCACGCTCTGAACTCAGTAGGTGGACACATGCAAGTCTACAGTTTGCAGTAAATTTACACTCGTAAATACTGAATGGCTAGCTTAAAGTAGTAAATTTACACATTTAGAGTTCATCACATGCAAGTTTATCTTTGCAAACAAGTCCCAATATGGGGGATGTCAAGCCACGGGGACCAAGGACCGCATCAAAACAGTGTCTCAATTGGTTGTATCTCCACTTCTATGAGGTCTCTAGCCTGTATTCCTTTTGGAGAGGTTGGATAAGCATATTCTTTAGCAACTTGAGTCCCACTGAAGACCAAGCCTGTTGGTTCAACTTGTGGCAGCCAATGCAAATATTTTGCATTCTTCCATATGGGCACCTCAGCATGCAGGAGGCTATTAATTCTCAATTTTGTATGGAGGGAGTGCAGGTCAGAGTCATGGAGTGCACAATGGGATTGGTGTCCTCTATCACTGCACTGGCTTTACTGTATAGGGTGTCCAATCTAGTGGGGAGTCGACATGTAGAGAGCATATTCACAAGGCAAGCTAGGTGATTAGCCAGGTAGTATAAAGACATGGGGGACATCAAATTCTGCTGTCTGAGGTGGCAGCATGTAGATTTTAAGCCCTTTGCCTCGACATCACTGAGCTTCATACAAAACATTTGATAGTATTATCAATCACTTTTAAGGTACTACAGAGCACATTAGTGGCACATACCAAAGACATAGTTCAGCCTAGGTGCTATGTTCCATTTTTACCACTTAAATCCTTCCTCATAAAGAGAGTCAGAGATGCAACCTGAAATTGAAGTCATCAGACATCTTCTGCATCTGAATATGTAGATGGTCATGGACCATGCCCTTAAGCCCCTGGGTCAGTAGCATACCCAAAATTTTTAACCTTTCAGGGACCCCTTGGAAATTATGACCACTTATTGAGGATCTTTTCACAGCACATGTGATAGTTAGGATAACACTTTTGGTCCAGTAGATTCTAACCCCTGAGAAAGCAAAGAACTGTGAGATCTGGGGCATTACTAAAGGGATTGACAATTACCGGCATGCTAGATTGAGCAGAACATTGACTGCTTATAAAAAGAGTTTCTATTGACCAGTGAGGGTGACAATACCATGAAGGGCCTATTTCTGCCAAGGGCAATATCATGAATGGTCTTTTCTGGTTCCAAGGCCAACAAAAAGAGCAGCGAGGAGAAAGGGAATTGCTCTCTGTTTCAACAACTAAAAGGGAAGGGTCCAGACAAATATCCCTATAATTGATTCATGCCACGTTTCGAATACAGCCATTTGACCATGTCTACAAATCCCTAAACCAGTCCTGCTATTCTGAGTGTATGGAACAGATATGCCCATTGAGCATAGTCAAAAAATGTTGTGCATTAAGTAATAGCGCCACCATGTGATCCTGATATTTCCTAACCTGCCACAAAAGATGCAGCAGTGTTCCCATATTATCCCCCGATGGCCAGCCTGGTACAAAACCCTTGTTGTATATCACTTTCAGTCTTCTGGTCAGCAGTGTGACAAGTATCTTAATGAACAATTATACCGCAATATCAGAAAGTTTTACAACTCCTTATCTGAGTTAATAAAGCATACCACGAACACACCAATTTTAGTATAGAATAGCATAAACACATTGTACACGTGAATACATAAATAAAAAGAAAACTTTATTTAAATGTAAATTCGAATAAACTATAAATCCCAGAATCCACTGAAAGGGTCTTGAACTTATGTGAGTCACATGTAACATTGAAAGTGATTTAATTGGTTGAAACTAATATTGTCATCCTAACCGTGATCAAGTTATCTGTGATAACGAAACGCGTCGGTTGTTCTCTCAACCTGGAAACCTTTGAAAAATAAAAGAATTTGGGAAATTAATCTTTCTGCGAGTGCGATTTCATTTTATCCGAAAGGATGTCGATGGAATATATATATATATATATATATTTACTTTAAAACAATGAGTAAACTATTAATTTTAATTAATCTTATAATTTTATAATAAGAATTTACATATATATATCTTCAATCAAAATAAGGCACTGCACTCCAGAATTCGTGTGGTTTAAGAAAGCTTTTAATAAAGCATAGTTACCGCCACCATTACCACCACCAAACGTTTCGACCAAGAGATGGTCTTTGTTAGTTTGTATTCCCAGTTCCGATGCATTCTGGGACTTGTATTTTTAAGAGTCGCATTTAATGAATTTACAATTACAATGTACAATGTAAATTCATTAAATGCGACTCTTTAAAAATACAAGTCCCAGAATGCATCGGAACTGGGAATACAAACTAACACTATAAAGGGTGAAATCGACAAAGGACTCACGTAACCGTGACAAGGACCATCTCTTGGTCGAAACTTTTGGTGGTGGTAACGGTGGCGGTAACTATGCTTTATTAAAAGCTTTCTTAAACCACACGACTTCTGGAGTGCAGTGCCTTATTTTGATTGAAGAAATTACTGCGAGGCATGGTCTGACCTCGACACATGCACCAGCGGAGCAAAGCGCGCACCGATTACGGACTGTTTGTTTAAAAAATATATACATATATATATATATATATATATATACCAATAACATAAAAAAACTATCGATATTTGAAACAACTATAATTTTGCAAACGATATTAAACATTTCTATATTTTTAAAATCAATATTTCTTACCTTAAATCGATATTCTTGACCACGATATTCTTGCTGTCGATATTTCTTACTCAAAACATTTAAAACTCGATATTTTGCCGGCACACCGGGTTGGTGGAAGTTCAGCCTGGGGTTGAAGTAGGCTTGTTCCACATTGTGAAGGGCTTTGTAGGCATGGGTCAGCATTTTGAACTGACATCTCTTGTGTATGGGGAGCCAGTGGAGGGATTTGAGGTGAGGGGTGATATGTGATATGGGCTCACCTCGGGAGGTTAAGGATGAGCCTGGCTGCTGCGTTCTGGATGGCTTGTTGTCTGTTTAGAAACTGGGTGTTGATCCCTACGTAGAGGGTTTTGCCATAGTCCAGGCAGCTGGTGATGAGGGCCTGGGTGGCGGTGCGTCTGGTGCTGATGGGTATCCACTTTCAAGCTGAGGATTACTGCCTTTTCATGATGAACCTGCTGTCAAGTATGATGCTGAGGTTCCTGGCATGTTCTGAGTGTGTTGAGGAGGGGACAAGTTCTGCTGGCCACCAGGTGTTGTCCCGGGGGAAGTGTTGTTCCCGAAGATGAGAACCTCCGTAGGTATCCCTTTATTAGTGGTTTTCCTGGTATGATTAAAATCGATCCTTCAAGAGAGTGTCTATGGAGATAATGATCCTAAACCCTGCATAAAAGTCAACATGTTTCAGCCCTAAGGTGTAATGACCATAGGGTCCAGGGCTTTCATAAGGACTAGACTGGTATTATGCCCCGGGAATGTATCATTTGAATTCATCAGTGGGCCTAACTCGACTCAGTCAGAACAAATATAACACATATAACATGTATAGCATTCAAAGAACAAAATTGCCCTTTTCCCAATGACGTTCCTGTTTTGGGTCCCTGTGCTGTTGGGACAAATATGCTACATGAGAGGAGTAGGGGACATGCCCCTGTAGTCACATATTCATCAAGGGTGTCATGGCTCCTGTTCCAACTGCTTGGGCCCGTATCTTCCCTGACTGAGGAGGTGCTTCACCACCCCTGCTCCCTTACTTCCAATGCCTGTGTTAGTAGGTGTCATCTCAGTATTCAAGGGGCTGTTGTTTTTGGGGCCCTTCCCACGTCTGAACCCTGGTGCATTGTCATTTTTATCGACATCAGTTCTGCCATTAGGGAATTCCGTTAGAAATTAGGCATTTTGTAGGGTGCCACTTCTGCTTCATTGGTTTTCAGTCTCCCAGTCCCCGATTCTGTGAAAAGAAGCACTCAGGGTAATTTGAATTTAAGCATATGGCAAGGACATATGCGCTTCAAGGTGGTATCTGAGATAACAGACGGTGTGATGTAGGGTTCAGTAATCAGTGAGTGTGGGTACATCACAGCAACAAGAGTAACATTACCACATGATGCTTTTGCATCTGCAGGACATGGACTGGTATGCACTGGGAAGCATGATACAGTAACCCACAGATATCCACTGTAAGTGCTCACTCAATTGTTGCTTAGTAGGTAAGGCAGAGAGTTTGGGCTCAGCAGCATATCAAGCAGTTCAAGCTTGCTTTCAAAGAGTGCGCGTAGTCAGCACTGATCCCCTGCGCAGTGTCAGCAGGTCCAGCCGCTGATGCCGCTAGTGGACCCAGCTGATGTGCAATTGATTACAGGGCATTTTGTAAATCTAACACCCTTGCAGCAAGGTGTCTAACGTGATAGTTTCGTCGACCCCACCAAGCCAACATTTCGCACAGCCAGGGTCCTGGTGAGGAAAATACATTGGACAGGGATGCGAGAGTACTGCAGCTTTATTCTTCACCACTGTGTGGCTGTTGTAATGTCTACATTGCTGATCTGTGCCTTTGTTGCGCACCACTGACAGGGTGAGGCGATCACCTGCCCTACGTACACTAGAGTCGACAAGTTTTTCATCCACTTCCACATCCAAGGTCAGTCTAGGGCCTCCACATGGGTGAGATGTCATGCATAAGTATGGGAGAGTGTATCCCTCCTCTGAGTCTGTGAGCAGCTACAGTAATGGAAAAGTCAGAGGACCTTGCAGCATTTTGCAGTCATACAGAGATTATGAATAGCCGTGCCAGTGTACATGCTAGGGAGATGTTGAGACTTGCATAAGTCCCCAGCTAATTAAGAGTCAAAGGGAAGCAAAACACACTTAAGAGGGCACTATATTCCCAAAATCCTGATAGATGTTCTTGGACTAAATACTAGCATGGATCAAACTTTAACAATCAAAATTTGTTGCACAACATTGTCCCAGTTTCAAAAAAGTAACGTCACCATACTTCTGGAAAGGGTGTATGATTTTCCCATGGGTATGCACACAAGAGAGGCTGGGAGAGTGAGAAGGTGCATAGGAAATACTAGCGCCTGACACAGTGAGGGGAAACACATGCACAGTGTGTGGTGCTCAGCAGTGCTCGAATGGGCTTAGTACACTAGCACCAGATTTCTGAGAAGATTATGGCAAACCTCTAGAGCATCTGGATGCTAGGAAGTGCTCAATGGCTTGGTTTTAGTTGCTATTCAAAAGTGCCCTAAGACAACCCAATGAGAAGTTAACTAACAGCATTGAGGTGATTATGTCTCTCCGCTCACAAGAAGGCTCTGTATTGCTGGGCAATTTTAGAAAAATTGGAAAGATCATGAACAGTCAACTAGAGATTCCTTACCTCCTTTGAGGCCTTAGGGTTTGGATCTAGTAAGAAAATCCAGTCTGCTGACCACCCTTGATTCTTTATCAGAGAATATGCACAAGCCTTTTAACATTGGCTTATCAACCAAGACCTTACCAAATGTGCACATGAACTGCTTTTTTCTTTGGTCTATATTCCTGCCCTGTCACTATTAAGCCCTACATAATGGCAAATGATTATAAATTGGGTAAACTGTGGCTAATTCTAAAGATATCATCATACCATCTTAGGGATTCAAACCACTTTTAAACCTTTTCCGAAGAAACTTCAACATTGCAAAAAATTGAATATTGATAAATCTTTGGGAGAGTATGCTGTAAATGTGCAATAGTCCCCTGCCCGTTTATTTTTTTATAATATTTTTTATGACACTTTTTCTCAAATCACTATATAAAATGAACAGCGATGCATGATTTATTTGCCTAAAAATATGAACATTTGGTCAAGTTTGCCAATAAAAAAAGAGTAGTTCTTTAGGTATTTTTTAAATATGACCCGAGAGGGAGTTTGGTTTAGACCTTACTTTGTCAGAATATCTAATCACAGTCGAACTAGATCTTTCGAACTGCTGTAGCCTAGTTCTTAAGTGGGCCGATTTGAAGATTGAATCAAAGGATACCGCCAGAAACAGAAAGGATTTTTACATCAAGAAGACAGGAGGCATCAATATCATGCGATATGTTCTTGGTAGGTTTTGGGCCACACACCATTGTATGGGATTTGCCTAAATGTGTATTGAAACCCAGATTCTTAATAAAGGTGGGAAATGTGTTAAGTAATTTCTGTAGCCCAATGGGCATACAGTCCATTAGAACTGAATCATCAGCATGATAATCGCAAGTGGGTGGGGCCTATCTGGGGCATGTCCCCCAACTTTCAAAATGTAGTTCACCTCCAGATCGTTAATCCAAATGGTGAAAAGGAAAGGGGCAAGAGCACACCCTTGACAGACCACCTTGCCGAATCCGAAAGAATTTGTATTCTCTCCTAAAACACCATACCTGACACTGACAGTAGTATCAGCCTGAAGCTGTGCCAGAAAATAAAAAATTGTGGAATCCAACCTTCTAAGTCCAACATTTTGTGCCATTGTTTAGATTGATTTACCAATTCAAAAGCAGAGGAGAAATCTATAAATTCCAGTGAATTGTCTCCTCTTTGGCCACTGTATATTTTAAGGCCAGCAAATAAAGATTAAGCCATTGTTCTATTGTCCCCAGGCCTTCGCGGAGCCCATACTGCACGTCAGGAAGAAATGAATTGTCCTGGGCCCAGCATTCCAATTTGCCCAAAATGACCCTCCCTGCAATTTTTACCATTGAGTTTAGAAAAGATATTGGACTGTAGTAGGGCGGGTCTCCTTTGTCCTCCTTATCGGAGATCGAATAATAACTGAATGGCTCCTGGAACTAAGTAGTTTAGACTCTGCAGCAGTGTTTAGCACATTGGTGATTAGAGGAGACCATAGATCCATATTAGCCATCAACAGGGATCCCATCTGGACCAGGGGATCTCCCCTTGGAACGTATGGCAACTGCACTTCTAACTTCAGTAAGATAGGAATGCTTGGCCTTTCCTGAGTTATATTGGATGGATCATTGCCTGGATCATTAGGGGCGTACTTGTAACAAGTGAGCTGTTTTTCCCATTGAGATGCAGAATGTAACAGGCTTTATAGATAATTAATTGTTATCTCTGAAGTAGGGCAGGATCCGGCCCGAGTGCGGACATAAAGATAGTACTCATAAATGTCCTTTGTGAATTCCCCAAGTCGTTAACTTAGACATTTGGTCTAAGTTTAGATCAAAACGTCTAAGTGTACCTTTGTGAATCGGGCCCATCATCTTTCTCACACCTTACCGTAGAGGCCGGTTTGATCCCAGAGTCAGCATTCTCTTGTCCATGGGCGATTTGTCAATTAGCTGTTTCTAGTGTCTCCAAAAGAGTAGATGAGTTAGATATAGCACATTGTAATGAGGTGGTCCTTAAATAGGGTTGTAATTATCCAGGTGCAGATTGGGATATGGCGTATAACGGAAGGTTCTATTAAAACATTTTCTGAAGGTAATACATTAATAACATCATCTAGACAGACAGGACAAGTAAGTTTGTGCTGAAAATATTGAGCTCTAGCGGGGTTTTTAAAGTTCACAACAACACAGTAACCCTTCCTTTCCATACATGCATTGCCTATCCAAGATACTTTTCTGACCATAATAATATCATCATAGTTACATTCACCTGGACCCCGCTTTTTATTCAACTAGTGGAAAACTTTGTTTTTTTTAAATCAAACTAATTTTCAAACTAATCACATCTTAACTAGGGGACATCGGTCAGAACAACAACATAGAGAGGTGTGTCAGGGGGAATTGTAGGTGAGGCTGCACCAGAGTGGATAACGGTGTATTGGAAGGGATAGGGTATATGTCTGGAATTTTCACCAAGCGTGGAGAAAATACCTTCTTCTGCCTGGTCCTAATAACGTGCCCTCATTAATCAGAACATTAGCGTTAATGGGGTGACCCTGTGTCCCTCAGAACCTGGGTATTTATAATATATAAAACAAGTGGTTCTGTTGGGTAATGCAATTGCTTTGATCCGTGTACACAATACAGAAGTATATTTCAATTTGTTATCAACAAATGAAGTTTGAAAGGAGGAATAAAGCCTTATAGTGAGAACACACCAAGAGAACAAAGGGGTTTTGTCAAAGATAAAGTTTTTTACTCTTTTGTTATTTACAATGGAGTTGAATGTGGCTGTCATAAAAACCATTGAATTACGGCGATACAGTAGTGACTGTAGTGAATAATAAGTGACATGTGGTGATACGTGAAGTCAATGGTGCATTACATACATAACATACATAAGTGACATAAATGCAGTGGAGTCAAAGCTTATTTCGCTCTGTCCATTACTTTTATACATGAATACAGGACCCAAGTGTGATTTTCAGTTAGGGTCAAGGAGACCGTATGGACTAGTATGACAATAACGTCGACGTTTCGACCCTTGAAGATAGCGCAGAGTAATACGCGTCAAAAGCGGGTCTTCTTCAGGACTGTGGAGGGTGGTGTGGACAGCCTATAGGATTAATTTAAAAAGAAATAGATCTGGTGTGTTCCAATAGTCCAAAGAACTATTGTGTGTCATGCAGTAGCAAGGGATATGCTTACCGCAAGGACCGAAAAACCAATCAATGTAATTCGAAGACTGTGATCCTAATGATTATTTATTAGAGATCGGAGTACTACTATGGAAAGGGGACAAAAACCGGAAAAACACAATTAATGGTGAAAAGGTAGCTAAGGTTGCGTGGGTGCACCGGCTACAATGGTATAGCTAAGATTAGCCCTTACCAAGAACCCTGCTGGAAGGTCAGGGTATGTTGAGGATCCAAATTAATGCGATCGATTAAAATTCACCATCCGGTGTAATTCAGAAAATGAAGACCTCCACCGACAGGTTGTGGTCTAGGTAGAAATGAGCACGAAATTGGTATTTGGAAAGTGGCGTGATTTTAAGCAAAGAACCATCAATACTATCAATGCGCAACATGATGAGGCATACCTTAATGAGTGATTAATCTGTTTGAACACGTGAACTCCACCAGCCGGTTGGAGTCATACATTGCTGAGTCTGCTTCTATTGAAAACGCCACCGAAAGCAGTCGATCACTGTGGGTTTAAAAAATTCATTTAGGAAATAATCCTCCTCGGATGTGGATAAAGCAGCAATGCGCGCTTGCCTGTCAAAGTTGTCTCTCACCTTTGGAGCCACGCTGTGTGTCCCGTCTGACTGGACCAGCATCAAGTGCAGCCGCGCTGGAAACTGTCAGTATATGACAGCTCACTGACGCAGGCCTGCCTCGTCTTCCCACGTGTACGTAAGGGTGCAGCAGCGCAGTGGAGCTGGCGTACACGGATGATGTCAGAGATTACTCACTAGTTCTATAGCGGAAACCAAAGCCTGTTGAGGACTCGATTTTACGTGAATGTCAAATTAAAGAATGAAAATATATAAACGGCAATGTGTCATCCCTAAATTGAGATTTTCAGGAGGAATCTCGTTATGAGTTCAAGGATAATCAGTGACATTTTCACAATATAAAGTACCACATAGCTATTTAAAAAGTACCAGGATTCCTTGGAAACTAGTAGACAAATGTACATTATTTAAACAAATTCATGTGTGCATGTGTAATGTTTCATGCGTTACTTCGGGAAAATATCATTATATCTGATGTGTACATTGTCACAGATTATATTATAGATTGGGGTGAGATTGGCTTACAATGCATTGTCACATCCTCAATTAAAATGATACTGGGCGATCCAGATATCATGGACATTATATATCAATCATGATGGAAACATAGACATTGAGGACATTATATAGCAACAACAGAAGTGTATTCACATGTGATATTCAGTGTAGTTGGAGTATTTATGCCCTAGATCCATGTCTGGTTTGATCGACTGTAAGTCAAGTCTGGTATAATGACTGATTTACAGCCTACCCATCTGACGGTAAGTCTCTTCTTGCTCGATAAGTCCCCTATTCACAGAGTCCAAAGTATGAATCCACCTATATTCCTTGAAATTACCAGCAGAAAGTATGTTACCTCCCCTCGGGTGTGGGTTGATTTTTTTCTAGTATCCACCACTGTAGGTTGTCCGCCGTATGGCCCATAGCAGAGTAGTGGTCCACTAAGGGAGCCCCCTGTACCTTGCAACGGATTAATCAGAAAGCCTTGTGAGAAAATGCATGAATGAGTGACAATATTGCTTCCAGGCTTTGAGATCTTCCAACTTTATGCGTTGTGCTGCCCCCAACCTTACCACCAATGGGGATAATCTGCACACATGCCCCCGTGGACTTCAATTCCAATACCGCATTGGTAAGTTTCACCAATTAGTGTTTTGTGTCTCTTAATTTGCAGTGAACTAGCTCAAGTGAATTGCTCATAAATTATTCCAGCTGGGAATAAATATTAGGGGAGAACCAGCATCCAGAGTGTAAGAGGTGGGATCATTTAGTCTTTGGGGCTGTAGTATCTACTTGTAGAAAGGAACCACACGGCACAGCATGCTTTGATGATAACTTCTAAGTGTTGTCGTTTTTTTGCCGGTGGAGAACTATGAGGTAACAAGTCACATGCAGAATCAATTGAAAGAGAAGTGTTAGTTAAACATGGATTTTTCCCATTCTGAGCAGAATACTTATTAGGTGAGTTCTTCTCAGTTGGAATACAATCAATAGTCAGGGCCATGGAGTCTATCATTGTGCTATTTGCTGTCCACATCCTTTCCTCCACTGATCTAATCTCTTTGTTTATGGCTTCCATCACACTAGTTGGGAAGTCAGCTATTGAGTAGGTGGCGAAAGTATTACCCTTAGATATCATAGAGACCTTCCTTTTCCCCATGGTCTCAAATTCTTCAACCAAAGGGTGGGGGGCCCAGCCCAGTCTCCCAGGGGCTCTGACGGGCACAGATGGACCCACTCTTGGCCCAGTCTTTGCCTGCACACAGCCTAGGCATGTCCCTCACTCTGGTAGCCTCCTGTTCATTTTGTAGAACCAAGCCCCTCCTCCTCTTGGAAAGAGATACTGATGGTTTTGGGATCAAGAGTTCCCAAGCCCATCTACACAGCAACACAGGTAAACAGCGCATCCCATTAAATTTGCTCCATGTCTGATGTGGATAATTTATGTCAGTAAAAAACGTGGGCAGAATTTATCATCCATTATCACTTAAAAGGTACACAAACCATGTGTAAAACTGATTACATCTCCTTGAGCAAGGCAGCAATTTTTGACCTTCTGTGCAAGACAGTTAACGTAAATGTGATCATTGAGAGGTAGTTTGAGTGCTGCCCATAGCTGTTAGCCTGCCTTTTTGCAACCCAGTCCACTCTCAATTTTGCTTCCTGCTGGTCAGCTCTGCAGTTGGCACTTTCTCTTCTTGCATGTGACCCCCCCCCATAAAGCATGGCCCAAGTACTTGTATCCTTACACTGCTCACACTTTTGGGGCCTATTTATTTTCTTTTTGTTGAGCCACTCTACACACTGCATCTTTCCTAGCTGGCTCTGTCATTTGCTTGTTGTTTCAGGCTGTCCAACTTGACCTTGTCTCTCCCGTGAGTACTCGCTATCTGCAAACATCTCGTTTGCTGTGCATTCAAAGACAGAGGTCAAATGTCAGGCTTTGTATTCCGAGGGAACTTGCTGTTCGCTTTTCTTTTGCTGAGTTCAAAGTGATAGAATATATGTGACAATCCATCCTGCTGAGTACCCATGCGAGAGGACAGGATGTAAGATGTTATCTTTTCAAGCAAGCACCAAAAATTCATTGTGCTAATATTTCACAATACATTAGAATGAGAACAGTAGAAATGAAGCACATTCTGTTTGTAATTTTGAAGTGTGGTGGAAACAAATATTTTAATATGATCAAAACAAATCAATACACTTGGTGATGACATTTGAATACATTATCATTTGTGTACAGTAAAACTGAATGTCTGTGCAAATGTAATGGCACTTTTCAATTGGAAATGTGTTGTCTGTAATGGCAGTGCATTATCACACCATGCATACTCCACATTACTCCATTCCACTTTACACTACTCCTCTCTACAACACTCTATGCCACTTCACTTTACAAACCTCTGCTCCACTTTATGCCCTTCCACTCTAAGCCATGCCACTTCATACCATGCCACTCCACGCCATGCACTCCACTCCATGACACTCCACTGTAAGACACTCTATGAGATGGTTGTATGACAGAGGCACACATGGCTGAACCACGCATGCCTCTACAATGGCGGTCCCAACCACGAATGCGTCTTAACCGCGCATTTGTTTACCACGCATGCCTTTACAATGATATTCGTTGTAAAGGCTTGCTTGCTAAAAATCAAAACTAGAGGTTCCCAGCTACTTGCCCATCCAAGCAGATCCTCTCAGAACCACATGGAACACCCTCTAATCCCACCCCTAAAATATGCAAAACCGCTTCCTTCCATAGGCCCCAATGCAGGTGATTTCCCATTTAAAAACTGGGCCCAAAACCACCCTTCCCATGGATCGATTTCCTCCAAAGTAAACACAGACACAGTAAACATCCCTTGTCATCACCTGGGGTAACTGGAACCCTACCAAAAATATTTCTCGACAACCCCCAAAACTGGCCCATTGGAAAACATTGCAAACCCGACCTTCACAAACAATTGTTTCGACCCCTTCTACTGCATCGATCCTCTTGAAACTTGTAGGGATACTAGTCCCACTTATCTCGAAGTACCTCGCCAAGCCGCATCCGAATCGAATGATGGGAAGGGGTACAACGTTTGATCCAAAGCCCCCCCCATACCCGCCCATTGAAAATCAAGCAAAAGTCAGCTATAACAAGTCAAAAACACACCAAATTCCAGCCAAATCTTGCCAACTCCAATATACACAAAACTAAAATGGGCCCTGAGCCCTATACGCCAGGAACCCTAGCCCACACCAACCCTAAATCTCAGCCAAATCTTGCCAACTTCAGTATGCACAAAACTAAAATGGGCCCTGAGACTTAGACTCTGGAAACCCTAGCCCACACCAGCCCTAAGTCCTAAAAACTATCCCAACTCCCCCACCCTGAGCCCTAAAACCCCCCCCTAAAAACTACTTCCTTCCCCAAACCTGTCACAAGCCCCTCTTACCTGTGTGCGATGAGCCTTCTGCCCCAACGCTTCCTGTTCTTCTCCCTGCCCATCTGGGCATCTAGACCACACATTGCCTTAACCATGCATATGCCTGGCTAAGACATATGTGTGGTCAAGGCAAGCGTGGTAGCGCTTGCATTGTTGGAACACGCGTGGCTCTGACTGTGTTGTTCCAACTGTTTCCCCTATGAGACGGCTCACCACTCCATTCCACACTGCTCCATTCTATGCCCCTCCAATCCATTCTACCCCACTCCACTTCAATCTACCCCAACCCAATCTGCCCCACTCCAATGTGCTCCACTCCACTTCACTACAATCTACCCCATACCCCCACTCCACTCCAATCTAACATTTCAATCTACCATACTCTAATCCACCCAATCTACCCCACTCTACTCCACTCCACTCCAATCTACCCTACTCCACTCTACTCTAATCTCCCCCACTCCACTATAACCTACTCCAATCCACCCAATCTACCCCACTCTACTCTACCCTACTCCAATCTACCCAATCTACCCCACTCCAATCTAGCCCACTCCACTCTAACCCAATTTACCACACTCCACTCTACCCAATCAACCCTACTCCACTCCAATCTATGCCACTTCAGTCTAGCCCAATCTACTCCAATACACTCTACTTCTCTTCAATCTACTGCACTCCACGGTACCCCACTCCACTACAACCTACCCTACTCCACTACAATATACCCCACTTCAAACTACCCCACTGCAGTCTACCCCACTCCACTCTACCCCACCCTACCCAACTCCATTCCAATCTACCCTACTCTAATCCACCCAATCTACTGCACCCCAATCTGCCCCACTCCACCCCACCCCACCCCACTCCACTCCAATCTACCTAAATCCATCACACTCCACTCTTCCCCAATCTACCCCTTTCCAGTCTACCACAATATACCTCATTCTACTCTATCCCAATCGACCCCGATCTACCGAACTCCTATCTACTGCAATCCACCCAAATCCACTCCTATCTACCCAAAACTACCCCAATCCACTCCAATCTACCCCACTCCACGGCACTCTACCCCACACCACTCCAATCTACCCCACTTCACTCCAATTTACCCTACCATTCTCCACTCAATTTGCCCCATTTTACACCACTCCAATCTACTCCAATCTACCCCACTCCAGTCCGCCTCACTCTACTTTAATATACCCCACTACAATTTACCCCATTCCACTCTACCCCAACTCTACTGTAAAACCAATCTACCCCACTCCATGCTACCCCAATCTACTTCACTCCACGCTTCTCTAAACAAACCTGCCTCACTCCATGCTACCCGTCTAGCCAACTCCATGCTACTCCAATCTACCTCATTCCACTCTACCCAAATCTACCCTACCCACACCATGCCACTAATGTTTAGTCATGCTGCACAGCAGCCACAATGGTGTAAAACATGGCTAAAACACATTGCCAAAGCCAATAGCTCTCGCAATGGCGAGACCTATTGCTTTGACAATGATTGTTTCCTTCTACATTCATCGCTCTCTATATATTCGATCTAGGTCCTTCAACTGACCTATCATTGGATAGATTGTTTTTTTCTTTTAATATTATCTAGCTAAACTGACTGAATAAAAGATACCACCGTCTATTCCCATGAATGGGTTTGAGTTAATGAAGAGGTAAAAGTTATAAAGTAGAAAAAAAACAATTGGAAAGAAAAAGGCACATGGAATTCATAGCAGCAGATGACTATTTACAAACAATATCCGCATGGTCATTCTGACACTCAGATATTACTAAGGCACCTTCAGATAAAACATGCTTATTTCTTGTGACCCTTCTCTGAATCTTCCTGATTGCAGCATAAAATAAACCTGAGACTCGACTCAGACAACTGCTAAATCTGTAATGACTGGTCCTTACAGGTACCTCTAGTTCATCGTAGAGAACCTCACTTGTCCATTTTTATTTCAGATAAGAAGGAGGACCTGGTGAACCACAACAAGCTATGGAGATGTATGTCCACCCTGTGGACCCCGAACAACATTGTTGCCCTACTCGCCTATATGTACAGCAAGCTTACAGCAAAGCTCCGGTATGGTAACAAATGTAGGGGGGTAAGACAAGGGTGGCCCCTTTTCTCTTTTCAATCTACATTAATGCCATTGATTAACAACTTCAATTACTTGTCACAGACTCCCCCAAAGTAGCAGCTACATCGGTACCCATTCTGCTATATACAGACGATGCCGCCATCTTAGCACTAACCCCAGCAAGCCTACAAGCTATCATTAATACTTTTAATGATTTTATGGAAAGCATTGATCTTGAGATAAATAAGGACAAGACTTTTACAATCTCATGCAGTACTAAGAAAGGTAGATCTTATTCTTTTTGTCAAAGGGACGGCAAAATCACTAGCACAAAGCATTTTAGCTACTTAGGTCTTAGAGTTACACAAAATGGGGAGTGGGTAGAACATAGAGATATCTGTACTGGGACTATGGCCAGGAATAATGAGGTTATTTTTAGATTTGCACAAAGCTGGGGTCTAAACGTATAACAGAAATGATAAAATGATATGATGCCAGAAAGTTTCTGCATTGTATGGGGCTGGTATTTGGGGCGCCGGAGACAATAAAATCTTGCGAAAAACAAGAAGATACATTTCTGAAAAGGCTGGTACTGGTCCCAAAATCAAAATCAAGCACCATTATACACCTTGAATTAGGTCCACGGCCCATTACGAAGATTTTAGAAGTGAAATCACTGTTACTTTGGCATTCTATCTGGTCAAAAAAATGAAGCTAAATGAACCTAGGACATTATCAGGGACTGCATGTCGCTGGACCACATGTATAAGATCCTGTGTCTCTCTAAGATTGGGAAATTACTGCAAATTATCAGAGACAACAACATGCACTTGTGGGAGTCCCTGGAGGACATAGCACGGTTTCCCAAAAAAAGTACTGAAGCAATTGGTCGAGGGACAAAGTGGGCAAGTACCTAATACTGGGGAGGAGACACAACCGACGGTTGCACTTTATTTAACCCATTTTACCCACCAAGGTCTTCAGAGTTATTTTGGTTGGGTCTATTACTCTTACCATAGATTTCATTTAACAAGATTCCACCTCTCTATTTTTCATCACTTGGTTGCATTTCCAACAGGCACCAACTGGGTGCATAAAGACATCAAATGCCCCTGTGATAATGCTACACCTCAATGTAACTTACACGTAACCATTTTCTGTAAATTCTATCTTGAAGGCAGCAAAAAGTAGCTAAGGCCCCTTTCCCTAAGTGAAGGCTTGTGTACCTGTAAAACAACTTATTCCGCCCCTAAGCCCACTTTACCTCCCACCATTGCGGAACATACCGTCACCCCCTCTCCTTACTCAGCCGAACCTGCCTCCTCTAAAATTGGCTTATGCTTCCTAAAGAAAAACGTGGCTAAACAACACCTTTTCAGCCATTATTGACCTATTCACCCCACCGGGCTTCTCAATCATTCGTCAGGACCGCAAAGACCATACCAGTGGGTAACTAGCCACCATACACAACAAGGACCTCCACTTAAAACCCTTCCACACAATTAAATACTCATCTTTCGAATGCCTGGGAGTCGACCTCTCCTCTAAAGACTCCTACCCAATCAAACTCCACACCATCTATCACCCCTCATGTGAAAAGCTACTATTTCTTGAAGAGTTAACAGACCTTATAACTCTAAACTCCATGAAATATTCCACAGACATAGTACTAGGAGACCTAAACCTGCACGTTAATGATACCAACGACATAACAGTAGAAGCCCTATCCACCCTCTTTGATTCGAAATGTCTCACTCAACAGTGCAAAAGCAAACCCACAATAAAGGTTCAACCCACAATGCACTCATCTCCAACCACAATAGCATTTCCATCCACTCCATCGCTCCCCTCGACTGGACCGACCACCACCTAATTCTGTTTGAGCTCAATCAGCCCAAGCTCCCCAACCAAACCCATTGTCTGAAACACTGAGCAAGGAACGTACAACAAATCCAGCAACCAGAGCAGGAATCCCTAATCAGCTCCCAAATTCTATCCCCTCCTGAACTTACCTCCACCGATGACCTCACCTCCCACTATAACACAAAAATGACTGAACTCATTGACACCATCACCCCTAAAACGTCAAAAAAACAAAAAGCATCCCCTCCAGATCCTGGTTCAACACAGATCTTAACAAGGAGAGACAACAACACAGAATGATTGAAAGAAACTGGAGAAAACAACCCTCACTAGCACATCTCTCTTCCGAGCGGAACGTATAAAGTATGAAAAACACATCTACAGCTTCAGTGAAACGTCCCAGGCATTTTGTGTATAACTGTGTTATTTAAATAGAAGCCAATATGACCTGTATTGTTTATTATAAAGTTAATAAAAAGAATTTGAAAAACAAAAAGAAACACATCTACAGAGAAAAATCATCTTTCTTCCAAGCCCAGCTGGACCATTCCAGAAAGAAACCAAAGGGCCTCTTCAATATCATCAAACACCAAACCTCCTCAATCGCACAACATCCTGTTGATACCTCCACCAAGCCCTGTGAAGAGTTCACCAAATTCTTCACAGACAAAATATGAAACATTGAACTTTCTCTTGACGATCTCACTGCCTCTCCCCCTACAAAAGCTGACCCCGCACAAAGATTGCCCCCCACTTGCCTTTTCTTCAACTGAGGACGATCCTCCCAACTCCACCCCCACAGAGAAGCAGTACTCCATCTCCAATCACCTACAACAAAAAACAATGCAACATGGTCCAAGTTCGAATCCATCTCTAAAAAAGGAATCCTTGAAATACTATCATGCTTGATGCTGACCTCCCACCTTTCTGACCCTCTCCCTTACTCACTTGCCAAAAACTCAGAAACATCATCTCACCAACCTGGACCAAAATCATCAACATCTCCCTTTCCAGTGGCTCTATGCCAGCTTCTCTCAAACTCAGCCAAATCACCCCGCTCCTCAAAAAGTCAGAAGCCGATCCCAACAACCAGCAACTACAGACCTATAATCAACCTCCCTCTCCTTGCCAAAACCTTGGAAAAATGTGTGCTCTCCCAGCTTAACATCCACATTGAAAAATTCAGCTTACATGACACCTTCCAATCTGTAGTCAGGAAAGGCTGCAGTACAGAGAAGGCAATCCTTAACATCACTGACGATCTACATAGATCCTTGATGATGGCGACGCCTGCCTCGTAATCGTCCTGGACCTCTCCTCTGCATTTTGATACCGTCAACCACAGCTCTCCGCTAAACACCCTCTCATGAAAAGCTGACATCAGCGGTACTGTCCTGCAATGGTTCACATCATACCTGAAGTAAAGATCTCACCTAATCAAAATAAATAATTCCACATCATCAGCAGCACTAGTCAAACAAGAAGTTCCCCAATCCTATCCCCTGCCCTGTTCAACCTCTACATGGAACCCCTTGCTGGGATCCTAAACAAGCCAAAACAGCCTACCATCTTCACGCTGATTACCCCCAAATATATTGCAAAATCTCATCACCTAAAGACATCCAACACTTAAATAGCATGCTCTCCCTGATACAAACCTGGCTGACCAACAACTAACCAAAGCTCAACCACAACAAAACTGTACTTCTCCTCATCCAGCCAAACTCTAGCCCGCTCCCTATCCACAACTGGCTTGACAACCTAACGGCACTAAACTGTAAACTATCCACCTCCAATTTTGTTAAATCTCTTGGGATTACTCTCGGCAAGAACCTGAACATGAAAGATCACATCAAGGCATCAGCAAAAACGCGTCATACACGCAAAAGCACCTTAAAAATATTAAACCATTCATCCCCCTTGATGGCCTGAAGACTGTAACACAATCCTTAGTCCTCCCCAAACTGTACAACAGCAACACAACAATCACCAGCACCCCAAAAATCCACCTCTTACCAATGAGGTCTACACTCAGCGTAGCAGCCAGACTTCTCTCTGGAGACAAACGATTCGACCACATCACCCCCCACACTTAAAAAACTCAAATGGCTAACAATTAAAGTGAGACGTATATTTAAAGCAGCTTGCATAACCCATAAAGCTCTCTACTCTGAACACCCAACCTACCTCGCCAGCAAACTCTCGAAAGTGGGCCAAAAGAGACCCCTACAAAGCTCGAACACTCTTATCTTGATTCCTCCCAAATTCAAGACTAATAAATCCCTCACCCTCGCCTTCTCCAGGAATTCCCCCACAATTTGGAATTCCCTTCCAAAAGTACTACGTGACAACCGATCCTACCTTCAGTTCAAGAAAAACCTCAAACTATCTATTCTCAACAAATACCTAAACCCTCCGTCCTAAATCAAATCTTCCCACCAAGCTGGACATCGCACATCCCATCCTAGGAACAAGCTGTCCCATCCCGACCCACGATTCTATGCCCCACGCCACAATCTCCTTTAACTACCTCAGAATTGCATTGTCAATTTTCCTCTTCCCCCATTGTATACTTCTCCCTTGTTATGTATTGTGTTTTAATATATGCTTCCTACCTGTATGATATCTCCTGTACGCATTCTATTGTTTTATATATCCTGTAATTGCTGCATATGCTTCCCTTGTAAAGTGCTCTGATGCCCCGCAGTCTCCTTTAACTACCTCAGAACTGCATTAACAATCTTCTCCCCCCCCATTGAATATTTCGCCCCTGCTATAGATTCCGTTTTACTGTATGCTTCCAACATGTATTTATATCTCCTGTTTACATCCTATTGTCTTATATCTCCGGTAATCACTGTTTTTGCAGCCTTATAAAGCGCTCTGATGCCCTCTGGCCTAGTTTACGCTATATAAAACTCAAAATAAATAAATCAATCAGTGCTTAATGGAAATAAGCGATATAAAGACCTATTATGCCACAGTGTCTTTCCTAGTTTATGCAATTAAAACAAGAAAAGCACTTAGGTAACCTTGATAACTGGAGCAGTATTGATCAGGACGTGTAGTATGTCTTTCTTGCCCTGTTTTAAGTTTGCTCCATCTCTTTTAGAGTAATTCGCTTATTTTTAATGTATTTTATCTTCCTTAATTGGATAAGACTGGATGAGTTTTAATTTATGCATTCTCTATAATGGAATAGAATGAGCTTTTATGGTCCTATAGACGTACTGAATAAAGATTATTGAACTGAACTACTATGGCACTTGCAGAAAAAACATGCTTATTTCTTGTCGCTCTTCTCTGAATTTTCCTGATTGCAGCATAAAAAAAAACAGAGACTCGATTCAACTGCTAAATCTGTAATGACTGATCCTAACAGGCACCTCTAGTTCATTAGAGCAGAGAAGCTCACTTGCCCATTTATATTTCAGATATGATACCAAGGAGGCAAGATGCCAAGGAGGAAAAGTGGGCTTTGCTGGAAGTTCAGAAGTAAACAGATGTGACTTATCCCACCACTTGATTGCTGGTGTGGGCATTCATTGACTTCTTTGCCAGGTCCATCACCTCAGTCATCAATGTCTTCCTCAATGAGGGTAATGTGTCAGAGATGTTGGAGCAGGCCATTATGATTCCTTATATAAAAAATCAAATGTGGATCCCTCATCATCAGGATGCTTGTGGAAAGACAATTAACGTCCAACTCACTATAACACCTGCTGATGCTGACATTATGGATCTCAAACCAGTCAGAGTTCCCAAACGGACAAAGTACAGAATCTTCCCAGCTGGACCTGGCACATAATTTAAAGAAATGATAACTGGAGTCTCATAATGGGACTCATAACTAAACTCTCAGAGACCTTTAAGTGAGTGGGCCACAATATGGTGGTACATCATTTGGACGTTGTGGCCAGAATTGGTCAGGGCACTTTGAGAGGCTTTTTTCAACTCCTCAATCCACCTCTGGTATATTCAGCAATTACTTGAGAACGCTAAAAGATATCACCCTAGCTCATTTTCTTTTGTTTCAGTTATATGCTGATAACTGGATGGATACCGGTATGCTAATGTCCTTATGCTTCATGCTTTGAGGGAGACCAATTTTACCAGATTTAGATGGAATTCTTTGAGTCTCACTCAGTGGCGGTTTCTTCATGAGGGCAGAGGAGCGTGGCACTCCCGTCTGCTGCCAGCCGTGAGTAGCACATGTGAGAAATAAAATGGCAATGAAATTATTTCATTGCCATTTTATTTTTACCGATGCACGTCGCAGCCTGGCCCTGAGAGAAATATGGGCATGTCCTCTGCTGCTGATTGGCAGCATGGAGGACTGGAGCTGTGTCTGGCCAGATGCTCCAAAGTGTGCATGTCAATTTGGCCGGCAGTCTTGCGCCACCCAAATTGACACACATACACTTTGAAGCTCTCCACCCAGCTGTCTTAGACAGCTGGGTGGAGTCCCAGCACAGGCCTCCAGGGACTGAAGGAGCATCCAGCCAACCCGCTCTATCCACTCCTGGCGCTGCTCTCATGCTGGCTAATAGCATGAGAGCAGCATCTGGATTGGCTCATGCTCTAGTATGGGTATGAGAGTTGAGTGGTGGGTGGACCAGACAGGATGAAAAGCAGCTGTTCTGCAGAATGACTGTCACACGTGCATGGAGTCAACATTGCCGCCATTAAGCATCCGTACAGGCAGCATTGGAGTCGTTAAGGATGGAGATTAATTGGATTTTCTCCATGATACAGCACTGAATTACCCCACTCCGGAGCGCTTCGCAGTTGAATTAGGTGCGAGGTTCGAGACCCCAGCACTTGTTAACTTGTGAATTCAGGGCAGGGTTAGTCGGATGTGACAATCACCTGAACACAACGAGATTAAGGGCACGCTCCTCGGGCTATTGTCTGAGGCATCATTTCCTGGGCTCTGCCATTTAAAGGCCAGGCGCACCGGTGAAAGTTGGAATAGCCAGTGTGTGGAAGCAGCAACTGCTGCGGAGGCTCGGGGAGTGATGCTCGGTTACTCACCGGTAATCTTCATTACTCCGAGTCCTGGTCTTCTCGTCCCATTCCTGAGCCCTTCCCTCCCTCCCTCCCTGGGTTTTCTTTCTGGTGATTGTTTTTGTTTCTGGGTTTCTTTGGTATTCTCAGGATATTGTGTGACGCACTTCCCCCTTTATTCTCACCTGATAGGTGGCGCCATATTGGGGGAAGTGTTAAAAACTCTGCTAGGTATAAGGTTTCTGGGGAACAGACAAGCTGCTCACTGTTAAGGAATGAGATGGGAAGACGGACGAGGAGGTAATGCACAGTTTCGTTGAGTGGTTCGATAGTGTTAGAAAGCATACAGCCTCCCCTCTGCCCGGTAAGGGCCTGCTGTCCATTGAGTGGATGTCACGGAGAAGCCACAGGGCACCACACAAGCTTGCACGTGCAGCCGCTTCTACGGATGAACGAGACCCACACGGAACCCCAAGTTCCAGGGGCAGTGAGAAAAGTGACCATCTGGGCCAACGAGGACATCGGGTCCATGCAAGGCTGCATATGACAAGAAAGGGTGCGCCCCGTGGAGTATCTGAGCAGAAATAAGGCCACGGGTGAGTGACAAGGGCCGTTGCTCCATATTTGTTTCACTTATCAGGTTAAATGCTTGTAGTGCTGATAAACGACAAGCGTTTCAATAAGTAATTTATGATCAAAAATATTTTGCCACATAAAAGCAGATGTACACAAAGTTAATAATAAAATAGCTCTTAAAACTGCGAATTCCAGTATAATACGTACTTGACATTGACTATTTCGAGCTGAAAATACAGAGATATCTAAAGGAAGGAGAAATGTGATCAGAGTTTGTGAAAAATCTATTTTGTTTTAGATTTTATTCCGTAGGCTCATCCAGAAGTCTAGAAGATGTGGGCGGACATGTATGCGGCGCGGAGGGAAGGGGGTGTCGACCTCTGGGATGAGGGGCCACCAACCCCTACGTCAGAGGTAGAAGCCTCAGGAAGCCAGGCTCGGCTTCAGCAGACAGAAGCAGCGCCGTTCTGAGCTGCGTTGCTGCCATCATAACCCGACAGGATACTATTACTAGCCCAATCCTCCTTAAAACAAAGCCCAAAACCAACTAACATCCTACTAAAAAAAGCCAAAATGACGGTCGACATCGAAAATTGCTAAAAGCCTAAAAAATATAACCAACGAAGAAGGAGGCATGGCGAAAGACGTACCCCCAATACAACTGTGTAATTAGGAGGAGGTGGGAGGGAGGAAAACTATATTTAAATGTAATCAGCTATGGTGCCGAAACTACACACAGGCAAACAGAAACAGAGCAGGAAACCAAGAAAAAAGTAGTCCCCCAGAGAACAGACAAAGAACTGTAGTGTGATGAGACAGTACTTAGTCCCTGCTGCGTGGGAGGAACGGAAGAGAGAAAGGAGGGACAAAGAGGCAGGACTGACCACTGGCAAGCAAGAATTTTTGAAGGACACTGAAACAAACAAATCAAAAGCTGGGGGATGGCTTTAACCCAACATAAGAAATTACAATAGGTCTCGAATGCTCAACCTAAAAATAAAATTAAAAAAGGAGAAGAACACGAAAGGAGAGAAATGACACGAATGAAGGCATGGCGTGACCCCCTCTGAACTACGGAAGGGCAGAGCTGCTTGGGGATGTAAATTCCACACAGCGTGGCGGTAAAAAAGGGGCACATTTGTTGGTACAGTGGCTCACCTGGTAAGGTGGTGTGCCAAAAGAAAGGCCACTCACCTGGGGATGCCTTACAGCAGGGTGAGTGGGGCCGACAGGGGGAGTAAGTGGAACATGGCCTCGCAGTCCAGACCCTCCAGACACCTGGCAGGGCACAAAATCACATGGACTAGGAAGCGAGTCTGGCCTAAGCAGCAGCATGGGGCTATCCCCCTCACAAGAGAGTTTAAACCATCAAGAAACCTAATGACTCCTTAAGCGGCATGTAAGATTGTCTCAGCAGTAGAAGTTGCCACAAAGGAGGGCAAACAGATGACAGGTCTGGATAGTGATGTGACAACATTCATTTATGATCTAGTAACAGTACAAAATTTATGACCTGGCATGTTGAAGGATTAATGACCTTGTGACAAATGAGAATTATGAACTAGCAACAGTACATGATGTATGACTTGTCATTTTGAATGATTTATGACCTTGTAACAAAGGCTGATTCATGCCTCCATGATTTATGACACTTGAACTGTTTGACGGTTTGTCAGCTTGATTTATGACTTTGGTTAAGTGATTGTACATGTAAAATTAATAAATTGCAGCCATGTTATTCCACAACCAAACGTAACCATGTCTTCGGTAAATTTGTTATATATACAATTTAGACTCAAAATGTATAAGTGTGTGTGTGAGGTCTGGAGTGGACCAAGTGTGGGGGTTATTGCTGAGGTCACCCCCATGAGGGGCGTAGAGGTCCGGCACCATAACAGCCGCCGGGAGGCACGTAAGAACTGGTTTGACCGGTTGTGGCCACCCCGGCGGTCACATCAAAGTGGCGGTAGTACCCCTCGCCCCGGGCTAAAACAAAAGTGCACCAGGTTTGGTGCGAAGCCAGGAGCCAATGTATTCACTGTATCTATTTGAACCCCCCAATGGGGGGGGATTACCCCTCACCTCCTCGAAGGTGCGCGGGGGGCTATAAGGTGTACTGTCCCCCGGTCCAGGTTACAGCAAAATACGGGGGACAGAGCGCAGGACTGCAAGACCCACCCACCCTCACCAAAGTGCCAGCATTTGTCGCAGTGCTGGTGGTAAAAATGGGAGACATTTGTTGGTATGGTGGCTCCCCTGGTAAGGCGGTGTGCCAAAAGAAAGGCCACTCACCTGGGGATGCCTTATGGCAGGCTGAATGGGGCCAACACGGGGAGTAAGTGGAGCATGGCCCTCTCAGTCCAGACCCGCCAGATGGATGGCAGGGCACAAAAACACGTGGACTAGGTAGTGAGTCGGGCCTAAGCAACAGTATGAGTCTACCCCCCTCACAAGAGAGTTTAAAACTAACAAGAAACCTAATGACCCCTTAAGCGGCATGTATGATTGCCTCAACAGTAGAAGGTGCCAGAAAGGAGGGCAAATGGATGACAAGACTGGATAATGATGTGACAACATTCATTTATGATCTAGCAACAGTACATGATTTATGACCTGTCATAGTGAAGAATTTATGACCTTGTGACAAATGCGATTTATGATCTATCAACAGTACATGATTTATGACCTGTCATTTTGAATGATTTATGACCTTGTGACAAAGCATGAACTATGCCTCCATGATTTATGACACTTTACCTATTTGACGGCTTGTCAGCTTGATTTATGACTTGGATTACGTGATCATACATGCAAAATTAATAAATTGCGGCCATGTTTTTCCACAACCAAAATTAACCATGTCTTGGGTAAATTTTTTTGGTGCAATTTAGACAGGAAATCTATAAGTGTGTGTGAGGTCTGTAGTGGAACAAGTTTGGGGATTATTTCACTACCTCTCTGCTCTCACAAACACACAAAAAGGATGAAGTTCAGGCGAAAAACAGAATTGCTTGTGTGCTTGAGGCAGCAAAGAGTGGACTGGAAAGCAGCGGGAAAATTCACTGGCATTGGGAAACCTGTTTCTTCTCAATAAAGACATGGCCTTATGCGGATTGCCTTCCACTTGTCTATAAGGTGTGCTTACACAGTCCATACCTTCATTCAGTAACCCCTCTCCCCCTTGCCAAGGCCTTTGAGGACACAGCACTGCAAAGTGCATCTCTGTGAATTACAAATGCTGCTTGCTTTCCTGGGTGGAAGAAAGTTGTTTAACCGCCCGACAGGCGCTGGCCTAGGTGAGGTCTGTAGTCGAGGAGGCATTCGTGTTTAGTGCCAGTGGGTGGCCTGAAGCCTGAAGGTTAATGATGAGGTCAGGCTTATGCAGTCTCTGGCTTCTTGACTCCCTTGTGCAACTGGATACGTGCCACTACTGGAAAGTGTCAGTAGATTTACTGGCAGGCTTGGAAGTCTAAAAGGATAGTGGAGCTGGGGCAGTGTCCGTAGACCTACAGTCAGGCCTGGAGACTGAAAGGACAGTGGAGCTGGGGCAGTAATGGTAGACTTACTGGCAGGCCTGGGCGTGTGAAAGGGTGGACTGGTTGTCTAAAAGGACAGTTGAGCTGGGGCAGTGCCTGTAGATTTATTGGCAGGCTGGGGAGTCTGAAAAGACACTTTCACAATTGCTTTATTAACCTTCTTGCTTTGTCAAATATGCTTGAAATTGAACCATTTGCCCACTCTTTTTTCAAAATTTTCTTTGGGGAGACAACTAATCCCCTCCGTACACCCCCCCCCCAAACTCCCCTTATGACGGTTCGCCTCGCTCGCTATCCTCGCACGTTACCATGCACTCACCCCGAAATTTTGTTCCCCACCACTTTCAAATGTCACCAGCTGCCACTGGACTCACTTGTTTATTTTAGACAATGTTACCGATGACCAGTGACGTGAGTTTGCTTGCAGTATAGCTCTCTTTATTCATTATCTTACTTAAGTTACTGTTTTGCTTTCAGAATGATCATTGAAGCATTCGTCGGTCTTGGTGTGGTGCTTTTCCCTGGGTCAAATGCTGTCCCAGAGTGAATATCACTTGACCATGTCCTAAGTAATGCCTTTAATATTGTAGGTATTTAACCAGTTATTCTTTCATTGCCTTTTCCCCTACCATCCTGTGCGGTACCTCAGACTCCGACCATAAAGCCCGGCTGTTCTATGAGGAAACAGGAAACAATGTGTGGTTGTATTTATCTTCCGAGAAAGAGGATGTGCTGAACTTGTTTGCAGATGTGAAGGGCCGACAGTACCGCCTGCCAGTCCCTGGGGAGTACGCGCATTTTATAGACTACAGCAAATCTGTTCACAAACATGAGGTTGTGGGAAACCAACATGCACAGTAAGCTGCCCCAACAATGGTGCCTCCCACATTCACACGTCTTGCACTTGCACAAACATGAACATAACGTGGTGACATATTATTCCATCCTACCACCAGAGGTCGAAGTGAGCTATTGGGAAAACTGTTCCTATGCTTTTTGTTTCAGAAAAGAATTTCTGAATGCTACATCCTACATTTGACCTGTCCAGTCAAGGCCGGACTGGCCGTATAGGGCGTCGGGCATTTCCCCGGAGGCTGGAGGTGTGGGAGGCTGGTTTTGTCACTGGGGGCCAGATTTGCAGCAGTGCTGCAATATCGACCCCCAGTAATAAAACCAGAAGGACTGTCCAGCATAATGACTCACTTTTCACTCTCCCTGCAGTGGGTTGCAGCTTTTGTCAGAGAGATCCTTTAGTTACTTGTAATTCATAACTTACAATCGAAATAAATCTAGCACAGTTAGATATGAACTGCCATCAAAGTGCTGCATGCAAACTGCATGGTACAGGTTTGAAAGTTATGTTTTTTTCTCCAAGTCTCTCATTATTCTATTGTTGCTAAAATGGGTTTGTTTGCGTAGAAATAAATTCTTTTTACTAAATCCCACCACTGTGTCACGTTTTGAATCCTGAGTTTGTGCTTTTCCAGACAAAGCACTCTTAAAATGACTACCAGTATGGGTGAAATGTAAATCCTACACTTTTTTTCATATGTAACATTTTCTAAACATTGATTTACACACGTATCATTCATTGTCTCTGTATGTGTGTATGATGTAAAGAGCTCCGACTCCCTACACTGGTATGAGACGCGCTATAAAACAAATGAAATACATGAGAGAGGGGCTATGGAGAGAAGAAAGGCACTGTTGGATGGTGATAGTGAGGGAATCATTGAAGGGCCCCAACAAGATTGTCATATCCATGTACACTATAAGGTCATCATTTACAGTGTTCTAAAAGCTAATACAATTGAATATATAATGAAAATGTGTTGTAGAATGCCCCATTTTTTTTACTTTTTTTCCCCAAAATTATCTTGGGGGGGGTGAACCCCCTTCCCCCAAGCCCTCTTTGTAGTGGTCTGGCTCGCTTGCTCCGCTGACTCGCTAGCCTACATACTGGGCCTGGTCTGACAGTATTTGCAAGGGCTGCTTTGGGTCCCTAGCCCGGCCCTGTGTCCAGTGGTGGGTGAGAAGAGGTGACACATTTTGATTCCTGCTAGCAAAGGCTAGGATAGCTGAAAAAAAACAAGGAAACCTTATCGTACCTGGATAAGTTGTTGCTATGGCTGTAGTTGTAAAAGCTTAAATGCAGTGATTAGCAAATCCAAAGCCTACGGAGAACACCTGTATATGGCTGCACGTGATGGCCATCTCTCACTCTTACCTAAGCATTAGCAGAAAACATTATCTCTTTAGAAGTACAAACAGAAGATTAAGTATAGTGAAAAAGACGCTTCAAATGTACCAGTTATACTTAACTCCACTTTGTTTTAAAATGTTGTCAATTTGAGTCATTTAGAGCTCATTTACCCGTTCGTACGAGAAA
This sequence comes from Calotriton arnoldi, assembly GCA_963921515.1. Lineage (NCBI taxonomy): Eukaryota > Metazoa > Chordata > Amphibia > Caudata > Salamandridae > Calotriton > Calotriton arnoldi. Next base: position 320,155 of record CAWUFW010004150.1, read on the forward strand.
AGGATGCATTCCTTTACTTACGTATGTATATGGGTTTTCCAAAAAGGCAGCCAAGCGCCGTACAGGATCAAAGTCCAACATAAGCGAGTGACAGGAGAGGTATCTGGTTTGTGGACTGGTAATGTATTGTGATGTAAAGCCAGATGTAAACCTGCTCTTATGGTGCATGGCACGTGTTCTTTAAGGTGCAACAAATGAGTGTATATTATGTGTTACCTCACAGTTATTAAGAATTTAATGTGTTACAAACAAATGATGCAAAGGGCCTGTGAGTGGATAGGTTCTTGAAGCAAGGTTTTGATTTTTTTATGACATGAAATTACTGGTGTGATCAAATGTTTGTGAATGCATTATTTCTAAATGTACAAACGAGAATATTTATATGAACAAGGGCATATCTATCTATCTATCTATCTATCTATCTATCTATCTATCTGTCTGTCTGTCTGTCTGTCTGTCTGTCTGTCTGTCGATCGATCGATCTATATATCTATATATCTATATGTCTGTCTGTCTATCTATCTATCTATCTATCTATCTGTCTGTCTGTCTGTCTGTCTGTCTGTCTGTCTGTCTGTCTGTCTGTCTGTCTATCTATCTATCTCTATCCAATTCTATCCAATTCTATCCTATTCTATTCTATTCTAAATATATTTTTCTTTTTTCCAGCTCCAAAGTTGTCCACCAGATGAGCAGCACTCAGACAACAGCAGCAAGACAACAGCCTTTGATAGGTATGACCGGTATTCCGCCTGCGGATACTTTAAACAGCTGTTCCGTATAGGACTGCCTGACGCGTTTCGAAGTTCCTCAACTTCTCCTCAGAGGCTTTAACGGAAAGGATGCGTGCATGTACCGGTCCCAGTTCACATTTAAATATTGCACGCCCCCAAATGGGCCGCTCCTATGAGACTGTGCATGATGGGAGCTGTAGTCTCCACACTTAGTAATCCACAGATGGATGCACACATAATGTTCTGTTGAATTCAAAGTCCTCAATGGACCCCGCAGACGGGTCCGTCCTAGATCCTCTGCTGCTGCCCCACATATACGATTCAGTCAATACCAAGTCACGTGGCCCCCTTGATTCGCAGGGTGGTGCTCACTCCGCGGCAGGACGGCCGCGTATAGATTCAGCTCCAAAGTTGTCCACCAGATGAGCAGCACTCAGACAACAGCAGCAAGACAACAGCCTTTGATAGGTATGAACGGTATTCCCCCTGCGGATACTTTAAACAGCTGTTCCGTATAGGACTGCCTGACGCGTTTCGAAGTTCCTCAACTTCTCCTCAGAGGCTTTAACGGAAAGGATGCGTGCATGTACCGGTCCCAGTTCGCATTTAAATATTGCAAACCCCCAAATGGGCCGCTCCTATGAGACTGTGCATGATGGGAGCTGTAGTCTCTCCACTTATATATATTATTATTATTTTTTAAACACTGAAGGCACCGCCGCTGCACCACTCGTCCCGGGTGCCGTCCACGCGGTGGTGAGCCGCAATTATATTATTCCATTTTAGCGCAATTTCGAACTAAAAACGGACGCACTCATGGGTTGATGTTATCAGCAATTCTTTAATGTGCGGACCCCCCGCACCGACAGATGCGTTTCGGCGTAAAAGCCTTTCTCGATGTCCATCATACAATGCAATGAAAGACGAGTCAGGCACAATCAGGATGGGTAATTACCCATCCTGAGTGCATGTGACTTGTCTTTGTCCAAGTTTCATTGCATTTCTTATACCCTGGCACCACATGACATTCCTGAGCAGCAGCACGACGAAAGCGGACCTTTGTACACACATGCATATATATATATATATATTCACTGAAAAAACCAAAGCTTACAGGGACACTATAATTAGCCTCAGATTTCACACGCACAAGACCAGAGAAATTCAGCAGTTATAGTTAGCTGAGCAAACTATAACTTGTGCCCCGCAATGCACTGCTTATGACCTCACATATTACATCACTCATGATATGGTCAGTGACATCACTGATGACATCTCAAATGACATCCCTGATGACATCACTGATGACATCATCCAGTGACTCTAAGTGTTTTTAAAAAGTTCATGAGTGTTAAATATATATACCAAGGTGTATTGGTGAATCAGCAGGTGTATAAGTGCCTGTATGGATGATTCAGTGGATGCGTTACTGACTGTATAAGTGAGTGATTAGGTGTCTCGGTGAATGTATGTGCGAATGTCTGTATCAGTCTGTTAGTTGGTATCTAAGTGGCTGTATGGGTTGGTGAGTGGGTACGTGAATGGCTATATGGGTGATTGCTTGTCTGAGTACCTGTATGAGTGTCTGTGTGGTTGGGTGAGAAGGTGTGTGACTGCCTGATTGGATGAGTGAGTGGGTAAGTCAGTGGCGGTATGAGTTAGTGAGTATGTAAGTGAAGGGCTGTATAGGTGACTGAGTGTGTGTATGGGTGTGTCTGTGAGTGAATGGATGTGTCAGTGGTGTATGGGTGAGTAACTGTAAATGTGAAAGGCAGTATAGGTGAGTGTTGGAGTATATGAGTGTGTGATTGTGAGAGTGGCTGTATGGGTGAGTGTGTGCTTGTGTCAGTGACTGTATAGGTGAGTGAGTATGTGTTAGTATCTGTGTGAATAAGTGAGTGGGTGTGTGTATAACTGTATAGGTGAGTAAGTAGCTGTGTGATTGACTCTATGGGTGAGTGAGTAGGTGTGTGAGTAGCTCTGTGAGTGACTGACTGTGTGAGTGGCAGTATGGGTATATGAGTGGATATATCAGTGGCTGTATTAGTGAGTTAGTAGGTGTATGAGTGGCTGTATGGGTGACTGAGCGGATGTGTGTGTAGACCTATGAATCAGTGAATGGCTGTGTAAGTACTTGTATGAGTGTGTCAATGGTTTTGAGAATGGTTGGAGTGGGTGTATAGAAGGTTATATTGGGGTGCGAGTTGGTGTATCAGAGATTCTGTGGATGATGTCATTGGTGATGTCATTTGAGATGCCATCAGTGATGTTATGAGTGATGTCACTGACCATGTCATGAGTGATGTAATATGTGAGGTCATAAGTAGTGCATTGCTGTGGCGCGAGTTATAGTTAGCTCAGCTACATATAACTGCTGAATTTCTCTGGTTTGGTGCAGGTGAAATCTGAGCCTAATTATAACATCCCTGGAACCTTTCGTTTTTTCAGTGAATTTCTACGTTTTTTAAAATTCTATTTCCTAACTATAACGACCCTGTAACCTTTGATTTTTTCAGTGAATTTCTAAGGGTTTTCAAATGCTAATTCCTAACTATAACGTCCCTGTAACCTTAGTTTTTTTTCAGTGAATTGCTATGGTTTTTAAAAGCTAATTCCTAACTATAACGTCCCTGTAACCTTTGTTTTTTTCAGTGGATTTCAAAGGTTTTTTGAAAAATTCTATTTCTTAATTGTAACATCCATTTTTTTTAAGTGAGCCTCTAAGATTTTCGTATTTTCTTTCTATTATTGGATATTGTCTAATATATTTATATTATATACCACTCATTTTTTTTATTTGGTATGTGTTTATCAGAAAGTACACTGTTAACTGGTTTTATGTGTAACAATTGTTTGAGTCGGCATAACATTGTCGCATTTACTGTCGAGAATCTGTGATCAGCAAATGTATTTCACATACTGAAAAATAAACTTAAAGACATTTTTAAATAAAGTTTAAATGTAAATATTTAGTAAAATATTGTTTTCACTTTTCTTTTTGTGATCAATTTAGGAGAAAACCACCTTTACAAAAAAAAATCATATTTGTGATTACCGACGTCATCGCGGTGACGTCGGTAGTCACAAAGAGCGTGTGTTTTGTACAAAGTGTAAAACATATATATAGAGACATATTCTACAGTATATTTAACAGTAGAGATTTATTAGTGTACTTTTCAAACTCAGATTTTTGTAGTGAGTTTCCAGAAAAATCTTCTTCAAACACTATTTTCTGTTATCGCGAAGACAGTGGAAGTCGCAATAACATCGGTAATTGCAGATACCGCGTGTTTTTCAACAACTCGGAAATATAGAGTTATTGTGAACAAGTTTCAGTATAGCTGTTCACTATTATAGTATTGAAAGTTCTGCTTTTCTTTCATTTTTTAAAGAAAACTACTTTAAACTTGTGTTTTGAATTTCCACTTCTGCGCGGTAACTGCGAATATGTCGCTCACCGCAAAAATCACATGACCGGGAAAGCAAGGAATATCATTGGAAAATATACTTTTCGGCAAAATCAATAGGAAGTACACACCCACTCCTCCTTCTTGAACCTTCTTTCATAGGCTTTACTCTGAGTAGGTGGATCGATATTGCTGTGGAGAGTTTGTGCTCTTTTTTTCATTAAAAATGGCAACACAGGAAGGAGATGGAGTCAGGAGCAACAACAATAGGACCAGGATGTGGAGGAGGTGGAGACTGAAGATTTAGAAGAAGAGGAGCCTCCACAAAAGAGAGCTAGTGTAGCATGGATTTTTTCAAAACCCCATCTGGGTAATCTAAAACTGCTGCAAAACTAGTGCAATGCACAATCTGCAACAAGACCCTCTCTAGAGGGATGAACAAAAAATATTAATGTGGGACGGCGTTCATGTTATGTCATCTTAAAAGCTATCAGAGAAAACGTCTCCAACTGGTGATCAAGCCAGAGGACCATCTACATCAGTGGCAGCAGCAACAATTCCCGGCCAGAAAGTCCCTTCAGAGGTGCAGACAATGACAAAAGATATGGCTCCAGAGTTTTCAAGAATGGCAACGTACTGCATGGACTCTAGTGTTGTTGTAAGTGTTGGTGAGCAGTGTGTCACAGCTATTCGCAATGCTGGAAAACATCATACATGCTAATTTTTTCCCCCCTTTTATATTTTTTGCACATTTTTCAGTGCACGTTTTTGAATTCCTCCTGTCCCAGAAACAAAATGAAAAACTTTACAAAAGCAAAAAAAAATAATCAAAAACAAAAAAAGGGTTCCTATTGGAACCGTATTTTACAGTTAAAAAAGATAAAGTATGTATATATGTTGGAATGAGTGTTTAACTTGTGTACGGATGATTGAATGAGGGCATAACTTGTGTATGGATGTTACAATGAGTGCAGCAGTGGTGCCTGAGTGAATCTATGAGTACATAAGTAGTGCCTGAGTGATTGGATGAGTGCATGGGTGGTGCATGGGTAATTGGATGAGTGCAAGGGTAGTGCCTGGGTGATTGGGCGAGTGCATGGATAGTGATTGGGTGTTTGGGTGAGTGCATGCATAGTGCCTGGGTGATTCGATGAGTGCATAGGTAGTGCGTGGGTGATTGGATGAGTGCATGGATAATGGCTGGGTGAATACATGAGTGCATGGGTAGTGCCTGGGTGATTAGATGAGTGCATGGGTAGTGCTTAGGTTAATAGATGAGTGCATGGGTAGTGCCTGCATGAATGGATGAGTGCAAGGGTAGTAGCCATTACTTAAATTGTGTCATCACTCCTCAACTTTAAAAAAAATGTTCTGTCTCTTCAACACCCGTCCCCCCAATACACGCTTAGCTCAGTGTACCTAACAACCCAGGGGAACCAGTAGGTCACAAGTTCACAGCACATTATAGCAGGAACATGCTACTTCCAAATGAGATACAGCAGGTGGGGTTTTCTCCACAGATTCAAAAGCATATCCATGTCTGTATTACATATCTTTTTTTAAACAACAGCCATTAATAAGACTTCTTCCTAAGGCATCCCATACGCAACTTAATTTTATTCACTTTCATGCTGACAGCATCCAATGAAATATATTAAACAAATGCATTTAAAAAACCTCCAAAAAGCATCCCCTCCAGATCCTGGTTCAACACAGATCTTAACAAGGAGAGACAACAACACAGAATGATTGAAAGAAACTGGAGAAAACAACCCTCACTAGCACATCTCTCTTCCGAGCGGAACGTATAAAGTATGAAAAACACATCTACAGCTTCAGTGAAACGTCCCAGGCATTTTGTGTATAACTGTGTTATTTAAATAGAAGCCAATATGACCTGTATTGTTTATTATAAAGTTAATAAAAAGAATTTGAAAAACAAAAAGAAACACATCTACAGAGAAAAATCATCTTTCTTCCAAGCCCAGCTGGACCATTCCAGAAAGAAACCAAAGGGCCTCTTCAATATCATCAAACACCAAACCTCCTCAATCGCACAACATCCTGTTGATACCTCCACCAAGCCCTGTGAAGAGTTCACCAAATTCTTCACAGACAAAATATGAAACATTGAACTTTCTCTTGACGATCTCACTGCCTTTCCCCCTACAAAAGCTGACCCCGCACAAAGATTGCCCCCACTTGCCTTTTCTTCAACTGAGGACGATCCTCCCAACTCCACCCCCACAGAGAAGCAGTACTCCATCTCCAATCACCTACAACAAAAAACAATGCAACATGGTCCAAGTTCGAATCCATCTCTAAAAAAGGAATCCTTGAAATACTATCATGCTTGATGCTGACCTCCCACCTTTCTGACCCTCTCCCTTACTCACTTGCCAAAAACTCAGCAACATCATCTCACCAACCTGGACCAAAATCATCAACATCTCCCTTTCCAGTGGCTCTATGCCAGCTTCTCTCAAACTCAGCCAAATCACCCCGCTCCTCAAAAAGTCAGAAGCCGATCCCAACAACCAGCAACTACAGACCTATAATCAACCTCCCTCTCCTTGCCAAAACCTTGGAAAAATGTGTGCTCTCCCAGCTTAACATCCACATTGAAAAATTCAGCTTACATGACACCTTCCAATCTGTAGTCAGGAAAGGCTGCAGTACAGAGAAGGCAATCCTTAACATCACTGACGATCTACATAGATCCTTGATGATGGCGACGCCTGCCTCGTAATCGTCCTGGACCTCTCCTCTGCATTTTGATACCGTCAACCACAGCTCTCCGCTAAACATCCTCTCATGAAAAGCTGACATCAGCGGTACTGTCCTGCAATGGTTCACATCATACCTGAAGTAAAGATCTCACCTAATCAAAATAAATAATTCCACATCATCAGCAGCACTAGTCAAACAAGAAGTTCCCCAATCCTATCCCCTGCCCTGTTCAACCTCTACATGGAACCCCTTGTTGGGATCCTAAACAAGCCAAAACAGCCTACCATCTTCACGCTGATTACCCCCAAATATATTGCAAAATCTCATCACCTAAAGACATCCAACACTTAAATAGCATGCTCTCCCTGATACAAACCTGGCTGACCAACAACTAACCAAAGCTCAACCACAACAAAACTGTACTTCTCCTCATCCAGCCAAACTCTAGCCCGCTCCCTATCCACAACTGGCTTGACAACCTAACGGCACTAAACTGTAAACTATCCACCTCCAATTTTGTTAAATCTCTTGGGATCACTCTCGGCAAGAACCTGAACATGAAAGATCACATCAAGGCATCAGCAAAAACGCGTCATACACGCAAAAGCACCTTAAAAATATTAAACCATTAATCCCCCTTGATGGCCTCAAGACTGTAACACAATCCTTAGTCCTCCCCAAACTGTACAACAGCAACACAACAATCACCAGCACCCCAAAAATCCACCTCTTACCAATGAAGTCTACACTCAGCGTAGCAGCCAGACTTCTCTCTGGAGACAAATGATTCGACCACATCACCCCCCACACTTAAAAAACTCAAATGGCTAACAATTAAAGTGAGACGTATATTTAAAGCAGCTTGCATAACCCATAAAGCTCTCTACTCTGAACACCCAACCTACCTCGCCAGCAAACTCTCGAAAGTGGGCCAAAAGAGACCCCTACAAAGCTCGAACACTCTTATCTTGATTCCTCCCAAATTCAAGACTAATAAATCCCTCACCCTCTCCTTCTCCAGGAATTCCCCCACAATTTGGAATTCCCTTCCAAAAGTACTACGTGACAACCGATCCTACCTTCAGTTCAAGAAAAACCTCAAACTATCTATTCTCAACAAATACCTAAACCCTCCGTCCTAAATCAAATCTTCCCACCAAGCTGGACATCGCACATCCCATCCTAGGAACAAGCTGTCCCATCCCGACCCACGATTCTATGCCCCACGCCACAATCTCCTTTAACTACCTCAGAACTGCATTGTCAATTTTCCCCTTCCCCCATTGTATACTTCTCCCTTGTTATGTATTGTGTTTTAATATATGCTTCCTACCTGTATGATATCTCCTGTATGCATTCTATTGTTTTATATATCTTGAAATTGCTGCATATGCTTCCCTTGTAAAGTGCTCTGATGCCCCGCAGTCTCCTTTAACTACCTCAGAACTGCATTAACAATCTTCTCCCTCCCCCATTGAATATTTCGCCCCTGCTATAGATTCCGTTTTACTGTATGCTTCCAACATGTATTTATATCTCCTGTTTACATCCTATTGTCTTATATCTCCGGTAATCACTGTTTTTGCAGCCTTATAAAGCGCTCTGATGCCCTCTGGCCTAGTTTACGCTATATAAAACTCAAAATAAATAAATCAATCAGTGCTTAATGGAAATAAGCGATATAAAGACCTGTTATGCCACAGTGTCTTTCCTAGTTTATGCAATTAAAACAAGAAAAGCACTTAGGTAACCTTGATAACTGGAGCAGTATTGATCAGGACGTGTAGTATGTCTTTCTTGCCCTGTTTTAAGTTTGCTCCATCTCTTTTAGAGTAATTCGCTTATTTTTAATGTATTTTATCTTCCTTAATTGGATAAGACTGGATGAGTTTTAATTTATGCATTCTCTATAATGGAATAGAATGAGCTTTTATGGTCCTATAGACGTACTGAATAAAGATTATTGAACTGAACTACTATGGCACTTGCAGAAAAAACATGCTTATTTCTTGTCGCTCTTCTCTGAATTTTCCTGATTGCAGCATAAAAAAAACAGAGACTCGATTCAACTGCTAAATCTGTAATGACTGATCCTAACAGGCACCTCTAGTTCATTAGAGCAGAGAAGCTCACTTGCCCATTTATATTTCAGATATGATACCAAGGAGGCAAGATGCCAAGGAGGAAAAGTGGGCTTTGCTGGAAGTTCAGAAGTAAACAGATGTGACTTATCCCACCACTTGATTGCTGGTGTGGGCATTCATTGACTTCTTTGCCAGGTCCATCACCTCAGTCATCAATGTCTTCCTCAATGAGGGTAATGTGTCAGAGATGTTGGAGCAGGCCATTATGATTCTTTATATAAAAAATCAAATGTGGATCCCTCATCATCAGGATGCTTGTGGAAAGACAATTAACGTCCAACTCACTATAACACCTGCTGATGCTGACATTATGGATCTCAAACCAGTCAGAGTTCCCAAACGGACAAAGTACAGAATCTTCCCAGCTGGACCTGGCACATAATTTAAAGAAATGATAACTGGAGTCTCATAATGGGACTCATAACTAAACTCTCAGAGACCTTTAAGTGAGTGGGGCACAATATGGTGGTACATCATTTGGACGTTGTGGCCAGAATTGGTCAGGGCACTTTGAGAGGCTTTTTTCAACTCCTCAATCCACCTCTGGTATATTCAGCAATTACTTGAGAACTCTAAAAGATATCACCCTAGCTCATTTTCTTTTGTTTCAGTTATATGCTGATGACTGGATGGATACCGGTATGCTAATGTCCTTATGCTTCATGCTTTGAGGGAGACCAATTTTACCAGATTTAGATGGAATTCTTTGAGTCTCACTCAGTGGCGGTTTCTTCATGAGGGCAGAGGAGCGTGGCACTCCCGTCTGCTGCCAGCCGTGAGTAGCACATGTGAGAAATAAAATGGCAATGAAATTATTTCATTGCCATTTTATTTTTACCGATGCACGTCGCAGCCTGTCCCTGAGAGAAATATGGGCATGTCCTCTGCTGCTGATTGGCAGCATGGAGGACTGGAGCTGTGTCTGGCCAGATGCTCCAAAGTGTGCATGTCAATTTGGCCGGCAGTCTTGCGCCACCCAAATTGACACACATACACTTTGAAGCTCTCCACCCAGCTGTCTTAGACAGCTGGGTGGAGTCCCAGCACAGGCCTCCAGGGACTGAAGGAGCATCCAGCCAACCCGCTCTATCCACTCCTGGCGCTGCTCTCATGCTGGCTAATAGCATGAGAGCAGCGTCTGGATTGGCTCATGCTCTAGTATGGGTATGAGAGTTGAGTGGTGGGTGGACCAGACAGGATGAAAAGCAGCTGTTCTGCAGAATGACTGTCACACGTGCATGGAGTCAACATTGCCGCCATTAAGCATCCGTACAGGCAGCATTGGAGTCGTTACGGATGGAGATTAATTGGATTTTCTCCATGATACAGCACTGAATTACCCCGCTCCGGAGCGCTTTGCAGTTGAATTAGGTGCGAGGTTCGAGACCCCAGCACTTGTTAACTTGTGAATTCAGGGCAGGGTTAGTCGGATGTGACAATCACCTGAACACAACGAGATTAAGGGCACGCTCCTCGGGCTATTGTCTGAGGCATCATTTCCTGGGCTCTGCCATTTAAAGGCCAGGCGCACTGGTGAAAGTTGGAATAGCCAGTGTGTGGAAGCAGCAACTGCTGCGGAGGCTCGGGGAGTGATGCTCGGTTACTCACCGGTAATCTTCATTACTCCGAGTCCTGGTCTTCTCGTCCCATTCCTGAGCCCTTCCCTCCCTCCCTGGGTTTTCTTTCTGGTGATTGTTTTTGTTTCTGGGTTTCTTTGGTATTCTCAGGATATTGTGACGCACTTCCCCTTTATTCTCACCTGATAGGTGGCGCCATATTGGGGGAAGTGTTAAAAACTCTGCTAGGTATAAGGTTTCTGGGGAGCAGACAAGCTGCTCCCTGTTAAGGAATGAGATGGGAAGACGGACGAGGAGGTAATGCACAGTTTCGTTGAGTGGTTCGATAGTGTTAGAAAGCATACGGCCTCCCCTCTGCCCGGTAAGGGCCTGCTGTTCATTGATTGGATGTCACGGAGAAGCCACAGGGCACCACACAAGCTTGCACGTGCAGCCGCTTCTACGGATGAACGAGACCCACACGGAACCCCAAGTTCCAGGGGCAGTGAGAAAAGTGACCATCTGGGCCAACGAGGACATCGGGTCCATGCAAGGCTGCATATGACAAGAAAGGGTGCGCCCGTGGAGTATCTGAGCAGAAATAAGGCCACGGGTGAGTGACAAGGGCCGTTGCTCCATATTTGTTTCACTTATCAGGTTAAATGCTTGTAGTGCTGATAAACGACAAGCGTTTCAATAAGTAATTTATGATCAAAAATATTTTGCCACATAAAAGCAGATGTACACAAAGTTAATAATAAAATAGCTCTTAAAACTGCGAATTCCAGTATAATACGTACTTGACATTGACTATTTCGAGCTGAAAATACAGAGATATCTAAAGGAAGGAGAAATGTGATCAGAGTTTGTGAAAAATCTATTTTGTTTTAGATTTTATTCCGTAGGCTCATCCAGAAGTCTAGAAGATGTGGGAGGACATGTATGCGGCGCGGAGGGAAGGGGGTGTCGACCTCTGGGATGAGGGGCCACCAACCCCTACGTCAGAGGTAGAAGCCTCAGGAAGCCAGGCTCGGCTTCAGCAGACAGAAGCAGCGCCGTTCTGAGCTGCGTTGCTGCCATCATAACCCGACAGGATACTATTACTAGCCCAATCCTCCTTAAAACAAAGCCCAAAACCAACTAACATCCTACTAAAAAAAGCCAAAATGACGGTCGACATCGAAAATTGCTAAAAGCCTAAAAAATATAACCAACGAAGAAGGAGGCATGGCGAAAGACGTACCCCCAATACAACTGTGTAATTAGGAGGAGGTGGGAGGGAGGAAAACTATATTTAAATGTAATCAGCTATGGTGCCGAAACTACACACAGGCAAACAGAAACAGAGCAGGAAACCAAGAAAAAAAGTAGTCCCCCAGAGAACAGACAAAGAACTGTAGTGTGATGAGACAGTACTTAGTCCCTGCTGCGTGGGAGGAACGGAAGAGAGAAAGGAGGGACAAAGAGGCAGGACTGACCACTGGCAAGCAAGAATTTTTGAAGGACACTGAAACAAACAAATCAAAAGCTGGGGGATGGCTTTAACCCAACATAAGAAATTACAATAGGTCTCGAATGCTCAACCTAAAAATAAAATTAAAAAAGGAGAAGAACACGAAAGGAGAGAAATGACACGAATGAAGGCATGGCGTGCCCCCTCTGAACTACGGAAGGGCAGAGCTGCTTGGGGATGTAAATTCCACACAGCGTGGCGGTAAAAATGGGGCACATTTGTTGGTACAGTGGCTCACCTGGTAAGGTGGTGTGCTAAAAGAAAGGCCACTCACCTGGGGATGCCTTACAGCAGGGTGAGTGGGGCCGACAGGGGGAGTAAGTGGAACATGGCCTCGCAGTCCAGACCCCCCAGACACCTGGCAGGGCACAAAATCACATGGACTAGGAAGCGAGTCTGGCCTAAGCAGCAGCATGGGGCTATCCCCCTCACAAGAGAGTTTAAACCATCAAGAAACCTAATGACTCCTTAAGCGGCATGTAAGATTGTCTCAGCAGTAGAAGTTGCCACAAAGGAGGGCAAACAGATGACAGGTCTGGATAGTGATGTGACAACATTCATTTATGATCTAGTAACAGTACAAAATTTATGACCTGGCATGTTGAAGGATTAATGACCTTGTGACAAATGAGAATTATGAACTAGCAACAGTACATGATGTATGACTTGTCATTTTGAATGATTTATGACCTTGTAACAGAGGCTGATTCATGCCTCCATGATTTATGACACTTGAACTGTTTGACGGTTTGTCAGCTTGATTTATGACTTTGGTTAAGTGATTGTACATGCAAAATTAATAAATTGCAGCCATGTTATTCCACAACCAAACGAAACCATGTCTTCGGTAAATTTGTTATATATACAATTTAGACTCAAAATGTATAAGTGTGTGTGTGAGGTCTGGAGTGGACCAAGTGTGGGGGTTATTGCTGAGGTCACCCCCATGAGGGGCGTAGAGGTCCGGCACCATAACAGCCGCCGTGGGCACGTAAGAACTGGTTTGACCGGTTGTGGCCACCCCGGCGGTCACATCAAAGTGGCGGTAGTACCCCTCGCCCCGGGCTAAAACAAAAGTGCACCAGGTTTGGTGCGAAGCCAGGAGCCAATGTATTCACTGTATCTATTTGAACCCCCCAATGGGGGGATTACCCCTCACCTCCTCGAAGGTGCGCGGGGGGCTATAAGGTGTACTGTCCCCCGGTCCAGGTTACAGCAAAATACGGGGGACAGAGCGCAGGACTGCAAGACCCTCCCACCCTCACCAAAGTGCCAGCATTTGTCGCAGTGCTGGTGGTAAAAATGGGAGACATTTGTTGGTATGGTGGCTCCCCTGGTAAGGCGGTGTGCCAAAAGAAAGGCCACTCACCTGGGGATGCCTTATGGCAGGCTGAATGGGGCCAACACGGGGAGTAAGTGGAGCATGGCCCTCTCAGTCCAGACCCGCCAGATGGATGGCAGGGCACAAAAACACGTGGACTAGGTAGTGAGTCGGGCCTAAGCAACAGTATGAGTCTACCCCCTCACAAGAGAGTTTAAAACTAACAAGAAACCTAATGACCCCTTAAGCGGCATGTATGATTGCCTCAACAGTAGAAGGTGCCAGAAAGGAGGGCAAATGGATGACAAGACTGGATAATGATGTGACAACATTCATTTATGATCTAGCAACAGTACATGATTTATGACCTGTCATAGTGAAGAATTTATGACCTTGTGACAAATACGATTTATGATCTATCAACAGTGCATGATTTATGACCTGTCATTTTGAATGATTTATGACCTTGTGACAAAGCATGAACTATGCCTCCATGATTTATGACACTTTACCTATTTGACGGCTTGTCAGCTTGATTTATGACTTGGATTACGTGATCATACATGCAAAATTAATAAATTGCGGCCATGTTTTTCCACAACCAAAATTAACCATGTCTTGGGTAAATTTTTGGGGTGCAATTTAGACAGGAAATCTATAAGTGTGTGTGAGGTCTGTAGTGGAACAAGTTTGGGGATTATTTCACTACCTCTCTGCTCTCACAAACACACAAAAAGGATGAAGTTCAGGCGAAAAACAGAATTGCTTGTGTGCTTGAGGAAGCAAAGAGTGGACTGGAAAGCAGCGGGAAAATTCACTGGCATTGGGAAACCTGTTTCTTCTCAATAAAGACATGGCCTTATGCGGATTGCCTTCCACTTGTCTATAAGGTGTGCTTACACAGTCCATACCTTCATTCAGTAACCCCTCTCCCCCTTGCCAAGGCCTTTGAGGACACAGCACTGCAAAGTGCATCTCTGTGAATTACAAATGCTGCTTGCTTTCCTGGGTGGAAGAAAGTTGTTTAACCGCCCGACAGGCGCTGGCCTAGGTGAGGTATGTAGTCGAGGAGGCATTCGTGTTTAGTGCCAGTGGGTGGCCTGAAGCCTGAAGGTTAATGATGAGGTCAGGCTTATGCAGTCTCTGGCTTCTTGACTCCCTTGTGCAACTGGACACGTGCCACTACTGGAAAGTGTCAGTAGATTTACTGGCAGGCTTGGAAGTCTAAAAGGATAGTGGAGCTGGGGCAGTGTCCGTAGACCTACAGTCAGGCCTGGAGACTGAAAGGACAGTGGAGCTGGGGCAGTAATGGTAGACTTACTGGCAGGCCTGGGCGTGTGAAAGGGTGGACTGGTTGTCTAAAAGGACAGTTGAGCTGGGGCAGTGCTTGTAGATTTATTGGCAGGCTGGGGAGTCTGAAAAGACACTTTCACAATTGCTTTATTAACCTTCTTGCTTTGTCAAATATGCTTGAAATTGCACCATTTGCCCACTCTTTTTTCCAAATTTTCTTTGGGGAGACAACTAATCCCCTCCGTACACCCCCCCCCCCAAACTCCCCTTATGACGGTTCGCCTCGCTCGCTATCCTCGCACGTTACCATGCACTCACCCCGAAATTTTGTTCCTCACCACTTTCAAATGTCACCAGCTGCCACTGGACTCACTTGTTTATTTTAGACAATGTTACCGATGACCAGTGACGTGAGTTTGCTTGCAGTATAGCTCTCTTTATTCATTGTTTTACTTAAGTTACTGTTTTGCTTTCAGAATGATCATTGAAGCATTCGTCGGTCTTGGTGTGGTGCTTTTCCCTGGGTCAAATGCTGTCCCAGAGTGAATATCACTTGACCATGTCCTAAGTAATGCCTTTAATATTGTAGGTATTTAACCAGTTATTCTCTTTCATTGCCTTTCCCCCTACCATCCTGTGCGGTACCTCAGACTCCGACCATAAAGCCCGGCTGTTCTATGAGGAAACAGGAAACAATGTGTGGTTGTATTTATCTTCCGAGAAAGAGGATGTGCTGAACTTGTTTGCAGATGTGAAGGGCCGACAGTACCGCCTGCCAGTCCCTGGGGAGTACGCGCATTTTATAGACTACAGCAAATCTGTTCACAAACATGAGGTTGTGGGAAACCAACATGCACAGTAAGCTGCCCCAACAATGGTGCCTCCCACATTCACACGTCTTGCACTTGCACAAACATGAACATAACGTGGTGACATATTATTCCATCCTACCACCAGAGGTCGAAGTGAGCTGGAACTATTGGGAAAACTGTTCCTATGCTTTTTGTTTCAGAAAAGAATTTCTGAATGCTACATCCTACATTTGACCTGTCCAGTCAAGGCCGGACTGGCCGTATAGGGCGTCGGGCATTTCCCCGGAGGCTGGAGGTGTGGGAGGCTGGTTTTGTCACTGGGGGTCAGATTTGCAGCAGTGCTGCAATATCGACCCCCAGTAATAAAACCAGAAGGACTGTCCAGCATAATGACTCACTTCTCACTCTCTCTGCAGTGGGTTGCAGCTTTTGTCAGAGAGATCCTTTAGTTACTTGTAATTCATAACTTACAATCGTAATAAATCTAGCACAGTTAGATATGAACTGCCATCAAAGTGCTGCATGCAAACTGCATGGTACAGGTTCGAAAGTTATGTTTTTTTCTCCAAGTCTCTCATTATTCTATTGTTGCTAAAATGGGTTTGTTTGCGTAGAAATAAATTCTTTTTACTAAATCCCAACACTGTGTCACGTTTTGAATCCTGAGTTTGTGCTTTTCCAGACAAAGCACTCTTAAAATGACTACCAGTATGGGTGAAATGTAAATCCTACACTTTTTTTCATATGTAACATTTTCTAAACATTGATTTACACACGTATCATTCATTGTCTCTGTATGTGTGTATGATGTAAAGAGCTCCGACTCCCTACACTGGTATGAGACGCGCTATAAAACAAATGAAATACATGAGAGAGGGGCTATGGAGAGAAGAAAGGCACTGTTGGATGGTGATAGTGAGGGAATCATTGAAGGGCCCCAACAAGATTGTCATATCCATGTACACTATAAGGTCATCATTTACAGTGTTCTAAAAGCTAATACAATTGAATATATAATGAAAATGTGTTGTAGAATGCCCCATTTTTTTAACTTTTTTTCCCCAAAATTATCTTGGGGGGGGTGAACCCCCTTCCCCCAAGCCCTCTTTGTAGTGGTCTGGCTCGCTTGCTCCGCTGACTCGCTACCCTACATACTGGGCCTGGTCTGACAGTATTTGCAAGGGCTGCTTTGGGTCCCCAGCCCGGCCCTGTGTCCAGTGCTGGGTGAGAAGAGGTGACACATTTTGATTCCTGCTAGCAAAGGCTAGGATAGCTGAAAAAAAACAAGGAAACCTTATCGTACCTGGATAAGTTGTTGCTATGGCTGTAGTTGTAAAAGCTTAAATGCAGTGATTAGCAAATCCAAAGCCTACGGAGAACACCTGTATATGGCTGCACGTGATGGCCATCTCTCACTCTTACCTAAGCATTAGCAGAAAACATTATCTCTTTAGAAGTACAAACAGAAGATTAAGTATAGTGAAAAAGACGCTTCAAATGTACCAGTTATACTTAACTCCACTTTGTTTTAAAATGTTGTCAATTTGAGTCATTTAGAGCTCATTTACCCGTTCGTACGAGAAAAGGATGCATTCCTTTACTTACGTATGTATATGGATTTTCCAAAAAGGCAGCCAAGCGCCGTACAGGATCAAAGTCCAACTTAAGCGAGTGACAGGAGAGGTATCTGGTTTGTGGACTGGTAATGTATTGTGATGTGAAGCCAGATGTAAACCTGCTCTTATGGTGCATGGCACATGTTCTTTAAGGCGCAACAAATGAGTGTATATTATGTGTTACCTCACAGTTATTAAGAATTTAATGTGTTACAAACAAATTATGCAAAGGGCCTGTGAGTGGATAGGTTCTTGAAGCAAGGTTTTGATTTTTTTATGACATGAAATTACTGGTGTGATTAAATGTTTGTGAATGCATTATTTCTAAATGTACACACGAGAATATTTATATGAACAAGGGCATATCTATCTATCTATCTATCTATCTATCTATCTATCTATCTGTCTGTCTGTCTGTCTGTCTGTCTGTCTGTCTGTCTGTCTGTCTATCTATCTATCTATCTATCTATCTATCTATATATATATATATATATATATTTTATTTTTTTTCCAGCTCCAAAGTTGTCCACCAGATGAGCAGCACTCAGACAACAGCAGCAAGACAACAGCCTTTGATAGGTATGACCGGTATTCCGCCTGCGGATACTTTAAACAGCCGTTCCGTATAGGACTGCCTGACGCGTTTCGAAGTTCCTCAACTTCTCCTCAGAGGTTTTAACGGAAAGGATGCGTGCATGTACCGGTCCCAGTTCACATTTAAATATTGCACGCCCCCAAATGGGCCGCTCCTATGAGACTGTGCATAATGGGAGCTGTAGTCTCCGCACTTAGTAATCCACAGATGGATGCACACATAATGTTCTGTTGAATTCAAAGTCCTCAATGGACCCCGCAGACGGGTCCGTCCTAGATCCTCTGCTGCTGCCCCACATATACGATTCAGTCAATACCAAGTCACGTGGCCCCCTTGATTCGCAGGGTGGTGCTCGCTCCGCGGCAGGACGGCCGCGTATAGATTCAGCTCCAAAGTTGTCCACCAGATGAGCAGCACTCAGACAACAGCAGCAAGACAACAGCCTTTGATAGGTATGAACGGTATTCCGCCTGCGGATACTTTAAACAGCTGTTCCGTATAGGACTGCCTGACGCGTTTCGAAGTTCCTCAACTTCTCCTCAGAGGCTTTAACGGAAACGATGCGTGCATGTACCGGTCCCAGTTCGCATTTAAATATTGCACGCCCCCAAATGGGCCGCTCCTATGAGACTGTGCATGATGGGAGCTGTAGTCTCCGCACTTAGTAATCCACAGATGGATGCATACATAATGTTCTGTTGAATTCAAAGTCCTCAATGGACCCCACAGACGGGTCCATCCTAGATCCTCTGCTGCTGCCCCACATATACGATTCAGTCAATACCAAGTCGCGTGGCCCCCTTGATTCGCGGGGTGGTGCTCGCTCCGCGGCAGGACGGCCGCGTATAGATTCAGCTCCAAAGTTGTCCACCAGATGAGCAGCACTCAGACAACAGCAGCAAGACAACAGCCTTTGATAGGTATGAACGGTATTCCGCCTGCGGCTACTTTAAACAGCCGTTCCGTATAGGACTGCCTGACGCGTTTCGAAGTTCCTCAACTTCTCCTCAGAGGCTTTAACGGAAAGGATGCTTGCATGTACCGGTACCAGTTCACATTTAAATATTGCACGCCCCCAAATGGGCCACTCCTATGAGACTGTGCATGATGGGAGCTGTAGTCTCGGCACTTATATATATTATTATTATTTTTTAAACACTGAAGGCACCGCCGCTGCACCACTCGTCTCGGGTGCCGTCCACGCGGTGGTGAGCCGCAATTATATTATTCCATTTTAGCGCAATTTCGAACTAAAAACGGACGCACTCATGGGTTGATGTTATCAGCAATTCTTTAATGTGCGGACCCCCGCACCGACAGATGCGTTTCGGCGTAAAAGCCTTTCTCGATGTCCATCATACAATGCAATGAAAGACGAGTCAGGCACAATCAGGATGGGTAATTACCCATCCTGAGTGCATGTGACTTGTCTTTGTCCAAGTTTCATTGCATTTCTTATACCCTGGCACCACATGACATTCCTGAGCAGCAGCACGACGAAAGCGGACCTTTGTACACACATGCATATATATATATATTCACTGAAAAACCAAAGCTTACAGGGACACTATAATTAGCCTCAGATTTCACACGCACAAGACCAGAGAAATTCAGCAGTTATAGTTAGCTGAGCAAACTATAACTTGTGCCCCGCAATGCACTGCTTATGACCTCACATATTACATCACTCATGATATGGTCAGTGACATCACTGATGACATCTCAAATGACATCACTGATGACATCATCCAGTGACTCTAAGTGTTTTTAAAAAGTTCATGAGTGTTAAATATATATACCAAGGTGTATTGGTGAATCAGCAGGTGTATAAGTGCCTGTATGGATGATTCAGTGGGTGCGTTACTGACTGTATAAGTGAGTGATTAGGTGTCTCGGTGAATGTATGTGCGAATGTCTGTATCAGTCTGTTAGTTGGTATCTAAGTGGCTGTATGGGTTGGTGAGTGGGTACGTGAATGGCTATATGGGTGATTGCTTGTCTGAGTACCTGTATGAGTGTCTGTGTGGTTGGGTGAGAAGGTGTGTGACTGCCTGATTGGATGAGTGAGTGGGTAAGTCAGTGGCGGTATGAGTTAGTGAGTATGTAAGTGAAGGGCTGTATAGGTGACTGAGTGTGTGTATGGGTGTGTCTGTGAGTGAATGGATGTGTCAGTGGTGTATGGGTGAGTAACTGTAAATGTGAAAGGCAGTATAGGTGAGTGTTGGAGTATATGAGTGTGTGATTGTGAGAGTGGCTATATGGGTGAGTGTGTGCTTGTGTCAGTGACTGTATAGGTGAGTGAGTATGTGTTAGTATCTGTGTGAATAAGTGAGTGGGTGTGTGTATAACTGTATAGGTGAGTAAGTAGCTGTGTGATTGACTCTATGGGTGAGTGAGTAGGTGTGTGAGTAGCTCTGTGAGTGACTGACAGTGTGTGAGTGGCAGTATGGGTATATGAGTGGATATATCAGTGGCTGTATTAGTGAGTTAGTTGGTGTATGAGTGGCTGTATGGGTGACTGAGCGGATGTGTGTGTAGACCTATGAATCAGTGAATGGCTGTGTAAGTACTTGTATGAGTGTGTCAATGGTTTTGAGAATGGTTGGAGTGGGTGTATAGAAGGTTATATTGGGGTGCGAGTTGGTGTATCAGAGATTCTGTGGATGATGTCATTGGTGATGTCATTTGAGATGCCATCAGTGATGTTATGAGTGATGTCACTGACCATGTCATGAGTGATGTAATATGTGAGGTCATAAGTAGTGCATTGCTGTGGCGCGAGTTATAGTTAGCTCAGCTAACTATAACTGCTGAATTTCTCTGGTTTGGTGCAGGTGAAATCTGAGCCTAATTATAACATCCCTGGAACCTTTCGTTTTTTCAGTGAATTTCTACGTTTTTTAAATTCTATTTCCTAACTATAACGACCCTGTAACCTTTGATTTTTTCAGTGAATTTCTAAGGGTTTTCAAATGCTAATTCCTAACTATAACGTCCCTGTAACCTTAGTTTTTTTTCAGTGAATTGCTATGGTTTTTAAAAGCTAATTCCTAACTATAACGTCCCTGTAACCTTTGTTTTTTTCAGTGGATTTCAAAGGTTTTTTGAAAAATTCTATTTCTTAATTGTAACATCCATTTTTTTTAAGTGAGCCTCTAAGATTTTCGTGTTTTCTTTCTATTATTGGATATTGTCTAATATATTTATATTATATACCACTCATTTTTTTTATTTGGTATGTGTTTATCAGAAAGTACACTGTTAACTGGTTTTATGTGTAACAATTGTTTGAGTCGGCATAACATTGTCGCATTTACTGTCGAGAATCTGTGATCAGCAAATGTATTTCACATACTGAAAAATAAACTTAAAGACATTTTTAAATAAAGTTTAAGTGTAAATATTTAGTAAAATATTGTTTTCACTTTTCTTTTTGTGATCAATTTAGGAGAAAACCACCTTTACAAAAAAAAAATCATATTTGTGATTACCGACGTCATTGCGGTGACGTCGGTAGTCACAAAGAGCGTGTGTTTTGTACAAAGTGTAAAACATATATATAGAGACATATTCTACAGTATATTTAACAGTAGAGATTTATTAGTGTACTTTTCAAACTCAGATTTTTGTAGTGAGTTTCCAGAAAAATCGTCTTCAAACACTATTTTCTGTTTTCGCGAAGACAGTGGAAGTCGCGATAACATCGGTAATTGCAGATACCGCGTGTTTTTCAACAACTCGGAAATATAGAGTTATTGTGAACAAGTTTCAGTATAGCTGTTCACTATTATAGTATTGAAAGTTCTGCTTTTCTTTCATTTTTTAAAGAAAACTACTTTAAACTTGTGTTTTGAATTTCCACTTCTGCGCGGTAACTGCGAATATGTCGCTCACCGCAAAAATCACATGACCGGGAAAGCAAGGAATATCATTGGAAAATATACTTTTCGGCAAAATCAATAGGAAGTACACACCCACTCCTCCTTCTTGAACCTTCTTTCATAGGCTTTACTCTGAGTAGGTGGATCGATATTGCTGTGGAGAGTTTGTGCTCTTTTTTTCATTAAAAATGGCAACACAGGAAGGAGATGGAGTCAGGAGCAACAACAATAGGACCAGGATGTGGAGGAGGTGGAGACTGAAGATTTAGAAGAAGAGGAGCCTCCACAAAAGAGAGCTAGTGTAGCATGGATTTTTTCAAAACACCATCTGGGTAATCTAAAACTGCCGCAAAACTAGTGCAATGCACAATCTGCAACAAGACCCTCTCTAGAGGGATGAACAAAAAATATTAATGTGGGACGGCGTTCATGTTATGTCATCTTAAAAGCTATCAGAGAAAACGTCTCCAACTGGTGATCAAGCCAGAGGACCATCTACATCAGTGGCAGCAGCAACAATTCCCGGCCAGAAAGTCCCTTCAGAGGTGCAGACAACGACAAAAGATATGGCTCCAGAGTTTTCAAGAATGGCAACGTACTGCATGGACTCTAGTGTTGTTGTAAGTGTTGGTGAGCAGTGTGTCACAGCTATTCGCAATGCTGGAAAACATCATACATGCTAATTTTTTCCCCCCTTTTATATTTTTTGCACATTTTTCAGTGCACGTTTTTGAATTCCTCCTGTCCCAGAAACAAAATGTAAAACTTTACAAAAGCAAAAAAAAATAATCAAAAACAAAAAAAGGGTTCCTGTTGGAACCGTATTTTACAGTTAAAAAAGATAAAGTATGTATATATGTTGGAATGAGTGTTTAACTTGTGTACGGATGATTGAATGAGGGCATAACTTGTGTATGGATGTTACAATGAGTGCAGCAGTGGTGCCTGAGTGAATCTATGAGTGCATAAGTAGTGCCTGAGTGATTGGATGAGTGCATGGGTGGTGCATGGGTAATTGGATGAGTGCAAGGGTAGTGCCTGGGTGATTGGGCGAGTGCATGGATAGTGATTGGGTGTTTGGGTGAGTGCATGCATAGTGCCTGGGTGATTCGATGAGTGCATAGGTAGTGCGTGGGTGATTGGATGAGTGCATGGATAATGGCTGGGTGAATACATGAGTGCATGGGTAGTGCCTGGGTGATTAGATGAGTGCATGGGTAGTGCTTAGGTTAATAGATGAGTGCATGGGTAGTGCCTGCATGAATGGATGAGTGCAAGGGTAGTAGCCATTACTTAAATTGTGTCATCACTCCTCCACTTTAAAAAAAATGTTCTGTCTCTTCAACACCCGTCCCCCCAATACACGCTTAGCTCAGTGTACCTAACAACCCAGGGGAACCAGTAGGTCACAAGTTCACAGCACATTATAGCAGGAACATGCTACTTCCAAATGAGATACAGCAGGTGGGGTTTTCTCCACAGATTCAAAAGCATATCCATGTCTGTATTACATATCTTTTTTAAACAACAGCCAATAATAAGACTTCTTCCTAAGGCATCCCATACGCAACTTAATTTTATTCACTTTCATGCTGACAGCATCCAATGAAATATATTAAACAAATGCATTTAAAAAACCTCCATTTTAACTGCTTTTTCTTTGGAAAACTACCTCATTCAACTCCAGCCTTCTCCTAACTACTATTGCTTCTTCACTTCAAAATGCTTAGAATATGGATTTTGGGTCACAGCTATATCTATTGGGCTAAAGAGGCTGTAAAAAAGAGAGGTATTGACAGGGACTTGGGTTAGCCTAATGTGCAGATTACTTGGTTTGGCCAGAGTGGGTTAAAGTTTCATCAGTTGCTGGCTTTGGTTAACTACTTTTTTATTGCCTCTCGGAAAATTGAAATAACCAAAACTTTTTTATATCTGGGGGTACTTTTTAATAGTGAGGGTACTTGGAAGAATATGGTGGAGAATAGATGTAATGCCTTAGAAAAAAATGTTATGGTTATTCAATCCTTCACAAGGAAATTGGGCACAAAACCACTTGAACCAATTAAAAAAGTCTATGGCGCCAGAGCTATCGCTTCTGCATCATATGGCGCAGGGATATGGGGTATAGCTAAAGTTGATTCGCTACAACAAAAGGAAGATATGTTCTATAAAAAGCTATTTTCCATCCCTAAAAGTTGTTCTAATTATATTATGCACCAGGAACTACAAGTCCCATTTATATCTGATTTGACCTTTATAGCTCCGGTTTTACTCTGGCATTCAATCTGGACCAGAGATACAGTGGGACTTACTCAAAATATTATTCAACATTGCTTATCTCTTGATAAGGTAAATCATGTCCCATGGTTACGTTATGTAAAAGACATACTGGTAAAGCTGGGCTTAGAGACCCTTTACTCCGACCCATCTGCATGTATGGGCACATCAAAAACTGTAATTAAAACACGTGCTAAAGAATATAGAGGAAAGGAAAGAGATATTTTAAATTTCGACAAAACTACGGTGGCATTATACTTAACCCTTCCGTTTATTTCAGGAGAAATGAACTCATACTTGACATTTGCCACAAACCCCCACATAGATTTGTTTTGTTAAGGTTTAGATTAAATTTTATCCCATGTATGTTAGCTTATCCATCAGGGATGTACTCAGTAAATGAACTTCCAGTTTGCCCCTGTGATAATATATCTACTCAATCTAACTTACATTTTATATTTTTCTGTAAATTTTATTCCAGCCTTCGGAAAAAGTATATTCGCCCACTGCTGTTAAAATATAAATTTATTCAATGCCGCCCGGCCCTGTTTTTTATCCAAACACTCCCAAATCCATATGTTAATTACTGTGTTGCATCGTATTTATGCTTGGCTTTATCTAAAAGGAGGTCAATGAGATAATAGATTGCACCTTAATGAACGCTGCATTGCAAAGCACTTTATAAACATATGCTGCTGGGTGATTAGTATCCCAAGTTCTCATAAGTATTTTAAGAGATATTGGACAATTTGATGTATTTTACCCAATGTAATGGTATTGTTTACAAATGGCACTGTTTAGCACTTTTACATGGTATGCTGCTTTTTTTGCACAAAGCACTTTATGAGCTACTGAAGTTCCTATCTGCTTTTTTATTACTTTGTTTTCTTGCCTGCACTTTTTGTGGTCTTTTTTATTGAAATTGTTGGTGATGTATTTTAACTATCAATTATGATCAATGTATTTTCCTTGTACTTTTATGATCTTAATGTTTAAGATCGAATAACGTTATTATTGATTGATTGATTGAACTCCTTTGTGGATTCCCAAGCTCCTCACCTCATGCTTGTGCACTGTGATGGCAATGACCTAGGCACATTGACTGGGGCAGGGCTGAAAATCCTAATGAAAGAAACCTTTGCAGGACTGATGTTGCTTTTCCCTCACACTGTCTTGGTGTACTTTAATATATGCCAAAGACAGAAATGGAAGTGGTCACATCAATTCTGTCCACAGACTGACAAAGCCAGGAAACATGTTAATAAAACTGTTTCTGCATTCCCCAGAGACCATCACATGGGCTGTATCTATAACAACAATCTGCGTTTTGATATGCTCTGGAATTTTTTGAAATGATGGCGTGCACTTTGCAGATGAAGGCAACAGGGTGTTTCTAAGTAACCTGAAACTCTGCATCCGGTCTTATGTGTAGCAGCCATATACACACAACCAGAGCCACCCTAGTACCTGAAATATTGTAAAGTTTTTTTCTAAAGGTTTTTTTTTTTTTTACAATATTCATGATGACGTTGCGTCGTTAGATAAAAATCAAAGAGGAGGGGGTACACAACACCCCCTTGCTAAACCATTTACGGTTTCAGGGATCCCATCTTTCAGGGAAAATTCTTTAAAAAAATAAGAGGGGGTTCGGTTCTCCTCTCTGTGCTGGTATAGACCCCGAGGACATCATCCCCGGGACTGTATTCTAGTAGACAAGAGGGTGTGCACCTTCCCTCCCTGAACCAGCAATGGTCCCCTTGGACCCCATCCTCGGGGCCAACATTTTAGTATAGTGGAGGAAGGCATGGGGATCCCCTCCTCGAGCCTTAAAACACCCCAGAGACCCCATCCCCCGGGGCTGGCTCTTGTACTGGGGAGTCCACTCTAGGGACACAAATGGTTTCCATGCCCGCAGGAGCACAGGAAGGGAAAGAAAGTGTGTTCCCACTTGGCGGGAGCTTTCAAAATTCTCCTGCAGAATGGGAGCAGGCTTTTGTTTCTCTGTCCATACACTTGCAGGTAGGGAAACACAGATTTCTCCCGCTGGATGGGAACAATGCCAGCTCCCATGGCACCCAGGATGGTTGCATGCGAGGAGCCAGTGGGGCTATGGGGTCCCTGGGCTCCCCTCCGCTGCCTCCAATGTATTGTTTCGTGGATGTCGCAGGTGGGCATCGGGGCACCTACTCGAGAGCACATGAGGTCCTGGGGGACTGAGTCCCTGGGACCACTATAGGCTACCCCTTCCCTTTTTAAAAAAAAGAATGCCCCTGGGGATGGGGTCCCTGGGACCCATAGCGGTTTAAGGAGGTGGCTGAGTGCCCCCCTGCCCCCTTAATAAAAAAGGGCGGCCCTGGGGATGGGGTTCCCAAGGCCCATAGAGGCTCAGGAAAGGGAGGCCACACAACCACTCTCTAAATGTATATTTTGGCCTTCGGTCATGTGTGGTTGGCAGCCCGTGGGGGTTTGGGCGCAGGCACTGCAGCCAACCCCCGCAGCACATGGCCATAATAAAAAAACTGTTTAAAAATCCCTAGAAATTCACAGAAAAAACAAAGGTTAAAGTGACATTATTGTTACGTGAAAATATCAGTGACAATGTAATGTTTTAAACTAAAAAAAATACAGAATTTCACCAATTATAGGTATCTCTAGCAACTATAACTCGTGCCCTAAGGTAACTAACTCATGCCCATGTTATGCACAGCTAAGTATCCCACATATTACATCACTCGTAAAATGTTGAATGACACCACTGAGGACATCATTGCAACATCTGAAATGACTTCATTGATGACAAGACTTTGCATTGCAGGTCCCCGAGTTATAGTTATCTTAGGGCACACGTTGGAATTTCAGTGGGTTTTTTGAGTTATCACTGACATTTGCTCCTAACTATAGCTTCACTTTAGCCTTTGGATTTTTCAGTTAATATATAGCCCAATGGCAGTTGCACACTGGGTAGTCATAGTTAGGACCATGTTTCCATGGGAAAGGGATGTTTTGGTTTATTAATAACTTTAGGCTGCTTGACGAATCTTCATGAAACTTTCCTAAAGAAAATTCAGCTACTTCAGCTCCTTCCTGCAAAGTTTCGAGGTGATCCATCAAGCGGGGGCCCAAGAAAAAGGCGGGGTTCCAAAATGCATTTCTCCCATGCAATTTGCCTTAGGAAATTTAGACAACACTACAGCCAAAATGGCTTAACTGAATTACAAAACATCTGGCAGAAAGCTCGATCCTTACCCAGAAAGCGTGGTTTTTGTGATTTGGTGGAAATCAGTTTAGCGGTTTTAGAGAAATTAAGCTTAAAATGTCATCTAGCGATGCAGTATTACAAAGGGAGTACTGAGTAAGTACCAATGCAGTACCGAGGAAGTACCAAGGTACTAAACGGCAAATGAAGCATACTGATTGGCTGAATCTGCAGGACTGAGACCAGTACTGTGCAACTGAAGGCTGTGATTGGCTGGCCACAACATAAAAATAAATGTTTTGGCCGCCATTTTAGGACTCAGGGACTTAGTCCCCATGTCCTGAAAACATAAACAAAAAGCATATAAGGGGGCAAGGCAGTCCCTGACCCTCTGGCACTATCCCTCAGTGACCACCCGGTCAAATAGAAAAAAAAGAATTGTGGTACTAAGAAATTTGACAAGCTCTCCTGAGGTCTGGCATTTAATGACCCAGGAGATCTACTATGCCTCCAAGTCCACTGTTCTACATGGGGTCCCAGGGTGGGGTCCCTGGAGTCATAACATTGCTCACAACCCATTCCGCAAATAAAACATTGGGCCCTTGGGGTGGGGTTGATGGGGCAATTATATGGAGCTAGGTCCCATGTCCCCTTTCCCAAAAAAATGCCATTGTCCCTGGGGGATGGGGTCCCCGGGGCTTTCAAATTGCTTGGGGAGGTGGTCTGCAGTCTCCCCAACAAAATGACATTGCCCTCGGGGATGGGGTTCTGGGGCTCAGGGAGGAGACTGCATGCCTTCTTCCCCAAAACAAGACATTGGCCCGAGGGATGGGGTCCCTGTGACCTTTAAATGGCTCTGGGAGGGGGCTGCATGCTCCCCTCCCCCAAAAAAGTTGCATCAGCCCACCTCTAATTAAAAAGAACAGGAATCCACCCTTTTAAATAAAGGTTTACAGCGGATCCGTAGTTCCACTGTGGATCCGTGACAACATTTCAACTAATTGTATTTGTGGGCCCAGAGGGGGTCCCTTTGGACCCCCCCCCCCTCTAAGTCAAGGGGTTCAGGATATCCCAACCTCTCCATATGTTCTTTTAATTCTTTTTTTCTGGATAGGGCACTGAGTCCGGGAGTCCAAAATGGTGACCACAACATCTTTGTTGATGTTGATGCCTACCAATCAGATCTTATCTATTGATCTGTTGGGTCAGCGGATATCTGCTTCTTAATATACACATACATTTTGAACCTTCATTTCTCAAAATAATACTGAATGGATTTACACCAATTCACAAAAAGCACACTTTCTGGATAAAGATCTAGCTTTCTGACAAATGTGTTGTAATTCCGCTCAGCAGCTTTTGCTGTATTGATGTTCAATTTTCCTATGGTTTGTGGGAAAAACATGCTTTGGGACCACGCACCTTTTCCTTGGTCCTTGCTTGATGGATCACTTTGAACTTTCCAGGCAAGAGCTGAGATGGTTGAGCCTATTTTTTGGAAAGTTTAATGAAGATTCGTCAAATGGCGCCAAAGTTATTAGAAAACCACAAAATCAATTTCCCATGGAAAGCCAGTCCTAACTATACACAGAGGCGACTGCCACTGTGTAGTATATTACACAGCAACAATTACCAGTGTGTAGTTATAGTTAGGACCTACTTACCATAGGAGGGGCATGTTTTGGTTTGCAGAGCTTATTTCTTATATTCACATTGCTTTGGAGTTAACAAGTGATGAAGGCTTGGTATGAAGAATTGATCAGTTGGCGATGCCAGCCAATTTGAGAAAGAGAGTATTTGAGATGGCGCATGAGCACGCCCCTCTCCGTAGCAGGTCAGGGATGAGCCCTATGATGAAGCATGCCACCAAGGGGTAACCCTGGTGGGTGAGGGTTACTTTAAAAGGAAAACCTTTTCCTTTTACAACGAGGTTGGAGTTGTTACTATTATTATCTCTTTCCTTTTGGAGGAATTCTTTTTTGGTAATCTATACTTAGGGGGTCATTATGATGACGGACGGACCACCACCGCCAGCCATGCGGTGGCGATCCGTCCGTCACCAAACGTGGAGTGACCGCCCGCCCGATTATGATGGCGGGCGGATCCACACTGCGACCGTGGCGGACGGAAAGACCGTCCGTCACGGTCCCGCCACAGGCAATCAGACCGATTGCCTGGCGGAGAGGCCTGCAGGCATAAAATGGTGGCGGTGCCTAGCAGGCACCTTCCACCATATTATGGTGCAGCCTTTGAGCCAGCCTTTCCGTGACGGCGACACCATCATGTAAAAGCTGGCAGAGGTTCTGTTTGGGGGCCCGTTGCGGGGGTGTGTGTGTGCACGGGGGTACCCATGGTACCCCCCTACATTTCAGTGCACCAAGTGGCAGGCACCGTGTGGTGCCTGCTATGTAGTGCACTGAAATGCAGGACCTGCATTTTTAACATCGCGGTGGGTGCTGCTGTCAGCAGCACCTGCCGCAATGTTAAATATGCAAGATGCAACCGCCATGGTGACGGTTGCATCCTAATGTGGTGTGTGGAACCGCCACATGTATTGCGGACGGTCCCGGTCACCACCACGATGGCGGACGGACTCCAGTCCCTTAGTTTGGAGGACGAGGCCGCTCTTACTGCCTCTACCTCCCCCCTTTGTTTATAATATATGTCTAAATGGCCAAAGGTTGCATTTGTGATCAATATTGAGACTCGCACCATTGTTGACTTTTTGCAAAATGTCTTTAGCAGAGAAGGGTATCCCACTCAGTTAGTTATGGATAATGGGACTCAACTGGTTTTAGACCAGCTGAAGTAATTTCTGGTTGAGCATGGCATACTTCATACTCGTACAACTTTGTATCCCCCCAGAAGCAGTGGTTTAGTGGAATGATTTAATCGTACACTGAAAGATGAAATAAAGTTGACACTGGCCATTAACTTGAATTGGAAACGTGCCATGAGTGAAATGGTTTGGAGTTTATGTTCTACACCCAATGAGACCGGTGGTGTCTCTCCTTTTGTCCTTCTTAGATGGTGAGTTCCAGGATCTAAGTTGAACAGAGAAAGGATGGGTCATGTCAACATTGATTCTTTTAAATTTGGGAGGGTGGTTGATGTCGGGAAAAAAGCAATGGACAGATACCCCAGTGCAACCAACAATGCAGTGGAAGTGAGAGGTGGTTCAAGGTATTTTCCTCCAGTGCGCATGGTGCATGTGTGGTTACATGCCGTATGTACTAGTGATCGTTGTGTATGGAACAAGGACAGACTTATTGTCATTCCAGATGACAAAGTGGATGAGGTACGTAGATGCTTGGGTGAGGTTAATGATGAGGATTGTGAGGATGTATCAATTTCTCGTCCTAAGCATTCTTCTGATGGTAGGCACTTGCCTGGTTGATTTGATGAATTTATCTTGAGTTAACTATCACCCACTTGCATGGCTGAGGTTGATTTGTTTATGTGACATATGTGCTGAATTTATTTATGAGACAATGCTGAACTTCTATTTTTGTTTTGTTCTTACTGTTTATTTTGTTAGTTTAGTCATGTAGATTTTTTTATTATAATGTTGTTACTAGAGTGTAATACGTTTAAATGTTGTTCATTATAAAAGGGGGGTATGTTGTGTCGGCAACTTCAGCAGTTTTCGTGGAGTGTTTGTATTGGAGATTCCATGGAAGGCAGTTTAGACATTGGTGGAAAAAGCTTGAAGGAGCTGGCGGTCGCTTACCTGACACCTATCACAGAGGCTAGGAATGAACTGTTTTATTCACGAATCTAGCTTCCCGACTCATTTTCATACTTATTTTCAGAAAATGTGCACATACTGAACTGTTTAGTGCTTCTGACCCTCGCTCTTTCTGCATGAGGTCAGACACTTTAGGAGGGCACACGAGCTACTGCGCATGTGCCTGCCATTGCAGGTTTTACAGGGCTTACCTGATTACAGCCCTTGTCCTCTGTGCCTTCACAACTGTAAGGTCACTGTCTCCTATGACGCAGTGCACCCTCACTTATTGAAAACACCCTGAGCTCTTTAAATTTAATCCCTGGGTTTCCCAAGGAAATTTGTCAATCAGCGAGGCTGCACTGTGTACCACTGCAACCCCACCCATTTCCTAACTCATCACAGTGTGGGGTGGGAACACGCCTTCATGGCCCCACCTCATACTGGGAGGAGTTGGAAAATGTGTGCAGTGCATATGAAGCTGTGGACTGGAGGAGTTCGCAGTCTAGAACTGCTGCCGGTTGATATTAAAGTTAAGTGTGGCCAAACAAACAAAAAAAGGGTCCCTAATGGGCCTTGATTTGTTGTCCTTCACAACACTCGCCATCAAAAAACAAAAAGCAGCGAAAGACTCCCAGAAGTGGGAGCATTCTCGAGTTCCATGGTTTCTGCTCCTCTTGGATGCATTGCTGCGCCATGTTCACTCACCACAAAGCATAATGATTTAAAAAATGTTACATAGAAATTATCATACTGGACAAATGTGCTGGAGCTTCAACAGACATTTGTACAGTTTGATAAGTGTTCATATCTGTATACCATTTTTTTAAACTATTTAACTTTATTGTGGGTGAACTTCAGGACTGGCTTTACCGCAGCTGGCTCTGAGCTCTGGTGCTGTGCTTAGAAATAACTTATGGGTTTAAGAGCACCTGCTGCAGAGTTCCTTATTTGTCCAGCTGTTTCAATCTACAATAAAAATGTCACAATAACGCTGGTGATTAATCGCCCTGCTGGAAGGAGATTGGAGTTTTGTCTAGTGGCAGTTTTGACTCATCATAAAAGTAGCGCAGAGTGTTAATGTACCTGCTGCAAAGAACCTTTACCATGAAGATGAGAGAACTGTATTTTATGTTGATGGCTCAGTAGATTACTGCTTTTTGTCACAGAGATTTTTTTTCTTGCATTTCATAGGTTACAGTTCTAACATAGCACACTGACCTATGAACTGTCATCAAAGAGCTGCATGCAAACTGCAAGGTATAGGTTAAAATGCTATATTTTTCTCTTGTCTTTTATTGTCGTAATGTTGGAAAAAAGGAGTTAGTTTGAGTAGAAATACATTCTTATTAGGGTTCACTGACACAACATCGATGTAAAAAATATCGATGTTAAAAATATCGAGTAAAAAATATAGACAGCAAAAATATCGACTCCCATACTTAACAAGGTAAGTACAAAAATATTGACTAAAAAATATCGATGTAAAAAATATAGATGTATCAAATATCGACTTTTATATAAATATAAAATAAAATAATATATATTAAATACATTAAATATTAAATATAATTTTAACAAAATAAAATAAATTTAATATATATTTTAATAAAATATAGCAAATAAACTTAATAAAAAAATAAACACATAAACATAATAATTTATACATATATATATTTGCTTAAAAAATTTAATAAACTATTATTTTTAATTTGTGTTAAAAGTTTAAAATAATATAAAAATAAAAATCTATATTAATGATTTAAAACATAAAAAAACAAAAATCTATAATAAATTAAAACATTAAACTATTAAAAAATATTTAAACTTAAATTTCACAATACAATCAGTGCAACAGTAGGAAAAGTGTTGGATAGCGGAGGGGTAATATTTACTATTCCCACTCCACTGAGTGCAACAGTAGGGAAAGTGTTGGATAGCGGAGGGGTAAAAATTACTATTCCCACTCCAGTGAGTGCAACAGTAGGGAAAGTGTTGGATAGCGGAGGGGTAAAATTTACTATTCACACTCCAGTGAAAGCAACAGCAGGGAAAGTGTTGGATAGCAGAGGGGCATAAATTACTATTCCCACTCTAAAGAGTACAACAATAGAGAAAGTGCTGGATAGCGGAGGGGTGAAAATTACTATTCCCACTCCACTGAATGCAACAGTAGGATAAGTGTTGGATAGCGGAGAGGTAAAAATGTTTATTCCCACTCCGGTGAGTGCAACAGTAGGGAAAGTGTTGGATAGCAAAGGGGTTAAAATTACTATTACCACTCCAGTGAGTGCAGCAGTAGCGAAAGTGCTGGATAGCGGAAAGGTAAGAAATACTATTCCCACTCCAGTGAGTGCAACATTAGGGAAAGTGTTGGATAGCGGAGAAACAAGAAATGACTATTCACACTGTTATATATTTTTCTTTTTAAATAAAAAAAATCATACAAATAAATAAGCAATATTTAAAAAATGAGAAATCAAATATATTAAATATATTAAAAAAAACATATTATAATATTAATTACATATAACAAAAACCTACAAATATTATATAAAATAAAATAATAAATACATTAAAAAAATATCTTTTTTAAACTACAAAATATTTACAAACCAAAAAGTTAATTAATACATAAATGTATTTATTTTATTTCCTACCCTATAACACCACACCAAAAACAAAACACTTCAAGCTTATAAATTACATTTGCTTCTATAATTAACATAATTATTAATCAATTCAAAAATATTATTAATAAAAAAACTAATAAACATTAATTGACTACACACACTTTAACACTATAATATCCACAACACACACCTAAATTAAACTATAAAAAAAATTAAACACAATTAAAACTTATTATTAAATTAAAAACTATTACTATTAACAACTAATAATAAAGTAATTAAAATGTATTTAATACCCACCCTTTACCCCTTTAAAAGTAAAAACAATACACAAAAAAATAAACAATTACCCAAAATAAATATCAAATAATTAACAATTAACATTAATTAACAACTAAACATGAATTAATTAAACACAAATTACTTCCCATCCTTTACTCCTATAAACACCACAACACACACATAAAATCAATTACACAATTCCCATAATAAAAATTGTATTAATTTAATTAATATCAATTAACAAAAATGTAATAATAAAAAATAAATAAACTACTTAACACCCTTTACCCCTATAAACCCCAAACCACAAACCTAAAATAAATTACACAAATACCATATTAATTACCAATTAACTATTTAAAATTAATTAACAACCAATTAATAATTCATCAATTAAAAATAAATTACTTCCCACCTTTTACACCTATAAACACCACAACATACACCTAAAATTAATTACACAATTACTATAATGAATTACCAATTAATTAATTAAAATTAATTAACAACCAATTATTAATTAATTAATAATAAATGACTTTGCACATTTAAAACTATAAAATCTCAATTAAACAAATATTAATAAAAAATAATAATCAATTAATTTAATATAATTAAATTACTTCCCACCCTTATCCCCTACAAATCCACAACCTGCTACGGAACTAAAAACGCAAAATTCAAATAAAAAAATAATAATAACTACTAAAAATGTAACACATATATTAAAAATACAAACAATTCTTGTACAAAAAACATACATATAAAATACATACTAAAATACATAACATTAATTAAAAAAACGATATTTTTAACAACTATGGGGCCGATTCCGATTCGGGCCGGAAATCTCCCCGACCGAGCCGGACCCGGAGAGATTTCCGACCGAATCGGACCCTAGCAGCCCGACCGAATGAGTACGATGCGCACGTATGCTATCGGACTCGATTCGGTCGGACTCCCATTGAAGTCAATGGGAGCCAGTCGTACGACGCGTACACGGGCTCCCATTGACTCAATGGGCACGACGCGAACAAGGGCGCCCCCTACAGCGTGTTCGCGTCGATGCGGGTCGCGCCATACATGCACGTGTGTGTGCGACTCGCATGCCTACGCTTCCATGGGGGTCCGACACGGACCCCCAAAGTGCGGCTCCGACAGCTCCTTGGAGCTGGACTGCGCGAGTCGGTCGGAGCGGTCGAGGTGCGCATCGTACTTACCCGGCCGGGGAACGTCTCCATTGCGCGGTGCGAGTCGTCCCCGTGCGAGTCGGTCGGAGCGGTCGGGTCCTGCAAACGAGTCGGTCGGAGATTTCGCGAGCGCACGCATCGTACTCGCTCGCCCGGACGCACGTACGAATCGGTCGGGAAATAGGGTTCCGAATCGGATCCGGTTAAGCCGAATCCGATTCTGTGCCCTACCGGCCGAGATCGGAATCGACCCCTATATTTTTGCAAATGATATTAAACACTTTGATATTTTTAAAATCGATATTACTTACCTTAAGTCGATATTCTTGACCACGATATTCTTGTTGTCGATATTTCTGAACCACAATATTTATTACTCGATATTTGTGCAACTCGATATTTTTTACTCAATATTCTGTCTGCACACCCTTATTAGTAAAGCCAACCCCAACTACCATGGTATGTTTTAAATCCTGAGTTTGTGCTTCTCCATACCAAACACTCTTCAAATATAATGCCTACTAGTATGGATGACATGTGACTCCTACACCTTGTAGTCCTCATTGTCTTCTGTAACATTTCCTATAGAGTGACTTATACACGTATGAATTATCGTCTCTGTTTAATATGTGTGATGTAAAATGATCTGACACCCTACACTGGTATGAGTAGCGCTATAAAACAAAGGAAATGCATGTGGCAGAGGGCCTATGGAATCTGTGGAGCAGGAGGTCACTGAGGGGAGGCGGTGCAAAAAACGATTGTCACTTCGGGTGCCACCAATGCTAAAGCTGGCCCTGGTGAAATGCATAATGAGCAGATGGTCTTTTCACCAAACACCCTTGAAGTTTGCAGTTTGTTGCTCAGGGGAATAGGTAGTGTTGTGTAGCTCCTACAAATCTGTAGGATCTGTGCATTTGTTGGACAACATAAACTAGGGGCTTGGTGCCACGACTGATTCCGGACATCCCTGCAGGATATGTTGGCCTATAGACCAGCTAGCTCACAGTGCCACCGCAAGCCCCCCATACCTATCAGGGAGCGAATGGTTTATAGCAACCACTGAACATGACAACCCAGACCCCTCAAGGATCGTGGAAACAGTACAGAACCTTTTGCTCAGTCACTCGTGCTCACTTATTCTCAGAGAAGTGTACAGAGAATACACAGTGAGACATTATCAATAAGTTTATTTAACAAACGTTTTGTATAAAATATGTGTGCTGCAATGATTAATAGACAGAAGCAGATAAACGTGATTACAAGCACCAAAAGTGTAAATAGTAGATATGGTTCTACCATGGTGCTAAAATAGTGAATACATGCAGGCATATAAAACAAGGAAGTAATCAAGCATACTCCTACGATGCAAACCCTACTCTAAGTGTACCTAGAGTGTGTGTAGGTGTAAAGCCAAGAATCTCCCAAGGGACGATCCAACCCCATTACCTGATGGGATAGAATGAAGGACCACGTCTTGGTCACGAGCAGGACATCCCCACGAGATGTCAGACCGCTGCGTAGTGAAGTCTCAGCATGCAGGGACCCTCAGTGTCAGCTGAAGTGCCTCCTCTACTAATCTATCGGGATTCTCATCTTTTATAATAGAAAGCAGCCTTGTGATGTGCGTATAGATTAGTGATGTTATGGATATGTAGATAGCCCTGTCACCCCGTGTATGAAGATAGAGATGACATTTGTACATAGCGCAAAAAGAGACCTTGTACATGATATTCAGGGCATTGTGATAATGTTGTGCGAAGCTAGATGTGTAAACAAGTTTAGTTTCGGGAAAACTAATCCAACATTGTCATGCACACAAATATGTGCCAAAGGTCACAGCTGAAATGTTATTGTGAGGACAATGTAAAAAATAAACTGCTTCACTACATGGGCCTAACTTGGGAATATAACACCCACTCCTCATACTAAGGGGTCGATTCCGATTCGGGCCGGAAATTTCTCCGACCGAGCCGGAGCCGGAGAGATTTCCGACCGAATCGGACCCGTGCAGTCCGACCGAACGAGTACGATGCGTCCGTATGTTATCGGACTCGAGTCGGTCGGACTCCCATTGAAGTCAATGGGAGCCGGTCGTACAACGCGTACGCGGGCTCCCATTGACTCAATGGGTGCGAGTCGGACAAGTGCGCCCCCTACAGCGGGTACGCGGCGGAGCGATTCGCGCCGTACACGCACAGGTAGGGGGACCCATGGGTCCCCCTGTGTGCGACTCGCGCGGCTACGCGTACAGGGGAGTCCGACACGGACCCCCAAAGTACGGCTCCGACAGCTCTTTCGAGCCGGAGTGCGCGGCTCGGTCGGACTGCTCGCGGCGCGCATCGTACTTACCCGGCCGGGAAACGTCTCCATTGCGCGGTGCGAGTCGAGTCCGAGCGAGTCGGTCGGAGCGGTTCGAGCCGGGAGCGAGTCGGTCGGAGCGGTCGGGACGCCCGGACGAGTCGGTCGGCGAATTCGCATCGTACTCGCTCGGCCGGACCCGCGTACGGTTCGGTCGGGAAACAGGGCTCCGAATCGGATCCGGTAAAGCCGAATCCGATTCGGAGCCCTACCGGCCGAGATCGGAATCGGCCCCTAAGGGTTGATATCTAAAAGTTATCTAAAAGGCCAGCAGAACATTTTAAAAATGATAAAAAACTACTCCTTAAAACATCTTAAATCGGGCTTCTCATTAAAATATTTATTAAAGAGCCTTTAAGCCTTGATACCATTTGAGATCCAAAGCACTCAGAAAGCCATAGTGCCTCGAGAAAGAAAGCAAAAGCTGTTTTGGTTCATTTTGTTTAAAAAATAGGCCAAACTGTTCCCACATGGAAAAGCCAATTGTTTATGTGTTCTGAGTGGTAGACGCAACATTACTGTCGCCCACAACTGCAGACGACATTCCCAGAGGCGCACCTTGTTGCATCTTTATGGAGCAAAGGTGATTCCATCCAGTTCCCATAGCAGCCGCTGAGGGAGGCGTTGTATCCCATAAGTTTTCCGCAGAGCCACTGTTCACATCACTAGGAGCTGAGGCATCCCAGGGTGGCTCTAAGAATACATTCATCATCAATGGAATACGCTGGGGACAACAATACACATGGGTCTTTAAAGGGTCCATCAGTACCTCAATGTCCAGTGGCGCAACCAATTGTGATCCGAGACATATATCCAGGACGCATTAGTGGCTGCAAAGAAGACAGCGGAAGACAGGTTGTATGCAGTCAAGCCAGACAGGCCTGAAGGAGAAGAACCAGTGCTCGTTCAGTTCTTGAAGCCGAGGTGTGCCGAAGCAGTGTACCATGGGCTCATGGCAACGCAGCACAAGCAATGATGTCTCCATTCAGAGTTGAACTGGGATGTCCATTGCGGAGAAGAAACATTTAAATCAGGATTCCCGCCACAATTAGCAGGACAAGCAGGAGTCCTCCAAAAACACTTCCCAACGTGGAGTGTATAAAAGATGGTATAACTCCGAAAATAGTCTGAAAAGTGCTAACCAGACCAGAGCCGATACTTTTAAAAAAGTGCACTATTCCTTTCGTGTCAGACTTGTTAAAGATACGATGGACCAGCTCCACAAAATGCAGCGGGAAGTTAGTATGGAGTACTGTCTGTATCTCAGACAAGGACCTTGCAACCTGGAGATCAAACTTCTCTCTGGCTGAAGTTAAGGCCACATCCTTTTGAAAAAGCATGGCTTTCAGTTTGCTCAGAGACTCAAACCGTATGTTGGAAACATTTATCGAAGGCCATAACGCTGCCTCCCTGTCCATGTTGTAAAATAGACATGTCTTGCTGAATTATGTCTAATGCAGAAGACACTATGTTGCCCAGTGAATAAATTCTGGATGATAATTTGATCATACCGCTGTCAACCAAAGCCATAGCCTTTTCTAAATTAACCCTATTGATCTGGCGCAATCTCTCAGCAGCTTCCTGTTGAGAAGTCTTCCACAGCTCATTGTATATTTCGTACAAAAAGTGCTATTGACGTGGGTTACGGGGACCTAATAAAAAATCCCTGAGATCGATGTCATCAGAAAGAAGGGACAAGTGTTGCTTTACCTGGGAAAGTGTTGAGGTTTTTAGTCAATCTAGGCATAACTTCCAAACACTATATGACATCACCACCCTGAGTTTTCTGTTTGTACTTATCGCTGATCAGGCCTCTTGAACCTAAACCCTTCGGTGTTGCCCAGGAATCTAGATTGACACCTATTTGTGTCTGTCGGCCAAACCAACCATCCCTTCCAATTGGGGTCTGATGAATTGAATGAACCATTACATATCATGATATCGAGTGTATCCTCACTGAAGTGTGTTAAGTGCTGTCAATTCTCGAAGCGTGAGAATGCGGTAATATGCAGTGTGTTAAAATCCTTCATTTTTGCTATACCTAGACATGAAGTTTGTTGCACTGTTTTGTTCAGGAAAATCATTTGATGTGGTATAAGGCATGCTCTAAATAAGGCCTCTGTTCCCTGAACCTGCCAATTTTTTGTCCCCAGACAGATTTTGTGACTATGGTGTCTTTCCAAATTTCGAAACCCTGTATAAAAAGTTGGGAAATAAGGGAAGCGGAGTATATCAGCTTGGTGTTTGTTAGCATATTTTTCTTTGCAGGCGTTGGTGCAAGCCTATAATAATATGAGACTGGGTCTGATGTATGAAAACCTGCACTATAAGCAAACTTTTGTGCAAATCTCTTTGAACTACATTTTGGCGGTGTTGGGCAGTGTTCCCATTGTTTGTAATTATAAACAGCGAGTGAGATACTAGCTTTGTATAACAAGCATTGGCATAGCCAATAGGTCTCGCCTTTGGGACATTATAAGTTTTTAGCCATGCAACAGTTAATGTTGCACCAAGGATATTGTGCTGCATAATTAAATACTTATAAGGTCCCAAAGGCGAGACCTATTGGCTATGCCAATGCTTGTTTTTTATGCACCGTCTTCGACAAAATAACCTCCGCCCCACGACCACCAGGCAGCTCGGCGTAACCACTGCTATTTCTTGTGCACCGGTTACAATCAGATTGACTTTCGCTCGTCCACAAAAAAAACAAGCACTGAAACACAAGTGCGGCCCCGCGCCGCGAAAGTGAAACAGTACTCCGGGTTCAAGTGGGAGGGGTGGGGGGAGTGCGATTCCCTTGCGGGAGCGAGCGGCGCCAGGAGCGATAATTGCTACCATATGGTGCCAGCTGCTCGCTCCCGCAAGTGAATCGCCAAACGTGCACGAGTTGCCATTGAAGGCAATGGAACGCGTGCACGTTTTTGGCTGAAAAGCCGAATCGATTGTAAAAGGTCTTTTTGCCTACGCAGCGCATGCGCGCTGCGTAGGCGAGACCTAAAAAAAGGTGACCATATTGTTGGTAACAGGACATGTCTCCCTAATTAATTGTACCATCACACAATTCATTGTTAGAAAATGCAGCTGATTGCTCCCAATCTGCAAACAGATTATGCTAGTTTCAATGTCCCAATCATCAGAGAAAGTACTAGAGGTGATGATATCATTTAAGGAAATTTTAAACAAATAAAGAATTTATAATAATTCAGTAGGACCATACATATCAAACGATACCCTGTCCCATACAATTCCTTCAGAAACCGGAACTGCTGTAATGTTCACCAGGGAAAGGTCCCTTAATTCACGTGTGATGATGCATGTGGTTTAGGAACCAAGTTCAGAAGATGTACTGCGGAGCGTTCTGGGAGATAACGTCCATTCAGAAGTAGGAAAAAGACAGTCACTAAACCAATACAAAGAACCAGGGAAACGTAATCCAATAGTAATCCAGTGATGTATCAAGGGAACAACAAAGTATGTCTTTTTTAGCCAATGACAAAGAGCATACATTCGTAGCTTGAAAGGGAGTGGCAGTGTTGGCAGTTCAGGTTCACTTGAATCCTATTAGAAGTCATCATAATGCACGCCGTCCGGTCTATTCTTGGCAGCTCAGCAGGTTTTGTAGAACTGGTAGATGACTCGATCTGTGGCATGTTCACATAGGCATCGTCAATTTTTCAAATTGAGTTTTCTGTACTTGTTGATTTTATAGTTGTAGTTGTTTCAACAGGGAGAAGTATCATTTATTTGTTGTTTACACCGCTTTGGAGAGTGGAATCTTCTGTTGTTAACAAAGCTTCCATCTGAACTTCCTGCACAGTAGCGAGAGGAGCACGGCAGCCATCAAGAAGCCCACGTGGCCTACTGTTGAGAATCGGCCACATAGTGTGGTTTAATCAGATCACTTGAGACAAACCTTTTGTCTCAGCGGTCGGCAAAGGGGCAGAAGAAGTACAGTTCTTATACCTTCAATAGCCAGGACAGGTACAGGCGCTCTGTATGATGGCCCAAATTCTTTCATGTCCACTATCTTTTCTCTGACCAGGTCCCCAATCTTCCGGACCCAGGAAGATCTTGCCAGGACTACCTTCACTTTCCCAGTGGTGGTGCGATTTACTTGGATGTTGCTTTGTAAAGCCCGGAATTCATTGAGTTCCTGTAAAACAACCAAATGTTCATTGATGTCAAATGGTGTTTCAGCCGCCACTGTACTGACATTATCGAGGTCTGGTACCCACATTCTCACACCTAACAGGAGTTCATAAGGTGTACGACCCCCTGGGATTTTCTTGGCATGTTTTTAAGTGCCCTCTGGACCCCATATAGGTAATTGACCCAACTGCTCCCCAAGCCTAATACCCTCGCTGTTAAGGATTGCTTTAAGTCACGGTTTTTCCTTTCAACAACCGAATTTCCCTCAGGATGGAACAGGGAGGAGTACCACAAGGCCACACCCAAACTTCCCATGGCCTCTTTGCAAGCCCGAGAGCTAAACGCTGGACCCTGGTCAGAATGTAGTGTGCCACTTGCATATGTCTTGATAAAGACTCGCAAATTCTTCATTACAGTTCGAGCGTCAGCCAAGCGCTGTGGCCAAACATACAGGAATCTTGAGCATGAATCCACTGCCACCAAGATATACTTGTAAGCCCCATCTGATTGTAAGGGGCCGCAGTGGTCCAAATAAACACAAGCCGAAGGCTTGTCTGAGATCAACAGAGGTGTCTGTTCTGGACATGCTAAGGTGGAGCCTTTCATCTGCTGGCCGATGTTGCATTGAAGGACAAAGCCCTTGGTCTGGTTTGATAGAACTGGCCACCAATAGCAGTGCTTCAGTAATGAAACTGTAGCAGTAATCCCTGCGTGAGCAGAACCCAGACCCTCATGTGCCTAGTCCCTAATCTGCGAACAATGTTTGGAAGAACTCTATCCCCCACTCCTGGAATCTAAGCCTACAGAATGTTTTGTGCGTCTAACTTGTATGAGTACTTGAGTGCAAAGCCTTTTGGCAGGGTTGTTCCGTTGCACGTGGCATTAACTGCTACCATTGTTGTTCCATCTATCCTCGTAGTTGAGCGAGCTATTGCAGCAATGGCAGCAGTATGAACTGTTGCCTTGGCGGATTCATCCACCATTGAATTCCCTTCAACGTGAACGCCAACACGTTGATGTTACGATGTATGAAAGACATGAGCCCGTAGCAGGCCTTCTTTCAGTTTTGCCACCTGTTCCCAAATCATCCTGTGCTTTACTGTGCAACCTTTAGAATCTCTAAATCCATTCTGGCCCCAATAATGCAAATATTCGTTATAGGACTGGGCACAGTAAAATGAATCACACACAATTAGTGCGGGGAATTCATGAACCATATTTTGTAGTGTAAGTATCAGAGCCTTTAGTTCCCTCAGCTGACCCTAGGGACTGAGGGGCAGATTTACAAGAAACTATTGCAGTGCGGTGCCACAAGTCATTTTGCTGTGCCGTGTTGCGTTAGTTTCGAAGTACAGGGGTGCGACCTATTTACAACAATATGTCGCATCTCCGTGCTTCCCCCTGCACTGGCGCACAAACTGCTGCCATGCACAGGCACCCTTGCACCATGGTGCAAAGATGCCTGAGCCGTGGGGAGATTGTTTTTTTGCAGGAAGGGGCACCTTCCTGC
This sequence comes from Calotriton arnoldi, assembly GCA_963921515.1. Lineage (NCBI taxonomy): Eukaryota > Metazoa > Chordata > Amphibia > Caudata > Salamandridae > Calotriton > Calotriton arnoldi. Next base: position 363,085 of record CAWUFW010004150.1, read on the forward strand.
ACAAAAACAATCATTGGAGGTGATTTCCTCTTCCAATGTGTGCTGTAGAATGCAGCACGCATTGAAAGAGTAAAAGAAACTAGGAGAAATTAAAACATATCTCCCCGTTGCACCTCGCTACGCCATCTCTAGAGTGGCGTAGCATTCTGACGCATTTCCAGATTTACGATTCCTCATAAATCTGGAAATGCATCAGTGGACATGGGTGTTGCAAGGGAACACCCACAGCATCACCCATGTCACGCCCCTAACACGCAAAGTGCAGCATGAAAAGGGGTGATATTTACAAGCACAGGTACAGTCACGCAGGGTGGCTTTAAGTATGCTTGTAAATATCACTCAGCAGGTTGCGCCGCCGGTTCGTCAAGCAACGTGATGCACCGGCAGCGCAAGGGGCTTGTAAACCTGCCCCTGAGTGTGTGTTTTCCCAGGACGGATCTTTCCATCATGCATGTGCCCTTTTCCAATTGTGCTTTCCATGGAATATTGTTGTTTAGTTCCTACCGCCGGCTGGGCACAACCATTGGTATAAATGATGCATTCATATTGATCTAGCGGCAAAATTTAATTTGGCAGAGGATTTTCTTGTTCGTACTGCAAGAATGCTTGTGTTTGTAGTGTAGATTCAAATCGGTAATCTACATCTGTTGTAGTGAGAGAGTTAGCCCATTGAATCCATTGTGGATGTAATGCTTTAGCATTTGGGATGCTTGCCTTTGTAACGGCCTCTAGGGTTGGTACCAGGCTCATGACAAACATGCGTTTCCCCTGCGCTAGTGCTCTCTCTCACTACAGCAGCCTGTACCGCTGTGATTATTTTCTCAGTTGGTGCAAAACACATTCCAGCGTTTGTGTAAAAATGTAATTTGTATGCAATAGGGACTGTATCGCCTTCATTGAAAGTGATATTTGTGTATCCAGTTGGTTCAGCGACTACGCGGATCACCAGGTTAGTAGTGTTAACACGCATATGTAAATGTTTCGAAGCTATCATGTCAGCTTGTACGGAACTTAGAATATCTGTATGTTCCTGTGTCCAATGATGTAGTGAAAAATCAGGTCTAATTACTTCGTAGAAAATGTTCACCCTTTCTGCGTAATTAAAAATGTACATCCTGCCAAAATTAAAAAATCCTAAAATGGATTGTTGACTTTTCAGAGTCGTTGGAGGTTGGAGCAGCGCACATTTTTCTAAAAACTGTGCTGCCAGGCTTTTGCCTCCACTTGACAATTCGTATCCTAGAATTAGGACACTGAGGTGGGAAATTTTTGATTTTTTAAAATTAAATTTGTATCCCAGGTGAGCGAACCCAAGAATGATGTGGTTCACCCTCGGCAAGTGTTCCATTATTTCATGGTCTATCAGATAGATGTCATCTACGAAGGACAATGCCTTCTAATCAAAATTTTTAAGTAACTCTGTTACTCTGGCTGAAAACAGCCCAGGGCTATTCTTAAACCCCTGTGGTAATTGACAAAATTGGCATTGAAAACCTATCGCTGAGAATGCTGTCAAATATCTGCTCCCATGTGCTATATTTTGGCAGAAAAATCCATTTGAGAAGTCTAGTGTTGTTTTGTATTTTTTTCCATACAATGTTATTCATCAGTGCTGCACTATGTTCATTTTGTAATGCAAATGTACGTGCTGCAGCATTTGAATGTCTGTAATCTAAGACTAGACTAAATGAATTATCGGGTTTCATTACAGGAAACAAGGGATTATTCATAGGTGAGGTGCAATTGTCTATCACACCCTAGTACTCAAGTTGGTCTAGGATCTCCCCATCTTGTTTCTTTGCTTCATGCATTATTGAGTATTATCTCTGTGGTTGAGGAATGGATTTTAATGGGATTTCGTGATGAGGTGACTCATTGTCCCACCCAACATGATTGCAGCAAAGTGCAGGGGCTAGTGCTAATGCCCAATCCTGCGCGCATGAATTTTTGACTGATTCTGGTATGAGGTCAGAGAAAGCAGGTAAAATGGTGTCTTCCCCCATTGGGCATTCCATTACGAACTCAGGTGGCCAATCTTTTTCAGTCAAAAGAATGTTGTAACCATATGTCAGGTTTTCTCAAAAGAGAACCTTTGCTTGCCTGGGTATGTCCCCCTCCATAAGGAGCATTATTTTGTATAAACAATGTGGAACACTTACCCTTGTCGTAGGTGTTTCCACTGTGATAAGCTCACTCAGCGCTACTGCAGCCAGATAATACATCAGTTTCCGGCGAGCTATTGTGACTTCTGCCACGCTGTCTAGCATCGTCACTGCCCATGCCCCGATCATGAGGCAGAGTCCTCAGTAGCCTGGGCATTTCTAATTTTAATCCCGGCGACATTCTTCTTTTTAAATTGAGGTTTAGAAGTCTTTTGTTTGTCTTCCTGTTTAATGATGTAGTCCGAAGTGCGATGTGTCTCCCTTTTTTGCTTGACTCGCTCTTCTGATCTGTGTTCTGACCGTCCATCTCTCTCCGAAAGTTTTTCGGATGACTCCTGAAAGGAACGAGAAGAACGTGCATCAGTATCCTGATACCTGTCAGCCTTCCTAATATTGTCCTGGTTTCTCAAATTGTATTTTCACTCTGTGGGTTCCTATTGAGGAGACCCACCCCATGACTGTGTTTTGTTTTGTTTATTTTTTTGTTTCTTATCCCATTTCTTCTTTGAAAAATCGCTGACTTAGAGTTATCCTTTTCAGAATTGCGCTTAACTATTGGTTTCTCAGGGTTGGCTCCCAGATTATCTCTACCAAGCGAAGCATATGTATCTTCGATAATCTTTGACAATTCTCGCTCCTGCTGTGCAGGAGTGAACTGACTCAGGCGTTGCCGTATAGCCACTGCTGCTGCCTCCCCTTTTAAGTTACTTAACATAATGGCAGATACGTGGGCAAAATTGCACATCAGTTTCATCCCCAGATCTAGGAAAGGCTATTCTGTATTTGTTTCAGTACATATGGTATAACTGCTATTGTAGGGGTACCATGAGTTCTGATATGAACAGCAGCGAAGATTGTACCCCAAGTGACATAATCTTCTATCGGGGGAGCCATCCCCATTGGCAAGCAAATTGCTAGTATTCTTTGTTTTTCCTGCGGGCCCATATGGGGAAAAACTGCTCTGCGCTATCTAGAATGGGATTTGCTCCTGGCTGGTGGAAATCTTTCCCATAACGGCGTTCATCGTATGGGGACCAATACCTGTAGTAGCCATATGAGGTTGTGCAACCTCAGCAGCCCTCACAGGTTGGACTGTCAATGTTCTCATTATGTATTGTGTAAGATTTCTGTACATTTTTACTAAATCTCTATAAAGTGTACGCATTCCTGCTGCTGTTAAAGTAGCAATGTTTGGATGTGGTGTATATGAAGCTAAGACTTGCTAGGTCGCTCCTTCTTTGCTGAGTGGACCGAGTCTCAATGTTTTCTGTGGTATGGGGTAGGGCGCCTTTAAACCAATTAATATGCTCTTGGTAAGTTAATGGGACTTCTATGTCCACGTATGGGAAATACTCGTCAGGTGGTTTATCTTCAATGTAAATATGGAACAACTGTGGGCATATTCTCATGGACTCATCGCCGAGTTAGCGGCACTTTATCGCAGCCAAAGTGGTGATAAATTCATCGCACCATTCACAAGCTGGTGCTAACAGCCGATATCACCAGTTTTCCAGCGATAGCAGCCGCAAAAAACATCGCCACGGATGACACCGGCAACTAACGCTAATGAGATGCAGAGTAGGCGTTCCCGTGCAAAAAGCAGCGGAAACACCACTGCACAACATTCTCAACGACCAGCCAGATCGGCGATAAGAATCAAAAACATGCGATAAGGCGCGCTAGCAGCAGGGATTTAACACCTGCTCCTACCTGGTGTTAAGTCGGACGACAACCTGCACCATGAAAGGGAGCCCAGCCCAGAGCCACACCTGAAGAACAACAGATGCCATGGAGCCACTGATCATGCAGCTCGGAGCCCCAAGAGGGCCACAACACCCACCGCCACCACCCCCGGACCCGCCCCAGGGCTCCACCCCGGGCACCCCCTCCCCGGACAAAGATATTTCACATCTACCTTACAAATTCATGAACACAACAATTCGCCTGATGTCGCACAAGTACAACAATTAACATTCATGTGTGGTCAGAAAAAGGAAAAACATTCATACATCTTAGAATTTCAAAAATAATTATTTTATTCAAATTTAACTCAACACTAATAAGTGGAAGAGTCATGGTGGGACTTCTCTGGACAATCTGCAAGTCAAAGCCTGCAAGAGAAAATTGAAGATAAGAAGGTGCATCATGCACTCAACAAAGGACAGAGAGAGAAAGAAATGGAGAGAGAGAGAGAGTGAAAGAGAGGGAGAGAGAGAAAGAGAGAGAAAGGGGGAGAGAGGGAGAAGGAGAGAGAGAGCAACAGAGGGAGAGAGAGACAGTGAAAGAAAGAGAGTGAGAGTGAGAGAGAGAAAGAGAGAGAAAGATAGAGAAAGAGAGGGAGAGAGAGAGACAGTGAAAGAAAGAGAGGGAGGGAGAGAGAGAGAAAGAGAGAGAAAGAGAGGGAGAGAGAGAGACAGTGAAAGAAAGAGAGGGAGAGAGAGAGTGAGAGAGAGAAAGATAGAGAAAGATAGGGAGAGAGAGAGACAGTGAAAGGAAGAGAGGGACAGGGAGAGACAGTGCCGACACTGCGCACCCAGGCCTTACTGCTCACCTGCTGCCACCGGTGTGTCTCCAACCATGTGCCGGTATACACTGCAGTCCACCAGGTCCCTCATCTGAAACAGAGTCCACAGCCAATGATGGCAGAGTACATATCATTGCACACGGCAACATCGCTTGGCCGCCCCTGCGCACACAGGCTGCTGCACCCCAGCCCCTCCCGCCGCCCAGCGGGGATTGCCTGCCCCTGCGCACCCAGGCCTCACTGCTCACCTTCCGCCACTGGCGTGCCTCCATGAGGGCCCACCACGTGCCGGTGCAAGCTCCAAGCCCGGGGCCCGAGACCATGGCAGCCTCCACATCACGCATCCCCGCACCGTGGTCCACCAGGTCGCACACTTGATTCTGGGTCTTGATTTTGCAATGGCAGAGATAATATCAGTGCACACGTCATCATCGCAGGCTGCACACCCGCTCAGCTCTATAGGTGCCACTAACTCTGTGAACCGCGAGGCAACACCACATGGCGGTAGGCCCGCGCTGCCCGCTGGCTCAGGCCTACACTGCGGACCACCAGGTCGCACACTTGATTCTGGGTCTTGATATTGCAATGGCAGAGACCATATCAGTGCACACAGCATCATGGCAGGCTGCACACCCGCTCAGCACTTCAGGTGCCCCCACCTCAGTGCACAGAAAGTCACCATCCCGTGGCGGTAGGCCCCTGCCGGCCGCAGTGTAACCGGTGCCACCGACTCCGTGCAACGCAAGTCATGGACCCTTCCTGATTGTGTGTTGTCATATGCCAGGCGGATGCAGCCATGTCACCTCAGGCAGTGGGGAAGAACTGGGACATGTTGCGTCGTCGTTGTCCCCTTTATACGTAAGCCGAGTGGGCTGGCGCGGCGTACGCCAGACCAGCGTAGGGGTGTGAACAATTATCCCTGGCTTCTGGGCGTGGTTCATATCTGGGCTGCACAGGAAACCAACTGACGCGTGTGTCTCTGTTGCTGTGTCTGCGCCACACGGCCCGCAATTGACAATGTTGCATGCACCCGGAGGGCGTCCGCGCACTAAGGGATTGTACAAGGAGCGCAAGGCCGCTCGGGGTCTTGGCTCATACATGCCAACTGTTGTGTGTGTTCATCGCTTTTGGTGCACCATAAGCCCAAGGCCTAACCTCAATTGCAGCGCGGAAGCCACATCACATTCCCAGGATACAAGCAGTAGTCAGACTAACATTAGGGATGAAAGCCCCTTTGTCTCAATACAGAAGGCGGAAGGACATCTGCACCTCCGACCTTGGAATTGCATGCGGTAGGCACCCCCTGAGAGAGATACCATGGCAGATGATGACTGAGGCACTCCTGCATGGAATGGCCTTGACACTTACATACAGGACAACCCATACGTCCAAACTCTGCACACTCATACAACTCATTGCTCCGAGCTGTGGCATATCTAACCCTGGGCATAATACTTCGCTACGCTCACAGAGCATGCAAAGTTTGTACTACTACACACTCCGCAAATTGCACGTAGCAGGGTGATAAACTGTGCTAATTGACGTAGCGTAGCAGCAGTATAATAAACACCTACAAATGCTTTCATAAAGCATTTTTCTATGCTTAAAAAGCATATAACCAATTCACAAAAGTGAACTTTAACAACTCTGCACACTCATACAACTCATTGTTACTCGTGAGGGACATCTAGTAACGACTAGTGGAACTGCAGCTCTTTGTAGAATTATTTTGATATTGGATACTATAATATTCACTGCCCACTGCTAATCTCGTCCCATAATGCTTTGCAGGGCCTTTGGTTGGGATTGTATTTTTGCCAATAACTGTGCTTGGGGTGGTTCTAAGAGGATGGGACCACCACAGAATCGTTCAAAAGATGTGCTTTTTGTTTTCAAGGCATCTGCTTGGTTCTCTCCCTAGGTTAGGGAGGATCCCAAAATCATCACCTCTCTCACTGCTTGTTAATTTATCGTTTTCAATTTTGTGAAATTACTATATGCATTTTTAGCATATAAAGACAGAGATATTTATTTTATTTTAATTTGCACTGTGCAAGATGCCTTTGGCAATTATTGTACAGTGCAGTAAAGCACGCTCTACGCAATTTGCATAGCTACGTGTAGTTCTAAATGTACTTCGTGTAGCTACGTGAAATGCTACTACGCAAACTACGCCCAGGGTTAGGCATATCATCCACATAACAGCCGCAGGTCAGAAGAGTGCCGGTTCTACGGGAGCAAACAACGCAATGTCAGAACATCCCGGGCGCATGCACAACGCCTGTCACGTGGAACTGTACCGTGACCGTATGCTGCATTTGTTGGGGGCACTGGCAGTGTTGCGCATTAGTTACCGTCTGAGCTTCCATCTTGCGTACGTCACCTGCGTCCAGCCCTGGTTCCACTGTCGATCATGCATATTCGAGTGGCCCATGGATGTCTGCCTATCCTACACAACGGTAGCTGAGCTGGATTATGTCATGTGTGTGCGCCCCCTGTTGGACCACGACCAGGAGTGTAACTGTGATACCCGTCCTTGGGATGCCTTGGTATCTGGCGTATGTGCTGGCAGTTGGGCATGTGAGATTGCACAACTCCTCGTGTGCAGTGACCACATCGAAGCGCTCCCCTATTGGGCTGTGTTGCGGATTGGTGAAACAGCTTGGACGGAGCACATCTGTCCGGACCAGCTAATGGATTGGCTCGCCCCCGTGTTCGTTGAAGTCGACAACGATGTACTCTTGGAACTGATTGCCCAGGAAGCTGCGCTCGCTTTCATGGACAAGTAACTACGTTCCTGCAGCCACAACAGATTGTAACCCATAGCACAGGTCCCAACACCCTTTTGCATCTTGGAGAAATGGACACATATCCCACCATAACAGTGGACATCGCTGAATTCGCCTGGATTCAGAATGCATGTGCATGCAAGACTGCGGGTTGACACACACCTGTGCAAGGTGAGTGGACAGCGGCACCTGGCAACGTTCCTCAACCTGACACACAGCTGGAGGGAGAGTACACACATGGCAATGTAGTACTACATGTGACCTTGTTGGACTCCTTCACCTGCTCACTGTCAGCAGAGCAGACAGTCAGCGCAGTCCAGTGGTACAGGACTATGCAGATCCCATGGGCTGTGAGTGGTGTCCCCTGACACGGTGCAATGAGCATTCGCCAAACACCACATGACTCGTCCAGCAAGGCAAGGTGGGCTGAGACCGTTGGCATCCGTAATGATTGGTGTTCATTTGTGCCTCCCCATGTCTTGCACCTCTACATGTTCCTTTGCTGCCTGTTAGTGTATGATGCATTGGTCTGCATGTTGTGGCCCTTGTCTTGCCCGTACTGACACGCACATGCTAATAAAGTGTACGCAACTTCACTAGTGTTCAACTGTGATGAGTGTTGATTAGCATGCCAAATCGTGTGCCTCAATCAGCATTGTCCGTACACAGGGAGGGAGTGACTGACGCATTTCACTTAGGGGTGGGTCCCTATTGCCAGCTCCACCTCTGTGAGCCACACATTGTGGTTGGGAGAGTTGCTGGTAGACTTGTGCGCTTACGTGTCTTCAGCAATGTGAGTATGGTGTCCACCTTCTTGCCATGTGGATCAATGTGTTCCATCAAACCAGGCTGTGTCCAGACAGTTGAGTGTGTGTAGGTATGCGAAGAGATGTTCTGTTGTCACATGTGATGTGGGACACTACTTTAGGCCTCCTACCAACTTTGACATTTTTGAATACGCAGCCCTATTTAATACATGGAGGTGGGGCTACGTTGGGGGGTTGCAAGATTGTTGTTCATGATCAATGAGGCCACAGCTAGTTCTCACCTTCACAGTCATCTAATTGGCCATGTGTGTCACGGTCAAACATGCGCATTGATGTCATTTCCCAGGGTGTACCTTTTTGTGCAATCAATGTCCCTACAGTCATCCATACTGTTATACTTGATTGAACATAGACATGACACATCTGTGTGATTAGGAATGTTTTATTCACATCCTGTGGAGTGTCGGAGCTGGAGCAGTACATGGCCATGCACACCCCACATTACATGGTTGCCCAGTGGAGGTCCAAACAGAGTCCTTTAGGGGATGACAAGTTAATTGGTAGAGGAAGGGTTGAGTCTGCAGCCTGTTTGCTGTGTCATTGGTAACCAGAGCAGATATGGCAGTCCATGTCGGGGTCCAGGTGAATGTCGCAGAGTGTTCCGGGGGACAGTGGATACTGTTGTACCAGGGCATGATGCGGAGCGCTGTACCAAGCAGAAACAGGCCATATGGCGGGGGATGAATGCTACAACCTCCTTTTTGACACAGAGTCATTAACATCCACATCTTCGTCCTCTGATATGTCTTCTGTGCCAGGTGTGCCAGGAGTGTGTGGTGGTGTTATGGCTGCATCACTGTGTGCCACTGACACATCAGGGGGCGGAGGTGGTATGGCTGCATCACTGTGTGCCACTGACACATCGGGGGGCGGAGGTGGTATGGCTGCATCACTGTGTGCCACTGACACATCAGGGTGCGGAGATGTGTGTGTCGAAGTTCCGGCAGCAGTCATCTGGGACAGGCTCTGTGGCAGCAATGGCAAGATGAGGATCTGCAGGGCATGGTAGATTCCAGCTACATCTCGCTGGTGTTCAGCCGTGGCAGCCATCCTTCCTGCCTGCATCCGCTCCATGTTCTCCATTGTCCTGCGCATCTGTGCCAACTCTGTGCTGTGTTCGCTGGAGCCTCTCTGACTAGACAGTTCTTGTATCCGAGTAATGGCTCCAGCGAGGTCAGCCAAGGATTGTTGTAGGGCATGGAGCGGACTGTGGGTGTCCGTTAGGGACTGTAAGTGGTCCCTCTTGGGACTAAGACACCCACGTATGGCATCTAGTTTGGCTGCCATGAGGTCGAAACCCACCCGCACCTGTTCAGCCAGCCCCCACTGGCAGTCTGACACACGGCGTTGGAATGCCATGTGTTCTTCGGTGAGGTGCTGGGAGCCAGCCGTGGTGGTGGGTGCTTCCTGCTGTGTGGTCTGTGCAGAGGGTGGGATCACCTCGATGCAGCTGGGCTGCCCTGCTCCTGGAGGTGGGGTGCAGAGGCTGTCCACGAGCCATTGGAGGGTGTCGGAGCAGATGGCCAGGGGGACCTCCTCATCATCACTGAAGAGATGTCTGGTCTGCTCTGCAGGAGGTGTTGGTTGTCCTTCTGCAATGTGAAGGGGAGATGCAGGTTAACAGTGTGTTCCATGTATGTGCACGCATTGTACATGTTTACATACAGTCTGCATGACAATGTACATTGTGACTGTTTTGGAGGAGCTGGGTATTTGATGGGAGACAGTGGACATTTCGACTACATGACGGATGTGAGGTTGTACTCGTACATTATCATCTGACAGTTTCCTGCTATGCCTGAGTGGTTGGCCAGTTTCTACGCACATGCAGCACCAGTTGTGTCATCTGTTCTGTGGTGTAGGTGTGGCACTTTGTACCACATTGTCGTCAATGTTGATGTGCTGTGATTGCTATGTGTGTGTGCTGCATTGTGGGAGATTTGCCCCTGCAGCTCTGATTTAGCGGCCCCTTATCCCTTTGAGGCGGTGTGCCTTTGACTTGTGTGCTTTTACGGTGCTGAGATGTTGGCGACTTGGGTCATTTGTGCTCTTGGACGGATTTTGGACTCTTGTGCATTGTTTGTCTGCAGATGTGTTGTTGACGTCAGGGGTAGTATGTGCACGTGGATGTGTCAGGGTGTGACCTGCTCCTTTGAGGATGTTATCCACACTGGGCCACCTCAGTGTCGTGGCGTGCACCATGTAATGTATTTTGACTGCAGCCATGCTATTGGTCATGCAGTGTCACTTGCATTGTCAGTGTGGCTCACAGAGCCGCTGCTTTGCTGGGTTCAGCACATGTGCATGGGTGGTTTGTGAGATTGGTGAGGGGGGGCATTTGTGCACATGGTGGATGGGGGCCTACTTGGTGTTTCTATGTGTGCTGCAGTGTGCCAAGGCCATCAGGGACATGTTCCACAGTCATTGTGGGTGTGCAGTGTGCTACACATAATTGTGCATGTGTGCCATTGTGCCCGTCTCCCCCCGTCCCCCCAGTCCCTGGTCGTTACTCACCCTGTTGCTGTTGGGTCAGGTCATATCGAGCAGTGTCCGGACCCCCGACTCCTTGCACCGTCTCCGCACTGATGACTGTGGCCACCATTTCCTCCAGCTCATCCAGCTCCTCCTGTGGTGCAGGACTCCCACCTCCAGTCGCCGTTGCTGCCTTCCGGTTGGCAGCGCGTTTCTGCTTGATTTGGCTTTTCACATCATGCCAGCGCCTCTTGAACTCCTCCATTGACCTCCTCGACACTCCGACTGCATTCACGTTGTTCACGATGGACTGCCATATTTCCGTTTGTGTTGCCGATGACACAGTGGAGGTGACGAACAGTTGTTGGTAGTGTTCTGTCACCTCCGTGACAATGATCCGGTTTTCCTGCGGACTGAACCCCGTCTTCCTCTTCCTCTTCTCCTTGCCCTTCCCCGGCCCCGGGGTTCCTGGCTGGTCGTCTGTGGGGCTCGCGTTGTCCTCTGCACTCAGTCCAGGTGCGTCCATGGTGCTACGCAGTTAAATTGTTTTGTCTTTTTTTTTTCTCTGCTTTTATAGTGCATTGTCACGCATGACGCGTGGGAATCGCAGGCCTGTCGCTGGTTTTCGCTGATTTTTGTATCACCATTGGGGACATCACCACTTTTTTCACGTTCGTGTTTCCCATTTTTTCAGCATCACGTTAATTTTAACGCGGGCATTTGTCGCGTTATCGTGAGACTATCGCATGGTGCCACCGGGTTGGGAATACTGCGTTAACACGGTATTATTTTCCCACAATAGACTGCGATGTGAGAAGTTGCGTTAAGCGAATTTGGCGATAGTTAACACACGTTCTTGAGAATATCCCCCTGTGTGCGTGCATCTGCAGGCAGAACTTTAACCCAAGAGTAGAATGCCTCTGTTCTGAATGCTTTAGGTAACATCTTCATCCATTTCCGGGGGGCCATGTTGTAATCATTTTATAGTAACTGCCTGTCTGCAATTTTCAGTAATATTTAGAGCCACTACCTGCTCTTCAACATCCTCAGCTTGTTCGGTCATTGTCAGAGAAAAAGTATTTTAGTTAAAATAATTATAGAGATATGGTTTGCACAATGTGGGAATTTCTAATCCTCCAAGCTTCAATAACCTACAGCCAATACATAGGGTATACCTACTCAGCTGAAGCGGAGTTCCCTTCCCACCACGGACGTCTCCGGTTAAATGTGAGTAGGGATCTCTGAGAAAGCACGACTGAACTACTCAGATTTACCATTAAATAACAGCCTAACCAACGTTGGCGGTGCCATGTAGGGTAGTTTCTACTAATCCATGGGATCTTCACATATGTTGGACAGCATAAATTAGGGGCTTGGTGCCAAGACTGATTCCGGATACCCCCGCAGGATATATTGGCCTATAGACCAGCTAGCTCACACTGCCACCATGAGCCCCCCAACCTATCAGGGAGCAAGTGGTTTCTAGCAACCACTGAATATTACAACCCTGACCCCTCAGAGATCATGGAAACAGTACAGATCCTTTCACTCAGTCACTCATGCTCAATTATTCTCAGAGGAGTATACAGAAAATAAACAGTGGGACTTTCTCATTAACTTTATTGAACAAACGCTATTGTTGTATAAAATACATGTGCTGCAATGATTAATAGACAGAAGCAGATAAGCGTGATTACAAGCACCAAAAGCATAAATTGTAGATATAGCTCTACCATGGTGCTAAAATAGTGTATATATGCAGGCATATAGAACAAGGAAGTAATCAAGGGGACTCCTACGATGCAAACACTACTTTAAGTGTACCTAGAGTGTGTGTATGTGTAAAGCCAAGAATCCCACCAAGGGACGATCCAACCTCATTACCTGACGGGATAGAATGAAGGACCCCATCTTGGTCACGAACTGGACACCCCTCACGAGATATCAGACCACTGCGAAGTGAAGTCTCAGCATGTAGGGACCCTTTGTGTCAGCTGAAGTGCCTCCTCTACTAATCTATCGGGATGCTCATCTTTTATAATAGAAAGCAGTCTTGCAATGTGTGTATAGATTAGTGAAGTTATGAATATGTAGATAGCCCTGTCGCCCCGTGGATAAAGATAAAGATGACATTTGTACATAGCGCAAAAAGAGACCTTGTACATGATGTTCAGGGCATTGTGATAATGTTGTGTGAAGCTAGATGCATAAACAAGTTTAGTTTGGGGGAAACTAATCCAACATTTTCGTGAAAAAGGTCACAGCTGAAATGTCATTGTGAGGACAATGTAAGAAATAAGCTGCTTCGCTACATGGGCCTAACTTGGGAATATAACAGTAGAAGAGGTTGACATTCCCTCCCACCTTTTCCTACCTGGTGCATTTAAGGGGTATGCACAATGCACCGTCCCATGACTGTGTTCCACACTGCAATGTTAGTGGGGGCTGTAGGGCTGTTTTTCTATTGCACTCTGAGGCTGAGAGTGATGTGACACTGAAGTGTGGGTTGGGGAAGAGAGAGGACAATGTGCAGAAGAAAAAGGTTCTGCAGTCCCAGCCAAGAGCTGCGTCTTATGTCTGTATGGTGCTGCAAGTGGTAAATTCTCCTCAACTACATCTGCAAGCAGCCATACGGACTTGACCGAATGCAGAATCCTCAAGTTTCCAAGGCCAATACCTGAGCAGCTCATCCAGTTCAGGCTTTTTACTAGCATTCTTGAACTTGCAGTCTTATAAATTAGCCCACTGTAAAATTGGGACTACAAGTCCCAGAATGCTAAGTAACTGTCATCCAGGATACCTCTTTATGAACCCACAAGAATCATGCACTCTTCATTTGGTCATCTGTCCAAAGTTCCTAGGATCTAGCTTGCAAAAGTAGGAGGCAGATCCTTCTCACTTCTTGGCCCAGTAGCCTGGAATAGGCTTCCTGTTGAACTGCATCAAATTGAAGGCAAGAAGACTTTTAAAAAGAAACTTAAGACCTGGCTTTTCACACTTTAGTCTCTCTACACTCTTTCTTGTCTTACATTTTGCATAGTGCCGGAACACTCTCTCTGAGTAGCTGCACACTCAATAAATCCTTGCATTCATTCAAAACCTTGCATTCATAAATTCCTGGTCTCAATAAGCTACTCCCTCATAGTGAAGCTGTGCTCCCTCGTTCATGCATATTTAGTATTTGGTTTTATGCCCCACTATCTTTGAAGTTCATCAGCCACCACTGCAGTGGAGGTTGCCACAAAGCATGGTGTCACACCAGACCCTGCATCAAACATACAGTAAGGGGTAAGTGGTGGACTCACACTATGTCCAAACCATGGGGCATATTACCAAAGAATAGCGATAAACATCGCTAAGCGCATTTAGCGCGTTTCTGTATATCGCCGTCTATCGCCGGATTACATCGCCGTGTTAGTGGCGTATTATCAACGCTTAGCTAACAGGCGATGTAATTCCAGCGATAGAGGACAAAAATGAGAAATAGCGTGTGAAATCCAGCGAAGATTTCACTGCGCTATGGGGCTGCTTGCTGATAGGGGAGTGTGGACCTAAACATACAATCCACCTCCCATTATTAGTATAGCTAAGTCAAATAAAAAGCAGACGTTAAATTCAAGCGATAAACGCGGTTAGCGCATTTTTTTTATCGCTTCGCGGGTCTGCTGCAGGGTTGTTAATAGCGCGAAGCCGTGTCAGCGTGAATTGACATGGAGTTATGGACGGGAACGCCTACTTTGCATGTCATTAGCGATATTGATCGCTGACATGCAAAGTAGCAAGGAAACACGCGCTAACGCTTGTTAGCGTGTCCTTGTTGATAGAGTGATAAAAAAATCGCCGCTTTTTCGGCGCTATGTGCCGAAAATGCGGCGATTATACCCTTGATAATATGCCCCTTTGTTCTCAATCCTCTGCAAGTGGTCAATCCTGGCTTGCCATGGCCTTTGGACATGCACAGTAGGGGCTCAGTTTCAGGGACTCACCTGTGGCCAGATCTTGTGCCCACCCCTCCATGACCCCCTAACACCCTACTTGCTCAGCCTTCAGCTCTTCACAGCAAACGTTGATCAAAGAGTCAATTTGTTCAATGATGTTCCACGGTCAGATCCCTGGAAGGGATCTACCCCCACTGCACCCATCCTTTCTGTGAACATAAGTAAGAAGAAAAGACATCCATCAAAAGTGCATCACTTCTAAAATATCCAATTTCCTTTGCATTTTTCAAAGACTTACAGACAAGCCTATAAAAGTCTTATCACCGATTTAGGTTGCATTACTCCTCGTTCACAAAGCCTCTGGCATACTGTCAGAATCATTGGTTGATCTCATTACTAATTTCAACAATGTTGCTATTTTAAATTAAATAAATATGCCATCAGTTATGTCCTTTAACATGTCATGAGTGATGTAATACATGATCAGACATAATCAGTGCATGACGGGGGGCGCAAGTTATACTTAGTTCACTAAACTGGTGTAACTGGCATAATTCAGTCGTTTTTGGGTTTTGCAACATTAGCTTGTGTTGCATTCCAACACCTAACTATAACATTACCTTAACTGTTGATTTGTTGTGCAAAGGAAAAAAATAATATATATATATATATATCCATATATATATTCCTCCTTGATGGCCCTTCTCGAGGGCCGTACACGAGGCGCACACTGAGGGATTATTTTCCTTGATTTATTGAAGCCACACACAAACAAACACACCCGACAGACGCGTTTCGGCTACACGCCTTCGTCAATGTCGGTAGGGTAAACATTACTTTCTCTTTTTAAAAAAAAATATATATATATATACATATATGATCCAGTAGAAGGCGGAAATGCTTTGCCCGTCTTTTCCCTAATTGCACCAAATGGTGATGATGTGGTGCTGAAATGGCATAAGAAAGAATCACTGATACCCTGGTTGTGTGCCACTTCCATCTCCACATGGAGGCTCGGTGAGTATTTACTGAGATATATATATATATATATTTGTGTGTGTTTTCACTAAAAAAACAAAGGTTGAAGGAATGGTATAGTTAGATTAAAATGTCAGTTAAAACATACCGTTTTAAACTAACTAAACCACTGAAATTCACCAGTTATAGTAATTTCAAGTAAATTTAATTAATATCCTAAAGTATGCAGTGTTGTCATCAGTGACGTGATTTCAGATGTTGCTGTGATGTTTTCAATGGCGTCATAGAGCATGTAATAAGTGATGTAATATTGGAGTGTTTGATATTGAGGATGTAATGCACAGGTTTAATGGTATGACATGCCATCCTATGGTATTAAAAGCTCCTTGTATTACATTGTATAACACTGTAAGATTTGGATTTTGGTATTGCTTGCAGGTGTTTGAAGTTTTATCCATATAAAAGCAGGCAGGGCCGGCTCTAGAGCGGTGCGATCGGTGCCACCGCACCGGGTGCTGACTTGGGGCGTCGTCGTCATTTTTTTAAAAAAAGCACCTGCTGCCGCCTTCCTGGCCTCCAGCAAATTTCAGACATCAATTAAAATGTCAAGATAACTTCGGTGATTAATCGTGTTCCTGGAAAGAGACCGGAGGTTTTGTCTAGTGGAAGTTTTGACTCATCTTAAAGTAGAGCAGAGGGTTAAAATGCCTGCTGCCAAGAACATGTACCATGCAGATAAAGTGCATATAATGTAAATTACTAAATAGGTCAGTGGGTTATTGCTTCTGTAAGAGAGCTCCTTTTGTTACTTGTCGTTTATAAGTCAAAATCCTAAAATAGAACAGTGAGCTATTAACTGTCATCAAAGAGCTGCATGCAAACTGCACGGTATATGTTAGAGCTATATGTTTTTTTGCCCAGTCTTTCATTATCCTAACCTTGCCAAAAGTGTTCATTTGGGTAGAAAACAATTCTTAATATTAAAGAGAACCCCTAACAATGATGTTATGTTTTAAATTCTGATTTTGTGCTTTTCCAGAATAAGGACTCTTAAACTATATTACGTACCAGTATTGATACATGTCACTCCTACACTACACCTTGTAGTCCTTTCTGATGGAACATTTCCTATACACTGATTTACACACATATGATTGTCTCTGTGCAATGTGTGTGATGTAAAGTGCTCTTACACCTTACACTGGTATGAGTGGTGCTATAAAACTAAATGAATCTGAGAGACAGTGGTTATGGAGATTTGAGGGGCACTGTTAAAGGGTGCTAGTGAGGGAATCCGTGGTAGAGGTGGTCATTGGGGGGGGGGGGTGGTGCCAACAAACATTGTTGCACAGGGCGCCACCAGTGTTAAAGCCGGCCCTGAAAGCAGGGTCCTCCATTTGTCAACATTATACACATTGGGGCAGATTTACAAGCCCCTTGCGCCACTTTTGCGTCACTTTTAACATGCGAAAAGTGACGCAAAAGTGGCGCAGGGGCTTGTAAATCTGCCCCATTATATTTTGTACTGAAAGAAAGACAAAGGGGCATATTTACAAGCCCCTTGCGCCACTTTTGCGCCGCCGTTGCATCACTTTTGTGACGCAGCGGCGGCGCAAATCATGCGCCATGCTGCAGGGGATTTACAACGTGACGCATCTAGGGAGATGCGTCACGTTGTAAAGCCCTGCGCCACATGAAACCTGCGTCAGGTTTCATGTGGGCGTGCCGGCGCAGGGGGGGGGCGTTCCTGCACAAGGAAGCCCCGTAAAAGTGACGCAGTGAAACCTACAAGATTTCACGGAGTCACTTTTACGTCCCTGCTGCGTCAAATCCTTACGCCTGCTTCAAGCAGGCGTAAGGAGTGACGCAGCATGTTAGGTATAGGGCACCCCATAGCAGTACTGGAGTTACGTCGCACTTGCGACACGACTCCAGTATTGCGCCACCCTTCCGCCGACAGATGCGTCACGCATCTGTTTATCCTTGCACCATGATGCGCCGCATTGTAAATGCGGCGCATCTGTGGTGGCGCAAGGGTAAACTTGAGTCACGCATCTTCCCTGGCGCATCCCTGCTGATTTGCAGGGATGCGCCAGGGAACGTAAATCTGCCCCAGAGTGCCGAGCGGGTTCCATGTTTGTTTGGCCCAAGCCTGCATACTTTTTTTATTTTTCTGAAACAAACTCAAAAAGTGTGAATTAGTTTGAGAGTTTCTAGCCCATGCGTGAGCGACATTTGTGTGTTTCCCTGCAGGGAAGCAGCATGAAGGTTCTCTCTACCCTAAATAGGGCAGGGCGAGTGCCACGGTGACCTGGCAGCCCTTTGACTGATGGCCTCCGGGACCAGGATTTCCACTGGCAGAGCCATCTGATACTCCACCAGTAGAAAGCCTCTGGTTCCGCCTCTTGTAAAAGAGGCAGGTGAACTGCGAGGTTGGCAGGCGTGGCACCTGACATTTTATGACGGATGCCCCACATCCATCATCCTTGAAATGACCTTTGTTGCCTTCAAGTGTCTCTGTAAATGGGACTAAACGACATCAGGTACTATTACCATCTTATCAACATTGTGTCTAAAACAAATTGTTTTAAATAAAAAATGGCCACTTGCTATTAATCTGCAAATGCATTTTTTCAAGTTGTTTTCATTGCTACCAGTGCTTTTCTCTGCACAAAAGCGTATCCATTAAATGTGTTTCTCGTAAGTTAGCTTCGCAGTCTGCTTCCTTTTTTTCTGGTAAAAGGGAAGATTCTAAAATGTCTAACCACTTGTTGACACTGCACACCGACAAGTGTGTCAGTCAGTAGATTCAGCAGGTTCTGGAAACATCAGCTTCCAATCGCAGCTGTTCATTTAGCGCTTTTGTAGGTGATCGAGTACCTTGCTCATGAAATTTTAAACCTAAAATAGGTACAACTCTTTCTGATCTTCACAGGAAGCACACAGTTGTGGGGGGGGGCATATTTTCCTGTTATATGGAGAATAGATTTGTACAGTCTGGCACACGACAACCTAAATCAGTGTGCCTATGTGGCTCAGCACAGAGATTATAGAGGGAAATCCACAATCTCTGTGGGCCTGATTCACAGAACTAACTTACGTCAAAAACGGAAAGTTAGTACTTTTTAGTATTCACAGAATACACTTACTCATTTTGGTATTCACAGAATGAACTTACTCATTTCGGTATTCACAGAAGTTAGTAGTCCTAACTTTAGGACTCCTAAATGCCTTCTGTGAATACCGAAGTCTTAAAGTTAGGATTTTTCTCAGTTTAGGAGTAGTAAAGTTAGGACTCCTAACTTTAGGACTCCTA
The DNA here is from genome assembly GCA_963921515.1 of Calotriton arnoldi. Taxonomy (NCBI): domain Eukaryota; kingdom Metazoa; phylum Chordata; class Amphibia; order Caudata; family Salamandridae; genus Calotriton; species Calotriton arnoldi. The sequence goes on from CAWUFW010004150.1 coordinate 382,091, forward strand.
AATGCCTTCTGTGAATACCGAAGGTCTTAAAGTTAGGATTTTTCTCCGTTTAGGAGTAGTAAAGTGACTCTTTACTACTCCTAAACTGAGAAAAATCCTAACTTTAAGACTTTCGGTATTCACAGAAGGCTTTAGGAGTCCTAAAGTTAGGAGTCCTAACTTTACTACTCATAAACTGAGAAAAATCCTAACTTTAAGGCTTTCGGTATTCACAGAAGGCATTTAGGAGTCCTAAAGTTAGGACTACTAACTTCTGTGAATACCGAAATGAGTAAGTTCATTCTGTGAATACCAAAATGAGTAAGTGTATTCTGTGAATACCAAAAGGTACTAACTTTACGTTTTTGACGTAAGTTAGTTCTGTGAATCAGGCCCAGCGAGTTTGAATTGTGTCATTTGCTAAAGCATTGTGCACACTGGTGGAGGGAGAAACCCTGCTAGTCGCATGTGATACTGACGTAGATAGTGACTTAACTGTAGGTTACATGTTGTGGATAATCACTAAGGGCTCTGCACAGCATCTAACCCGTGGCCTGTCTAAGGTTCTCGCTGGAACAGTCACCACAGACCTTAAAGGGAAAGTCAGGTCTAGTTATAGTTGCTAACACAAGGAGATGATGGACGGAGCACTGAAACTTTTCAGGCACTCACCCCAGTCACAGCTCTGGGTTGAATCCATCATCATTCTTTAGCTCACATCGCCACCTCAGTTCAAACCCAGCTATATGCAAATCAGTCTTGACCCTGTGCCTCAAGGGAACAGTCCAGCCCGAACTGCCAAGCCAGGTCTTCCCTGAACCGGAAACAAGCATCCTGGGACCAGTTTCTGGGTAACACCCTTCATCAGCCAGGCTAGCTTGAATCCAGTGGCAAAGTGATCAAGGGATCCACGTCTGGCATACCCTGCCAACTTAGGGCGAACAAAGCAAACACAAGGAGATGATGGACGGAGCACTGAAACTTTTCAGGCACTCACCCCCAGTCAAAGATCTGGGTTGAATCCATCATCATTCTTTAGCTCACTTCGCCACCTCAGTTCAGACCCAGCTATATGCAAATCAGTCTTGACCCTGTCCCTCAAGGGAACAGTCCAGCCCGAACTGCCAAGCCAGGTCTTTCTTGAACCGGAAACAAGCATCCTGGGACCGGTTTCTGGGTAACACCCTTCATCAGCCAGGCTAGCTTGTAACCAGTGGCAAAGTGAGCAAGGGACCCACGTCTGGGCATACCATGCCAACTTAGGGCGAACAAAGCAAACACAAGGAGATGATGGACGGAGCACTGAAACTTTTCAGGCACTCACCCCCAGTCACAGATCTGGGTTGAATCCATCATCATTCTTTAGCTCACTTCGCCACCTCAGTTCAGAAACAGCTATATGCAAATCAGTCTTGACCCTGTGCCTGAAGGGAACAGTCCAGCCCGAACTGCCAAGCCAGATCTTCCCTGAACCGGAAACAAGCATCCTGGGACCGGTTTCGGGGTAACACCCTTCATCAGCCAGGCTAGCTTGAATCCAGTGGCAAAGTGAGCAAGGGACCCACGTCTGGGCATACGCTGCCAACTTAGGGCGAACAAAGCAAACACAAGGAGATGATGGACGGAGCACTGAAACTTTTCAGGCACTCGCCCCCAGTCACAGATCTGGGTTGAATCCATCATCATTCTTTAGCTCACTTCGCCACCTCAGTTCAGACCCAGCTATATGCAAATCAGTCTTGACCCTGTGCCTCAAGGGAACAGTCCAGCCCGAACTGCCAAGCCAGGTCTTCCCTGAACCGGAAACAAGCATCCTGGGACCGGTTTCTGGGTAACACCCTTCATCAGCCTCGCTAGCTTGAATCCAGTGGCAAAGTGAGCAAGGGACCCACGTCTGGGCATACCCTGCCAACTTAGGGCGAACAAAGCAAACACAAGGAGATGATGGACGGAGCACTGAAACATTTCTGGCACTCACCCCCAGTCACAGATCTGGGTTGAATCCATCATCATTCTTTAGCTCACTTCGCCACCTCAGTTCAGACCCAGCTATATGCAAATCAGTCTTGACCCTGTGCCTCAAGGGAACAGTCCAGCCCGAACTGCCAAGCCAGATCTTCCCTGAACCGGAAACAAGCATCCTGGGACCGGTTTCTGGGTAACACCCTTCATCAGCCAGGCTAGCTCGAATCCAGTGGCAAAGTGAGCAAGGGACCCACGTCTGGGCATACGCTGCCAACTTAGGGTGAACAAAGCAAACACAAGGAGATGATGGACGGAGCACTGAAACTTTTGAGGCACTCACCCCCAGTCACAGATCTGGGTTGAATCCATCATCATTCTTTAGCTCACTTCGCCACCTCAGTTCAGACCCAGCTATATGCAAATCAGACTTGACACTGTGCATCAAGGGAACAGTCCAGCCCGAACTGCCAAGCCAGGTCTTCCCTGAACCGGAAACAAGCATCCTGGGACCGGTTTCTGGGTAACACCCTTCATCAGCCAGGCTAGCTTGAATCCAGTGGCAAAGTGAGCAAGGGACCCACGTCTGGGCATACCCTGCCAACTTAGGGCGAACAAAGCAAACACAAGGAGATGATGGACGGAGCACTGAAACTTTTCAGGCACTCACTCCCAGTCACAGATCTGGGTTGAATCCATCATCATTCTTTAGCTCACTTCGCAACCTCAGTTCAGACACAGCTATATGCAAATCAGTCTTGACCCTGTGCCTCAAGGGAACAGTCCAGCCCGAACTGCCAAGCCAGGTTTTCCCTGAACCGGAAACAAGCATCTTTGGACCGGTTTCTGGGTAACACCCTTCATCAGCCAGGCTAGCTTGAATCCAGTGGCAAAGTGAGCAAGGGACCCACGTCTGGGCATACCTTGCCAACTTAGGGTGAACAAAGCAAACACAAGGAGATGATGGATGGAGCACTGAAACTTTTCAGGCACTCACCCCCAGTCACAGATCTGAGTTGAATCTATCATCATTCTTTAGCTCACTTCGCCACCTCAGTTCAGACCCAGCTATATGCAAATCAGTCTTGACCCTGTGCCTCAAGGGAACAGTCCAGCCCGAACTGCCAAGCCAGGTCTTCCCTGAACCGGAAACAAGCATCCTGGGACCGGTTTCTGGGTAACACCCTTCATCAGCCAGGCTAGCTCGAATCCAGTGGCAAAGTGAGCAAGGGACCCACTTCTGGGCACACCCTGCCAACTTAGGGTGAACAAAGCAAACACAAGGAGATGATGGACGGAGCACTGAAACTTTTCAGGCACTCACCCCCAGTCACAGATCTGGGTTGAATACATCATCATTCTTTAGCTCACTTCGCCTCCTCAGTTCAGACCCAGCTATATGCAAATCAGACTTGACACTGTGCCTCAAGGGAACAGTCCAGCCCGAACTGCCAAGCCAGGTCTTCCCTGAACCGGAAACAAGCATCCTGGGACCGGTTTCTGGGTAACACCCTTCATCAGCCAGGCTAGCTTGAATCCAGTGGCAAAGTGAGCAAGGGACCCACGTCTGGGCATACCCTGCCAACTTAGGGCGAACAAAGCAAACACAAGGAGATGATGGATGGAGCACTGAAACTTTTCAGGCACTCACCCCCAGTCACAGATCTGGGTTGAATCTATCATCATTCTTTAGCTCACTTCGCCAACTCAGTTCAGACCCAGCTATATGCAAATCAGTCTTGACCCTGTGCCTCAAGGGAACAGTCCAGCCTGAACTGTTAGCCTGAAACCGGTCCCAGGATGCTTGTTTCCAGTCCAGGGAAGACATGGCTTAGCAGTTCGGGCTGGACTGTTCCCATGAGGCACAGGGACAAGACTGATTTGCATATAGCTATGTCTGAACTGGGGTGGCGAAGTGAGCTAAAGAACGATGATGGATTCAACCCAGATCTGTGACTGGGGATGATTGTCTGAAAAGTTTCAGCGCTCCGTCCATCATCTCCTTGTGTTTGCTTTGTTCGCCCTAAGTTGGCAGTGTATGCCCAGACGTGGGTCCCTTGCTCACTTTGCCACTGGATTCAAGCTAGCCTGGCTGATGAGGGCTGTTAGCCCAAAACCGGTCCCAGGATGCTTGTTTCTGGTCCAGGGAAGACATGGCTTGGCAGTTCGGGCTGGACTGTTCCCATGAGGCACAGAGTCAAGACTGATTTGCATATAGCTATGTCTGAACTGGGGTGGCGAAGTGAGCTAAAAAACGATGATGGATTCAATCCAGATCTGTGACTGGGGGTGAGTGTCTGAAAAGTTTCAGCGCTCCGTCCATCATCTCCTTGTGTTTGCTTTGTTCGCCCTAAGTTGGCAGGGTATGCCCAGACATGGGTCCCTTGCTCACTTTCCACCCTACTACAAGTCTGCTCGACCTGACCACTGTGCACTATAGCTGCTTGCTCCTGCACTGTCACAATTTTAAATGTTTAAACAATTTAACACATTTATTTTTGACATATCTTGCAAAAACCTTTTGTTGAACAAATTACACAAACATAAATTCACCAAAATTCTATACTGGCTCACAATTTAATAATGAGCAATGATATGTAATGTTCACAAACAACAAAAAAATAACAAAAAAATCAATGTTTGTTTTTCACATATTTCCATTAAATATTCCTTGCCCAATGCATTTCGGGCCGCTGGCCCTTCTTCAGGGGCTTCAATCTGAAATGTACCAAAACATATCATATATAATCACAAAGTACTCAATTAACAAGGAAGTTATATAGTCATCATAATTCTTACGGAAAATAACAGTACAATTAATTTACTTAAAAGAACAATGGAAAAATATACTCTCACATTAAAACTCCCCCTTGTTTAAAGACAACCTACTTAGACTCGATGTTCAGAAAAATAGATGTGAAAGGAATGAAAATCAAAGATAGAACATCCATAACTGTGTGAAAATAAAACCAAAACAAAGAATGTAAACTAGAAACAAATAAGATCTCCATACCACGACCGTGACAGTATTCAACCTAAAAACCCCAAAACAAACGGCCTATTGCTCACTTAGAAAAGCTTTCACTCAATGCACGCTGTAGACAAAAACCATCATTTAACATCGTAATCATGTTCATCATTGCCTGAAAGTAATGTCCATATCTAATTATAAACTTGAACACACCTTCTTTGAAAATCTTCAATCTGGATTCTCAATCCCTCCAACGAAGAATAATGAAACACGCTGCCGAGGCTGTAAAAATTCAATGACAACATCCCATTAACTACAATGCGATGTTAAAAAGCATCCCCAGCTAATCTAAAACACTTTCACTCACCTTTATTACGAACCCGTGCTAACAAAATCCACCGCGAACCAGACACTCCTGTTCAATAATCCCTCACCGATAATGGTAAAACTCGCTACCAGTGCTGAAACAATCAAAATCAAAAGGCTCCATGAAACTTCCATATGACGCTTAACACGCATCTTTACCGAGTCTCTAAAACGCTACCACTCACCTCTGTATCAAGACCCGCGCTTTACAAAATCCAACACGACCCAGGCTCTCCTGTTCGGCTGTCCTAAACCCAACGCTATGACTCCATTAATCATCACACGTTTACGCCGAAAACGTCGTACTCACGTCATTGGCTACCAAAATAAACAACGGACTGTTTTTCTAACATGGACGCCATTTATAAACGTTTATTACTCTCCAACAACGAAGTGCTCTAAATAAAAACGTAACCAAAACAAAACTACACCGAGGGGATCCGCGCTAATGGTAAATCCTGTATAAAAATACTACCTCACTCCGCTGAGATTAGGTACATCATTAAGGTCAACTCCTGTAATTAATCACTCAGAAATGCCTAGAAACAAAAAGAATACAACTGTGATGTTACTTAAAGTACTACTGAAATTATACAACCACACCCAAAACGTGAAAAGATAGAAATGCAGGTCAAAAGAAAAAAGATACACACATTAATTGATTTAACATAAGTCTTAGATTCCAGGTTACAAAGAGAAGTATGGAGAGTGGTACACCAATCACATTTCAATTCATATCAATATCCAAAGTTTTATCCATCATATGCACATCATAGAAAACATCCATAATCAATTTTTTCATTGAGACCCCTGGGGTCCTGTGTGTCAAGGCGTCTGATCCAATATACTTCTCTCTGGAGCAAGGATCTAGTGAGATCCTTCCCAACATGGTGTTCAACTTTCTCAATTACTTGAAACCTAAATTGAGCTATGGTATGTCGGGCCTCTGCCCAATGAATAGCGAGGCTGCTGGATTTATTCAAAGTCCTTATTGTGCTCTTGTGTTCTGACATGCGAATTTTCACTTTTCTTTCAGTTTTTCCAATATAAAGTAATCCGCATGGACATTTAATGCAATAGATGATATTTTGTGAATTGCAATCTGAATTGTGATATAACTTTATTGACTCTCCTGTGTGCGGATGTTGAAGCTTGTTACCCACAATCACATTATTGCAGTGAACACAATTAGAACATCTTTTGGTACCTCTGAATTCCTGGATGTTACTTGTTCTCGGACTCATCATCAATAACTCTTTCAAATTCCTAGATCTTTTATAGGCAAATAACGGTTTGTGTTGAAATATTCCGTTGAAATCTATTTCATTCTGTAACAATTCCCAATGGCGGTTAATGATACTCTTGATTTTCTTTGAACTTGTTGAGAATTTAGAAACGAACACTTGCCTGTCATCTGATGATTTAGATTGGTCATGCAATAACTCACTACGTTCCTTGTTAGATAGCCTTTCAGTAACATGTTCCAAAACCTCCTCAGGATAACCTCTGGCTAAAAATTTTTTTTGTTGAATCAATAAATGTTTGTTGAATGTCTCTGTGTCGGAACAAATCCGTTTGATACGTAGAAACTGCGAATATGGTAAATTTTGGATAAGATTCTGGGGATGAAAGCTCTGAAACAGTAACGCATTGTTTCTGTCTGTTTCTTTCCTAAACAGTTCTGTCTGTATTTCCAATTCTTTAAAAGAAATCTGTACATCAAGAAATGATATCGAAGTTTCACTGATATTATGGGTGAACTGAATATGGTCATCATGTGTATTGAGTTGAAACACTTTTTTCTCCAGAGCTTCTTGACTGCTAGTCCACATCAAAAAAATATCATCAATGAATCTACAATAAAGCAAGAGATGTTCTTTCCATTCTTCATTGTTCAAAATATGATCAGCTTCAAATTTTGCCATAAATGTATTTGCATAAGCGGGAGCCCCCGCAAAACCCATAGATGTCCCCATCTGTTGGAGATAAAACTGATCTTCCCATTGGAAGTAGCTATGGTGTAAACAAAAATGCAAAAGTTCTAACAAAAACACTTTATCTGCCTTTACAGTCGGTTGACTCAAAAGTGCCCACTCCACAGCTTCCATACCTCCTGAATGAGGAATCGAAGTGTACAGTGATTTAACATCTATAGTGCACAGTAAGGTCTTTCGATCCAATTTAACTTGCTGGAGTTTAGACAAGAAATCAGTGGTATCCTTCACATAAGACGTCCAGTTTTGTACAAATGGTTGAAGAAAATGGTCTAAATACCGACCTAAAGGCTCAAAAAGTGTGCCGCATCCTGTCACTATTGGTCTCAAAGGTGGATTAAATAAGTCTTTGTGAATCTTTGGAAGCATATACAACCGTGGTCTTTTCGGATTGGATACAGTTAAATATGATTTAGTAGCAAGTGAGATCCATCCCATCTCTAAAGCATTGCTTAGAATAATTTCCAAAGTTTTCATCAAATCCCTGGTGGGGTCCTGCTCAAGAAGAAGATATGTCATAACATCTGAAACATGTTCATTAGTCTTCTGAATGTAAAATGATTTATCCATTATTACAATAGCACCTCCTTTATCAGCTTTTTGAATCACAGTCTCAGTGCAACACTGAATAGATCTTAAGAGTGACTGCTCATTTTTCGTGAAGTTGCCTCTTCTAGATTTTTTCATGTTTATTTTCGACAGATCATTTCTGACTAGGTTTTCAAAAGAGTCCAGAACCTTATGTGAGATAGGAGCTTGAAATTTTGATTTAGGTTTGAACTCTAAAATTCCGCTTCTGGTTTTTCAGGACTGGCTGGAAAAACATTTGAAAAAAATCCCTCAAACGTAACACTCTCATAAATCTAAAAACAGCTATTTCACATTCCAATAAGTTGGTATCATACGTGGGTACGAATCCCAACCCCTTATTTAGGACTCGTAGTTGTTCATTGTCAAATAATTTTTGGGAAATATTTACAACTAAGTTGCTTTCTGACTCCGCGTGCGTGCTTTTTCGGCGGCTTCTCCTTGTTTACCTCCACTTTTTGATGTCCCTGGTGGTTGACTCGTCCCTCCTGCTTGAGATAAAAAAGACTTCGCGCCAACTACTTGTACAGCTGTTTCACTACTAGAAGCTTCTTGTTCATGTCCACGATGAATCTCTGCTTGGGCTGATGTCCGGTTGGTGCTCAGTTCCGCATCTGATACTAAACTTTCATCGGATGAAGTTGTGATGGTCTTTTTAAATTGAACTCTACGCTGGGCATAAACCTCAGCCCACGTATACACTTTGTTTAGTTTATAGTCCAACGTATCTCGTTTATACTTCCGAAGTTTTCCTTCTTGAAGTTCTTTTGTGTATTTGTCTAATCTTGAATTGATGTCCTCAAGTGTCTTATCCCAAATATCACTGTCCATCCTTGATTGTAAATTTTCTTTAATCTCAGAAATTTCAATTGCAAGTTCATTAATGGCTTTGGATAATTCTTCCACTAATAATAAAATAAGATCTAGTGAACATTTATTTAAAATGGAGTACCACCTTTCCATAAATTCCTTTTTCAAATGAAACCGAAATAACATAAGTTTGATGGACAACCTAAGTCCCCTTGGGATCCGTTTTGCGCGATGATATTGCACCAGCGTTGATGCATGCAAGCGCTGGTTAAGTTCTCTTCTTACTAAATATTCAAATTGTTTTAATTGTTGCGCTACAGAACTTCCCTGTACGTTGAGCGTCTTGACATCTTGAATTAGTGAATATAAGTTTCAGTGCTCCGTCCATCATCTCCTTGTGTTTGCTTTGTTCGCCCTAAGTTGGCAGGAAATGCCCAGACGTGGGTCCCTTGCTCACTTTGCCACTGGATTCAAGCTAGCCTGGCTGATGAGGGCTGTTAGCCCGAAACCGGTCCCAGGGTGCTTGTTTCCGGTCAAGGAAAGACATGGCTTGGCAGTTCGGGCTGGACTATTCCCATAAGGCACATGGTCAAGACTGATTTGCATATAGCTATGTCTGAACTGGGGTGGCGAAGTGAGCTAAAGAACGATGAAGGATTCAACCCAGATCTGTGACTGGGGGTGAGTGTCTGAAAAGTTTCAGCGCTCCGTCCATCATCTCCTTGTGTTTGCTAGTTATAGTTGCTGCCAATAGAGACCACTGTTTATGTTCCCTGAGTTACTACAACCATTTCTGCTCTTCCCCCTGGATCGTTTTGTAGATCATGGTGCATTAAGGCTGGGCTTCCCCTTCTCTATTGCTGGCTAGCGTATGTGTGCCACTTCATAATTAGCTGCTGTGTAATAAATCACACGTTTGGTTGCCATTAATGTGCACCTTGTAGGAGGCCGTGTCTCCATAATAACCCAACAGGGCCATGTTTTTACATAAACGCAAAATCAGAGTTATCATTGGGATGACCTCTAGGCACTGTTGGAGAGTTAAGACTCGCATGAGGTGTTTTTGAGGCCCCAGTGTTCTTTCACACACTACAGTAACCACAAGGGAACTGTCCATGGGTCAGTGGACCGTCCCAAAGAGTGCTTTGATTATTTGTGGTGCCCAACCTGTCTGGTTTAGTGTGAACTTGTGGGTGCCATAGGTTCTGCTCTTCATTGAAAGCAAATAGGGGAAGATTGTCTAGGTTACCAAGATCTAGTATCTTCTATTTGGATGTGGTGTCTTTCTGTACATGGTTGGTCCTAGATGAGAAAGTAATACTTCAGTTTGTACTTTACCATTTATTTGTGAGATTCTGCCACCAAGTTCTGCAAGAATATCAACTGATATTACTATTCTGTCTTAAATATGGTCTACAACAATATCTTCCCACTGGAATTGATTGCAGCCAATCTACACTCAGTAAGACAACATTTTTGTAAACAACATTTAGCCTGCAACATTTATGTTATATTAGAACATTATAATGTTGAGCACTCCATTGCAGACAATGGAGTGCTCTGAGCTTCTACGGGCCGGTAGAAGCCCGCGGAGCAACATTCTAATGTTTTTTTTAAATTCACAGCTGCTGCTGTGAACAACGGCCTCTGGGAGCCCAATGGGATTTAAATCCCCTCGGGCTCCCCTCGGCCTTTGTTTTATTTGTTAGAACATTCTGCCCTCTAGTGGCAGAATTTTCTAATAACCTTATAGCCCTCCGTAGCTGGGCTATACCGGCCAATAAAGTCCCGCTACCTTGTTAAAGGCCCTCACCTTCAGCTCGGGCCTTTAACGCTGGAGCGGGCCTTTAATAGCCGGTAACGCCCGCTACAGCGAGCTATAAGGCTATATGATATTTCTGTATGTAATATTTTCTCATACGTCTGTCATGTGCCCAGCGATGCTGCATCATCGTTAAATGCCAAAAGTGGCACAGAGTAAACAAATGTATGAGCCACATGCTTGAAAACACTCTCAACTAGGAAATGAGAAAAGCAACCTCATTAGTGCAATGCATGTGGCAGAAAAGCACCCTGTAGAGGCAATAAGTGGCACTGGTACAGTGCAGCTGACGGTTCAGTGGCTTCATAAGGGGCAAGGTTGTGATAATGATTAGATGATGCTTGGGTGCCTGATGCCACAATGTTCACATTAGTGTAGCCCATAGCGTAGCTATAATTTTTGCTTCTGGCAGGGGCGGCTCCTTTGCTAAGGCGGAGGAGCGTTGCCCAACTGAGCATGTCAAAATGGAAAAAATAAAACGATAATAACTCATTGTTATTATCATTTTATTTTTCCATCCTTGCTCAGCAGGGTAGGGGTGGGGTAGGGCTACTCTGCTCACAGAGCAGGGCAGGGGAGGAGTGGTTTGCCCACTCCAAGTGTGCATGACGCTTTGGCCGGCTTTCTCGAGCCGACCAAACCGTCATGCACAATCTGCATGCTCACCACCCAGGCTGCATTACAGCCTGGGTGGAGAACCTGCCCAGGCTCCCATTCCCTGGCTGAGCACTGAACCACGGCACTCAGACCAATCACAACGCTGCATTGCAGCGTTGTGATTGGCTTAGGATAGCCTGGGAGTCAGGTTCTTCCTGCTTCCTACCCTGAAGTCCTGGAAGCAGGCAAAGAGGACTGAGAGGTGGTGGCAGCGGTGGCAGCACACAGGTAAGTGTTTAAATTGATTATTTTTCATTCCCCCCCCCCACCCCCATGACCCAACCCCCCACCATCAGTAAATGCCAGCCGCCACTGGCTGCAGGCATAGTGGTACTACGGACCAGAGGTGTAAGGGATAAACTGCATCCTGTTGCAGGGATTCTGCGCAAACAGAGAACTATGCGTAGGATTATAGGACCGCGGTGGGTAGGGGCTGAGTAATGCCACCCCCTTATCACCCATAAGCCCAGGACCGACTAGCTATAGTGCCTCACTTGTCCTCCTACTCACCCCTGAAGACACAAGTGATGAGGCACCCCAGAACACAACACTCCTGACTCTCTCAGGAATCGCGGTTGCAAGGCACTCCCTTCCGCTCTCACTCTTGTACTCGTCCACAACTAAGGGGCCGATTCCGATCTCGGCCGGTAGTGCTCCGAATCGGATTCGGATTCACCGGATCCGATTCGGAGCCCTGTTTCCCGACCGAATCGGACGCGGGTCCGGCCGAGCGAGTACGATGCAAGCACCCGCGAAATCGCCGACCGACTCGAACGCGGCTTCAACACGCTCCGACCGACTCGCAGGGACTCGACTCGCACCGCGCTATGGAGACGTTTCCCGGCCGGGTAAGTACGAAGCGCGCCGCGAGCAGTCCGATCGACTCGCGCCGTCCGGCTCGACAAAGCTGTCGGAGCCGGACTTTGGGGGTCCGCGTCGGACCCCCCTGTACGCGTAGGCGTGCGAGTCGCACACAGGGGGGACCCATGGGTCCCCCCTACCTGTGCATGTAAGCCGTGATGCGCATGGACGCGTACACGCTGTAGGGGGCGCCCTTGTCCGCCTCGCACCCATTGAGTCAATGGGAGCCCGCGTACGCGTTGTACGACAGGCTCCCATTGACTTCAATGGGAGTCCGACGGAATCGAGTCCGATTGCATGCGAACGCATCGTACTCGTTCGGTCGGACTGCTAGGGTCCGATTCGGTCGGAATTCTCTCCGGGTCCGGCTCGGTCGGAGGGAATTCCGGTCCGAATCGGAATCGGCCCCTAAATCTGACAGAGACATAAGCAAGTTTAAAATATTTATTTTTAACTAACGTGCTCTATTATGCAGTAAACGTGTCACAACAAGCAGAAAAATGCATATCACAAATACCGTCAGCATAGCAATTAGTCCATAAATCATAAAAGGTGCTGTCATTATATACAACAAGGTTGCCTAACCTCTCTCCCCTTTACAAAGCGGCGTTTTGGTACCCTTTCTTGCAGTTTTCTGTGTGAAAGGGGCGTGCAATGGATGTTGCTGTGGGCGTTCCACTGCAACACCGACTGATTTTTGACGCTGCCCCAGGTTTACAAGGATCTGTAAATCTGAAGCAGCGCAAAAAACTAACGCCATGCAGTAGCAGGTGTTAGAATGGCACAATGATGAGAAATACTTTTATTTCTCCTCATTTTGGCTTTTTCTAGGTGTGCTGCATTCTGCAGCACACATAGAAAGAGCAAATCACCATTAGTGATTGTTCATGTGCAGGAAGGTGTCCCTTCCTGCACATAAACAACCATTAGATAATGACGAGTTGCAACTTCTATATGTGCTGCATTCTGCAGCACACATAGAAGTTACAAATCGCCATTATTGATTGTTTATTTGCAGGAAGGGACACCTTCCTGCACATGAACAATCATTCCTTGCAACGGAGGCACCCTTACACTATGGGGGTGCCTGCGTTTGCGCGGGGCAGCTAAATTTAGCGCTAGGGGAAACACAGGGGTTTGGCGTATTTTTTACATATGGCGCATCCCTACGTTTTCAGAATGTCGTAGCATGGCGTTACCATTTGTGACGTAACAACGCGCTCCGTCATTCTGTTGTGAAAATGCCCCTAGGTTTTAAACTGCAGCCTCCTCCCATGCTTAATAGGCCTAGGTGAAATTTCTGTTACGCAGGCGAATCTTGCATAATTTCGGTAATTTGGTGTTACACTTGTTCCAAAAATTTCCGAAACACAGTATTACATCACTTGGAGTAATTTACACGCCGTTCGTTGCAAAAAAAGTTAGAGCGACTGCATAGGAACAACACAAAATGACCAGGACGCGAAGGCTGATGTTTGCCGCTCTTGAGTTTTTCGAGCTACTTTTATGCACGAAATGCATCTTCAAGCGCAAAATGGTCGCATGGAGCATTTCAAGCTAAATTATAGTGACAAATGCCAGTTTTGCTGTCTCCAAAATTTTGAGTGATTTGTCCGAAATTGTGCTTTATTACGCAAAAGCAAATCGCGCCAATTTCACAATTCATATCTTTTGAGGTATAAAATAAACTGCAAATTTAGCGTTAATTAAATCCCCTAATGAATCACACTGGTTTCCTCTCAATTTGAAATGCATGGCAGCTAATGTGTAGTCCGCATACGAGAGGACCAAATGCACAACATATGTGAATATACAAGTATGCAAACACCCATCTATGACAAAAGATCCAGTAAATGCGTATGTGGAAAATATTTAAAGACAAAAAGAACATCGGCAAGGCAAAATGCATTTTTAAGTAAAAATAAGTAAAGGAACAGTAGGCAAATGAACAGCCAGCCATGAATTAATGAACGTGGGAAAAGGGGAACAATGAATTAATGAAAGTGGGAAAAGGGGAACTCTCTAAGTATGAAAAGAATATTGAGTGAAGGTTTGGTTCACTTTACAAGCCATAAAAGGCTGCGTTTGGAATAAGAGGCTCCAGGGTATTATTCCTGTCTCTTCGTTGAGACCTATGGTTTTAGTCGAGTAAAACTGCAGGGAATTGATTTAAATCTAAACAAAGTCACTCGTGATCTATAACTGTAGTGTCTTTTTCAGACACTCACGGGGAATTGATTTATTGTCTCAAACCTTTCCCAGTGGGAAACAGTAGACAAGCCTGTCCCTTGGCTCAGAGTTATTGCAAGCCTAACGTTATCTATTATGCTTCATGATTTTTGCTGAAGGTGGTCGCAAGTAATAAATGGTATATGTGCTGAAAAATGTAACATTGTTTTCGTTTGAATTAAAAACAATGAAAAAACATGCAACACAATTCAGGTGGCGGGCCAGTCACCCTCTCTTCACCACTCCCCTTTTTTGCTGCTTGCTTGGCAGTTAAGTACTTTTCTGATCTGTATGTATCCATTTTCTCCTACTTGGCAGTGTTCTGTGTAATTCCCTTTCGCTGTGGCCTGGCCTTGGACATACACCAGCTCCTACTAGTTAGCTAGAGGAAATGTTGCCGCCTCTGAGCAATGTAACGCAAACACGGTATGTATTGGGTCTGTTAGTCAAGATGTCAGAGGGGCTCTATTGCCCTTGAGAAGAGGTGAATTCAACGCTGACAGGTCATACACATACACTACCACTTTGGCAGATAAAATAAACTGGACATTCAAAGAAAAAGACTGATATGCAGAATGTGAACTAGTGTGCCTTTCTGAATGCTGCAAGTACAGCATAGGTGACAGGAAAGCAATGAAACCTGGAAATTGTTGCTGATGTCACAGGAGAAATTAGCTTCATATTTGATGGTAAATACACAGTCAATATCTATCTATCTATCTATCTATCTATCTATCTATCTATCTATCTGCCTGCCTGTCAGTCTGTCTGTCTATCTCTTCCTTCTACTTTTCTTGGTTCCACTCTTTGTATAGTCTTCCTCTCCTCTTTCTCTGCTTCTTTTTCTTCTCCCTTTTCACTCGCTCCCTCTCTCTTTGCTCTTTCCCTCCTGCTATTTCTTTCTCTCCTCGTCCTTCTCTCTCTTCCTCTCATCTCCCTCTTTCTGCTCTCCCCTCTATTTCCCTCTCTTTGTCGCCTCTCCCTCTCCCTTTCCCTCCCTTTTTCTTTTTTGAGAATCAGACCCCTTACCGCGTAACAGTGGTGTTGTGATTTCGTGGTCCACCTTCTTTCCCCTGAAAGTGGCTGGGTAGAAGGATGTAGGTCTCTTGCTTTCACGTGAAAGAGCCAGACAAGCATTCTTGTGAGATTCACTACTTAAGCCCTTACTTCTCAATATGTCTCTGCTCAAGACTACAAAAGCAAGCAGATCTTCAGCTCCACAAGCGAAACACGCATATTGGCTGCATTCAAGTCAACTAGAAAAGGATCCCATACGGTTTGAACAACCATTCAGTTGTGAGGCTGGTATCACTTTTCTTTGTGATCATCTGAAACAGTAGCTACTCCTTGAGGTACTTTATAACAGCAGGTATTTAGTGCTTCTTGAATTGCCTTGAAGTCTGATCGTGTCTCAGACAGAAAGCTGGTTCTTGCACACAAGTAAGCAAACGGAACAAACCTTATTGGACAGAAGATTATGGCATTGCACACGTTTTGGCCTTCATCCACACCAGTGGCTTCAAAGTGTGAACAGCCCTGCCAGCTCAGAGAATGATGTGATTCCCAGTACCAGGTAGGTTAGAGAGAGCAGGTGAGTAGTCGTGCTGGGCACTAGTGGTTTTACGCATCGCAATAGCTCTTGAGCTGAAGTCCATATCATACTGATGGTGTACAACTTTGATAAAGATCCTGTCCTTAGTCTTGAAGCCATGAACATGCTACATTTTGTATCAATGATCTGGGTTTAACAATTGCTCAAGATTCTGCTACAAGGTCAAGTGAGCCACTGACGTCTTAACATTGTGGGGCCGATTCCGATTTCGGCCGGAAGGGCACCGAACGATGGTCGGAGCCCTTCCGACCGAATCGGAGAGCCCGTCCGGAAATCCTTCAGTACTCCCCCGGCCGCCTCTTCACGACCGAGGGAGTACGATGGCAGTATTTCACTGCCATTTTGTGCCGGTCTTTCCGGCATGAAAAGGCAGTCGGTAACTGTCTTTGGGGGCCCCCAGTAGGGCCCCCATGGGTGCGAGGCCGCCGAATGGTGCCCCTCTGTTGATCCCTGCACCCGGTGGCAGGCACCTTGGGGTGCCGGCCACAGGGTGCAGTGATGAACTGCACCCCTGCTTTCCACAATGCAAGCATGCATTCCGCTCGGAATGCATGCTCCCATTGTGTAGTATAGGAGTGCGACCGAACAGGGTTCGGTCGCATCGTACTTGCAGGGCCGTAACCGACGACAGCAGGTCGGTCGGTTATGGCTCCTGACCGATGTCGGACGGACCTGAGTCCATCCGACATCGGAATCGGCCCCTTAGTGATGCTCCCAAAAGGAAGTGTGAGAGGAACAATGCCTAAGAGCTCCCGGAATGGAGAGGGGAGTTACTTCTTGCATGCAATCTCAAATCTGAAGAGTGCCTCTCCTCATATGAAAGGCTGGTAACTGCTCTTTGCATTCAATGTGTTTATCTTGACTAACCTTCTGGTATGTGATCTATGTTTCTATGATTGAAAGGCTTACACAGAGATCTCTGTATGAGTTCCTCCCACAGGACAGCCCAACATCCAATAGACTATGGCAGACAAAAGTCTACCCATTCAGCTATCCATATGCTGATCCGCCTTTTGTTGGATCAAAGTGCTACACTCAACAAAACACACCCCTTATTGGGAAGAAGTGGCCGCCATAATGTCCAGAGTGCTCTCACTAGAGGTCCCACTAGAGGCCAAGGGGTTTTATTAATGATACAAGGAGAGGAAGATTGGCCTAGACATGCTAGGATATGGCTGACATTTGTCGCAGGGGTGGCCAAGAGAAATATAGCACGAAGATGGGGGTTGTGCCTCCCGCCAGTAGTAACTGATTGGGTGAAGGACCTGGACTGGTGTCAGAGGGCGGAGGAAGTGATATATCGTAGGAGAGGATGCAGCAAAAAATGTGAAAAATTATGGAACCCATGGCAAACATATTGGGGACTGTCCCTGGGAGGAGGACAACTTGACAATGAATGCTAATTCCAGTAGTTGAGGGAGAGAATTATTCAATGATGTGTGCTTTTAATGTTTATAACCTACTGTTAAGATTCAGAAAGACCCATCTGTATTATCGTGGGACGATGAAAAGTTAATGATTGATGTATGTCTTGTGACCATCTCTGCAACTGTCACCTGCTACTTATGTCAATGGTATGTAATGAGCATGTTTAATTATTATTTATTATTATTATTATTATTATTGAGTTTTCTATAGCGCTGGCTCGACCCAAAGGTAACAGAACGCTTTACATGATTAGAGGTTAAGTTTACACAAGTACATGGTGAGAGGTAAAATGGCATCGCATTAAATTGTAAAAAAAAAAATTATGAGCATTATGGTATTCAAAACATACACAGTGAAAGTCAATAAAGTCGTTCGGTGCTGGGGAGGAGGAAAGAGGTTGAGTTCGCTTGGTAAGGAATCCGACTGGAAATTGACCAGGAGGGTTGGGTCTATCGGAGTTGAAAGTACTTTCATGCTCTACTTGAGGTACTTCGTGAGCAGTAATAAAAAAGAGTTTTAAAAAACAAACCCCAGTATTAATCAATCACCCAACAGAACTCATTATATGGTCTTTTTCAAGTATATAAAACACAATTCTGGTATGCCATATATTCAACTGCCAGGAAACTCATAATGTCACTTACTTTCCAAAAACGCATCTTATTCAGTGTCATACAGATACACTTAAACTTCACCTTACAACACCACAACAACCATCAAAGTAATACAGTTGGCAAAGCGCTGACACTCCATTTACAAATCTAATTGTTTCACCAACATACATATCTTGAAGCATCTCCCCAGGTCGTGTTCAAATATATTTACACTTCACCCTATACCCACAGAGCATGCCAGACATACACCCCGGTGCCATCACACTTATAGTAGAGC
The DNA here is from genome assembly GCA_963921515.1 of Calotriton arnoldi. Lineage (NCBI taxonomy): Eukaryota > Metazoa > Chordata > Amphibia > Caudata > Salamandridae > Calotriton > Calotriton arnoldi. Next base: position 400,261 of record CAWUFW010004150.1, read on the forward strand.
TCTAGAATCATATAGATAGCTAAGCATTGTCAGCTCAATAGCACATTCATATCAAGCTGCGTCTATGCTTTGCCCTACATGAACAGTACATATACAATGGTCAGAGCACCATCGCACCCACAATACAGCATGGGCACCACATAGTTGAATGAGTTTTGAGACATGAATGGTGTATCCATATCCTCTCACCATCTCACAAAACAAGCCAACTTAAATACCCACATATGGTCAACATTGTATTAAAGGAAAATGGGTAGGTAGTCTAAATATCGATTTTAATATATCGATATACAGAAATATCGAATTTTATATATCGATGGGATTAAATCTCGATGTTCTGTATATCGATGTAAAAAATATTGTTTTTAAGTGTTATCAAAAATATCGAAGTATGTAATATCGAATGACAAAATATCGTTATGTAAAAATATCTTTAAAGCATGATATATTTTTTTTTTTAGGTGTTTGTAGTACTATAATATTTAACTTATGTTACAAAAAAATTATATGTATAGTATTTTATTTTTTAGGAGCGGGATGTTAGGTTTCTAGGGGATAAGGGTGGGGAGTGTTTTAAAAATATTTATAAAAATAATTTAATAATTTAAAATTTTTAAATTCAATTTTTAAAATAAAATTTAGAATTTAGAAATATAATTTTAGGAGCGGGATGTTGGGTTTATAGGGGATAAGGGTGGGTAATGTTTTAAAAACATTGTTAATAATATATTAATAATTTTAAATTTATAAATATTATTTTGAAATAAAAATTTAGAATTTAGAAATATAATTTTAGGAGCGGGATGTTGGGTTAATAGGGGATAAGGGTGGGGAGTGTTTTAATTTTTTTATAAAAATAGATTTAAGATTTAAAATTTATAATTTTAAATGTGAAATCAAAATTGAGAGTTTAGAAATATAATTTTAGGAGCGGGATGTTGGGTTTATAGGGGATAAGGGTGGGGAGTGTTGTAAAAAATTTATTTTAAATATTTTTATAATTAAAAATTTAAAAATTTAATTTAAAAGTTAAAAATTAGAATTTAGAAATATAATTTTAGGAGTGGGATGTTGTGTTTATAGAGGATGAGGGTGGGGAGTGTTTTACAAATTAAATTTAACAAATATATTAGAAATTGATATAGTATAAATTTAAAAAAAAAAAAAATCAATTTTTAAAATAATATTTTATGAGCGGTATGTTATGTTTATAGGGGATAAGTGTGGTGAGTCCTGTTAATGTTTAATAAAAAGTGAAAAATGTATTAACAAATTATACATATTTTTATAATAAAAATTTAATTTTAATGAGAGAATTTGTGTTTATAGGGGAGAAGGTTGTGTTAAAATAAAATTTAATAATATATTTAAAAAGATTTTAGAACTTTTAAAATTTAATTGGAAAATATATTTCTGAAATTTAATATATATGTTTTAGCATTGGGATGTTGGTTTTATAGTGGATCAGGGTGGGGAGTGTTTAAAAAAAATATTTGTAATATTAATATTTTGCTGAATTAAAAAAAAAATGGTAATTAATTAAAATTTTCCATTAAATTTTAATTAAAAATTTTGAAATGAAATAATTTTTGAGAGCAGGTTGGTATTTATACGGCATAATGGTGGGGACTGATTAAAAAAAATGTGATTTACGAAAAAAATACATTATAATTTTTAAAAATAAATGTAATTAATATATATAAAAAGTTTTATTAAATATTAGTTAGGAGTGTTATGTGTATTTTATAGTTGTTAAATGAGAGAAGTAATTTAATAATAAGTAATTTTTAATAAGATATGGGTATTTTTTGCAAGTTTATTAATTTAATAGTGTTTGTAGTGTTATTATTTCAATAATTAAGTTTATAATTTAGTATTTATATTAATTTAATATTTATTGTTGTGTGAATAGTAATTTAATAAAATTTAGTTTACCACACCAAATAATTTAATACTGACTGGAGTGGGGATATTAAAAAAATTAAGGGGCCTATTACGATGGCGGTCGGAAAACCTCCCCGACCGCCATGGCAGCGGGAAAAGACTGCCCGCATGGATTGCGACATCACCGCCGGTCGAATTATGATGACCCTCGCTCGAAATCCAACCGCGGCGGTCTGTTTTGTATTATTAACAATTTTTACAATATCACATATATTGCTAATATTTTAATAAATCAAAGTTTAAACTTTTTTATATAATTGAGACATGTAAGTATAGTTTTATTTTTATACAATAATATAATACATTTTAATTAATAATAATAATATATAAAATATTAATATTAATAATTATTACATATCTTTTACTTAGTAATTTTCAACAATGTTTATTTTTATAATAAAAAAATGAGTACAATGTTCAATATATTGTTTACTGTTACTTTTCATTTTATGGAATTATAATATTAAATATTATGGGGCCCATTAGCATGTCGGGCGGATCGCCACCGCCCGCATGGCGGTCCTTCCGCCATCGAACGAATATTTCCCACCGCCAGATTAGGATGGCGGTGGGAACATGACTGCGTCCGCAAAGACCGTCCGCCCCCAGCAATCGTACTGATTGCCTGGCGGACGGTCCTGGGAGCCCAAAATGGTGGCGGTGCCTAGCAGGCACCGTCCACCAGATTAGGATGCAGGCAAACACTGGCCTTTCCATGGCGGCAATGCCGCCATGGAAAGGCATACGGAGTTCTGCTACGTGGCCTGTTGCGGCCCCCGGGGGGGTGGGGGGCTACACTTGGGGGGTACCTATGGTACCCCCCTACATTGCCATGCTCAAGGTGGCAGGCACCGCGCGGTTCCTGCCACGTTGTGCATCGCAATGCAAAACATTGTTGTTTAACATTGCGTACGGTGCTGCAGCCAGCAGCACCGTCCGCAATGTTAAACTACCAGGATGCGCCCGCCAGTGTGGCGGGCGCATCCTAATACGGCGGGCAGGACCGGCGCACCTATGGCGGACGGTCCCAGCTCCGCAGGGAGCAACAAACATGGTAAGTTTTTGAAAATTATTTAGGGGCCGATTATGATGGCGGGCGGATCGCCACCGTCCCCATGGCGGTGGCGATCCGCCCGCCATAATCGTCCGTCCGCCACCAAATTCCCCCCCCGCCATATTACTATGGCGGAGGGGACCCCGGCGGACGGAAAGACCGTCCGCATGTTTTCCGCCCGGTCGATCAGTCGACCGGGCGGAAAAGTGTTTAATATGGTGGCGGTGTCTGCGAGACACCGCCATCCATATTATGATGCCGGCGGAGATGAGCCTTTCCATGGCGGCGGCGCCGCCATGGAAAGGCTCGCGGTCTTGCTGTTGGGGGCCCGCTGCGGGCCCCAGGGTGTCAGGGGAGTGGGGGTGCACATGGGGGTACCTATGATACCCCCTGCATTTGCATGCACAAGGTGACAGGCACCGCGTAGTGCCTGCACATTGTGCATGCAAATGCACAACATGCATTTTTAACATTGCAGCGGGTGCTGCTTACAGCACCGCCCGCCGCAATGTTAAAAATGCGGGATGCCACCGCCACCGTGGCATCCTCATCACATGTGCGGGACCGCCGCACACATAGCGGGCGGTCCCATTTCCCGGGGCGATGGCGGGCGGACAAAGTCCGCCCGTCATCATAATCGGCCGCTTAATTGTGGGAGGGAAATAATGTTATGTTTCATTGTTGTTGTGTTTTATTTTCTCACATATATAATTAATGTGTGTAAATATATTATTGTTTAGTTTGAAAAATATATTACACACAGTAATTATAATTGTGAGGTAATAAATAATTTTTTTTTTTTGTATTGCTATGAAGTAAAAGGAAAGTATTGTCTATTTAATTTGTATGGATATTTTAAAGTAGGCTTTTTGCGATCATTCCTAGGTATTCCAGGCCTCTTGTACTAGGGTATAGTTTAACTTGCTGTTCAAGGTATTGGTACATTTGCCTAGTTTGTTTACAGGTTTTTGGTTTGAGTTGAGTGACAGATTGCTCCATTCGGAGTTCCTGATAGCTTTGTTCTTTTTGTAGAGATGTTATTAGTTTATGTACTGTAGGTCTGACTCTTCCTGTGGTTTGTTGAAAGGCATTATGCCAACCTTCAACAGCGTTATTGGTTTTGGCTTGTTGGTTAAGTGTGCTAGTATAGACGTTCCACCAGGGAATTTGAAATTTGGGTTGTCTCCTATGGCCTGATCTATGTAGTCTGCCCACCCAGGTGTCTTCGAAGTAGTCCAGGAGGGGACTTAATTGTTGCTCATGTTGTTGGTAAAAAGGGCTTTCTAGTAGAAGGTTATAATGTTCAGCAACATCTGTTACTGGTACATAGGCTAATGCAATTAGTTTTTTAATTTGGTATGCAAAAGATGTGTTAGTTGCATACTCTACACATAGGGGTCGATTCCGATCTCGCTCGGTATGCCCTCAAAGAGCCGCTCATAGGCTTACCTTCCGAACGACACGTTCCGGCAGGCGGTCCATCCGGGCAAGGAAGTACGATGCGCAAATGTGCTCAAAATCCGAACGAGCCGTACGCTCCGACCCCAGCTACAGTTCCTGTACGAGCCGGATCCGTAACCGCCTAATCGAGTCGCACGGAAGCAAATACACAGCAGTTTCCGGCCGGACAAGTACGATGCGCACTTCCTATGCGCCGAACGGGTCGCCACTTCCAGCACGTCACAGCATCTGGGAGAGCAGTATTACAGGCACGATTCGCGCAACAACACGATCCACTGCTACGAGACGGACCAACTAGCAACGGGTACGAGACGGAGCAACAATCAGCGTGTATGAGACGAAGACAGCATGAATCCCATTGCGCAGGTCATCCCAGTACTGTACATCTATGACCGGATCAGGAACAGACGCCTACGTCGGAGACGGTAAGTCAGACACCCACCACAGAAACAAACGACACGTACCCGCCATATTTCACACACACATAGGGATGTTGATATGCCGTACACTAGCAACAGCTCAACCATAGGGGCATGAAGCCCATCACTACCAGTACTCCTACCCATAATGGGCTGGATGCCTAGCACTACCACCAGTGCCCAGCCCATAGGGGCTGGATGCCTAGCACTACCAGTACCCCCTACTCATAGGGGCTGGATGACTATCACTACTACCATCCCCACTCACAGGGGGCTGGATGCACATCACTACCAGTACCCCCTACCCATAGGGGGCTGGATGCCTACCACTACCACCAGTGCCCAGCCCATAGGGGCTGGATGCCTAGCACTACCAGTACCCCCTACTCATAGGGGGATGGATGCCTACCACTACCAGTACCCCTACTCCCAGGATGCTGGATGACTATCACTACTACCATCCCCACTCATAGGGAGCTGGATGCACATCACTACCAGTACCCCCTACCCATAGGGGGCTGGATGCCTCCACTACCACCAGTGCCCAGCCCATAGGGGCTGGATGCCTAGCACTACCAGTACCCCCTACTCATAGGGGGCTGGATGCCTACCACTACCAGTACCCCCTACTCCCAGGATGCTGGATGACTATCACTACTACCATCCCCACTCATAGGGGGCTGGATGCACATCACTACCAGTACCCCCATTCATAGGGGGCTGGATGCCTAGCACTACCAGTACCTCCTACCCATAGCGGGCTGGATGCCTACCACTACCACCAGTGCCCAGCCCTTAGGGGCTGGATGCCAACCTGTACTAGCAGTACCCACACACAGGATGGGGGATGCATAACACTACCAGCATCCACACACATAGGGTGAGTGTGTAGGCAAAACACACCACCCCTACCATCATGGCAATAGTGGGTTTCCCGTGTCAAATGCCTACAACAGTGAATCTGACAGTGAACAGACAATGTACCTCCCATCACATGTGTGACCAAAAGCTGAGTGTGTGTTTCACTATTCAAGCATTACATGATCACTGTGGTAATGGGGTCTGGACCCCCACTCACCACAGTGACCAAAAGGCCAGTGTGGGGTGGGAAACCACAGCAGTCTATGCTCACTGTGGTAATGGGTTCTAAACCCCCCATCAGTACAGTGACCAAAATGTAAGTGTGGGGTTCAAAACTACAGCAGTCCATGATCATTGTGGAAATGGGGTCTAAACCCCCACTCACCACACTGAGCAAAATGTGAATGTGGGGTTTAAAAGTACAGCACATTTTGTACATTGTGGTAATGGGGTCTAAACCCCCACACACCACAGTGAGCTAAAGGTGAGTGTTGTCATGAAAAAAGTTGCAACTGACAAACAGCGGGCCGATTCCGATTTGGGCCGGAAATCTCTCCGACCGAGCCGGATCCGGAGAGATTTCCGACTGAGCCGGACTCCCGCAGTCCGACCGAGCGAGTACGATGCGGCCGTATGCTGCCCGACTCGATTCGGTCGGACTCCCATTGAAGTCAATGGGAGCCGGTCGTACAACGCGTACACGGGCTCCCATTGACTGAATGGGTTCGTTGCGAACAGGGGGGCCCCCTACAGTGGGTAGGCGTCGGTGCGACTCGCACCATCAATGCATGTTTAGGGGGGACCCTTGGGTCCCCCCTGTGTGCGACTCATGCGGCTACGCGTGCAGGGGGGTCCAACACGGACCCCCGAAGTCCGGCTCTGACAGCTCTTTGGAGCCGGACGCTACGAGTCGGTCGGGCTGTTCGAAGCGCGCATCGTACTTGCTCGGTCGGGTAACGTCTCCATTGCGTGGTGCGAGTCGTGTCCGTATGAGTCGGTCGGAGCGGTTCGGACCCGGGAACGAGTCGGTCGGCGATTTCGCGTACGCTCGCATCGTACTTGCTCGCGCGGATGACCGTACGAATCGGTCGGAAACTAGGCCTCCGAATCGGATCCGGTTAAGCCGAATCCGATTCGGTGCCCTACCGGCCGCGATCGGAATCGGCCCCAGCATGTATGATTCCTGGTCCCAAAACCACAAGCACGTTTGAGGCAAAGTAGTGGTTGTGTCCCATACAGACACAGATGTGGTGAGGCAAAGATTGCTGTGCAACAAAAACACCCTCTGCCATGTGCAGACAAGCATCGCCCATGGGGGCTGAGAATGCCTCCAGTGTCCAATTGGACAATGTCAGAAGTGGCCATCATAATGCAAACATACATACCTGAACAAACACATACAAACTAAGCATTCCGTGGATGCTGCAGCTGTTAGGTCACAAAGTCCCAGACCATGGCAGCTATGGGACATACCAAACATGATGAATGTGCACACTGATGAGGCAAGAGTCCCAGGGACAGTAGGGAAGAATCTCCAACCAACATCCACCCAATGGCCCACAAAACACATACCAATGCAGTGCTGCAGATGCACAGACACAGCCAGCCAGACTCCCACTGCATATCAAACACAACGTGTGTGTGTGTGTCAGTGTCCCCAGGCTACTACACAACACATGAGGGGGGCAGAACTGCAATCACACAGATGTGTACACAGTGACAAACTAAAGAAACATTAATTCGGCACACCTTTGTGGTCAATCACACATTGTTAGATGAGTGGGATCCCAACAGATCAATGTGACACAAGCTGGGCGGAACATCAACCAACACAGCAAGAGACACAACCACCACAGCACTACCCTCAGGGACCCCACAATGTGGTGACACTAGCATGCATAGTAATTTCCCTGTGATGACAAATGTAGATGTTGCACATACTGTGAAGCACAGTCACCTGTGCACACTGGGTCATGAGTCCTGACCAACAAACTGCCATCCCACAAACAGAAACCACAGGGCATGGCCTGTAATGCAAGGCCCAAATGGAGGTAGGGGCCTAGCTACAACACAACTCACATTTGGCCACTCCAAACACCACACACCTGGATCTGCACCAATGTGCATCAGTGAAGCCCACATGGACTGGTGACACTGCACATGCACCCATGACAATCCCAGGGGTGGGGTTGGGGATCTAAGGTACTCATCATTCATCACACGTGCCCAGTCAACAACCCTTGTGAATGTCTGACACACTGCACAGTATGCAGGACATGGCCATGAGCTGAAATGTACTAGAATCATTGGGATCCCTGCCACAGTCACACACCAATTAAGAACCCAAGGAGACCCATATTGAACACATGCTGACACCTTCCAACATTGCACCATTTTACCTGAGGAGTGGGAGCAGACACACACACATACACGTGTCACAATCACTGAAAGATACCACATAGTCATAACAACATGATGGCGGAAACACAAAATGGCCTTGGGGAATCCTGAATGTGTCCCATGTGCGTTTGCCCACATCCCAGGACCTCACAACAAACACACCTAGGGATGACACCCTAATGACCAGTAGTTAGCCATGTACCTACAGCCAAGAAAACCCTGTCCCAAGCTGTGGGATGAACACGGGACAACTCAGCAAGCACCACAAACTGGAACATCTGTAGGGAATACAGCCTGTGTAGAAAAAAGGAATGGAAGGGAACACACACAGACATGCTCACAGAACACACACCATGGGCTCAGGCAATGTCACGGAATAACACACTGCCATGAGGTGACTCCACTCCTGTGGAAGGTCAGCTGTGCCAAACGTTGTCTATGCAGGGCTCTGTCATGTCACCATAAAACTTGGTCACTGAGCCAACAATTACAACACAATGAAGGCTCTGGTCACATCAGCCTGTGTTTGGGAGTGTCCCTCAAGTCACCTGCACATACTCAATACACATGTATAGCAAGTTGCACTGATGACACAGTAGACTTCCACACCATTGATGCGCAAACCTGCATGTCCAGTGGAGATGGGCCCACAGTCAGGGAGATAGACAAATTTAACAATGTTGAGCCCAACAGATGTGCATGACTGTAAGCCACAAATGTCATCTGGCAAATGAAAGATGAAAATCCCTGTGCCAAATTTGGTAATCATGACACACTCAGATTGCTGCAAAGGATGACATGGATACAGACCACAATTGGACACATATCCCATGGGCCACATGGAGTCCATCACACCAACACTTCACTTTCCTGATCTCAACAACAGTATTACAAGAGCAAATGCATGATAATACTCATCAACATCATGTACATCAAAAGCAAAACCACTAGATACCAATAGAGGCTTTATTCAGCAATTGGAACTTTCAAACTGTGAAGTCCAAAGTAAACAAAGGCCAATGGCCAGTCCATTCACATAGTCCAAAAAGGGTGAAATGTGACAAATGTCACCCATTGCTTGCCTGCACTGCTACGGACAGGGGACATCCCCCCTTGGAGGGGCATACATATGGGCCGGCCAGGCACTGCAGGGACAGATCAGGGGATAGCAGAATGAGGCAGGGCAGGGGTGGTGGGTGCAGGAGTGTCACTGGCAACTGCAGTGGAGGTGTCTGATACAGTGGGTGCCGTCACCACTGCAGGGCTCAAGCCAGATGTGGTGGGTGCCGGCACTAATGCAGTGGGCAGGTCAGATGTAGTGGACGGGGTCTCCAGTGCAGTGCCCAAGTCAGATGGGGTGGATGTGGACTCCACTGCAGTGCCAATCTCCGAAGGAGTGGAATGGGGTGCAAATGAGGTGGCCAGGACAGAGGGGGGGACACAGTCTCCACACAAGTGGCAGGAACAGGCTGAGCGTGTGGGGTGGGGGTGGAAGTGCATGTGCCAGGGGGGAGGGCCTGATCATTTTGGGGATGTGGTATCGGTGTGTGTGGGAACCTGGGGCAGGGTGTGGCGGGGGAACCTGTGGAGTGGTGGCCTGGGGGCTGGAGGATGGAGACTGTGTGGTGGAACTGTGTGATTTTGGTGGGGTCTTGCTCTTCCTGGTCCGGGGGATTTGCATATGGGGGCCTCAGTGTTCCTGCGCCTGGGGGAGGGTGTCCGTGTGGCAGGGGAACTCCCTCTGTGCGTGGTGACTTCCTCTTCCCCTTGTGAGTAGGATCAGATGGATCTGTGGGGAAGAGGCCAAGGTCACAGAGGAAGAGCTTCTGGGAAGGGGGGTTGCAGGTGAGGCAAGGGAGGGGTTTTGGAGGGAGAGGTATCTGAGGACTGCGGAGTGCTCATGGATGCCTGTGTGTGTGTCTGGGCCAAATCCCCTGTGTGTGTGGTATCAGTCCCCTGAGTGTGTGTGCGTGTGCATTGGGATTTGGGCTTGCGTGTCCGTGTGCTGCTCATGTCTGTGGTGGTGCTTGCCTGTGCCGGTGTGTGTGTGTGTTAGACAGGTAGGGTAGTGGGGATTGGGGATGGGGCAGAGGTGGGAGGGGTGAGGGACTGTTGGAGGAGGGGCACTGCTGCTGTCAGTGAGGAGGCCATGGACTGATTGGTCCTCTGTAGGGCAGACATGTTAGATGAGATGCCCTCCATGAACGACACCAGTTGTGTCAACAGACTGGTGTGAGCATGGAGGACACTCAGCATCGATGTCTGCCCTACATGGAGCTGCTTAAGCAAGTCCACAGACTGATGATGCGTCCCAACTGCGGATCTTCCTGCAGTCCAGCCCCATCTGCAGGCCGTGGCCTCACCCTGACCACCCTCACACCACCCCTGCCCACACGGGTAGGACCTGCCCTGGCAGGCACAGGTGACACTGGGCCCCTGTCTGTGTTGGCACTGGTGTTGTTGTCCGTCAGCTCCTGGGTGCCCTGTATACCTGTGCCGTCGTTGTCCTGTTGCCTTGGTCTGGCTGTGTTGGCAGGGGTGATTGAGATGTTTGCAGGTGGTCCAGGAGTGGTGGCAGGGTGTGCTGATGTTGCAGCTGCTGGGGCTGGGAGTGAGGCCACACCGGAGGTGCCAGGTTGTTCATCCTCGTCCGAAGAGGACATAGAGGCATCCACACCGGGGAGGTCAGGGTCATCCAGAGTCTGGGGCTGGGATTCGTCTTCTGTTCTTGCTGGGTCCCCAGCATCCCCTGTGGGTGTAAGAGACACACAATGTATGTAATGTTTCTGCACACATCAACGGTTCACACACATTAGTTGCCACTGCACATCATGATGAGTGTATTTACATTCCATTGTCCTACATTGTCAGTGACGGGTGTCTATTTTGGTTTAGCACAATGTCATTTGATGCTTGAGCATTTTGATGGGCACGCAGGGCTGTGTGCATGAACATCTCATTTCATGATTGTTTGACTGTACATAGGCATTGCTACTCATGTGCCTGACACAGGTGTGTCCCTCCTCTCAACATTCGTACTTTAACAATGACATACATGCACTTCCACTTGCAATGTGTAGCACGTTTGGACGTTGTGTGCTGGCATTTGTGCTTGTATTTGTGAGTAACATTGTTGTGTCTGAACAACATGGTCACAGTACGGTATGGCTGCATTCACTGTGGAGATACTATTTTGTTGTGTGTGTCCCTAGTTCACATATCATTTCACACATTGGATGGTGTTATCCATAGCTGATGATGTTGGGGCAGAGTTCTGTGCGTGATGATGTCATTTATGTGGTCAATGTCCTCCATGGTAAGGGGTATTTACAACGGCAGATCGCAGATTATCCCATGCTCATGAGAGAGGGCCAGAGGTTTGTGTGTTTGACTTATGCTGCTGTGAGTTGTATGCCTACTCCTGCCCAGGCCAGGTTACTCCTTGTGTTGCAAGTGTCAATGACAGTGAGGGGAGTGTTGTGTGAGGGATGCAATCAACGCTGCACAATGTAGGAGTGGAATGCAGATCACCACAGTGCCTTGTGTAAATAACACCATGCTACGGTGTCAGCTATGTTGCTGTGGCCATTCCATTCACTATCATGTGTCACCTGTGAATGGTGTATATGTGGTTTGGGATGTGGCTTTTGGAATGTGCTATGCCTACTCCTCCCCAATTGTCATAGAGGGCACCCACCTTCACAACCAGGCCAGGGGGCACCCCTGCCACACTGCAGGCCCAGACAGTGAGAGGATACATACAGTTGCGATGGCTGTCAGTGTGAAGGAGTTTGAGGGGGCAAGTGCATTGGTGTGACTTGCAGCCAATTCATACGTCTGGCCAATGTGCCAGGCATCTCGCCTCGGCATTTACTTACTGTGTGAGTGGTCCCAAGGGGTGTATTTGTTCCTGCTGTGGAGGTGTGTGTATTTGCGGGATTGCTGGTATTTGGTGTACTTGCAGGCCCACCTTCTCCCACAGGGGCCAGCTAATTCCCCCTGTAGGATGCATTGCAGGGAGTCCAAGTTAAAGTTCTGGATGTCAGGCAGTGGTGTCCTGTTGTTTGTTGGAGCACAAGTCCCAGCAGGGCCTTGTGGTCCCCACAGTAGGGCCCAGTGTCAGCCATCTTGTCAGTACTTTCCCACTCCCTGTGGGGTGAGCATGGTTCAGGGTGGGCTTGATGGGCCATGTGGGAGGAGGAGTATTGGCTGTGACTACGACTCCCATCATGCTATCGGATACACCCAACTTCCCAGAATACCCAACCTTCCCTCCTGTGACTCAGCTTCCCTGTGAGGTAGTGTAACAGTGCTGTCAAGATGGCTGACAGTGGTGTCCTGGTGTTTGTATGAGCAGTACTCCCAACAGGGCCTTGTGCTCCCCACAGCAGAGCCCAGTGTCAGCCATCTTGGCAGTTCTTTTCCACTCCCTGTGCGGTGAGCTTGGTTCAGGGTGGGCTTGATGGGCCATGTGGGAGGAGGAGTATTGGCTGTGACTACGACTCCCATCATGCTATCGGATACACCCACCTTCCCAGAATACCCAACCTTCCCTCCTGTGACTCAGCTTCCCTGTGAGGTAGTGTAACAGTGCTGTCAGGATGGCTGAAAGTGGTGTCTTGGTGTTTGAGCAGTACTCCCAACAGGGCCTTGTGCTCCCCACAGCAGAGCCCAGTGTCAGCCATCTTGGCAGTTCTTTTCCACTCCCTGTGCGGTGAGCTTGGTTCAGGGTGGGCTTGATGGGCCATGTGGGAGGAGGAGTATTGGCTGTGACTACGACTCCCATCATGCTATCGGATACACCCACCTTCCCAGAATACCCAACCTTCTCTCCAGTGACTCAGCTTCCCTGTGAGGTAGTGTAACAGTGCTGTCAAGATGGCTGACAGTGGTGTCCTGGTGTTTGTATGAGCAGTACTCCCAACAGGGCCTTGTGCTCCCCACAGCAGAGCCCAGTGTCAGCCATCTTGGCAGTTCTTTTCCACTCCCTGTGCGGTGAGCTTGGTTCAGGGTGGGCTTGATGGGCCATGTGGGAGGAGGAGTATTGGCTGTGACTACGACTCCCATCATGCTATCGGATACACCCACCTTCCCAGAATACCCAACCTTCCCCCTGTGACTCAGCTTCCCTGTGAGGTAGTGTAACAGTGCTGTCAGGATGGCTGACAGTGGTGTCTTGGTGTTTGTATGAGCAGTACTCCCAACAGGGCCTTGTGCTCCCCACAGCAGAGCCCAGTGTCAGCCATCTTGGCAGTTCTTTTCCACTCCCTGTGCGGTGAGCTTGGTTCAGGGTGGGCTTGATGGGCCATGTGGGAGGAGGAGTATTGGCTGTGACTACGACTCCCATCATGCTATCTGATACACCCACCTTCCCAGAATACCCAACCTTCCCTCCTGTGACTCAGCTTCCCTGTGAGGTAGTGTAACAGTGCTGTCAAGATGGCTGACAGTGGTGTCCTGGTGTTTGTATGAGCAGTACTCCCAACAGGGCCTTGTGCTCCCCACAGCAGAGCCCAGCGTCAGCCATCTTGGCAGTACTTTCCCACTCCCTGTGAGGTGAACATAGTTCAGGGTGGACTTGATGGACCATGTGTGAGGGGGTCTGGTGTCTGTGACTACAACTCCCATCAAGCTTTTGGCTACACCTACCCTCCCAGCATCCCTGACCTTCCTTCCTGTGACTCAGCTTCCCTGTGAGGTGGTGTAACAGTGCTGGCAAGATGGCTGACAGTGTTTGTTGGTGTTTAGGGCCAATGCCTTGCTGTATTTGTTGTTAGGTTTTTACATGTTATGACCTAGTTCTATATTACTCTGAGATAGCAGCTGTTGCGTTTGTGTAACTGGCATACACATCACAGAATTACATTTTTTCGGGCTTAATTTGGATTTGCTGACGCTACTTGTTTTCAATGTCCCCTTGGCAGTGATGTGTGTGTGTTGCCACACAAATATTGACTGGATTGGTTGTGTACTCACCAGGCTCTGGTATTCCTGTTAATCCATGGATGCCCTCCGGTGGGAGTATGGCCCGCACTTTCTCCTCCCAGGACGTGAAGTATGTTGGTTTTGGAGGAGGGCCACTGCCAGTGCGCTGGCTCAAGGCATGGTCTCTGCCTATGAGCTTCTTGACCCTCCTGCGCTTATCATAATACCTTCTTCTGGATGTCATCCTTTGTGCACAGGCAAGGTGCTTGTGCGTTCACCTTGTCGACGATAATCTCCCACATCTTTGTTTTCTGTGACATGGGGGTCTGTTGGACCAAGGTTCCAAATAAATGTGGCTCTACTCGGAGTATTTAATCAACCAAGACTACCAACTCACTATCTGTGAACTTTGGATTCTTCTTTGGGGGCATGGTGCTGGGTGGTTGTGGTGGTTGATGTGTGTGTGAGGGTGTAAGTGAGGGTGAGTGGGTGTCAGTTTCTCTTGCTTGTTGTGAGTGTGTTTAGGAGGTGGTAATGGTGTGGATGTTGTGTGGTGGGTGAGGTGTGAGTGTTGCTCAGAGTGCAGTGTAGTTGTCTCCTCTGCTGTCATGTGTTTGAAAATAGCAAAGGATCATGGGAGTGGATTTGGGCCTTTATGTAGGTGGAGTTGTGGGTGTGTCTTAGTTCTATGTTTTTTTATTTTTTTATTTATTGGCTTTTTCATTGCTTGTTTGGTCCTTTTTTGGTCTTTTTTCCTTAGGTTTTGGTGGGCGTGATGGAGACGTTCATTTGACCGGGACGGACGCTGCCAGTGGCTCTTGCGGGGTAATCCGAGTCTGTCACACTGACAGGGTCATCCAGAGTCTGGGGCTGGGATTCGTCTTCTGTTCTTGCTGGGTCCCCAGCATCCCCTGTGGGTGTAAGAGACACACAATGTATGTAATGTTTCTGCACACATCAACGGTTCACACACATTAGTTGCCACTGCACATCATGATGAGTGTATTTACATTCCATTGTCCTACATTGTCAGTGACGGGTGTCTATTTTGGTTTAGCACAATGTCATTTGATGCTTGAGCATTTTGATGGGCACGCAGGGCTGTGTGCATGAACATCTCATTTCATGATTGTTTGACTGTACATAGGCATTGCTACTCATGTGCCTGACACAGGTGTGTCCCTCCTCTCAACATTCGTACTTTAACAATGACATACATGCACTTCCACTTGCAATGTGTAGCACGTTTGGACGTTGTGTGCTGGCATTTGTGCTTGTATTTGTGAGTAACATTGTTGTGTCTGAACAACATGGTCACAGTACGGTATGGCTGCATTCACTGTGGAGATACTATTTTGTTGTGTGTGTCCCTAGTTCACATATCATTTCACACATTGGATGGTGTTATCCATAGCTGATGATGTTGGGGCAGAGTTCTGTGCGTGATGATGTCATTTATGTGGTCAATGTCCTCCATGGTAAGGGGTATTTACAACGGCAGATCGCAGATTATCCCATGCTCATGAGAGAGGGCCAGAGGTTTGTGTGTTTGACTTATGCTGCTGTGAGTTGTATGCCTACTCCTGCCCAGGCCAGGTTACTCCTTGTGTTGCAAGTGTCAATGACAGTGAGGGGAGTGTTGTGTGAGGGATGCAATCAACGCTGCACAATGTAGGAGTGGAATGCAGATCACCACAGTGCCTTGTGTAAATAACACCATGCTACGGTGTCAGCTATGTTGCTGTGGCCATTCCATTCACTATCATGTGTCACCTGTGAATGGTGTATATGTGGTTTGGGATGTGGCTTTTGGAATGTGCTATGCCTACTCCTCCCCAATTGTCATAGAGGGCACCCACCTTCACAACCAGGCCAGGGGCACCCTGCCACACTGCAGGCCCAGACAGTGAGAGGATACATACAGTTGCGATGGCTGTCAGTGTGAAGGAGTTTGAGGGGGCAAGTGCATTGGTGTGACTTGCAGCCAATTCATACGTCTGGCCAATGTGCCAGGCATCTCGCCTCGGCATTTACTTACTGTGTGAGTGGTCCCAAGGGGTGTATTTGTTCCTGCTGTGGAGGTGTGTGTATTTGCGGGATTGCTGGTATTTGGTGTACTTGCAGGCCCACCTTCTCCCACAGGGGCCAGCTAATTCCCCCTGTAGGATGCATTGCAGGGAGTCCAAGTTAAAGTTCTGGATGTCAGGCAGTGGTGTCCTGTTGTTTGTTGGAGCACAAGTCCCAGCAGGGCCTTGTGGTCCCCACAGTAGGGCCCAGTGTCAGCCATCTTGTCAGTACTTTCCCACTCCCTGTGGGGTGAGCATGGTTCAGGGTGGGCTTGATGGGCCATGTGGGAGGAGGAGTATTGGCTGTGACTACGACTCCCATCATGCTATCGGATACACCCAACTTCCCAGAATACCCAACCTTCCCTCCTGTGACTCAGCTTCCCTGTGAGGTAGTGTAACAGTGCTGTCAAGATGGCTGACAGTGGTGTCCTGGTGTTTGTATGAGCAGTACTCCCAACAGGGCCTTGTGCTCCCCACAGCAGAGCCCAGTGTCAGCCATCTTGGCAGTTCTTTTCCACTCCCTGTGCGGTGAGCTTGGTTCAGGGTGGGCTTGATGGGCCATGTGGGAGGAGGAGTATTGGCTGTGACTACGACTCCCATCATGCTATCGGATACACCCACCTTCCCAGAATACCCAACCTTCCCTCCTGTGACTCAGCTTCCCTGTGAGGTAGTGTAACAGTGCTGTCAGGATGGCTGAAAGTGGTGTCTTGGTGTTTGAGCAGTACTCCCAACAGGGCCTTGTGCTCCCCACAGCAGAGCCCAGTGTCAGCCATCTTGGCAGTTCTTTTCCACTCCCTGTGCGGTGAGCTTGGTTCAGGGTGGGCTTGATGGGCCATGTGGGAGGAGGAGTATTGGCTGTGACTACGACTCCCATCATGCTATCGGATACACCCACCTTCCCAGAATACCCAACCTTCTCTCCAGTGACTCAGCTTCCTGTGAGGTAGTGTAACAGTGCTGTCAAGATGGCTGACAGTGGTGTCCTGGTGTTTGTATGAGCAGTACTCCCAACAGGGCCTTGTGCTCCCCACAGCAGAGCCCAGTGTCAGCCATCTTGGCAGTTCTTTTCCACTCCCTGTGCGGTGAGCTTGGTTCAGGGTGGGCTTGATGGGCCATGTGGGAGGAGGAGTATTGGCTGTGACTAGGACTCCCATCATGCTATCGGATACACCCACCTTCCCAGAATACCCAACCTTCCCCCTGTGACTCAGCTTCCCTGTGAGGTAGTGTAACAGTGCTGTCAGGATGGCTGACAGTGGTGTCTTGGTGTTTGTATGAGCAGTACTCCCAACAGGGCCTTGTGCTCCCCACAGCAGAGCCCAGTGTCAGCCATCTTGGCAGTTCTTTTCCACTCCCTGTGCGGTGAGCTTGGTTCAGGGTGGGCTTGATGGGCCATGTGGGAGGAGGAGTATTGGCTGTGACTACGACTCCCATCATGCTATCTGATACACCCACCTTCCCAGAATACCCAACCTTCCCTCCTGTGACTCAGCTTCCCTGTGAGGTAGTGTAACAGTGCTGTCAAGATGGCTGACAGTGGTGTCCTGGTGTTTGTATGAGCAGTACTCCCAACAGGGCCTTGTGCTCCCCACAGCAGAGCCCAGCGTCAGCCATCTTGGCAGTACTTTCCCACTCCCTGTGAGGTGAACATAGTTCAGGGTGGACTTGATGGACCATGTGTGAGGGGGTCTGGTGTCTGTGACTACAACTCCCATCAAGCTTTTGGCTACACCTACCCTCCCAGCATCCCTGACCTTCCTTCCTGTGACTCAGCTTCCCTGTGAGGTGGTGTAACAGTGCTGGCAAGATGGCTGACAGTGTTTGTTGGTGTTTAGGGCCAATGCCTTGCTGTATTTGTTGTTAGGTTTTTACATGTTATGACCTAGTTCTATATTACTCTGAGATAGCAGCTGTTGCGTTTGTGTAACTGGCATACACATCACAGAATTACATTTTTTCGGGCTTAATTTGGATTTGCTGACGCTACTTGTTTTCAATGTCCCCTTGGCAGTGATGTGTGTGTGTTGCCACACAAATATTGACTGGATTGGTTGTGTACTCACCAGGCTCTGGTATTCCTGTTAATCCATGGATGCCCTCCGGTGGGAGTATGGCCCGCACTTTCTCCTCCCAGGACGTGAAGTATGTTGGTTTTGGAGGAGGGCCACTGCCAGTGCGCTGGCTCAAGGCATGGTCTCTGCCTATGAGCTTCTTGACCCTCCTGCGCTTATCATAATACCTTCTTCTGGATGTCATCCTTTGTGCACAGGCAAGGTGCTTGTGCGTTCACCTTGTCGACGATAATCTCCCACATCTTTGTTTTCTGTGACATGGGGGTCTGTTGGACCAAGGTTCCAAATAAATGTGGCTCTACTCGGAGTATTTAATCAACCAAGACTACCAACTCACTATCTGTGAACTTTGGATTCTTCTTTGGGGGCATGGTGCTGGGTGGTTGTGGTGGTTGATGTGTGTGTGAGGGTGTAAGTGAGGGTGAGTGGGTGTCAGTTTCTCTTGCTTGTTGTGAGTGTGTTTAGGAGGTGGTAATGGTGTGGATGTTGTGTGGTGGGTGAGGTGTGAGTGTTGCTCAGAGTGCAGTGTAGTTGTCTCCTCTGCTGTCATGTGTTTGAAAATAGCAAAGGATCATGGGAGTGGATTTGGGCCTTTATGTAGGTGGAGTTGTGGGTGTGTCTTAGTTCTATGTTTTTTTATTTTTTTATTTATTGGCTTTTTCATTGCTTGTTTGGTCCTTTTTTGGTCTTTTTTCCTTAGGTTTTGGTGGGCGTGATGGAGACGTTCATTTGACCGGGACGGACGCTGCCAGTGGCTCTTGCGGGGTAATCCGAGTCTGTCACACTGACATTCTGCTGTGTTTCTTCGTTGGCGAACGAGTTGGATGCAAAGGAGTCTACTGTTTGGTAGTCACTGTTTTCTGTACGTCTCGGTCTTCCGGATTGTGCTCCGTGCGAGTCGGTCTCGTTTTACACGCATTGCATCGTATTACGCGGGTCGTACAGCGTGGGTCCGTGTCGGTCGCGTCCATTCCTGATGCGTGTCTGTGGGTACGGTTCCAGGTCCGTTTACTGGCGAATCACTGTTTCCCGTACGGTTCGGTCGGGCGGCTTGTGTTCCATACGAGTCGGTTGTAATTCACACGCATTGCATCGTACTGCGCGGGTCGTACGGCGCCGGAACGTGTTGGTCGGTCTCCATTCCAGGTCCGTGTCGGTCGGTACGGTTTCCGACCCGGATCAGAATCGGCCTCTGAGTGTAGATTTTTGTAGGTGCCTCCATAGGCATTGATTAAAATGGTAATAACACCCTTGAATTGAGGTATGGGGGTATGTTTTGAGTATAGCGTTTATCATAGATTGTTCAAAATCTATAATTATTTTCTGAGGAAAATAATTATTTGTCTCTTGTTTTATTTTATTTAGCATTTCTATATAGGTTGCATTGTGTTTGTTGGGCAGCAAGGCGTAAATAAAGGGAATGTTACAATTTTGATGTAGGGCATGGATAGTATAGAGTTGGAAGAATGGTTTGGGACATATTGTGAAAGTCCCATCCATCATCCATATCTCAGCTTGTTGAAGTCTTACTAAATTGTTTGCTGTACCAAACATTATTCTCTTTTCATTGCATTTATTATCATAGAGAATAAAGGGTTCTTTATTGAAAGTAATAGCTAATTCTGGTGGAATTATTTCTTCATCAAAAGTTTTAGGAGTTGGTGTGGGAGTTGTTGTAGCCCTTTTTGTGCGTGCTATGGTTCTTTTTAATGAAGCTATGGATGGCATTTGTCCAGTTGCTTCTTTGGGGACTCTAGGCAGCTGTTCTTTTAGAATTGCACTGGTGGGTCTTTGTGAACTTGTGCTAGCCTCTTTGATGTTTTCAAGTGCACCTCTAACTTCAATTTCTGTAATATTTGGGGAATATTATGTTCCCTGGTGTACATTACAGTTGTTTCTCGGGTAGTACCATGACCGTAACATTTATTAGAATAATATTTAGAACATTTCCAATTGACTTTTAAGCCAGTTTGTTTCTTCTGGGTGTAGATATACCCCATGTAACATAATAACATTTTTCCTTTCTGGGATGTTATAAATTGTGCTCCTTCTGTCATTTTGATGGTGAAAATTCTATAATAAATGTATATAAGAATTATTAAAAATATTGTTATATATGTTAATGTTTTAAAAAATACATTTTTTCACAATATACTTACAAAGTTGGTATGTAGATGCTTGAAAATTATGATGTTGCTTCTTTCTGTGTGGAATCTTCTTAAGTAGTTTATTTTCCTGGAAAAAATGAAAGTAGATTTTATTATTTGTTTTACAACTTTTTTATATGGGGTGGGGTGGTGTTTGGGATGGATTTTGGGTTTGGGTGGGTGTTTTACAGGTTTATTTAATGCATTTTGAACAATACTTACTTTATTAGATGGATTGTTTTAGGGTGTCCTCTGTAATTTTGTTGTTTTGTTTAGAGTTGTCTGTAGTGGAAATATAAAATAGAACAAAGATATAAATTAGTTATTTGAGTATGAACGTTATTATTTAGAGAACATTAGTTTAACTGTTTTTTAGGATATTTTAATTTACTTACTTTTAGTAGATTTATAGAGGTTTTGGTTTGATGATGTTATTGCTTCAGGTACAAAACCAGCAGAGTTTCTCCTTCTTTAGGTTTGTTGGTTTGAGGTGTAAAATAAGAGTCAGATTTGTTGGTTTATATAGGGTTTATTAAATTGTTAGTTTAATTTCATTGGTAGGTTTTAAACTTGTGTGATTTTATTGGTTAATGTTTATTGTTTTAATTGTTTTGGAAGTTGTTTTCCTTATATGGAAAATGCTAATTAAGAGTCAGTTATTTTTTTTTCTCTTCTTATGTTTAAAATTATTGAATTATGTGTTATAATATATATGAAATGCAAGACAATGATTTTATATGATGAAAGTTTATATATATAAATGTGGTTAATAGTGTATTTTATAATTTATTTTTTAGTTATCTATTTATTCTTTGAAATAAATATGTGTTTAATTTAATTTGATATGTAATGTATGTTTATGTATTTATTTGTATTTATGGTGTTTAATTTTGTATGGTTTCTCAAGTTTTGTATAGTCGCTAATTTTAAAATTATGATATTTTAGCTGTCGATATGTTTGTGGTCGATAATTTAGACATAGGGGCCGATTCCGATCTCGGCCGGTAGGGCACCGAATCGGATTCGGCTTAACCGGATCTGATTCGGAGCCCTCCTTCCCGACCGATTCGTACGTGCGTCCGGGCGAACGAGTACGATGCGAGCGCACGCGAAATCGCCGACCGACTCGTTCGCGGGTCCGAAGCGCTCCGACCGACTCGCACGGACACGACTCGCACCGCGCAATGGAGATGTTCCCCGGCCGGGCAAGTACGATGCGCGCCTCGAGCAGTCCGACCGACTCGCGCCGTCCGGCTCGAAAGAGCAGTCGGAGCCGGACTTTGGGGGTCCGTGTCGGACCCCGCTGTACGCGTAGCCGCGCGAGTCGCACACAGGGCGTACCCATGGGTCCCCCCTACCTGTGCATGTCCTCCGCGAGTCGCATGGACGCGTACCCGCTGTAGGGGGCGCCCTTGTTCGCCTCGCACCCATTGAGTCAATGGGAGCCCGCGTACGCGTTGTACGACCGGCTCCCATTGACTTCAATGGGAGTCCGACCGAATCGAGTCCGATAGCATGCGAACGCATCGTACTCGTTCGGTCGGACTGCTAGAGTCCGATTCGGTCGGAAATCTCTCCGGGTCCGGCTCGGTCGGAGTGATTTCCGGCCTGAATCAGAATTGGCCCCATAGTGTATGTATTTAAACAATGTCCGATATTTTTGAAAACGATAATAATGTGCACGATATTTTTGATGTCGATATTTTTGAAGAGCAATATTATGGTTTCAACATTTTTTTCTTTTTTTTTAAATAAGTATATAGTGTTGATATTATTGCTGTCGATAATTTTGTGTCGAAATAAATGTAAGTTGATAATGTGTCTGTCGAAAATATGTCAGTGATTCAGGAAAATGACTGGCCAATAATTCCTCCCAAGTGAACTGCCACCCTAGGCCGAGCAAAGGACAACTGTGCACTTTACTTGTGAAACCTGTAAAGCATGTGCACTGTGGCATAGCAAGGGTGGCACGGGCCCCAGCCCAATCAAGGATAATGCCCTCCCCCCACCTTGTTGGGTAGTGAAACACATCTATAATTGGGATGCCAGCCCATCACTCCTCAGCTGCATCCCAGAAGAACAAAACAAATACTTTCAGGGCACACACCCATAACCACATTGCAAAGAACAGATATATTTCGCTTTATTTATTTAGAGGTTTCATACAATGCAGACGAGACCCAAATGTGTGACATTTTAGGAAAGAAGAGTTTTGTTATTGTTCTCTCTCCCTCTCCCATAAATATATATGAGGGAGAGAGATATCCCGTAGCTTATGGTTGGCATCTGTGTGCATATTTATTTCCAAGGTAATCTAACCTTCTGGTTAGATTAAGAAACCAGCTGTACATACAGCAGGTCTAGAAGAGACAAGTGTTGGGCAAATATAATGTGCTCGACCTCATGGTCACAGGTTCAATTCCCGGTGGGTCCACTCAGCCTTTCATCCTTTCTGAGGTCGATAAAAGGAGTACCATTGAGTTGGGTAATGATAAACATATGTTATTCAGCACCCAGATGCCCGCTTCGGGGTGAACGTGCCCTTTACAAGTAGACGTTATGTTATAATGTTGTTTAAGACCCTTCTATGCTGTGATAAATGAAAGTTCAAAGTGATGTTACAAAATCCATTAGGAATAAGGACATCATGCACTATCAGGGTGGTATTTAAAAATGAAAAAAACCAGTACTGATGATGCATGATTTGGGCCTGATTTACAGTTTGAGCCGATAGACTACTGCGTCACAAACCTGACAGATAGCCTGTCCGCCTCATTACAAGTGCATTATATCCGATGGGGCTTGTAATAAGGTAGAAGGAATATCCGTCACCTTTCAGACTGAGTAACCTGTCCTTCAAACTCTAAATCAGGCCTTAAGTCCTGTAGTGGGAAGAACATGTTGGGTGTCAGTAGCTTTGTTACATGTTTTATTGTCTTTAAGAGAAATGAACTGTGAAATGGAATTGCTGGGGAAGTGCTACTTTCTTAATCTAACAAGGTTATAAGTATGTGTGCATATATGGTCCATTAACACAAATTATTTTAGCCAGCTGTTTTAACAAACACACATTGACACATTTATTACTACAGTGTAAAGTCCAGACTCCGTTTTATTACCACAGTGGAGCAAAACTGACATAGAAAAGCACAGTTTACTGCAGCACAGATTGCACATTACAATTACTTTACACATGAAAGCAACTTTCCTAATAGTCACAAAGCTGCTTCATTGAGATTTTATCTTACTGCACAAATTTAACCCCTTGCATCCTAGATTTGCTTGAAGTCTTTTTAACCCTATTAGTGCCCATTGAAAATCCTTCAGTGCCAAGCCATTTAATTACTTTTTGAAGTGCTTTGCTTTAACATGCTGTAGTTTGTGTAATTATGTTTATAATGTAGGGAAACTATATATTTTTGGTTTCAGTACTTCTTGTACTATCAATTTATATATAAAACATGCATTTATAAAACACCCTGAAGTCACATGACACAATTCAAGATGGCCGACATGTGACTGTGAAAATGATACGTGTAAATGAACCCGTTGGTAGGGTAATAAAAAAAATAGTGTTTGCCAAATGCAGATACACAGAAATATTTATTATTTTGATTTCCTTTTAGTTTTTTGTGTTTTTTATGGATATCTATCATTCTATGACATAGATATAAGGCAGATACATTTTTCACGTTTCTATTCTTGTGCAGAATCTAAAGTTATAAGAATAGCAGAATTGATTCTCAGTAGTAAAATGGATGTTTCAGAGACATCTGTTAGTAAAGACACGAAAATACATATTTTTGCTGCTTTTGACAGCACTTTACGTACTACAAAATGGCCGACATGCTGTTTCATCTGTTGCTGTTTTTCATATAATGCTCTCAGTCTTGTTATTGGAGATATGTTCAACCTCTCAAAATGTATTTTCTGACTTTCATGCACAGTAGTGATGCATATTTTGTGAATAGGTGGTAGTGATTTCAGGCATAGTCTCTTGAAGGTCGCAGTCCTTGACCTTCGACCCTAAATGGTAGCTCCTGGAAGTGTGCAAAGGATGTAGCTTTGTAACAGTGAAGTTGTTTATGCACAGTGAGGTATCATTGGAAAAGTCATTGTTTGAACTCACAGGTCAACTAGTCAAATGTTTTAAGAGGTTAAAAAACCGTGACCTTTGACCCCTAAATATACATATTTTTAACCTTTTTTTAGTTTTTATTCTGTTACCCTTGGATCAATTTCAGCAAGTGTGGTATTATCGGACTTGTTAAGAAAAGTAAACAAAATGTCTTTGTTCAAATTGTTGGAGAGGTCATAATATTTGATTCTGCCCTCTATTTGCACTTATTGTAAGTGTTTCAAGGTGTTTATTCCATTATGGCTAGATCATTTTTACGGGTATTGCAGTGTTTGAATCATCAGGATAAGTGCTTACATTTTCCTTGGTTAAATTGGTATTGGGATTCATGTGGTTTGACCTTTGACCTCTATTTTCACTTTTCTAAGTGTTTCATGGTCATTAGTCCATTACTGTAAGATCATTTGTTACAAGTGAGGCATTATTGGAATTGTGATGATGAGTACTTACATCCTACTTAGTTATTGTGTTGGAGGAGTTTATGCTTTTTGACCTTTGACCTCTAATTATACTTGTTTAGGTGTTTCAAGGTCGTTATTGCACTACCCTTGGATCATTTGTTACTAGTGTTGCATTATTGTAATTGTCTTGAAAAATACTTGCATTTTCATTGGTTTCATTGGTGTTGGGGATCATGTCTGTTGACCTTTGACCTCGAATTTCACTATTCTAAGTCTTTCAAGGTCATTTATCCATTACGGTTGGATCTTTCCTGTCCCTATGACCCCCTACACCTCTACTTACCTCTGCTGTCATTGGTCTCCCTCCTGCAACCTCCGGAGCGACGCCTAAAGCCGGTTTGTCAAAAGAAGAAACTCCATTGAGAAGCATTAGCCGCCCGACACTGAAGTGGTACCCTACACCTGATTCCCACTGTGCCACTGGGGGTGTATGTTTGGTGCTGCTTTGTGCCCCCGTGCTTGTGCTAACCCCCAAAGCTTAGCTCCTGCAACCGATCTACTTACCTGTAAGCAGTGTGGCTACAGGCACCACCAGTCTCCATTGAAACACATTGGGCTGAACTTCGACTTTGACCTCTGCACCCAGCTCCCCCTGTGCCACTGGTGGTGCAGTTTTGGTACTCACCTGACCCTTTGCCTTTGCTGACCTTTGTTCCCGAAGACTGGAACTGTAAGTGTGGTACTTACATGTTTAACCGCGATATTGTTTTCCCATAGGATAACACTGAACTGCTCTGAAAATATTCTAAGTGTCTATTTTTGAAAGTGAAAAGTATTTTTATTTTAAAAAATCTGATTGTGAAGATCTAATTCTTAAAATAAAATACAAAGTAGATTTTTCTAAATTGGTGGGGATCTCCTTTTTGAGTCATGTGTCTTTTAAATAAATGTCTTACACTCCTCTGTGTTAGACCTAAGGCTCCTCGCCCACACTACCACTAATAGAGAATTTTGGGTTTTACATTGAGCCCTGTACACTTTTAGGGAACCCCTGGACTCTGTGCATGGTTTTACCACCTGGTGGCAATATCATAAACGGAGCCAGCTTCCTACGCTTTTTCACATAATTCACTTTAAGAACTCCTCACTTTGCAGTCAGAGAAAGAATTGTAAACACCAATGCTGAAGCAATTTGTCAGAAGACATAGCCAGATATTTGACCTCTGCATGTGAAACACCCTTGATGGAGCAGGGTTTTGCTAAATAATGGATAATGTAGATAGTGTGGATTATTAACAAAATGGTGTGAAAATTAAAAGTGTAAGCTAATAAGGGGAGAAATTGCGCAAATGCGTGCTGGAAAGAAATCAGTATTTCCAGTGCTTTTCTAGTAGGCCGCAAATGTGAATGAATAATGCAGAAATAGCAGCCAAAGAAAATAATAATAGAAGCTATAAGTTTAAAAGAGACATGATATTTTCCTTTTCCACTAACTGTTTGAAAATATACATAACGTAGAGAGAAATGCAAAGAAGCATTAATAATGTAGTTTTGTAAAGTGACAATGATAATCACATGGGTATTTGTTTTTCCTAGAGCACATTTTACTGTTCTGCAGAGAAGGCCTCAAGAGTCTTTTTAGGTTTTAATTTGTTTTCTGAAATGTAGGCTGCAAAGAAATGTATTTTGTCCTTTGTGAGTTCCTGAATGGCCAAGGCTGTGTGGAGGAAGTAATGAACGTTATTACTGGAATTTCCTTGCCAAATGGAGTATGTGGACACTTGTGCTACGAGTTTGATACATTAGCGGGTTGGAGAAATGTGCAAGCCGCGGAAGAGATTATCGGAGTTTCCTCTGTTGAAGGACAATGACGAAATCTCTCTAAAGACAAAGGAACTGTTGAAAAGTTAGGTACACTGGAAGTGGGGTGATCAGACACCCCCTGGCCTAGTCCAATGGGATTTGAGTATTTTTCGTGTATTGACACATGAGGGGTTGGATCTTTGGTGAATTAGGGTATAATTATTAGTGTTAGAAATTATAGTTAGGGCAGGCTTGATTTTGACTTTGCAAGAGGAGAGAGCCGTGTTGCTGTTTCCTAACTTAACTGGCTGGCTGCTCTGCTGATCCTGACTCTTTGACTTTGCTCCTCATACCTTCTTGAGGGTGCCCAAGCTTACTCTTCCGGCCGGAGAGTAGCTTTTCAGACTTCTAGCGTTTTGTGCTATAGGTTCGTATGATATTCTGAATTTGCATTAATCTTATTTTGCAAATGTTCTCTACCTTTGTCTCTTCACCTATCCACTCTCTTGTGCCCCTTTCCGCTGCACAGTTTTTGGTAGCAGACTTGATAGTTTTATTGATTAAATTGGCAATTGATTAGGACAGAATTAATAATTTTGGTTATTAATATTTCGTATTCTTATTATTTGTTGTGGTCCGTCGTTGACCTTAAGAGAGACGGGTCCGAAGTGGCCTAAGATCCCAGGATGATGATATTAGCCTAATGGGCAAGTCCTAGGGGCCGATTCCGATCTCGGTCGGAGACGCACCTAACACCATTCGGTCGGGAAAAAAGCCATGCGAATGCCTGTTTCCCGACCGATCCGCACATTATTCCGAACGAGCAAGTACGATGCGCACTACAGCATAGATTCCGACCCAGTCGTACTCACCCAATCCAGGTCCTGTTCCCCGACCGAGCCGGATCCGGAATCGTAGAATCGAGCCGCACGGAAGCAAAATGCAGCCCCGTCCGGCCGGACAAGTACGATGCGCATCCCGTACGCGCCGAACCCGTCGCTACGCACGGCACGTCAAAGCATCCGGGCAAGGCGCACATAAGCTCCGATTCGCGCCACAACACGATCCACGGCTACGAGACGAACACGCCAGCGACGAGGACGAGGCGAAGCAAAGAGAAAGACGAACGAGACGAACCAACCATGAATCCCTTCGTACCGATCCTACCAATATTCTACCTCTATTACCGGAACAGGCACGGACGCGTACGGTGCAGAAGGTAAGTCAGACACCAACAACAAAAACAAACTACACGTACCCGACACATCACACACAGAGGGATGCAGAAATACCTACACCAGCAACAGCAGCACCATAGGGGCGGGATGGCCCTCACCAATGCCACACATACACATAGAGGCCTGTATGTCTACCACTACTACCACCCTTACCCAGGGGGTGCCAGATGCCTACCACTACTACCACCTCTACCCATGGGGGGCTGGATGCCTGTCACTACTACCACCCTTACCCAGGGGGTGCCAGATGCCTACCACTACTACCACCTCTACCCATGGGGTGCCAGATGCCTGTCACTACTACCACCTCTACCCATGGGGGGCTGGATGCCTACCACTACTACCACCTCTACCCATGGGGGACAGGATGCCTACCACTACTACCACCCCTACCCATGTGGGCCTGAATGCCTACCACTACTACCACCCTTACCCAGGGGTGCCAGATGCCTACCACTACTACCACCTCTACCCATGGGGAGCTGGATGCCTGTCACTACTACCACCCTTACCCAGGGGTGCCAGATGCCTACCACTACTACCACCTCTACCCATGGGGTGCCAGATGCCTGTCACTACTACCACCTCTACCCATGGGGTGCCGGATGCCTGTCACTACTACCACCCTTACCCAGGGGGTGCCAGATGCCTACCACTACTACCACCTCCACCCATGGGGGGCTGGATGCCTGTCACTACTACCACCCTTACCCAGGGGGTACCAGATGCCTACCACTACTACCACCTCTACCCATGGGGTGCTGGATGCCTGTCACTACTACCACCCTTACCCAGGGGGTGCCAGATGCCTACCACTACTACCACCTCTACCCATGGGGGGCTGGATGCCTACCACCAACACCACCCCCACTCATAGGATGGACAATGCATGACACAACCAGCACACCACAACCTAGGGAATGCAAGAAAAAGACATCCCCCCAACACCATGACAAGCGTGTGTATACTGCGTCAAATGGCTACAACACTGAACATGACTTTGACCATACAATGTGACCCCCTATCACATGTGCCACACATATATGTGTGTGGCCCCCACAATGCAAGCAGACCATGACCATTGTGGCAATGGGGTCCAAAACCCCATCATCACAGTGACCAAAAGGTAAGTGTGGGGTCCATAGCTGAAGCACATCTTGAACATTGTGGCAATGGGGTCCAAACCCCCATCATCACAGTGACCAAAATGTAAGTGTGGGGGCCCATAGCTGAAGCACAATCAGAACATTGTGGCAATGGGGTCTAAACCCCCATCATCACAGTGACCAAAAGGTAAGTGTGGGGTCCATGGCTGAAGCACATCTTGAACATTGTGACAATGGGGTCCAAACCCCCATCATCACAGTGACCAAAATGTAAGTGTGGGGGCCCATAGCTGAAGCACATTCAGAACATTGTGGCAATGGGGTCTAAACCCCCATCATCACAGTGACCAAAAGGTAAGTGTGGGGTCCATGGCTGAAGCACATCTTGAACATTGTGGCAATGGGGTCCAAACCCCCATCATCACAGTGACCAAAATGTAAGTGTGGGGGCCCATAGCTGAAGCACATTCAGAACATTGTGGCAATGGGGTCTAAACCCCCATCATCACAGTGACCAAAAGGTAAGTGTGGGGTCCATGGCTGAAGCACATCTTGAACATTGTGGCAATGGGGTCCAAACCCCCATCATCACAGTGACCAAAAGGTAAGTGTGGGGTCCATGGCTGAAGCACATCTTGAACATTGTGGCAATGGGGTCCAAACCCCCATCATCACAGTGACCAAAATGTAAGTGTGGGGGCCCATAGCTGAAGCACATTCAGAACATTGTGGCAATGGGGTCTAAACCCCCATCATCACAGTGAACAAAATGCAAGTGTTGACAAAGAAAAAGCTGCAACTGCCAAACTGCATGGATGATTCCTGGTCACAGAACATAAAACACATCAGTGGCAAAGTAGTGCATGTGTCCCATTGCAACATAGATTGGGGGAGGCAAATACTGCAGTGCAAATAAGACATACCTTTGGCCATGTGCAGACAAACAACACCCATGGGGGCTGACACTGTCAACATTCATCAATGACACAATGACAGAAGTGACCATCAGAATGCAGACCCACATATTTGCACCAATGGGCACACAAATGCAGATATCCTGTGTAGACTGTAGATGTGAGGTGAACAGAAACCATACCATGGCAGCAATGGGACACACAAACCATGATCATTGTGCTGACCGATGACCTAGGAGTCCCAGGGACAGCAGGGGAAACCCACCAAACAACATACAGCCAATGGCACACCAAAGATATGCCAATGCAGTGGTGCAGATGCACAAACACAAACAGGCAGACCCACACTGCACATCAAACATAACAGGTGGGGGGTGCCAGTGTCCCCAGGCAACCACACAACACATGAGGAGGCCTGAATACCAATTACACAGATGTGCATACAGTGCCACACAAAGGTAACTCATGGATCCAAATACCCTATGTGGGCAATCAGGCATTGTCAGATGAGAGGGAGCACAAATCACACATGTCACACAAGCATGTAGGAACAGCAACTGACACAGCAAGACACAGACACATCACAGCACTACCCCCAGGGTCCCCACAATGTGGTGACCCTGGGCTGCATTACAATCCCACTGTGATGACAAAGCTAGATGTCGTTCACACTGTGAACCACAGACATGTGTCCTGAGCAACAAACTACCATCACACCTACACAAGCACAAATCAATCAGCACGGCCAGTAAGCCAAGGCCAACATGGAGGCACGGGTCTAGCCGGGCAACAACTCTCATCTGCACACACTCAACACCACACACCTCGACCTCCAACAATGTGCAGCAGTGAAGCACACATGCACTGGTGACATTGCACATGCACCCATGACAATCCCAGGGTGGTCGGTGGGAACCAAGGTGCAGAAACACATCACACATGGCCACTCAACAAGACTCCTGAATGTCTGACACACTGCACACTACGCTGTACATGGACATGACGGCAATACCACACCAACCAATGGGATCCCAGCCACAGTCACACACCAATGAAGAAGCCAAGGACACCCACAAAGAACACACATAGACAACTACCAACATTGCAGCCCGGACCCTGAGGAGTGCCAGCAGTCACACACACAACGTATCACAATCACTGAAAGATAACACAAACTGGAAATCACATGACAGGTGTAAACAACAAGTGCCAAGGGGAATCCTGACTGTGACCCATCTGCGTCTGCACACAAACTCAGCCCTGACAGCAAACACACCTATGGGTGACACCTTGATGACCAGTAATGTGCCATGCACCCACATCACAGAGAATCCAGGGAGAAGACTTGGGGGGTACATAGGTCAACTCAGCAAGCATCACAAACAGGTACATCACTAGGGATCCCAGCATGCACAGCTAAACGGAAGTGAACACACAGACATGCTCATATAACACACACCTTGGGCGCAGGCAATGTCACAGGAGTACACACTGCCATGAGGGGACTCCACTCCTGTGTGAGGAAAGCTGTGCCATATGATTGCCACAGTAGGGCTCCATCATGACAGCTGAGCACTTGGTCACACACTCAACAATTCGCACCAAATGAATGCTCCCGTCACATCAGCCTGGTCATGGGAGTGCCAACGAAATCATCAGCACTGATCCAACACACTTGTATAGCAATGTTGCACTGACAACACAGATGAGTCCTTCCCCATTGATGCCCAAACCTGCATGTCCAGTGGAGATGGCCACACGGTCAGGCTAGTAGACGAATTGAACAATGACAGGCACAACAGATGTGCAGGGGTGGAAGCCACAGATGTGAAATTGCTAATGTAAGTAGGAAATCCCATTGCCAAATATTGAACACATGACACCCTCAGATGCTGCTAAGGATGACATGGATACACCACAGGATAGGACACATTCCCCCTGGACCACATGTGTTCCTGCACAGTAACACTTCATTATAATGAGACCAAATATCACCATCACTGCAGCAAGGGCATGGTTAGCATCATCAACAACATGTACATCAGAATCAAAAGCACTAGAGAACAGAAAGGTGCTTTATTCAGCATATGTGGGTCTAACAGTTGATGTCCAGCACAAATGTTAACAAAGGCCAATGGCCAGTCCAACTTGAATGTCAAAACAGGGTGACAGTGGCAGATGTCACCCAACGCATGCCTGCACTGATGAAAGCCAGGGACAATCCCCTCGGAGGGGCATACGGGGGGCAGGCCAGGCACCGCAGGGACAGGATCAGGGCTCACCAGAAGGAGGCAGGGAAGGGGTGGTGGGTGCTGGAGAGCCACTGACAACTGCAGTGGAGGTGTCTGACATAGTGTGTGCCGGCACAAGTGGGGGCATGACTCTGATGGTGTGGGTGCCGGCAAGACTGCAGGGGACCGTGCAGATGGAGTGGGCAGGTTCCCCACTGCAGTGCCCAAGTCAGACAGGGTGGTAGTGGACTCCACTGCAGTGCCTACCTCCAGGGGAGGAGAATGGGGATCAGGTAAGGTGGGCAGGACAGAGGGGGAGGACACCGTCTCCACACCAGTGGCACAGACAAGCGCAGCAGGGTGTGTGGGGCCGGAAGAGCAAGTGGCAGGGGGAGAAGGCCTGATCCTTTTGGGGATGGTGTATCTGTGGGGGGGGAACCGGGGGCTGGGTGTGGGGGGGGCACCTGTGGAGTGGGGGCCTGAGGGATGGAGGAAGGAGACTTGGTGCCTGAGCTGCAGGGCGGCGGCGGGGTCTTGCTCTTCCGGGTCCGGGGGGACTTGCGGATGGGTGCGTCAGTCGGTCTGCGCCTGGGGAGGGTGTCCGGTGGCGAGGGCACTCCGCTCCGTGTGGGTGGGCTTCCTCTTCCCCCTAAATGCTGTATCAGCTGGATCGGAGGGGAAGAGGCCGAGGTCACTGAGGAAGAGCCGCTGGGTCTTTGGGGTTGCAGGTGAGGCAACGGAGGGGGCTTTGGAGGGAGAGGCAACTGTGGACTGTGCAGTGCTCGTGGATGCGTGTGTGTGTGACTGGGCCCCATCCCCTGTGAGTGTGGTTTCAGTCCCCTGACTGTGCGTGCATGTGCGTCTTGTCTGTGGCGTGTGTGTGTGTGTGCTGCTCGTGTCTGTGCTGGTATGTGCCTGTGCCGGTGTGTGTGTGCTTGGGACAGGTAAGGTGCTGGGGAGTGTGGATGGGGCAGAGGCAGGAGGGGTGAGGGACTGTTGGAGGAGGGACACTGCTGCCGTCAGGGAGGAGTCCATGGACCTATTGCCCCTCTGTAGGGCAGACATGCCCGATGAGATGCCCTCCATGAACGACACCAGCTGAGTCAACAGAGTGGTGTGGGCATGGAGGACACTCAGCATCGCTGTCTGCCCTACATGGAGCTGGCGAAGGAGGTACACAGACTCCTCACTCAGGGCAGCAGGGGACACAGGGGCAGGGGTGCGGTGCCTGGCCCGAAGGAGACACGCTCCCGAACATGGGAGCCTCCACGGACCTCGGGAATGGGAGCCGATGGGAGGGCGGTGGTGGTGGTGGTGGTGGGGACAGCAACACTAGCTGGGGTGTGGTGGCTGCTGACACCCGCCTCCATAAGGGAGTCATCCTCCGAGCTGCTGTGGTCCTCAGCTGAGGTGGATGGTGCTGAGGACTCCTCGGTGAGGCTCCCCTCGCCCTCCGTGCCACTGGGTCCCTCCGACCACTCCTCGGCTGTTGACCCAGTCTGGCTCTGCGGCTCCTCCTAGTCCGTGGAGCTGTCCCCTCCTGTGGCCGTGGATGTATCTGCAAACAATAGGGAAACAGACAGACATCAGTCACCTGCACCGAACCCACACACCACAGTAAGTACAGCACAATACAGAGCAAGGCCTGGCATCCTTAGTTGGACATTGCTAAAATTGCCCAAACAGAATAGGAGAAGCCAATTGTCAGTCTGATCGTCAACCATGGCACTCACATCCCACCTGGCCTTGCACCCATCTGTCTGGCGTCCGTTGGCTGGCAATACCCCAGTGTGGACACATGCACCACCTACACAGTAGTTGGACGGTGCAGAGAACACGGTGAAGCATGTGAACATGCACACATCACAACTCTTGCCACTGAGTCAGTACAGGTGCCCGGATGAAAGTGATGCCCAGAGTCAGATATATGAAATGCATGTGATGCATACCAGCAACAGACACCACGAGGCACACATGTGCTGATAGCCATTGCCACTATGGTGTGCATGTAGCACATGTCACTCCCCTGCAGGATCACCCATAGGAAGTCACATGCCATGGCACAGGCATGCCTGCTAAGTCATACATCACTGTCTCCAGTCACATGGGCAGGGCAGCCACACAACAACAGTCTGCACTGTGTCACAATAGTAGGTCATGGGGAATGCAAGTCCTGGAGCTGAACAAGTGCACATGTACATCCCCCAACACCACATCATCTTGAACCCTTATCTGTCCAGGTCATACCGATTGGACATATGGGAGACCTGTAACACAACCCTCTGAACCTGAGCACCTCACAATCTGCTGTGAATGGGAAACAGCTGCATGGACTTCACATTCGCATACCCCAGTCAGCACGGTCAGGTGTTCAAACACCTATGTGTCACACAAGTATCGTCTCCTATGGTCACATCTCCTTTGGCATGCTGAGCCCCAACCGAGAAACACCCCAGCAGTCCTGACAAGGAAGCCACAGCACACTGACACAGAGGCAGACACCTGAGGGGACATATCACTGAGCACAACGTGTCAGCTGATACACGGGAGTAGGAGTGCAGAGTGTATTGTATGGCCTGGAGTAGGCATGACTGTCCTGCCCCACATGAATGAGGGATGAGTCCTGGACAGTAGGCAGCTGGCTAAGTATGTGTGACACACATAATATACACACTCCAGGGGCCCAAACATTGTTCCCACCCGCAGCATGGGTGTGTGCCAGACACCCCAGGCACATGTGGTGGATCAGCTCAGCAATTGGACCACATATCAAAGTGACACGCAGATTACATGTCAGAACACAGGCATTGTGTAAGCAATGGACCCACCCATGATGCCCACCACAGAGTTAGGGGAACAGATGCTGTCCCCCACCTTGAGTCAAGCAAACTGCAAGGACACAGTACCCAAGTGACACAATTCCCTGACTGCAAGGGCCACACCTGGGTATCAGATGAGGAGTGGGCAGTGCACAATTGAGGGACATGGGTCCTGGACCACATGACTGATGTACTGTGGAAGTTTAACCAGGCCAGAGGAGGGCACATAGCATGGCAGACAAAGTTCACAATGCAGTCATGGACTCACCCCCTCCTTGCTGCTCTCTGGCCTTCAGCTGCCCATCCAGATCAGGGAAGACCTCCGCCAGGATCCTGAGCATGTGGGGGGTCAGGGTCCGGTGTCCGCCCCTCCTGCGAGGAGGCGACAGCTTCAGCTGGACCCGTGCGATCCTCCGGATCCAGCCCCGAAGGTCCTGCCACCTCTTCTGGCAGTTGCGGATCCGGCGCTTGTAGTCCCCCATGGATCTCACTGCCCGGACGATGGTCAGCCATATCTTCTGCTTCTGGTGGGCATCAACCTGTGAGGATGACAAAGTGAGAATGCTATTACTACACATGCAACATATCCGTGCATTACACAGTTGTGTATACATGTCTCAATCACAGGGGCACATGATGTACACAGGCAGTGCAAAGATGGCCATGGACAGTATGCCAGCAGTAACTACATGGTATCATTGCTTGGGAAGTAAAACCTTCTTTAAATGCACTGTCACTGCACCATACCTGTCCAGTGCATGTAACTACACACTATGGGGGTGACAACAACTCAGTGAGCCTGCTAGCCAGTGGCGTGCAGACTGTTAGCCTTGCTAGTCAGACAACATGCACATTTAGGAAGGCAGTGGACAGAACACTCACCTGCTCCCCTGCTTTCCCATACAGCTTGCTGTACTGTGGAAGGAGGCTGTCCAGCAGGGCCTTGTTCTCCTCAGTGCTGAAGGCTGGGGCTCTCTCCACAGTACGTGCCATTGCCGGGTCCAGAGGGTGCAGATTCAGCAGCAGTGGTGGTGGCAGATGTCGTCCTGGAGCATGTAGTGCAGGCAAGTGAGCTCTCAGGGAAACAGCCAGCATTATATGTGTGCTGCAGAGGCAGTTACTGTCCCATGTGTCCAAAGTGATAGGTCCAAGTAGTTAGCATCTTCTGAATCTGGCCAATCCATGGAATTTCACCACTTACACACGCCCACAGCATCCTTCAAAAGTTCAACTTCATGACACCCATGAATTTGCAACATTGTTGTGGGTGACCAACTGAATTTCCAGCATCAGACTCATTCAAAATTTGAAAACGCGTCCGTTGCCAGGCCAGGCCATAGCCAATGGGTGCACACCGATCGGTCCATTGCTGTTCAAGGCGTACCCGGGATACAACGCGTACCCGCACACATTGATTGCAATGGGCCGGCCGGGCACACCGATCGGTCCATTGCTGTTCAACGCGTACCCGGGATACAACGCGTACCCGCACACATTGATTGCAATGGGCCGGCCGGGCACACCGATCGGTCCATTGCTGTCCAACGCATCCCTGTACATGTCACTGGCATATGTCACCATGCCTGTCACAGGTGAACATATGCCAGCCACATATACTTCCCAGGGAGTGAGTGGCACACCTACAACACCACAGCCTGTCCAAACTGTATCCTAAGGCATGTAAGGCTGCATTACCTATTCCGTGTATGGGGGTGAACATGTAGTTCTGTGGGTGTCACTTGGGGCAGCCACCCCCAGGCTGTGCACGTGTTCATGGGGACAGTATCCTTGGTGTTTCATGTACATGAACACTGTGATGTGCAACTGTTCATATCTGAGCATGTGGCATGGTCACATTTCACGGTGTTGTATGTGTATGTCATGTCACATGCCCCCTGAGTCCCATGTGGGACGGTATGTTTAACCCAGGCTGACCCATTGGCACAATAGTGATGGTCCTCCGCAGTCTGTGTGCATGTTGTGTTTACAATGTCTCTGATTTCATGTGCACAATGGGAGACAGTCTCCACGTTGTTTGTGCATGGACTTTGATGTTGTGCGTGTGTGTGTCACAGACATCCATGTCTGTCCTGCCGAGGCAACAGGGACCACTACCTGTGGGGGTCCTGGTTGTTTTGCTGTGGTGTATACATGATACGCCATGTCATGCCAGTGTCCATTTGGCAATACAGGGTCCCTGGGAATCTACCTGTCGTTGGGCTGTGATGCCTGGGGCACATCTGTCCTCACATGTCACTGTGGGGTGTGTTTGTAACGTGGCAGCAGGAGATGGGAAATGTGACACGTCCTCATGATACCCAATGGCACAACCTGGGACTTATTGATGCCACTTGTTGAACTGTGATGTTGGATGTTGGCCATGTATGTGCCATACATGTCCTTATGGAACTGCACACATCATGTACTTGTGCCTCATAATGATGTATCATGTGATATTGAGTGTGTTCAATGCCACATATGTGGGGTGACTGACAATCTTTCTTTCTTCACCTATGCACTGCAGGGCACCAGCTGTCCATAGACCATTCCCTGACCTGGCAACGATGGTGGAACGTGACAGCATCCGAAGGTACCGCTTCACCAGGCAGCTGATTGAAGATTTGGCAGTGCGCTTGGCACCACACCTGCAACCTGGCCGGCCGTATCCTACAGCGCTGACCCCCAAGGTGAAGGTGATGGCAGCCCTACACTTCTTTGCCACCGGTACCTTTCAACACACTCTGGCGACTGCTGGTGGGATGTCACGGACCATGTTCAGCCATGTGCTCCGCGATGTATTGGAGGCTATGTTGATATACCTGAACCAGTACATCTATTTCCCTAGACTCCAGCAACTGACTGGCATGAAGAGTGACTTCTATGCCCTGGGGAGGATGCCGCATGTCATTGGCTCCATTGATGGGACACATGTGGCTTTGGTACCACCACAGGCCCAGGAGCAGGCATACAGGAACCGCAAGCACTACCACTCGGTCAATGCACTGGTGGTCTGTCTTGCAGATATGACCATCACACACGTGTGTGCCCGTTTCCCGGTTCTGCACACGATGCCTACGTGATGAGGAGTAGTCGCATCCCGAGGATGATGTCACAGATGCGGAACCAGCATGCCTGGCTTGTTGGTGTGTACTGACTTTGTACCATTGTGTGTGTTCTGCAATGTAGTGTCCCACCCTCTTTTCCAACTCAGCTAATGTGCAATTGTCTGTATGTAGGTGACTCCGGATATCCCAACATGCCGTGGTCGCTGACGCCCTCAGGAACCCTGTGACACCAGCCCAGATGCGCTACAATGAGGCACATGGTCGGACGAGGAGAGTTATTGAGCGGACATTTGGTCTCCTGAAGAGCCGCTTCCGCTGCCTGGACAAGACAGGAGGGTCCCTCCCATATGCCCCGGCAAAGGTGTGCAAGATTGTCATCGTCTGCTGCATGCTACACAACCTGGCAGTGCGGAAGGAGTTGCCTCTCATCCTGGATGACGATGACCAACGTCCACCACCTGTGGAGGATTCTGGCCTGGACCACGATGCCAGTGATGATGATGATGGTGATGTCCGCACACAGCTCATCACCAACTTCTTCAGCTGAATGTAAGTATCCAGAGATGTCATGTAACTGATGTGAGTTTGCATGATATGTGTTGGTGGTGCTCTGGTGCTGTTTGAGTGTGTGCATGTGCTACATGACTGTATGCATGTAGCGATGTGTCCTTACAGGTAGTCTGTACTCCCCAACAGTGTTGACATGCTAACTTGGTTCCGTGTGGGTATCTTGTGACATGTATTGGGCATGTGTATTGCAGTTCTGTCCTGTTCTTCAGTGCTTTTGACTGTGTGTCATTTCTGTCCTTCACAGGGTACTTTCAGAGTCGTTTGGTCAACTGTGATCCCCGACACCGTGATTCAACTTCCAGGGTGGTAGCTGTCGTGTCCCTACAGGTGATGTGCACCACACCCATGGACTTCCTTCCTTCTACACTTGTTGACTGTGTGCCCGCTGCCAGGTGGGATTACCTTGCATCTGTGGTGGTTACAACATGTTGCAAATGTGTAATAAACCTGTGCTTCACTTTGTGATGTGCGTTGTCTGTGGTCACACATCTGACTGACATTTGCTTACTGCACCAGTGGGTTAGTTAACACAGACTGTGAATAGGTGTTGGGTCTGTGCAATGCAACGTATTTCCTGGCAACATCAGTGTAGGCGATGAGTCAGATGGCCATGGTGTGTATGTGTTGTGTAGCCCTGGTGGTGTGCCTCCCTCATATGTGTGACGTCGCCATGACTCACATGCCGGTGTTGTACTTGCTGTAGCAGTTAGCATGCACAGTGTCATTTCCCAGTTCATCATCGCCACTTCAGAGACAACGTAGGAATCACAACAGAGGCAAGTATGGTGTATTAGTGAGTTTATTGACATACATGTGTGAGTATAGTGCACAGGATGGTGGGTGCTGTACATTGTGATTGTAATCCAAAGTTCCTAGATGATTTGGAAGTCCTGGTAGCAGAAATGTCCAGAGTAAAGTCCACAGTCATCTGAGACATTGGTCCAACTTGAGCTCCCCATGTCATGTGGGAGAGTTGTGTTGCAGTCAACAGGGTGAACAGTTTGCGCACAAAGATGATTATCCAGAACAGGTTTAGGCTTCCTGGGGGTTGCACATGGCCATCGGCCTCTCACTTGCCCCTCCTCGGACGGCCCCTCTTCTTTGGGGGGGGGACCCTCAAGTGCAGGCTGCTGCGGTGCAGGGGACTCTCCGCCAGAGTCATCCTCCCTCCCAGTGGCAGTTGCAGTTGTTTCAGCACCAGATGTTGTGGGCACACAGGGAGGTGTTGACTGGTTGCTGCTCATCTGGCGGAGGCATTGTAGTATGTCCCTATGCACTGCCGTCATCTCTTGCAGTGTGTCCCACTTAGACTCCACGCAGGACATGTGTGAGTCCAAGCGGGCATGATGGGCAGCCTGCTGCTGTTTAATGTCCCTGAGGAGCCCCACTACTTGGCTGAGCTCTCCGGTGCTGGACTGGTACGCATCGGCTATGCGTGCCAGTTGTGGGTCATCATGCAGTCCAGACCCCTCTGCGATCAGTGACCTGTGTCTCCCACCCCTCCCACCACCCCTGGCGACACGTGCAGTACCTGAGGTGGCACGCACAGGTGACCCTGGGCCCCCTTGGGGGTTGTTGGTGGTGTTGGTGTCCATGGCCCCACGTTGGTCCAGGGTCCCTGTGCTGGTTGTGCTCCTTGGTCTTTCCATGTCGGCAGGGGTGGTATGTGTGTTGACAGTCGTTGGAGGGGTAGGTGCAGGGGGTGCAGCTGGTGGTCCTGCTGGTGCTGCATGATGACTTGCTCCGGAGGTGTCAGGTTGGTCTTCTTCATCTGAGGAGGGCAGTGGCTGTTCCACACCAGTGAGCTCCGTATCCTCTTGAGCCTGGGACGGGGACTCCTCAGCGTCTGCTGCTGTGTCCCCATCATCACCTGTTTTAGGGAGACACACACAATGTATGTTATGTTTCTGCAGGCATCAATGGTTGACACACCTGACAGTTGTGACTGTGCCTCTGGATGCGGGCCTGTACATTGCATTGTCCTAAGTTGTCACAGTCAGGGGTTGATATTGGTGTAGCACATTGTCCTGCATTATTTGGGCATTTCCATGTGAATGTTGGGGTGTGTACATGGTCTGCATTAGTTGTATTGGGTTGACATCCGGCCCTCCTTCCCACCCAGCCAGATATCCCACCATGGAACTTGCTTCCATTGCAGGGAGTGCAATTTGTCTTTCAGGATGTCAGTCAGTGGTGTCCTGCTGTTGGTTGGTGCACAGTTGCCAGCAGGGCCTTGTGCTCCCCACAGCAGTAGCCAGTGTCAGCCATCTTGTCAGTTGTTTTCCACTCCTTGTGATGTGTGCATGGTTCAGGGTGGTGTTGATGGGCCAATTGTGAGGCTGACCAATATCTGTGTCTACCACTCCCATCATGCTATTGCCTCCACCCCCTTCCCAGCATGCCCATACTTCCTTCCTTTTGAGTGTACTTCACTGTGTGTGGGTGTGACAGTAATGGCAAGATGGCTGACAGTGGTGTCCTGCTGTTGGTTGTTGTCCAGTTCCCAGCATGGCCTTGTGCTCCCCACAACAGAGCACCAGTGTCAGACATCTTTGATGGGGCTTTACACTCTCTGTGAGGTGTGCATGCTTCAGTGTGAGCTTGCTGGGCCATGGGGGGGATGTTGAGCTGTGACTCCCACTCCCATCATGCTATTGCCTGCACCCCCTTCCCAGCATGCCCATACTTCCTTCCTTTTGAGTGTACTTCACTGTGTGTGGGTGTGACAGCAATGGCAAGATGGCTGACAGTGGTGTCCTGCTGTTGGTTGTTGTCCAGTTCCCAGCATGGCCTTGTGCTCCCCACAACAGAGCACCAGTGTCAGACATCTTTGATGGGGCTTTACACGCTCTGTGAGGTGTGCATGCTTCAGTGTGAGCTTGCTGGGCCATGGGGGGGGGGGGGATGTTGAGCTGTGACTCCCACTCCCATCATGCTATTGCCTCCACCCCCCCTTCCCAGCATGCCCATACTTCCTTCCTTTTGAGTGTACTTCACTGTGTGTGGGTGTGACAGCAATGGCAAGATGGCTGACAGTGGTGTCCTGCTGTTGGTTGTTGTCCAGTTCCCAGCATGGCCTTGTGCTCCCCACAACAGAGCACCAGTGTCAGACATCTTTGATGGGGCTTTACACTCTCTGTGAGGTGTGCATGCTTCAGTGTGAGCTTGCTGGGCCATGGGGTGGGGGATGTTGAGCTGTGACTACCACTCCCATCATGCTTTTGCCTCCACCCCCTTCCCAGCATGCCCATGCTTCCTTCCTTTTGACTCAGCTTCCTGTGGGGTTGTGTGCCTGTGCTGACAAGATGGCTGACAGTGTTATCCTGGGGTTTGTTTTGCTACAAGTCCCATGTGTGTCCCTGTGCTTCACACTGCATGACCCAGGGTTGTGGTTCTTTGTGGGATATTTGATTGGTGTGTGAGGCAATGCTTTCTCCCAGGTGAGTTGTGTGTAGTTTGTGTTAGGGGGTGTGTGGGTGGAGCTGCTGGTGACTATGGTCAGTGCTGTGAGTCCTCCTTCCCACCCAGCCAGATATCCCACCATGGAACGTGCTTGCATTGCAGAGAGTGCAAGTTGGCTTTCAGGATGTCAGGCATTGGTGTTGTGCTGTTTGTTGGTGCACAGTTCCCAGCAGGGCCTTGTGCTCCCCACAGCAGTAGCCAGTGTCAGCCATCTTGTCAGTCCTTATCCACTCCCTGTGATATGAGCATGGTTCAGAGTGGTGTTGATGGGCCAATTGTGAGGGTGAGCAGTATCTGTGACTCCAACTCCCATCATGCTATTGCCTACACCCCCCTTCCCAACATGCCCATACTTCCTTCCTTTTGACTCTGCTTCCCTGTGGGGTAGTGTGCCTGTGCTGACAGGAAGGCTGACAGTGTTGTCCTTGCGTTTGTTTGGCTACAAGTCCCAGGTGTGTCCCTGTGCTTCACACAGCATTACCCAGGTTGGTGGTTCTTTGTGGAATCTTCATTTGGTATGTGAGGCATTGCATTCTCCCAGGTGGGATATGTGGAGTTTGTGTTGAGGGGGTGTGTGAGGTGAGCTGCTTGTAACTATGGTCAGTGCTGTGAGTCCTCCTTCCCACCCAGCCAGTTATCCCACCATGCAACGTGCTTGCATTGCAGAGAGTGCAAGTTGGCTTTCAGGATGTCAGGCAGTGGTGTTGTGCTGTTTGTTGGTGCACAGTTGCCAGCAGGGCCTTGTGCTCCCCATAGCAGTAGCCAGTGTCAGCCATCTTGTCAGTTGTTTTGCACTGCCTGTGATGTGTGCATGGTTCATGGTGGTGTTGATGTGCGCATTGTGAGGGTGGGTAATTTCTGTGACTACGACTCCCATGATGCTATTGGCTGCACTGACTTGCCCAGCATACACAGTATTCCTTCCTTTCAGTGAGCTTCCCTGTGAGGTGGTGTTGTGGTGGTGGCTACATGTCTGACTGTGTTTGTTGGTTATATTTGTGCCACTGCCTAGCTGTATTTGTTGTTAGGTTTGTACATGTCATGACACAGTTACATTTCACTATGAGCTGGCATGTATTGTGTTTATCTGGCTGGCATACACATTTTGGGATGATCTGTTTTGGTTGGTGTGTATTTGCTAAGGGTGCATGGTTTGACTCTCCCCTTGACAGTGATGTGTGTGTATTGTGGCACAATATTGTGTACATTAGTTGTGTACTCACCAGGCTCTGGGATGTTTTCTAGTCCATAGACGCTCATTGGTGGTAGGATGGCCCGCACCTTCTCCTCCCAGGGCCTGAGGTATACTGGTTTGGCAGGAGGGCCACTGCCGGTGTGTTGGCTCAAGATGTAGTCCTTCTTCAACAGCTCCTTGACCCTCCTGCGCACGTCATACCACCTGTTCTGGATGTCTACCTTTGTGCGCAAACATGGTGATTGTGCGTTGACCCTGTCGACGATCCTCTCCCACATCTTGGTTTTCTGCGCCATGGGTGTCTGTTGGACCAATGTGCCAAACAGCTGTGGCTCTACCCTGAGGATCTCATCTACCAGGACTTCCAATTCACTATCTAGGAACTTGTGATTCTTCTTTGGGGGCATGGTGTTGGGTGGTGCTGGTGAGTGATGTGTGTGTTGGTGTGCAAGTGAGGGTGTGTGAGTGTGTGTTTTGCTGGGTGTATGTGAGGGTGCTATTTGTTGTGGTGCTGCTGGTGTGTGGCTTGTGTGATGGATGAGCTGTGAGTGTGTGTGTGGTTGCTGTCTGTTGGTGTTGAGTGCTGGCAGGTAATTAGAATTTGCAAAGGATCATGGTAGGGATTTGTGTCCTTTATATAGGTGGAGTTGTGGGTGTGTCTTTGTTCCCTGTTTCCCCCAGTATTTATTTGCTTTGTGATAGCTTGTTTGGCCTTTTTTGTGTCTTTTTTTCCTTGGTTATTTTTGTGCATGTAGGAGACGTTCTAGTGACCGAGTCGGACCCTCCAGTTGTCTCGTGCGAGCCTCTCCTATTCGTTCACGCTGTGTTTGTGCTGTTTTCTGTGCTGCGTACGCGTTGGTCGCGGGGTTTTGGTTTGCTTCGGCTCGCAGTTTTGAATACGTGTCGGTCGTGCGGCTTGTGCTCCGTGCGACTCGGTCGTGTTTTCCACGCGTTGCATCGTACTTGGCGGGTCGACGTTCGCAGGTACGTTTCGTTCGGGATTCTTCCTGGTGCGTGTCGGTCGGTTCGTTTCGCATGCTTTTCCGGCCGGATGGCTGTTTTCCGCACGGCTCGGTCGGTCGGCTTGTGTTCCGTACGAGTCGGTCGGATTTAGCACGCTTTTCATCGTACTTTGCGGGTCGGGCTGCACCGGTACGTGTCGGTCGGTATTTATTCCGGCTCCGAGTCGGTCGGTACGTTTTCCGGCCCGAATCGGAATCGGCCCCTTAGTGTGGTATACACTAAGGGGCCGATTCCGATTCGGGCCGGAAATCTCTCCAACCGAGCCGGATCCGGAGAGATTTCCGACCGAATCGGACCCGTGCAGCCCGACCGAACGAGTACGATGCGCACGTATGCCATCGGACTCGAGTCGGTCGGACTCCCATTGAAGTCAATGGGAGCCTGTCGTACAACGCGTACGCGGGCTCCCATTGACTCAATGGGTGCGAGGCGGACAAGTGCGCCCCTACAGCGTGT
Source organism: Calotriton arnoldi (assembly GCA_963921515.1). Taxonomy (NCBI): domain Eukaryota; kingdom Metazoa; phylum Chordata; class Amphibia; order Caudata; family Salamandridae; genus Calotriton; species Calotriton arnoldi. The sequence goes on from CAWUFW010004150.1 coordinate 445,037, forward strand.
ACGCGGCGAAGCGACTCGCGCCATACACGCACAGGTAGGGGGGACCCATGGGTCCCCCCGGTGTGCGACTCGCACGGCTAGGCCTACAGGGGGGTCCGACACAGACCCCCAAAGTGCGGCTCCGACTGCTCTTTGGAGCCGGAGTGCGCGGCTCGGTCGGACTGCTCGCGGCGCGCATCGTACTTACCCGGCCGGGGAACGTCTCCATTGCGCGGTGCGAGTCGAGTCCGAGCGAGTCGGTCGGTGCGGTTAGACCCGGGAACGAGTCGGTCGGAGCGGTCGGGACGCCCGGACGAGTCGGTCGGCGATTTCGCATCTTACTCGCTCGCCCGGACGTGCGTACGAATCGGTCGGGAAATAGGGCTCCGAATCGGATCCGGTTAAGCCGAATCCGATTCGGAGCCCTACCGGCCGAGATCGGAATCGGCCCCTAAGTGGTATTGCGTTGTCTGCTGTTGATGTGGTTGAACAATAGTTGTGTTGTTAGTATTGCACAGGAAACTTTGAATTTAGTATAGTAGAGATTTATTTGGGTACCTTTAGAAAGCGCAGCTGAAGAAGTCCCGAGAATTTTCACTTGATTGAGGGTGGAATAACGCTGGTCGATATTCTGCTGGTAGCAAAAGAATTCTTCGAGTGATTGATTCTATTCTTTATTTTCGTGGAGCAGACAAGCAGGTTTGTTTATATGTTGTTCTAATTTTGTTTATCTTTTAAGAAACCTTTGTAATTTACTGTTGATTATTTTTGCAAATGGAGGGTCAGTCGTAGGAGTTATACTGACGTTACAGAGAGCCGCGCTGGCATTGGTCAGCCAGTGTGAATCATCACGAAAGAGTGCTGTGCTGTTATTGGTTGGTTGGTATGAGTCGCTCTGGTATTGCTCAGTGTGAACGAATAGAGTTTGTGAAAATGGGGAAGAATTTTCCTTTGTTTTGCTTGGTTTTCTAGTGTAGGGATCAAAACAAAATGAAGTTATTGAAATTGATGAAGACTCTGTTTAGGAAGGATGAGCCCCTACCTATTAGAGAGGAAATTCCTCTACCGCCTGAGGGTACGCCTGCTTCTTTTATGTCCCTAGAACGAGGATACCACACGTGTACATGATTGGAAAATTGGGTGAAATACACAGAAAGATATGGGAATTTGGCGGTTCCAGAGTATGGTGCTTTTAATGTGAGGATTTTATCAAATCTAAGATATCAGATGAATGAGTTAAGACCAAATCCTAGACCTATGCAGTATGAAGCGCTTGAGGAATGGGAACATGAGGCTTACAAAAGAGACCGAGATAGGACTGAGAATAAATACAGAAATACGGTGAGTAGATACTCAGAGGCAAAATGGGATGCCCAAATGAAGAAGTGGAGAAGAGATGTGATTGCAGCTGATGAGGGTTTGTGTCCAGTTGTTGTAGTAGAGGATTAGGAAGGAGGAATGTGTAAAGAGAAAAAGAAAAATGTTGTGGAAACAGATTCAGATCCAAATGAGATTGATGATGAGTTGTTGGATGAATTATTGCTAAATAGACCTCCACCATATCAGGAAGAACAAGAAAGAATCATACCAAGTGCTCCATTGATTCAGGTAGAAGTTCCTCAGCCTTCTCAAGTGAGAAATACAAATGTAGAGAGCCAGGTGAAAGATGATTTGACAAAAAAGATTACTCAATTGAATTTGAATGCAGAAGCTTTATCAGTTCCTGTGACTATTGGTCCCATAGTTCCATTGCATAGTGAGAGTTGGAATATTTTCCAAGTGCATGCATTGACAGTACCTGTTAACAATAATAGGACTAGTGGTGGTGCTAGTGCAGGTGAGACAGGATTATTGATTGATATTTCGTAAAGGACAGTAGAAACCCCAAAGCATAATATACAAATAGAACCAAGGAGATTAGTTCAGAATGAGAGAGGAATGACACCTACATCAGGAGGTTCAATAGGGCCATCTCCAGAACAATTGGATGAATGGATTAGAGGGATTGTGTCTAATAAAGTGAATATAAGCATTGATGTGAGTAGATTAAAAGCGGATTTAGAAGAAATGATTGTAGGTACGATTAATCCTGAAAGATTGAGTAAATATCAGGAAGAGGAGTTGCTGTTTTTGTGTAACAATATTACAATGAGAGTGAAGAATCTACATGAGAGATTTGCTGAAGTCGCACAGACCTATGGTGTTGACATAGAAAAATCAAAGGCTTTACAGAAGACATGTAGACTGGATTTTAGTGACAAGGATTTGGAGAGTTTAAATGCTTCAGGAAAACGGTTGAAAATCAAAGAGCTGATTAATACATTGATACGATGGGGTGAATTAGAATGTTGGAAAAGCAGATGGGCTAAAAAGAAAGAAGAAATGGCTGCAAATCAAGGGGTTTCATCTATGTTCCCAGTGAAAGAAACATGGACAGAGACAACAATGACTGAAATGATATATCCGATGAGAGAGGTACCAGGAGGTGGGTATGTTCACGTTCCTTGGTCAAGGCAGGATATACTGTCTTTTACGAATGAGTTTCCTAGATTGAGAGAAAAACCAGTTGAGTGGTACAAACAAGTAGAAAGGTTTGTAAAGGTTTCAAAAGTTGTGTGGAAGGATTTAGATGGTTTGTTTGATATTGTGGTTCCAGCTGATTTGAGTGTAAGATTGCGGCAGATTGGCCATAAGAAGAATTTCCCAGAGATGCAAAAACTGGAGCACCATCAGACGAAGTGATGAAAAAATATAATCAGGTCATTACCTATTTGAAGGGACAAATTTCACCAAAAGAAACAGATTGGGTAAAAATAGATAGAACACCTCAGGAAACGAAAGAAACAGTGCATGCTTATTATGAAAGGCTTCTACCGGTATTTAAACAGTATAGTGGTTTTGAGAACATAACTGATAAAGATATGGGACATTTTGTGTATAAGTTTGTGTTTGGATTGAAACTGGAAATTACTAACATGATTCAGCAGCATTTGATTTGTTGGCAGAATAAAAGTGTTGATGAAATATTGCTGTATGCAAAATATTGTAGTGATGACATTGAATCGAGACATAAGAAGTTGAAATAGAAATTAATGTGGGCTCAGATGAAAGCAGCACAGAAAGGTGGTAATGTTGTAGATTTTTCTCAAACAGGTTTCCAAGGAAAGGGTCAGAATCAGAATGCTCAGAATGGTCAAATTTCTGACATGGGAGGTGTCATGGTGAATGGTGGTGTTTCTACTCAAGGAAGAGGTAGGGGTAGAGGTAATAAAGAAGAGATGAAAAAGAAATTTCCGTGTTATGCGTGCGGCAAGTTGGGACATTGGAAACGCGAGTGTAAGGCTTTCTTAGGGAATAATGAAATGAATCAGGATTTTAATCAGCAAATGCAAGTTGAGGTGAACAGAAATCAACTACAACCGCAACAGGTGGGTACACAGGTTCAAATACCACAAGCCCCGATGCCAAATGAAACCGTGAATGCTCAGGTACAAAGATACAGTGCGAATGTGGGTTTTCATACAGTTGAATCAGCTAATAATAATCAAAATGTGCAAATGGCTTCACAATACTTGTTGCAGTGCCAAGAGAGTGATTCAGATACATCTCAATGACTGTGCCTGAGGGGGAGGAGGAGTGCGTGCTTGGCGCATCTCTAGAGGTGGATCAGTGTGGTCCCTTTGTGGATGGAGAAGTTGAAGGAAATGTGATTACATTCCTTGTAGACACTGGTGCTACCCGTTCCACTGTGAGAACTGTGGAAATCCCTAACCTACCCCTCTCGGGAGATACTATCAAAGTTGTAGGTGTTTCAAATCAAATAATCATAACTCCAGTGACAAAACAAATGAAGGTACACATTGGAGATTTTCAAGACTTGTATCATTTTGTGGTGTGTGATACAAGTCCAGTTAACCTGTTGGGTAGAGATTTGCTCTGCAAGATGAATTGCACCATCTATTGTAAACCAGATAGTATAGCATTTCATACGCAGGATGAGGATATGGTATTTAAAATGATGATGGCGAGGCAAGGGACAGAGTGAATGATTTATATCCTTTGTTTACAGTGAAGGATTTGCCTGTTGAATTGAGAGACACAGTGTTGACTGATGTGTGGGATTTTTCAGGGAAAGACATTGGATTGATGAAAGGAGGTGATCCTAGTCAGAGTTCAGTCAAACAAGGTGCAGAATTTCCCACAACGCCCCAATACAAATTGAGTCCTGAGACCATTGCGGGAGTAACACCTGTAATTGAATTAATGATTGAACATGGCATTTTGAGAGAAATACTAGGGAGTCGTTGAAATTCACCTATTATGGGGATTAAGAAACCGAGTGGTAAGTACAGAAGAGTTCAAGATTTGAGGAAGGTCAATAAGATAGTGATACCTTGTTGCCCAATAGTGCCAAACCCCGCTGTGATTCTTTACCAGATTCCTTGTGATGCAGAGTGGTTTACCGTGATTGATTTGTGCCAAGCAGTTTTATCGATACCCTGACATCCGGATAGCCAATATTTGTTTGCGTTCCGGTTCGGAGACCGTGTTTTGGCATGGTGCCGAGTTCATCAAGGGTATACCGAGAGTCCCTCAATCAGATTTTGAAGAAATGCTTAGAGTCACTAGTAATGCCAGAAGACTCAGTTTTGGTGCAATACATTGACGATTTGCTTGTTGCATCAATGACTACAGAAGCATGTGTGACAGATACAATTGCTCTACTGAACCATTTGGCAGTAGGTGGGCATAAAGTGTCACCAGCAAAGTTGCAATTCTGTCAAAAAGAAGTTTTATATTTGGGCCATTAAATTGAGAAAGGAGTCAGGAAAGTATCACAAGATCGAATAACTGTGATCTTACAAATAAATCCACCCAGAACGCAGAAAAAGGTTTGAATGTTCTTGGGTATGGTTGGATACTGCAGACAATGGATCAGTGGCTTTTCACTGACAGCCAAGCCATTACAAAGATTGACACATAAAGATGTGAGCGATCCAATTGAACTGGATGAAGAATGCATGAGGGCATTTGTGGAGTTTCGAGACAGCCTTTGTTGAGCACCCGCATTGGGAATGCCAGATTACAGCAAGGATTTTGCTTTGTTTTGCTGAGAAAGAGACGGTTGTGCACTCTCAGTTCTAACGCAAATGCATGGAACGGCACGTCGTCCGGTGGCACATTTTTCTGCAACACTAGATTCAGTGGTTGCAGCGTTGCCGGGATGTTTGAAGGCAGTTTCTGCTACTTGTGTGAGTTTGGAACAGAGTGAATCGATTGTAATGGGACATTCGTTGAGAGTGTATGTGCCACATTCTGTTGAGATCTTGTTGACGTGAACTAGAACACAGCATCTTACAAGTAGTCGGTTGATAGGAGAAAATGATTCTGGGAGCAGAGAATGTGACTGTGACGAGATGCACAAATTTGAATCCAGCTACTTTGTTACCAAGTCCAAGTTGTGAGGAAGTGGTGGTTGAAGCTGATCATGATTGTCTGGATGTGACTGAACTGTGAACAAAGCCAAGACCTGATACAAAAGATACACCATTTCCTGAATCAGATTGCGTAATGTTTGTGGATGGATCTTGCTTGAGAGATGACAAGGGTACCTTGCGTGCTTCATATGCAGTATGTACAGTGGCCATGGTCCTTGAAGCTTCATGCTTGAAAGGAGTAAGTTCTTCCCAAATTTCTGAGCTGATCGCATTGACCTGAGCATGCATAATTGGCACAAATCTGAGAATAACCAAATTCACTGATAGTCAATATGGTTTTGGGGTTGTCCACGATTTTGGACAATTGTGGTTGCAACGGGGATTTTTTATATCATCTGGTTCACCTATTTGAAATAGTAACTATGTTAAGGAGTTATTAGTTGCACTACAATTGCCCAAAGAGATTGGATTTGTAAAATGTTCAGCACACAAATCTGGAAATGATTATGTAACAAACGGAAATCGATATGCGGACCAAGTTGCACGATTTTGTGCTCAAAATTTAATTTTGATTAACAAAGATATGCAGAAATCTGATACAAATTGTCATCTAATGTTTTCTTCTGTGGAGACATGTGAAGAAATTAGGCAATTAAAGGAAGATGCTAGTGAGGAGAAAAAAGAAATTTGGATCAAGGCAGGTTGTTCACGTAGGGCTGAAGATGAAGTGTGTGTTTATACTGATGGAAGACCAATAATGCCAGACAGCCTGTTGTCACAAATGGCAAGAATGTACCATGGTCTAACACATGTAGGAAGAGACACAATGATTAGGTTGTTTAAGCAGACATGGTATAATCCCAAGTTTAGGGTCATTGCAGAAAGTCTTTGCCAGAGATGCATAACTTGCCAGCAGCAAAATACAGGGAGGAAAACTGTTGTCAGTTGGGGACGAATTGGAAAAGCAGCAGGTCCATTTACTAGACTGCGGACTGATTTCATAGAACTTCCTCCGCGTAATGGATTGAAATACGTGTTGGTAGTGGTCTGTCTGTTCTCTCGTTGGGTGGAAGCTTACCTAATAAGACGAAATGATAGTCTAATTGTTGCTAAATTGCTACTGAGAGAGATAATACCACGATTTGGATTTCCAGTCTCTTTAGAAACTGATAGAGGTGCACATTTTAATAATGAAATAATTTGTATGATTTGTGCAGCATTGCAAATCGAACAGAAATTACATTGTGTCTATCGACCAAAAGCCTCAGGTGTGGTCGAGCAAATTAATGGTACAATTAAGTCAAGACTTCCAAAGTGTGTGCATCCACAGCACTAAAATGGCCAGATGCTTTACATCTACTTCTGATGCGTCTGAGAAGTATACCTGATAAAAAGACTGGATTATCGCCCCATGAAGTGATCATGGGCAGAGCAATGAGACAGCCAATAGTTCCAGCAAATCAACTGATGAATATAACTGATGATCTAGTGCCCGATTATTGCAAAGGATTGTCTGATGTGGTGTGTTCTGTGTTTCATCAGGTTGGAGAAGTTACAACCACAACACAGCAAGAACAAGCACATGACCTGAGTCCTGGAGAGTGGGTCTTAGTGAAGAAACACGTGAGGACTTCATGTTTGGAACCACTTTGGCATGGGCCATATAAGTGATATTGGTGACAACGACAGTAGTGAAGTGTGGTGGCTTGCCAAAGTGGATTCATGCGAGTCACACAAGAAGAGTCCCAAGTCCACTTGAAAGAACAGAAATGAATGAAAGTGATCAGAGAGATCAAGATCAGACTGAAAAAAGATAAGAGTCTGAACAAAGTCGAATAAAGTGGGCACCAGCTACTGGGTCTCGTGAGACTGTTGTCAAGGCCGATGCAGAAGAGAGTTTGATTCAAGAGCAAGGGCAAACAAGAAAGGAAACAAACAAAAGAAGTTCCGAAATGAGTCTTGAATCTGGTGACTCTGTGCAAGTGAAAAAGGCAAGAAAAGGAGACATATGGCCAAAGGGAGTGAAAAAACTGAAATACACTCTGAATGAAAAAGTTCCAAATACAATAATAGAAGTATCGAGCCAAACAGAACAAAGTGACTCAGAAGAAGATACAGTTCGGAGAACAAAAAGAGCAAGAGTTCCGAACAAGAAGTACACAGCACCTGAATGGGCATACGTGGTGGCTGAAGCAGGTGATCCTACAGATCATTGTAAGGAAAGGACTGTTGCAGAATCAAGTGACAAGAACTGTTATGAGCCACCCTAAATGAACTGTGTTGAAATTAAGGGTGCAGAAGATTGAAAACTGATCTGAAGAAGGACAGAAAAATTAAGCTGGAACTCAGCTAAAGGATGTAGAGATATAAAAAAAAGAGAGAGGGGAAAAAGCAAGAAGGCTTAAAGAGGTGCTTGGATACACTACACGTTTGGTTTTATACTATACACATCCTAGGTTTTTTTAGTTTTTTTTAATTTTTAGTCTAGTTTTTGATTTTCTAGAAAATGGCAAGGGCAAGATTTCAAGAGACTGGATATCAAAATCAGAGTTTTAAACGTAGATGTATTAATGCTTGCTTTATAAGTGTCTTACTAATGATGTTTGTTTGGTTACCATTAATTGTTGTTGTGCCCTATTTTATGTCTTCTATTAAGAATAATATTACTAATAATTTGGTGAGTGAAAAAATAGATGTGGAAAATCTTAAAGAAGATCCACAGACTAACATTAAGAAATTAACAGGTGATAATTTATTACACCAAGATAATTCAATTAATGATTTTTCGTTAAATGGCTTTACTAAATTATTGTATGAGTATGTGGATACTATGGATGCAAGAGATTGTTACGTGTGCATGCAATTACCGTTGTCTCTGTCTGAGGGGGTGACCTATCATCACCTACCTTTAACATATGGAGTCTCGTGTAGTGTACTAACAAGTCTGTTCTATGAAAAAGGCTGCTTGTAGTGTTACTATTCAAATTATGATTTAGTCTTTTCTGAAGTACCTATTAGAAAGAATATGAACATGGTGAGTAGTGCGAAAAACGCTGAGTATTTTTGAGAATTCTTCCATACTACTAAAACGATAGATACTGTGCATGCACATCGTAATAATTTAACCTGTAGTTTGCATCAGGAGGAGATTGAATTCATAAATTTAGTGGAAGATGGAAGACAGAATTTCAAGAAAAAGGCTGCTGAGCAAAAGTCCCATATACCTCCTTGGGCTTTTAGAGAAGGTAATTACAAAAAGGGTGAGACATATGCTGCAATGATTCTGGATTGGCATCATAGGGGAAGGCTTTGCTTACTTAGACAAAAAACGGACTATAACAATTACTTCATTGGTTCTAATGAATGTGACCATACTTTCCTGATTACAGGGGGTTGGGGAATAAAAGGTGGTACAGATCCTGTTTTCCCTGGAATATATTATGTGTGTGGTAAGAATGCCTATTATAGTTTGCCTGCACTTTGGTATGTGTGTTGTTATATGGGAATAGTCTTTCCCAAGGTGCATCATATGGATAAAAGTCATGGTACCAATGAAAAGAAAGGTGGACTAACTCGAAATAAAAGGGGAATTAGTGCTGCGGAAATTGTGGGTGATACTTTTGGAGCATTGATACGTTCAGTTGGAGTAATCTTGAATTCACATAAAATTAGAAAATTGCCCACGGTGGTTGATCGTTTATCAACAGACACTGCTGGTGGGTTCTTAATGATTGATACAGAAATGGTGGCTATGAGATCGATGGTTTTACAAAATCGGCTTGCTCTTGACGTATTATTGGCAAAAGAGGGCGGAGTCTGTAGCATGTTGAAAATTCAACAGTGTTGCACATATATCCCTGACAAAAGTAAGAACCTGGAGGGATATATTACAAATATGACACATTTCCGGGAAGATTTAACGGAACTGAAGGTTGACGGTGCTTGGGAGAGACTTGGTAAGGGTTTCTCTTTAGTGGGCAACTGGTTTTCTGCTTTTGGTAATAGCTTGTTAGGAACAATACTAACGCCAATAGTTGCTGTTGCTACAGGGATATTAATGCTGGTATTAATCCATAAGTGTGATAAGTGCAAGAAAAAAACACTAGAGACTAAACGGAAAGCAAGAAAGAGAAAGATAGAAGAAATAGAGTTGGTAGACCGTAGAGGAAATTGCTATGAGATAGTAAAAGACATAGATGGGGTTAAGTTGAAACAGAAGAAAGCTACTGCTTTCTAGGTAATATAACCTGATGACAATCAGATTTTTGGGTTTTTATGATGGCTCAAGTCGCCATCAAAGGGGGGATTGATGGAGCAGGGTTTTGCATAATAAAACCTGCTTGGATCAAACTTCTTATTGTGTGGATTTTTAACAAAATGGTGTGAAAATTAGCAGTGTAAAGCTAATAAGGGGAGATGAAATTGCGCAAATGCATGCTGGAAAGAAATCAGTATTTCCAGTGCTTTTCTAGTAGGCCGCAAATGAGAATGAATAATGCAGAAATAGCATCCAAAGAAAATAATAATAGAAGCTATAAGTTCAAAATGGACATGATATTTTCCTTTTCCACTAACTGTTTGAAAATATACATAACGTAGAGAGAAATGCAAAGAAGCATTAATAATGTAGTTTTGTAAAGTGACAACGATAATCACATGTGTATTTGTTTTTCCTAGAGCACATTTTACTGTTCTGCAGAGAAGGCCTCAAGAGTCTTTGTAGGTTTTAATTTGTTTTCTGAAATGTAGGGTGCAAAGAAATGCATTTTGTCCTTCGTGAGTTCCTGAATGGCCAAGGCTGTGTGGAGAAAGTAATGAACGTTATTAATGGAATTTCCTTGATGTGGACACTTGTGCTATGAGTTTGATACATTAGCGAGTTGGAGAAATGTGCAAGCTGTGGAAGAGATTATCAGAGTTTCCTCTGTTGAAGGACAATGACGAAAGCTCTCTAAAGACAAAGGAACTGTTGAAAAGTTAGGTACACTGGAAGTGGGGTGATCAGACACACCCTGGCCTAGTCCAATGGGATTTGAGGATTTTTCGTGTATTGACACATGAGGGGGTTGGATCTTTGGTGAATTAGAGTATAATTATTAGAGTTAGAAATTATAGTTAGGGCAGGCTTGATTTTGACTTTCCGAGAGGAGAGAGCTGTGTTGCTGTTTCCTAACTTAACTGGCTGGCTGTTGTTCTGCTGATCCTGACTCTTTGACTTTGCTCCTCATACCATCTTGAGGGTGCTCCAACTTACTCCTCCGGCCAGAGAGTAGCTTTTCAGACTTCTAGCGTTTTGTGCTATAGGTTCGTATGTTATTCTGAATTTGCATTAATCTTATTTTGCAAATGTTCTCTACATTTGTCTCTTTGCCTATCCACTCTCTCATGACATGGATTTGAGATGTTGTTATGAATTACTGTGTTGGTTTTTTTTGTTGTTTTTTTTGTTGTTTATTAAGAAGTTTGATACTCATACATAACAATAGTCACAGCTGTAACAATCCCATGTAATATATTACAGTAAGGAATCCGATATATCACATTTTCAAATAGTACATAGTTGAGCATTACACAGCAGAGCATTTTCACATTAAAAATTCAAGTGTTCACATTAATGAATAGCCGTAAGTAAATCAGGGTGTTCTCGTAGGTATGTAGTTAGCGGTTCCCAAATGTCAGAGGGCTTGGAGGCGGTTGGCAGTTCTTCTGCATATGGTACAAAATTATCTCTACAATAGACAGCGTCTAATATCCAACTTGTTAGGGTAGGGGTGAGCTTACTGTCCCAGTGCATTACTACTCTACGTTTTGCCAACAGCAACAGTATGGCAACCAATTTCTTCTTTGCAGCCTTCACAGGTATGTGGAGGCCCAATAGACAGAACTGTGGCGTGCACAGCAGCGGGCACGACACGAGTAGACCTAAGTGGTGAACCACAGCCTTCCAATATTTCTGTAGTAGATCACAATTCCATGCGAGATGTGCGAAATCTGCCTGGTCAATCCCACATCGTTTGCAGTGCGCATTGTCACGCAGTCCATATTTATATAATTTGGCAGGAGTGTGGTAGGCTTGATGTAGGTATTTGTAATGAATTATGCGGAGATTGCCATTTGGCGTGAGGAGTGTAGTGAGTGTGCAGCAGGAAACCCAGTCTTCGTCCGTTAGGGAAATGTCCAACAGTTTATTCCAATTATCACGGGCTTTGAGGGTGTGTGCTCCGATTTCCTCCTGTACCAGTTTATATAGCCGTGAAATTATATGATTGTGAGTAGGAGTAGCTATAATAATCTGTAGTGACTGTAAGGTAGGAGGCTCGTCGGGATATGTTGGGTACAGTTCCCTGATAGCAGCTCTCAGTCTATGATAAATAAATCGGAATAACAGTGATTGGTTGCTGATATATGTTAAGTCCTCAGGAATAATGAAGGTCCCATTCGGGTATAAATCGCCCATTTGTGTTATGCCCACTTGTTTCAAAATCATCATGCTATTCTGTTCTTGCGTGACTGATAATGCAGGGTGATGAGTCAGTGGCAGATTAGGGGTGTAGATGGGAGCTTTATTTGCTAGCCGACTGATGCGTTGCCAGGCTTGCGAGGTTGTTCGTATCGTATTTATTTCTCGCATTGATAGATGCTGTTGTGTGTGCGTGAGGATGCTGGATAATGGCACTGGGTCAGCATCACCATTCTCTACTGCTAAGTGCGGTAAGTATTGTACCGGGTGGTACCAATAGTGTGCATAGTGTGCCTGAGCACATAAATAATATAAATAGATATCAGGGACTGTAAAGCCGCCTCCTGCGTATGGAAGTGTCATGGTTTGGAGACCTATGCGGGCCTGTCTACCGGCCCATATTAGTCTGTTAAAATTTGTGCGTATTGTTTTAAAAAGTGAGGCAGGCGGTGGTATCGGTATATTGATAAAGAGGTATAGTAGCTTAGGCAACAGCACCATTTTTATTAGTGAAACCCTATCAGCTAGTGACAGAGGGAGAGTGATCCATCTGGTGATTTGTGTTTCTATGCGATCTAATGTGGTGCCATAATTATATCGAAGTACTAATTCAGGGTCCCGATGTATCCAGATTCCGAGATATTTAACTGGATCTTCTTGCCATACAAGGGGAAAGTCCATTTGCGGTTCTTTTGTATTTGTTGTTAACAGTACCACCGCCGATTTGCTCCAGTTAATTTGAAGGCCCAAGTGTCGCCCAAATTTTATATACTCTCGCAGTAGGGATGATAGGTTCTGATCAGGGTTACGTAGGTATAGTACCATATCATCCGCATATAATGAAATACTAATTGGTCTCAGGTTAAACCGTAGTGCCGTGTGTGCATATTTCTGACGTATTTTGCAAGCTAGCGGTTCTACTGCAATAGAGAAAAGTAATGGAGACAATGGGCAGCCCTGTCTGGTACCACGTTGTATTGGTATTACTTCTGATATATATCTATTAACTTTGACTCGGGCAGTGGGTTTAGTGTATAGAAGGGCAATCCAATTGACAAGCACAGGTGGTAAGCCAATTTTCCGTAAAATCGTGAACATGTAGGGCCATTCAACGGAATCAAAGGCCTTGGCCGCATCCAGCAGCACCGCCACGGCCTTCAGCTCCGGATTTAGTTGATGCAATAGGGCAAATATGGTGCGCAGATTGTGTGTGGTTGAACGATCTGGAATGAAACCCGATTGGTCGGGTAGGACTATAGTGGACATGAGTGGTTGCAGCCTCGTGGCAATAATCTTTGCCAATATCTTGACGTCCGTGTTTATTAATGAAAGGGGTCTATAAGACTCTGCCTTTTCAGGATCTGACTTTAGTAGCGTCACTATGAGTGCCTCACGCAGCGTGGGAGGGAGGATACTATTATGATAGGCTTCGTCAAACATCTCGAGCAGATGTGGGACCAATAATTCGGAATACGCTTTATAAAATTCCCCCGTGTATCCGTCGGGGCCAGGTGATTTACCATTCGGCAGGGACTTTATAGCAAACTGCACTTCCTCCTCCGTTATAGGTTGGGCTAGGTATTCGCGATGCGAATCAGACAGCCACACCAGTGCTATATCTTCAATATATTGCAAAATTTCCGGCTCTAGTACGGTGTGCTGTGTCCTATAAAATTCACTATATGTGTCCACGAATGTGGTCAGTATACCTTGGGTGTCATAATGGAGTTGCCCGCCATCGTCCTCTATTTGTATAATTGTGTGTTGTCTATGCTCAGTGCGCACTTTTTGCGCTAATGTTCGGCCTGGTCTGCCTCCCTCGCCCATCTTGCGTGCTGCATGACGTCGGGCTGTATATTTGATTTCGTCATCTGCTAGTGTATTGTACTTATTTATCTCGTCCCGCAGATTACTAAGAGTGAGTGCATTATGAGTGGTATCATATTCTGCTTCTAGAAGTTTAATGCGGTCTTCGCATTTCGTCAGTTGAGTTCTAATATCTTTTAAGATGCCGACATTTGTGCTTATACAGATGCCCCTTAGTGTAGCTTTAAAGGCCTCCCACAGCGTACCCGCACTGTCTACTGAGCAGGCGTTGTTTGCAAAGTAATCCTCTATCGCCATTTGTATTGTTTCCTTGTAGACGGGATCTAAGAGTGCAGGCGCATTGAAGCGCCACACAAATGGTGGGGGTATATATGTCGGAATCTGTAGAGCTATTAATACCGGTTTATGGTCAGATAGTGTCTTGGGTAGATGAGTTATGTCCTTAGCCCATGTGGATGCGTGGTCAGTGAGGAGCCAATAGTCAAGCCTAGACCAGCTGTTATGCACTGTGGAGGAATGAGTGCTTTCCTGTGTGGTCGGGTGCCGGTTGCGCCATATGTCATGCAAGCGGAACTCCGTCATGCCATTTAAAATAATTGAGACCGCACGTTTATGGTGTTCTGTTGTGTTTGGAGATCTGTCTCGTGTATGATCTAATGCGACATTTAAGTCTCCCCCCCAGATCAGCTCCAAGGGTGGCAGGGCACGTATTTTCGTCCACAGATCCATAAAAAAGTCAGGGTCATCTGTGTTCGGACCATATACGTTGATAATACCCACTCTTGTGCCTCTCAGTGCGCCAGTGATAATGACATATCGGCCCTGCGGGTCAATGAGCGTCTTGTCTAATATGAATTGAGTGCCCTTGCGTACAATGGTCGTCACCCCCCTTGCATATGAAGAGTAGGTGGCTGATACTCCAAGTTCGGCCCATCTGTTGCCTAATTTATCTGCTTTATGCTGAAGTAGATGCGTTTCCTGGAGCAGTGCCAGATCAACATGATGTCTATCAAGATAGGCAAAGACCTGTCTGATCTTCCGGGGCTGTTGAGGCCTCTAACATTCCAGGTTATAAATCGCAGAGTGAGCCATACTATGCGATTTCTATATCCTCAATTATACCTAATAGGGCTGATGTTACCTGTGTTTGCATCTGCTTATCTACACGTGTGTGTGCTGAACCTGGAGGTGCTATATGTATGTGCGTATGAACCTCGGATTCCAGTAAATGTGTGACCAACAATAAAACAAAATCCCCTCCCAACCCTCCCCCCACCCACTTCGCCATCCCAATTATGGCAAAGCCAATTCCCTGCAATTGCTGACAAAAAGCCCTCATCCCACCCTAATTCGATCCCTTGGATGGAAACCCAAACAATGAAACAAAAGTTGTGGCACACACAGGGGGGCGGCAGCCGCCAGCTAACAACCCCAATAGCATAGCAGCTGGGGGATCCAGCCACAGACCCATAAATCTATGAGAATCTATAAGAAGCGTGCTATAGCCCATGTAAAGAAATCAGTGACTTGCAAAATGGAGGTCTCAAATGTGGACCCAGTGCAACACATTAAACTATTCCAGCCAGTCATTTAACCTTACTTACTCAGCCGGTGCGCCGCTAAATATCACATGGTAGTGTGTAAAATGCAGCAAAGAAGCCTGCACCGGTATCCCATATAGGGCCCTGGGGCTGTGCGCAAGACACCAACAGTTATAGCTGTTATTCGACATCTGAAGTATGATCCTGCTCTGCATGCAGTCCTCTCGGAGATTTACGTCGTAGAGCGTGCAGGTGGTTCAGTTGCAAGAATTTAAGAACTTCTTTCGGATCATTACAAATGATACTCTTGCCGTCGTCTGTGATTTTCAAACAAGCAGGGTATATCATCGCATAGGAGATATTGTGCTCTCTCAATTTCTTTTTTACATCCATGAACTTCTTTCTCGCCTCCTGTACTTGCGACGTGAAGTCCGGGTAGAGGGAGATAGACATGCCTTCATGAGTTAAAGTGCCTAGTTCCCGGGCCTTACGAAGAGCTGCATCTCTATCCCTATAGTTCAGGATTTTGGCAATTATGGGGCGGGGTCGTGCCCCAGGCGCCGGCTGCGGTGCGAGAGATCTGTGAGCTCGTTCCACAATAAATACATCAGAAAAAGTGTCTCTGCCGAGGAGAGTAGTCAACAGCGCCTCGATGTATCGCTCCATGTTACCTGTACGTGTTGTCTCCGCCACACCCATAATGCGTAAGTTGCGTCGTCGTGACCTAGCTTCTAAATCTTCGGTTTTAGCCAGCAGGGATTGTAGGACCTTGTCCACTTTCGTTTGTTTCAGTTCAAGTTGATGGTTAGATTCCTCCGCTTCCGATATTCGTCGTTCAGCCATATCTATACGTTCGGTATGCTTATCCAAGCGTTCCGACATACGGTCCACGCGATATGTCAGTGAGTCTATCTTCCCGTCAATGTTGGAGAGAGTTGATTGTATCGTTGCAAACATTGACTGGAAATCCACCGGCGCGTCAGAGCTCGGTGCAAGCGTGTTGACTTGGCTCCGCTCCGGGGCCTCCGCACTCATCTCCGTTACCTTCCGCTGCTGTTCAAAATGCAATTTAGGTTGAGTTTTATCCAGTTTCCCCATCTCGCTGGCACTGTGGGGATTATCGTGTTTGATGGTAAAAGCGTCCCGCAAAGGCAAGGGAGTCGTGGATGAACACGCACCAATGCTGTATGTGCACAACTCAAAGATGACTTCAGAGTAAGCTGGAGCACCGTGCGTCGTTATGACCGTATGATCGTCAGTCCCAGGTCGGTCACGATCTATAGTTAAAGTTCTGGGAGTACAGATCAGTCCATATAGACTAGGTGTCCCGCACTCAAGTGGACATAGCGCTCTGCAGTCTACCCCTGCATGGGGCTATCGGTCGATGCACCAGGGTGTGGCCAGGCCGTGCGGGAGGGCAGGATTTTGATACAAGGCCGTATTAAGTGAGGGAGGCCGACAGCAGTATGTTCGCGGCCACCCACGTATCAGGGATATTTCTGCAGGAAGACCAGTATGTCGCGGTTTATATTCCAGGTACACGTCAGAGTGGTCAGGGGTACATGCGAGCGGTAGTCTTCCACAGCCACCCCCTTGTCATACAGTGGGTCCTCTCACGTTGACATCACCCCGTTCAATGCCAGACAATGTTCAGCAATAAATATTGGGCGCTGCCAGTGGCGCTGCCGGTGTTCTTACCGCCCAGGGAAGCTGCTCCTCCAGCGGTGGTGGAAGTGCGTGCACCCAGGTGAGCGTGGCCGGATTCCGCCCACAGCCGCCGCGTGTTGCTGCGATCTCAACTTTCGTGCCCGCAACCAGCCGACAGCCAGCCCAATGCAGTCCAGCGGCAGGCCGAGAGGTACTGTGGGCGCTTTCCGCCCCTCGCAGTCCACGTCCCGATCCGGGCACAGCAACGTCGATTCCGCCCTGAGGCCTACACTGCGATGGCCGCGCCGCAGGCTCGCGTGCAGACTACGTCGCGACGTCCGCAGCCACAGGCTCCCAGCCGCCGCCCGGCAGACACCGCCACGCCGTTGCTCGGCACCTCGGACAGATATCCAGTAGCGAAACACCTTATTATGGAGCTGGTGCTCTCCGCCAGACTGTCGCTCGATTTTCGTGTTCCAATTGTGGGCAATACACGCAGAATAGATGCAGGATCGTGGCTGGACCGGGAGAGCTCGCCTACGGCGCGGCCATTTCCGAGCTTGGCTAGCTCCGCCCCCGAATTACTGTGTTGTTGATTCTCTTGTGTGATGATCTATGACTCGAGCTGTAATGTACTTGATGAGCATTCATATTAATTTAGATAAAAGCATATTGATAAGTAATCAGAGTCTGTCTTTAGTAATGTCATTTGGTTATATTGAATGATTATTTCTTTATTTAGGACCTCATTGTTAGAATTCTGTCAATCCTTTGCCAATCCCTGTCAACCAAACAAGATTCATCGGAGAGAGAGAGGACCATTATTGATAGTAGAAATTTGGTAACATTTTATAAACTCACGCAGCGTGAAGGGGACTGTTAGGTATTAAATTGGGTCCTGATGATAAAATTTGGCAAAGCCCCTTTCCGCTGCATCACCCTCAAATGTGAAAAGTTAAACTCAGAACTTGAAGCCATCTTCATTTTTTTCAGGACTTTCCCAACCCACAAAAATGACACAAAGTGGGATTGAGGATGACACCTTTTAATTGCGCCATTCACCTATGCCTACAATCAAACACCAATGTGCACAGACACCCATAGATCCCACTGCTCTAGGCATACCTACAAGTTGATTATTGTTGACAAATGGATTGCTTGATTTATACCTACAGAGAACCCTTTCTATGTGATACTTTTAAATGCCAAGGTTTTAGACTGGTTATTCCCCCCCCCCCCCTTTGTTTGGTTAATATCAACCAATGTAGCAGTCTGGTATGCAACTCCCTGCAGGTGTCAAAAGGCACCCCCAACAGGCAACATGCAACAATTCCCATAAAAACCTGACACAGACAGATTCAATATTACCCTGGGCATGCTTGGTACAGTAGTTTGCTTCAGGTACATAGGAGTTCACATGTGACTCTATTGCTTGAGACAGCCTTCAGAGGCGGAGACAGGAATAGTCTTGCTCTGTGAAGGAAGGGCATTGCAGTTTGTACAACACAATCCCTATGTCCTTTCAATACTACCCATCCCCAAGGCATGTGAAGCCGAGTTTCAAACATTGTCAGTCATCATGTCCTGATATGAATCAAGCAAAGGTAGCTATAGTGTTCCCAAAATTACATTCCAAGCATTCCTAACACAACAAGTCCCAAAAATCTTTTCACAATTGCTTCAGGTTTTCCACATCTTCTGAAGGCTGCAGAACAGAGCTCAAAAAGTACTTGTGCCAGAATCATGTTTATTTAGGTCAGGTAAACCTGAGTGCACTAACTCAGAGCACAGAACCATGATTTACTCTCTACTCCACTAGATCCCACTCTGTCATGCAATCTTGTTCACACACGTCTCCCTCCACCGACCTACTCTCCACTTGTAACTTTCAAACCAGTCTCTTTTAGCACACATCATATTGGCTTTCACCTCCACCTCACCTCTCCTGCAGCTCCACCTTGTCTTTTCGTACTCTCACTCTACAATTTCACCTCTCATGCAGCTCTTTGTGCAATCTCCTGTAACTCTTCAACTGTCCTTTCCTGCACATATCTGCACATTCTAATCTCTCCTACAATCAAGTCATGTCTACTCTTCCAACACTTTAAAGTGTCTTACCCATTGTAAAGCTTTTGCTCATGTGTCCTGTGTCAGCATAGCAAGGATGCCATGGGCCCTGGTGCAAGCAAGGAAATGGCCCCTTTGACTACTGTTGGGGGGTAGTAAAATCGGCATTGTCAGGGTTCACTTGGCTGGGTGCCACTTCACTTGCTGCACCAGTGCATTTCTTTTCGGCCTCTCACCTCTCCAGTAGCCAACTCTCTGTATCCACTCTCTTTAATGTTTCCTCACTTGTAGCTCTGTCCCTGTTCATGCTGCAGCAATCCCTTTGCCCTCTCACATCTTTGCAGCTCGCTTTCTCTCTCTGTCTTTTGCTCCATTACTGTCACCTGCCACCAGACACCCCACGAGTCAAGTGATCTGTCCCACTTCAAAGGGTGACCAAGAATCTGATTCTGAGAGGTGGAAACCAAATTTTGAAAATGAGGTCCTCCTGACATCTTACTAACTCAGAGTAGCAATGATTCTAGGTGTATAAAAGGCAGTGGCGGCTCGCAGAGGGAATGCTGTGGAGCGGCGGGGCAGGGTGGGGGGGGTGGTGGAGTTGGACATACGACGGCAAGGAGTAAAGTAAGTAAATAAATAAATAAAACTATTTACCTTGCGCTCGCTGCATCGCCGAGTTGGCGATGCAGCGAGCGCAAGGTAAATAGTATGTAGTCATGTAGCACATTATCTGCGCACTGACAGCTTCAGTCCAGATAGTGCTGACTCTACATGATGACTGCCAGCCTTTCCCACAGTACAAGCAGGTTTGGAATATCACTCGCCCACTCTCAACCAGTGCTAAAAGGTAAGTAATGACTCCAGCCTTGCTTCCTGACAACATTCACAGGCAGTTGACCCAAAAAGAGGAAGTTTTGGAAAGTCTTCAGGATCAGGATCTGGATGTATGTGGCCGACTTGTTGCTTCACATTTCACTTGATTTGAAAGCATGGATGTTGCATCTCAGTGGTAGGGCAATTCTCAGCCAATGATAAAAGGTAGATCATGTAATTTCACACAACTAACATCCTGAGACACCACTGTTGGCCAGGCTATAAAGTAACAGACAAACATGGCCATCTCAACATCCAAAAACATGACCTCAGCTCACTTACATAGTATAGAGGTAAACTATCTATCAACCCAAATTAGAAAATCCTATTTTTTTATCATGGCTTACAAATTTCCCTCCATTTGTTGTATGTGGGTTACGACATCTACTGTGTATTGTGTCACTCCCACATGGCGTTGATGTACCCGGCTGGTAAAAGTGTGTCACCAGCATTGTCTGAGTGAAGCATGTAAATCGGAGGAAAAGTAGCTTATTATATAGTATTGTTGTGAGACCTCACCGTGTAATAAACTCACAACCCTGCCTTAGGTCCAGTCAGGCTTGTTTGTCAAACTGTAGCTCAACTCCGGGCAGCTGTGGCTTCAAGTACTCAGGCTTAAACAAAGGAACTAGTGTAAAGCATTTAAACAGCACCGAAACAACTCGTAAGAAAGAAACACAACTCTCAAGAAATCTGACACCAATTTATAAAAATAGATTATATTTCTATGAATTTATAGACATCAAAACGAAAAAGATTCACTGCAGGGATCATTGAATACAACTATTTGCAAAAAAAGTAAATTACAACTTTTCACTTAACAAATTTGGCCCTTTGAAGTTTTTTCAAGAAAACTTTTGTCAAAGTTTAATAAAGTAACTTCAAGTTACTTTGGGTGGAAACTCCAGCATGAAGCAGGCCAGGGGAACTAGCAAAGTTCCAAACAACAGCTGCCTCCAAGAATAAGCAGTCTCCAGTGCCAGTGTTAATTACATCTTGCCATTGACTTCAATGGAGTGGTCCTGATACAAGTGATACAGGATGTTCAAGATGTTAAAGGATGCTGAAGATACGATGGGGGACTTCCTGGAGCTACTCTTCGTTCCACAGTCCTGGTGGGGTGACTTTGGCCACAGGGGTCGATGTCTCTCGAAGTCCTCTTTAGTTCAGCACATGTCCAATCGCCACTAGACTACTAGTTTACGGACACAGTGGTTCCATTATTCTGGCATTTGCTTTCCTTCTGGGCAGCCAAATTACACACAGATGACTCTCCTGGGTGCAGCAGACTTGGTGAAAATTTTAAGTGTCAAGACTCTGGGGTCGATTCCAATCTCGGCCGGAAGCGCACCTAACAGTATTCGTCGTGAAAAAAACCAAGCCGAACGCGTGTTTCCCGACCGATTCGAACAGTCGTCCGAACGAACAAGTACGATGCGCATAACAGCCCAGATTCCGAGCGAGCTGTACTCACCAATTCCAGCTCCTGTTCCCCGCCCGGGCCGGATCCGTAAACGCCGATTCGAGTCGCACGGAAGCAAATACACAGCACCTTCCGGCCGGACGAGTACAATGCGCCTTCCGTACGCGCTGAACCCGTCGCTACGTCCGGCACGTCAGAGCATCCGGGAGAGCTGTACATAAGCTCCGATTCGCGCCACAAGACGATCCACGGCGACGAGACGGACAAGCCAGCGACGACTACGAGTCCAAGCCACGAGAAACCCGAACGAGACGACCCAACCATGAATCCCATCGCGCAGGTCCTACCAATACTCTACATCTATTACCGGGACCGGTACGGACGCGTACGACGCAGACGGTAAGTCAAACACCCACAACACAAACAAACGACACGTACCCGAAATATGTCACACACACATAGGGATGCAGAAATTACATACACTAGCAACAGCAGAACCATAGGGGCGGGATGGCTATCACCAATGCCATACACACCCATAGGGGGACGGATGCCTACCACTAATACCATCCCCACTCATAGGGGGATGGATGCCTGCCACTACTACCATCCCCACTCATAGGGGGATGTATGCCTGCCACTACTACCATCCCCACTCATAGGGGGATGGATGCCTACCACTACCACCACCCCTACTCATGGGGACCTGGATGCCTGTCACTACTACCCTCCCCACTCATAGGGGGATGGATGCCTGCCACTACTACCATCCCCACTCATAGGGGGATGGATGCCTACCACTACCACCACCCCTACTCATGGGGGCCTGGATGCCTGTCACTACTACCCTCCCCACTCATAGGGGGATGGATGCCTGCCACTACTACCATCCCCACTCATAGGGGGATGGATGCCTACCACTACCACCACCCCTACTCATGGGGGCCTGGATGCCTGTCACTACTACCCTCCCCACTCATAGGGGGATGGATGCCTGCCACTAATACCATCCCCACTCATAGGGGGATGGATGCCTACCACTACCACCACCCCTACTCATGGGGGCCTGGATGCCTATCACTACTACCCTCCCCACTCATAGGGGGATGGATGCCTGCCACTAATACCATCCCCACTCATAGGGGGATGGATGCCTGCCACCACTACCATCCCCACTCATAGGGGGATGGATGCCTGCCACCACTACCATCCCCACTCATAGGGGGATGGATGCCTGCCACCAATACCATCCCCACTCATAGGGGGGGGGATGCCTGCCACTAATACCATCCCCACTCATAGGGGGATGGATGCCTGCCACCACTACCATCCCCACTCATAGGGGGATGGATGCCTGCCACTAATACCATCCCCACTCATAGGGGGATGGATGCCTGTCACCACTACCATCCCCACTCATAGGGGGATGGATGCCTGCCACCACTACCATCCCCACTCATAGGGGGATGGATGCCTGCCACTAATACCATCCCCACTCAGAGAGGGATGGATGCCTACCACTCCCACCACCCCTACTCATGGGGGCCTGGATGCCTGTCACTACTACCCTCCCCACTCATAGGGGGATGGATGCCTGCCACTAATACCATCCCCACACATAGGGGGATGGATGCCTGCCACTAATACCATCCCCACTCATAGGGGGATGCTACCATCCCCACTCATAGGGGGATGGATGCCTGCCACTAATACCATCCCCACTCATAGGGGGATGGATGCCTACCACTACCACCACCCCTACTCATGGGGGCCTGGATGCCTACCACCCACACAACCCCTACTCATAGGACGGGTAATGCATGACACAACCAGCATACTCCAACATAAGGAATGTCTGAAAAATACATCCCCCCAAAATCATGACAAGCGTGTGTAGTCTGTGTCAAATGCCTACAACACTGAACATGACATTGAACATACAATGTGACCCCCTATCACATGTGTCACACATAAATGTGTGTGGCCTCCACAATGCAAGCAGATCGTGACCACTGTGGCAATGGGGTCTAACACCCCATCATCACACTGACCAAAAGGTAAGTGTGGGGTCCATAGCTGAAGCACATTTTGAACATTGTGGCAATGGGGTCTAACACCCCATCATCTCAGTGACCATAATGTAAGTGTGGGGTCCATAGCTGAAGCACATTTCGAACATTGTGGCAATGGGGTCTAAAGCCCCATCACCACAGTGACCAAAATGTAAGTGTGGGGTCCATAGCTGAAGCACATTTCGAACATTGTGGCAATGGGGTCTAAAGCCCCATCACCACAGTGACCAAAAGGTATGTGTGGGGTCCATAGCTGAAGCACATTTCGAACATTGTGGCAATGGGGTCTAAAGCCCCATCACCACAGTGACCAAAATGTAAGTGTGGGGTCCATAGCTGAAGCACATTTCGAACATTGTGGCAATGGGGTCTAAAGCCCCATCACCACAGTGACCAAAAGGTAAGTGTGGGGTCCATAGCTGAAGCACATTTCGAACATTGTGGCAATGGGGTCTAAAGCCCCATCACCACAGTGACCAAAAGGTAAGTGTGGGGTCCATAGCTGAAGCACATTTTGAACATTGTGGCAATGGGGTCTAAAGCCCCATCACCACAGTGACCAAAATGTAAGTGTGGGGTCCATAGCTGAAGAACATTTCGAACATTGTGGCAATGGGGTCTAAAGCCCCATCACCACAGTGACCAAAATGTAAGTGTGGGGTCCATAGCTGAAGCACATTTTGAACATTGTGGCAATGAGGTCTAAAGCCCCATCACCACAGTGACCAAAATGTAAGTGTTGTCATGGGAAAAGCTGCAAATGCCAAACTGCATGGATGATTCCTGGTCACACAACAACAAACACATCAGTGGCATAGTAGTGCTTGTGTCCCATAGCAACATAGATTGGGTGAGCGCAAACAGTGCAGTGCCAATGAAACATCGCTTTGGCCATGTGCAGACAAACATCACCCATGTGGGCTCACATTGTCAACATTCACGAATAACACAATGACAGAAGTGACCATCATAATGCAGACCCACATATCTGCACCAATGGACACACAAATGTAGATATCCTGTGGAGACTGTAGATGTGAGGTGAACAAATACCATTCCATGGCAGCAATGTCACATACAAACCATGATCATTGTGCTGACTGATGACCTAGGAGTCCCAGGGACAGCAGGGGAAAGCCACCAAACAACAGACAGCCAATGGCACACTAAAGAAATGCCAATGCAGTGGTGCAAATGCACAAACACAAACAGGCAGACTCACACTGCATATCAAACACAACAGGTGATGGGGGTGTGTGCCAGTGTCCCCAGGCAACCACACAACACATGAGGAGGCCTGAATCCCTATTACACAGATGTCAATACAGTGCCACACAAAAGTAACTCATGGATCGGATTCCCCTATGTGGGCAATCAGGCATTGTTAGATGAGAGGGAGCCCAAATTACAAATGTCACACAAGCTTGTAGGAACAGCAACTAACACAGCAAGAGACAGACCCACCACAGCACTACCCCCAGGGACCCCACATTGTGGTGACACTGGCCTGCATGATAATCCCACTGTGATGACAAAGGTAGATGTCGTACACACTGTGAACCACAGTCATGTGTCCTGAGTAACTAACTACCATCACACCTACACAAGCACAAATCAATCAGCACGGCCTGTCAGCCAAGGCCAACATGGAGGTAGGGGTCTAGCCGTGCAACAACTCTCATTTGCACACACTCAACACCACACACCTTGATCTCCACCAATGTGCAGCAGTGAAGCTCACATGGACTGGTGACATTGCACATGCACCCATGACAATCCCAGGGGTGGTGGGAGGAACTAAGGTGGAGATACCCATCACACATGGCCAGTCAACAAGACTTGTGAATGTCTGACACACTGCACAGTACGCTGTACATGGGCATGACGTCAAATCCACACCAACCAATGGGATCCCGGCCACAGTCACACACCAATGAAGAAGCCAAGGTCACCCACAAAGAACACACATAGACAACTTCCAACATTGCAGCTCTGACCCTGAGGAGTGGCAGCAGTCACACACACAACGTGTCACAATCACTGAAAGCTAACACAAACTGTAAATTACATGACTTGTGTAACCAACAAGTGCCAAGGGGAATCCTGACTGTGTCTCATCTGCGTTTGCCCACAAACTCAGCCCTGACAGCAAACACACCTATGGATGACACCCTGATGACCAGTAATGTGCCATGCACCCACATCACAGAGAACCCAGGGCGAAGATTTGGGGGGAACATTGCTCAACTCAGCAAGCATCACAAACAGGAACATCCCTAGGGACCCCAGCTTGCGTAGCAAAATGGAAGTGAACACACACAGACATGCTCACACAACACACACCTTGGGCTCAGGCAATGTCACGGAATTACACACTGCCATGAGGGGACTCCACTCCTGTGTAAGGAAAGCTGTGCCATACGTTGTCTCTGCAGGGCTCTATCATGTCAGCAGAACACTTGGTCACTCAGTCAACAATTAGCACAAAATGAAGGCTCTCGTCACATCAGCCTGGTCATGGCAGTGTCACCGAAATCATCTGCACCGATCAAATACACATGTATAGCAAGTTGCACTGATACCACAGATGAGTCCTTCCCCATTGATGCCCAAACTTGCATGTCCAGTGGAGATGGTCACACGGTCAGGGAAATAGACAAATTGAACAATGGCAAGCACATCTGATGTGCAGGGGTGTAAGCCACAGATGTGATAGTGCAAAAAAATGTAGGGAATCCCATTGGCAAATATGAAAAACATGACACCCTCATATTGCTGCAAAGGATGACATGGCTACACACCAGGATAGGACACATTCACCCTGGACCACATGGAGTCCTGCACAGTAACACTTCATTTACCTGATATCAAAAATCACCATCACTGCAGCAAGGGCATGGTTAGCATCCTCAACATCATGTACATCTGAAGCAAAACCACTAGAGAACTGAAAGGAGCTTTATTCAGCATATGTGATTTGAAAATAGAAAGTCCAGACAAAACCCAAAGGCCAATGGCCAGTCCATGACTAAAGTCCAAACAGGGTGACAGTGGCAGATGTCACCCTTTGCTTGCCTGCACTGCTACTAACCAGGGACACTCCCCTCGGAGGGGCATACGGGGGGCAGGCCAGGCACCGCAGGGACAGGATCAGGGCTCACCAGAAGGAGGCAGGGAAGGGGTGGCTGGTGCTGGAGAGTCACTGACAACTGCAGGGGATGTGTCTGACATGGTGTGTGCCGGCACAACTGGGTGGCATGAGTCAGATGGTGTGGGTGCCGGCACAACTCCAGTGGGCTGGCCAGATGGAGTGGACAGGTTCCCCCCTGCAGTGCCCAAGTCAGACGGGGTGGTAGTGGACTCCACTGCAGTGCCCATCTCCAGGGGAGTAGAATGGGGTTCAGGTAAGGTGGGCAGGACAGAGGGGGAGGACACGGTCTCCACACCAGTGGCACAAACATGTGCAGCGGGGGGTGTGGGGCTGGAAGAGCAAGTGGTAGGTGGAGAAGGCCGCATCATTTTGGGGATGGTGTATCTGTGGGTGGGGGAACCTGGGGCAGGGTGTGGTGGGGGAACCTGTGTTGTGGGTGCCAGAGGGATGGAGGAAGGAGACTGTGTGGTTGACCTGCAGGGCGGTGGCGGGGTCTTGCTCTTCCGGGCCCGGGGGGACTTGCGGGTGGGGGCCTCAGTCTGTCTGTGCCTGGGGGAGGGTGTCCGGGGGCGAGGGGCACTCCCCTCTGTGTGGGTGGACTTCCTCTTCCCCCTGTATGCTGGATCAGCGGGACTGGAGGGGAAGAGGCCGAGGTCACAGAGGAAGAGCTGCTTTGTAGGTGGGGTTGCAGGTGAGGCAAGGGAAGGGGTCTTGGAGGGAGAGGATTTTGAGGACTGCGGAGTGACTGTGGATGCCTGTGTGTGTGTCTGTTCTCCATCCCCTGTGGGTGTGGTATCAGTCCCCTGAGGATGCTTGTGTGCACGTTTTGCCCTTGTTTTGTGTGTTTCTGTGCTGCTCGTGACTGTGTGTTTGGGTGATTGTGCAGGTGTGCATGTGCTTGGGACAGGTAGGGTGCCAGGAAGTGTGGATGGGGCAGAGGTAGGAGGGGTGATGGACTGTTGGAGGAGGGACACTGCTGCCGTCAGGGAGGAGTCCATGGACCTATTGCTCCTCTGTAGGGCAGACATGCCCGTCGAGATGCCCTCCATGAACGACACCAGCTGTGTCAACAGAGTGGTGTGTGCATGGAGGACACTCAGCGTTGCTGTCTGCCCTACATGGAGCTGGCGAAGTAGGTACACAGACTCCTCACTCAGGGCAGCAGGGGACACAGGGGCAGGGGGTGAGGTGCCTGGCACGAAGGAGACACGCTCCCGAACACGGGAGCCTCCACGGACCTCTGGAATGGGAGCCAATGGGAGGGCGGTGGTGGTGGTGGTGGCGTGGCCAGACATACTAGCTGGGGTGTGGTGGCTGCTGACACCCGCCTCCACAAGGGAGTCATCCTCCAAGCTGCTGTGGTCCTCAGCTGAGGTGGATGGTGCTGAGGACTCCTCGGCGTGGCTCCCCTCGCCCTCCGTGCCACTGGGTCCCTCCGACCACTCATCGGCTGCTGA
This sequence comes from Calotriton arnoldi, assembly GCA_963921515.1. Classification (NCBI taxonomy): domain Eukaryota; kingdom Metazoa; phylum Chordata; class Amphibia; order Caudata; family Salamandridae; genus Calotriton; species Calotriton arnoldi. The sequence goes on from CAWUFW010004150.1 coordinate 472,972, forward strand.
CCCAGTCTGGCTCTGCAGCTCCTCCTGGTCCGTGGAGCTGTCCCCTCCTGTGGCCGTGGATGTATCTGCAAACAATTAGGGAAACAGACAAACATCAGTCACCTGCACTGACCGCACACACCACAGTAAGTACAGCACATTACAGAGCAAGCCCTGGTATCCTCAGTTGAACATTGCCAAAAGTCCTCACACAGATTAGGAGAAGACAATTGTCAGTCTGATGGTCAACCATGGCACTCACACCCCTCCTGCCCTTGCACCCATCTGTCTGGTGCCTGTTGGATGGTAATACCCCAGTGTGGACACATGCACCACGTACACAGTTGTTGGACATTGCAGAGAACACGGTGAAGTATGTGAACATGCACACATCACATCTCTTGCCACTGAGTCAGTACAGGTGTCCGGATAAAGGGATGGCCAGAGTCTAATTAGAAATGCATGTGATGCATACCAGCACCAGACACATGATGCACCCATGTCCGGATAGTCAATGCCACAATGGGGTGCATGTTGCACATGTCACTCCCCTGCAGGATCACTCTTAGGAAGTTTAATGCCATGGCACAGGCATGCCTGCAAAATCATACATCACTGTCTCCAGTCACATGGGCATGGCAGCCAGCCAACAACAGTCTGCAGTGTGTCACAATCCTAGGTAATGGGGAATGCAAGTTATGTAGCTGACAAGTGCACATGTCCATCCCCCACAAACCACATCATCTGAACTCTTATTTGTCCACGTCATGCCAATTGGACATATGGGAGACATGAAACACAACTCTATGAACCTGAGCACCTCACAGTCTGCTGTGAATGAAAAACAGCTGCCTGAAATACACAGTCGCATACACCTGTGTGCACAGTCAAGTGGTCAAACACCTATAAGTCACAGAAGTATCGTCTCTCATGGTCACATCTCAGATGGCATTCTGAGCCCTAAACGATAAACATCCCAGTAGTCCTGACAACGAAGCCACAGCACAATGACACAGAGGCAGACACCTGAGGGAACATTTCACTGATCACAACATGTCAGCTGATACACGGGAGTGGGAGTACAGAGTGTATTGTATGCCCTGGAGTAGGCATGACTGTCCTGCTCCACCTGAAAGAGGGATGAGCCCTGGACAGTAGGCAGGTGGCTAAGCATGTGTGACACACTTGATATACATACTCCTGAGGCCCAAACATTGTTCCCACCCGCAGCATGGGGGTGTGCCAAATACACCAGGGACATGTGGTGATTCAGATCAGCAAGTGGACCACATATCAAAGTTACACCCAGATTACATGTCAGCGCTTAGGCATTGTGTAAGCAATTGACCCACCCATGAATCCCACCACAAAGTCACGGGAACAAATGCTGTCCCCAACCTTGAGCGAAGCAAAATGCAAGGACACAGTACCCAAGTGACAAAATTTCCTGACTGTAAGGGCCACACCTGCGTATCAGATGAGGAGTGGGCATGTCACAATTGAGGGACATGGGTCCTGGACCACAAGACTGATGTACTGTGGAAGTTTAACCAGGCCAGAGGAGGGCACATAGCATGTCAGACAAAGTTCACAGTGCAGTCATGGACTCACCCCTCCTTGCTGCTGTCTGGCCTTCAGCTGCCCATCCAGGTCAGGGAAGACCACCGCCAGGATCCTGAGCATGTGGGGGGTCAGGGTCCGGTGTCCGCCCCTCCTGCGAGGAGGCGACAGCTTCAGCTGGACCCGTGCGATCCTCCGGGTCCAGCCCCGAAGGTCCTGCCACCTCTTCTGGCAGTTGCGGATCTGGCGCTTGTAGTCCCCCACGGATCTTACTGCCCGGGCGATGGTCAGCCAGATTTCCTACTTCTGGTGGGCATCAACCTGTGAGGATGACAAAGTGAAAATGCCATTACTACACATGCAACATATACGTGCATCACACAGTTGGATATACATGTCTCAATCACAGGGGCATATGATGTACACAGGCAGTGCAACAATGGCTATGAACAGTTTGCCAGCAGTTACTACATGGTATCATTGTCTGGGAAGTAAAAGCTTGTTGGAATGCACTGTTACTGCACTGTACCTGTTCAGTGCATGTAACTACACACTTTGGGGGTGAGAACTACTCAGTGAGCATGCTAGCCAGTGGTGTGCACACTGTAAGTCTTGCTAGTCAGACAACATGCACAATTAGTAAGGCAGTGGACAGCACACTCACCTGCTCCCCTGGTTTCCCATACAGCTTGCTGTACTGTGGAAGGAGGCTGTCCAGCAGGGCCTGGTTCTCCTCAAGGCTGAAGGCTGGGGCTCTCTCCACAGTACGTGCCATTGCAGTAGCCAGAGGATGCAGAGACAGCAGCAGTGTTGGTGGCAGATGTCATCCTGGAGCATGTAGTGCAGGCAAGTGAGCTCTCAGGGGAACAGCCAGCATTATATGTGTGCTGCAGAGGCAGATACTGTCCCATGTGTCCAAAGTGATAGGTCCAAGTCATTTGCATCTTCTGAATCTGGCCAATCCATGGAATTGCACCACTTATACACGCCCACAGCATCCTTCAAAAGTTAAACTTCATGACACCCATGAATTTGCAACAATGTTGTGGCTGGCCAACTGAATTCACTGCATCAGACTCGTTGAAGCTTCGAAAACGCGTCCGTTGCCATGCCAGGCCCTAGCCAATGCATGCGCACCGATCGGACCATTGCTGTACAACGCGTATTTCAAAAAACAACGCGTACCCGCTCACATCAAATGCAATGTCCAATGCGTGCGCACCGATCGGTCCATTGCTGTACAACGCGTACCCGCTCACAACAGATGCAATGGCCAGTGCGTGCACACCGATCGGTCCATTGCTGTACAACGCGTACCCGCTCACAACAGATTCAATGGCCAGTGCGTGCACACCGATCGGTTCATTGCTGTACAACGTGTACCCGCTCACAACAGATGCAATGGCCAGTGCGTGCACACCGATCGGTCCATTGCTGTACAAAGCGTATTCCGGGAAACAACGGGTACCCGCTCACAACAGATTCAATGGCCAGTGCGTGCACACCGATCGGTCCATTGCTGTACAACGCGTACCTGCTCACAACAGATTCAATGGCCAGTGCATGCACACGATCGGTCCATTGCTGTACAACGCGCACCTGCTCACAACAGATGCAATGGCCAGTGCGTGCACGCCGATCGGTCCATTGCTGTACAACGCGCACCCGCTCACAACAGATTCAATGGCCAGTGCGTGCACACCGATCGGTCCATTGCTGTACAACACGTACCCGCTCACAACAGATTCAATGGCCAGTGCGTGCACACCGATCGGTCCATTGCTGTACAACGCGTACCTGCTCACAACAGATTCAATGGCCAGTGCGTGCACACCGATCGGTCCATTGCTGTACAACGCGCACCCACTCACAACAGATGCAATGGCCAGTGCGTGCACACCGATCGGTCCATTGCTGTACAACGCGTATTCTGGGAAACAACGCGTACCCGCTCACAACAGATTCAATGGCCAGTGCGTGCACACCGATCGGTCCATTACTGTACAATGCGTACCTGCTCACAACAGATTCAATGGCCAGTGCGTGCACACCGATCGGTCCATTGCTGTACAACGCGCACCCGCTCACAACAGATGCAATGGCCAGTGCGTGCACACCGATCGGTCCATTGCTGTACAACGTGTACCCGCTCACAACAGATTCAATGGCCAGTGCGTGCACACCGATCGGTCCATTGCTGTACAATGCGTACCCGCTCACAACAGATTCAATGGCCAGTGCGTGCACATCGATCGGTCCATTGCTGTACAACGCGCACCCGCTCACAACAGATGCAATGGCCAGTGCGTGCACACCGATCGGTCCATTGCTGTACAACGCGCACCCGCTCACAACAGATTCAATGGCCAGTGCGTGCACACCGATCGGTCCATTGCTGTACAACGCGCACCCGCTCACAACAGATGCAATGGCCAGTGCGTGCACACCGATCGGTCCATTGCTGTACAATGCGTACCCGCTCACAACAGATTCAATGGCCAGTGCGTGCACACCGATCGGTCCATTGCTGTACAACGCGTATTCCGGGAAACAACGCGTACCCGCTCACAACAGATGCAATGGCCAGTGCGTGCACACCAATCGGTCCATTGCTGTACGACGCGTCCCTGTACAGGTCACTCGCATATGTCACCATGCTTGTCACTGGTGAACGTATGCCAGTAACATATACTTGCCAGGGACTCAGGGGCACACCTACAACACCACAGCCTGTCCACACTGTATCCTAAGGCATGTAAGGCTGCATTACCTTTTCTGTGTATGGGGGTCAACATGTGGTTTTTGGGGTGGCACTTGGGGGCAGCCACTCCCAGGCTGTGCACGTGTTCATGGGGACAGGATCCTTTGTGTGTTGTGCACATGACCACTGTGATGTGCAACTGTTCATTTCAGAGCATGTGGCATGGTCACATTTCGAGGTTGTGTATGTGTATGTCATGTCACATACCTCCAGAGTCCCATGTGGGAAGGTATGTACGTCAAGGGTGACCCATTGCCACAATAGTGATGGCCCTCCACAGTCTGTGTGCATGTTGTGTTTCCGATGTCTCTGATTCCATGTGCACAATGGGAGACAGTCTCCACATTCACGTTGTTTGTGCATGGACTTTGATGTTGTGCGTGTGTGTGTGCACAGACGTCCATGTCCATCCTGCGGAGGCAACAGGGGCCACTACCTGTGGGAGTCATGTTTGTTTTTCTGACGTGTACATGATACGCCATGTCATGCCAGTGTCCATGTGGCAAGACAGAGTCCCTGGGAATCTACCTGTCAATGAGCTGTGATGCCTGTGGCGCATCTGTCCAGACATGTCACTGTGGTGTGTGTTTGGAACGTGACAGCAGTAAATGGGTACTGTGACACAGCCTAATGGTTTCCCATAGCACAACCTGGAACCTGTTGTCAACACATGTTGAACTGAGATGTTAGATGATGGCCATGTAGGTGCCATATATGTCCATACAGAACGGCACACACATCAAGTACTTGTGTCTCGTAATGATGTATCATGTGATATTGAGTATGGTCAATGCCACATATGTGGGGTGACTGACAATCTTTCTTTCTTCACCTATGCACTGCAGGGCACCAGCTGTCCATAGACCATTCCCTGACCTTGCAACGATGGTGGAACGTGACAGCATCCGACAGTACCGCTTCACCAGGCAGCTGATTGAGGATTTGGCAGTGCGCTTGGCCCCACATTTGCAACCTGGCCGGCCGTACCCTACAGCGCTGACCCCCAAGGTGAAGGTGATGGCAGCCCTACACTTCTTTGCCACCGGTACCTTTCAACACACTGTGGCGTCTGCTGGTGGGATGTCACAGACTATGTTCAGCCGTGTGCTACGCGATGTTTTGGAGGCAATGTTGAGATGCCCGACTCATTGTCAGTGAAATTGCTCTCCCACCCTCGCAGCTCCACCATTAAGTGAGGCCTGCCCCTGCACTCTCGAGTGTTGGTGATCGAGGCCCTCCTCCACCCGCAGGTTTCCCTGCGCCTCATCCCTGGTGGTCCAGTGGACCTCTGTCTCCTTCCTCTAACTCTGCTCTTTCACTCGTTTTTCTACCCTTTTCTATCTTTCACCTTTCTGCACTTTTCTGCATCTCTGCTCTTTTGTGCCTTATTTCTGCTCATTTTCCCTTCCTCTCGTTCTGCCCTTTCACTTGTTTTCACTCGTTTTTCTACCCTCTTTTATCTTTCACCTTTCTGCACTTTTCTGCATCTCTGCTCTTTTGTGCCTTATTTCTGCACATTTTCCCTTCCTCTCGCTCTGCCCTTTCACTAGTTTTCACTCGTTTTTCTACCCTCTTTTATCTTTCACCTTTCTGCATCTCTGCTCTTTTGTGCCTTATTTCTGCCTATTTTCCCTTTTTTCTTTATCCCTTATTTCCTCCCTTTACCTTTCCCCGCCGCTGCTGCCCCCGCGGCCCCTCCCCCCCAGCACGACCGGCCCAATCCAGCTCCCCTTCCCGCTCCCGCCTCCCAGCTGTCCAGCCCTCCCCGACCCCTACTTAATGGCGGCCACTGCGGGGACAGGCGAGCAAGACCACTGACTCATTGTCAGTGAAATTGCTCTCCCACCCTCGCAGCTCCACCATTAAGTGAGGCCTGCCCCAGCCCCTGCACTCTCGAGTGTTGGTGATCAAGGCCCTCCTCCACCCGCAGGTTTCCCTGCGCCTCATCCCTGGTGGTCCAGTGGACCTCTGTCTCCTTCCTCTAACTCTGCTCTTTCACTCGTTTTTCTACCCTTTTCTATCTTTCACCTTTCTGCACTTTTCTGCATCTCTGCTCTTTTGTGCCTTATTTCTGCTAATTTTCCCTTCCTCTCGCTCTGCCCTTTCACTTGTTTTCACTCGTTTTTCTACCCTCTTTTATCTTTCACCTTTCTGCACTTTTCTGCATCTCTGCTCTTTTGTGCCTTATTTCTGCGCATTTTCCCTTCCTCTCGCTCTGCCCTTTCACTAGTTTTCACTCGCTTTTCTACCCTCTTTTATCTTTCACCTTTCTGCATCTCTGCTCTTTTGTGCCTTATTTCTGCCTATTTTCCCATTTTTCTTTATCCCTTATTTCCTCCCTTTACCTTTCCCCGCCGCTGCTGCCCCGCGGCCCCTCCCCCCAGCGCGACCGGCCCAATCCAGCTCCCTCCCCGCTCCGGCCTCCCAGCTGTCCAGCCCTCCCCGACCCCTACTTAATGGCGGCCACTGCGGGCACAGGCGAGCAAGACCACTGACTCATTGTCAGTGAAATTGCTCTCCCACCCTCGCAGCTCCACCATTAAGTGAGGCCTGCCCCTGCCCCTGCACTCTCGAGTGTTGGTGATCGAGGCCCTCCTCCACCCGCAGGTTTCCCTGCGCCTCATCCCTGGTGGTCCAGTGGACCTCTGTCTCCTTCCTCTAACTCTGCTCTTTCACTCGTTTTTCTACCCTTTTCTATCTTTCACCTTTCTGCACTTTTCTGCATCTCTGCTCTTTTGTGCCTTATTTCTGCTAATTTTCCCTTCCTCTCGCTCTGCCCTTTCACTTGTTTTCACTCGTTTTTCTACCCTCTTTTATATTTCACCTTTCTGCACTTTTCTGCATCTCTGCTCTTTTGTGCCTTATTTCTGCGCATTTTCCCTTCCTCTCGCTCTGCCCTTTCACTAGTTTTCACTCGTTTTTCTACCCTCTTTTATCTTTCACCTTTCTGCATCTCTGCTCTTTTGTGCCTTATTTCTGCCTATTTTCCCTTTTTTCCTCCCTTTACCTTTCCCCGCCGCTGCTGCCCCGCGGCCCCTCCCCCCCAGCGCGACCGGCCCAATCCAGCTCCCCTCCCAGCTCCCGCCTCCCAGCTGTCCAGCCCTCCCCGACCCCTACTTAATGGCGGCCGCGGGCCGTGGGCGCGCCGCTGGCGCGCCGAAGGCGCGTCAAGGGCAAGCTTGTCTGCGCCCGTCCGCGACCCGACCGCGACCAGCGCCAGGAACCCTGGACCTCCGCCCCGCCAACGCTATGATCCAGCAGCACTCCACGCACTCAACCCAGGCCGCAACAACAACTGCAAGCTAGCATCACCAGCCGACTCCCACGGACCCTTCAGCTGTCACCGCTGCCGGCACACCTGCAGCACCGCCAAGAACACGGATCCAGCACAACCCGCCCACAAGAACACAACCGAACCGAAGACCCTGCAATGCATCCTCCTCAACGTCCGATCCCTCCACAAACACGCCACAGAAATCTGGGACCTCCTCGACAGCACCACCCCGGACGTAGCGTTCTTCACCGAAACCTGGACCAACACCACCTCGGGACCGGACATCGCCATCTCCATCGCCATCCCCCAAGGATACAAGATCTCCAGGAAGGACCGCCCCACCCGCCCAGGAGGAAGAATCGCCATCGTCCACAAATCCAGCCTCCGCCTGAGCACACTCCCTGACGAGCCCACAGAACTGATGGAACACCTTCACTTCAAGATACTGGCCAGCCCCACCGCCACCCTCCGAGGAACCCTCATCTACCGACCCCTGGACCCCGCGGACCCTTCGCCAACTCCATCACGGACATTATCTCCCCGCAGGCCATCGCATCCACCAACTACACCCTGCTGGGAGACCTCAACTTCCACCTCGACAACCAACTGGACCCCAACACCACATCCCTCCTGGACAACCTCCACAACATTGGACTGCGCCAGATCGTGACCGAGCCCACGCACTCAGCAGGACACACCCTCGACCCCCTCTTCACTACAGGAAACTCCATCACCTTCAGCCACACCACCGAACTCCCATGGACCGACCATCGTTGCGTCCACTTCACCTTCAGAACACCCACCATCCACAGACACCAGCACCTGCTTCCACGAAGAAACTGGACCAAAATCACCGACGACCAGCTCACCTCATCACTCAACAACTCCACCCCAACCATCGCGGAAAACGACGACTCCCAACACCGCAGCCCGAACCCTGCATAGATGGATCTCGGACAGCACCAACACCGTAGCCCCCTCAAGAAAAACAACAATACCCGCGCCAAGAAAGCCAGATGGTTTACCACCGAACTTCGAGAGTCCAGAAGCACATGCCGCCACCTCGAAAAGGCCTGGAGGAACACCAAATCCACAGAAGCCCACGACAACTTCAGAGCCGCCACCAACGCCCACCATCAACTCATCAGAGAAACGAGGAAAAAGCGATTGAAGACAGAATCTCCACCCACGCGCACAACAGCAAGGAACTCTTCAGCATCATCAAGGAGTTCGCCCAACCCACTAGCGAGTCTACCGACATCCCTCCCTCACAAGACCTCTGCGACAAACTCAGCACCTTTTTCCACCACAAAATCAAGAGCATCTACGACAACTTCGACAAAGACAACCAACACACTGAACCCTCACCAACCACCCCCGACACCCGGAAACCAGCGATTGACGACTGGACAGCCCTCACCACCGAAGACACACTGAAGACAATGAAGTCAATCCACTCAGGGGCCCCCACGGACCCCTGCCCCCACCACATCTTCAACAGAGCCGCCGACACCATCGCACCCATGCTCCGCCACACCATCAACCGCTCCCTGGCGACCGCCTCGTTCCCCGACGACTGGAAACACACCGAGGTCAACCCCTCCTAAAGAAACCCTCAGCGGACCCCACCGACCTCAAAAACTACAGACCCATCTCCCTGCTCCCGTTCCCAGCGAAAGTCATTGAGAAAGCCATCAACAGCCAACTCGCCACATTCATTGAAGAACACAACATCCTCGACTCCTCCCAATCCGGCTTCAGAAAAACCACAGTACGGAAACCGCCCTCCTCGCCGCAACAGACGACATCCGCACCCTACTGGACAAAGGAGAAACAGTAGCCCTCATCCTCCTCAACCTATCAGCGGCGTTCGACACAGTCTCCCACCGCACCCTAATACGCAGACTCTACGACGCAGGAATCCAGGACAAGGCCCTCGACTGGATCCGCTCCTTCCTCTCCAGCAGGACGCAGCGGGTCAGACTCCCCTTTCCTCTCGGACCCCACACCTACCACCTGCGGAGTCCCCCAGGGCTCCTCCCTCAGCCCGACGCTCTTCAACGTCTACATGGCTCCACTCGTCCCCATCGTCAGAACCTACGGACTCAACATCGTGTCATACGCAGACGACACCCAGCTCATCCTCTCCCTATCCAACGAGCCCAACACCGCCAGACGCAACTTTCGAGAAGGCATGGAAGCCGTCGCCAAATGGATGAAAAACAGCTGCCTACAACTAAACACCAACAAAACAGAAGTACTCATCATGGGCCCAAACCCCGATGCCTGGAGCGACACCTGGTGGCCCCCCGCCCTCGGAAACCTGCCAACCCCCACGGACCACGCACGCAACCTGGGAATCATCCTGGACTCCGAGCTCAAAATGGACCGCCAGTTCAACTCTGTCTCGTCTTCCTGCTTCCACACCCTCCGCCTCCTTCGTAAGACCTTCAAATGGATCCCCCTCGAACACCGAAAGACCGTCACTCACGCCCTGGTCACCAGCAGACTCGACTACGGCAACGCACTCTACGCCGGAATAAACAAAAACCTCACCCGCAAGCTACAGAACATCCAGAACGCCGCCGCAAGACTGGTCCTCAACCTGCCAAAACACTGCCACATCTCCCAGCACCTGCGCACACTCCACTGGCTCCCTGTCGAGGCGAGAATCACCTTCAAGATGCTCACCCACGCACACAAGGCCCTCCACGGCACCGGACCAGCATACCTGAACAGCTGACTCAAATTCCACGCACCCCAAAGGACCCTACGATCAGCCCAGCTCTCCTACGCCGTGGTCCCCCGCACCAGAAAGACCAGATCGGGAGGCCGCTCCTTTTCCTTCCTCGCGCCCAAAGCATGGAACGCCCTTCCGCTCCACCTCAGACAGACAACATCGCTCCCCATCTTCGCAAGAAACCTCAAAACCTGGCTCTTCGACAGACCCCCTCCTTGATGGATGGAACCTGCACCCCCCCCACCCCTAGCGCCTTGAGACCCTTACGGGTGAGTAGTCGCACTTTAACAAACCCCTGATTGATTGATTGATGCCTGAACCAGTACATCTATTTCCCTAAACGTCAACAACTCACTGATGTCAAGAGTGACTTCTATGCCCTGGGGAGGATGCCACATGTCATTGGCTCCATTGATGGGACACGTGTGGCTTTGGTACCACCACAGGCACATGAGCAGGCATACAGGAACAGGAAACATTATCATTCGATCAATGCTCTGGTGGTATGTCTTGCAGATATGTGCATCTCACATGTGTGTGCCCATTTCCTGGGTCGGCACACGATGCCTACGTGGTGAGGAGTAGTCGCATCCCGAGGATGATGTCACAGATGCAGAACCAGCATGCCTGGCTTGTCGGTGTGTACTGACTTTGTACCATTGTGTGTGTTCTGCTATGTTGTATTCCACCCTCTTTTCCAACTCAGCTAATGTGCAATTGTCTGTCTGTAGGTGACTCCGGATACCCCAACATGCCGTGGTTGCTGACACCCCTCAGGAACCCTGTGACACCAGCCCAGATGCGCTACAATGAGGCACATGGTCGGACCAGGAGAGTGATCGAGCGGACATTTGGTCTCCTGAAGAGCCGCTTCCGCTGCCTGGACAAGACAGGAGGGGCCCTACCATATGCCCCAGCAAAGGTGTGCAAGATGGTCATCGTCTGCTGCATGCTACACAACCTGGCAGTGCAGAAGGAGTTGCCTCTCATCCTGGATGACGATGACCAACATCCGCCACCTGTGGAGGATCCTGGCCTGGGCCACAATGCCAGTGATGATGATGATGATGATGATGGTGATGTCCGCACAGAGCTCATCACCAACTTCTTCAGCTGAATGTGAGTATCCAGAGAGTTGTCATGCCAATTATGTGAGTTTGCGTGATATGTGTTGGTGGTGCTCTGGTGTTGTTTGAGTGTGACCATGTGCTACTTGACTGGAAGCGTGCAGCGATGTGTCCTTACAGGTAGTCTGTACTCCCCAACAGTGTTGACATGCTAACTTGGTTTTCTGTGAGTATCTTGTGACATGTATTGGCCATGAGTATTGCAGTTCTGTCCTGTTCTTCAGTGCTTTTGACTGTGTGTCATGTCTGTCCTTCACAGGGTACTTTCAGAGTTGTTTGATGAACTGTGATCCCCGACACCATGATTCAACTTCCAGGGTGGAAGCAGTCGTTTCCCTACAGGTGATGTGCCACACACCCCTGGACTTTTTTCTTCTACACTTGTTGACTGTGTGGCCCCTGCCACGTAGGATTACCTTGCATCTGTAGTGGAAACAACATGTTGCAAATGTGTAATAAACCTGTGCTTCACTTTGGGATGTGCGTTGTCTGTGGTCACACATCTGACTGACATGTGCTTACTGCACCTGTGGGCTAGTTAACACAGACTGTGAATAGGTGTGGTGTCTGTGCATTCCACTGTATTTCCTGGCAACATCAGTGTAGGCGATGAGTCTGATGGCCCTGGTGTGTATGTGTTGTGTAGCCCTAGTGGTGTGTCTCCCTCATATGTGTCACGTTGCCATGACTCACATGACGGTGTTGAACTTGCTGTAGCAGTTAGCATGCACAGTGTCATTTAGGAGATCACCATCTCCATGACAGAAACCACGTTGGAATCACAACAGAGGCAAGTATGGTGTATTAGTGAGTTTATTTCCATACATGTGTGAGGATAGTGCACAGGATGGTGGGTGCTGTACATTGGGATTGGAATCCAAAGTTCCCAGATGAGTTGGAAGTCTTGGTAGCAGAAATGTCCTGAGTAAAGTCCAGAGTCATCTGATACATTGGGCCAACTTAAGCTCCCCATGTCATGTGGGAGAGTTGGGTTCCATTCGACAGGGTGAACAGTTTGCACACAAAGGAGAATTTCCAGAACAGGTGGTGCCACATCTCCCAGCACCTGCGCACACTCCACTGGCTCCCTGTCGAGGCGAGAATCACCTTCAAGATGCTCACCCACGCACACAAGGCCCTCCACGGCACCGGACCAGCATACCTGAACAGCTGACTCAAATTCCACGCACCCCAAAGGACCCTACGATCAGCCCAGCTCTCCTACGCCGTGGTCCCCCGCACCAGAAAGACCAGATCGGGAGGCCGCTCCTTTTCCTTCCTCGCGCCCAAAGCATGGAACGCCCTTCCGCTCCACCTCAGACAGACAACATCGCTCCCCATCTTCGCAAGAAACCTCAAAACCTGGCTCTTCGACAGACCCCTCCTTGATGGATGGAACCTGCACCCCCACCCCTAGCGCCTTGAGACCCTTACGGGTGAGTAGTCGCACTTTAACAAACCCCTGATTGATTGATTGATTGATGCCTGAACCAGTACATCTATTTCCCTAAACGTCAACAACTCACTGATGTCAAGAGTGACTTCTATGCCCTGGGGAGGATGCCACATGTCATTGGCTCCATTGATGGGACACGTGTGGCTTTGGTACCACCACAGGCACATGAGCAGGCATACAGGAACAGGAAACATTATCATTCGATCAATGCTCTGGTGGTATGTCTTGCAGATATGTGCATCTCACATGTGTGTGCCCATTTCCCTGGGTCGGCACACGATGCCTACGTGGTGAGGAGTAGTCGCATCCCGAGGATGATGTCACAGATGCAGAACCAGCATGCCTGGCTTGTCGGTGTGTACTGACTTTGTACCATTGTGTGTGTTCTGCTATGTTGTATTCCACCCTCTTTTCCAACTCAGCTAATGTGCAATTGTCTGTCTGTAGGTGACTCCGGATACCCCAACATGCCGTGGTTGCTGACACCCCTCAGGAACCCTGTGACACCAGCCCAGATGCGCTACAATGAGGCACATGGTCGGACCAGGAGAGTGATCGAGCGGACATTTGGTCTCCTGAAGAGCCGCTTCCTCTGCCTGGACAAGACAGGAGGGGCCCTACCATATGCCCCAGCAAAGGTGTGCAAGATGGTCATCGTCTGCTGCATGCTACACAACCTGGCAGTGCAGAAGGAGTTGCCTCTCATCCTGGATGACGATGACCAACATCCGCCACCTGTGGAGGATCCTGGCCTGGGCCACAATGCCAGTGATGATGATGATGATGATGATGGTGATGTCCGCACAGAGCTCATCACCAACTTCTTCAGCTGAATGTGAGTATCCAGAGAGTTGTCATGCCAATTATGTGAGTTTGCGTGATATGTGTTGGTGGTGCTCTGGTGTTGTTTGAGTGTGACCATGTGCTACTTGACTGGAAGCGTGCAGCGATGTGTCCTTACAGGTAGTCTGTACTCCCCAACAGTGTTGACATGCTAACTTGGTTTTCTGTGAGTATCTTGTGACATGTATTGGCCATGAGTATTGCAGTTCTGTCCTGTTCTTCAGTGCTTTTGACTGTGTGTCATGTCTGTCCTTCACAGGGTACTTTCAGAGTTGTTTGATGAACTGTGATCCCCCGACACCATGATTCAACTTCCAGGGTGGAAGCAGTCGTTTCCCTACAGGTGATGTGCCACACACCCCTGGACTTTTTTTCTTCTACACTTGTTGACTGTGTGGCCCCTGCCACGTAGGATTACCTTGCATCTGTAGTGGAAACAACATGTTGCAAATGTGTAATAAACCTGTGCTTCACTTTGGGATGTGCGTTGTCTGTGGTCACACATCTGACTGACATGTGCTTACTGCACCTGTGGGCTAGTTAACACAGACTGTGAATAGGTGTGGTGTCTGTGCATTCCACTGTATTTCCTGGCAACATCAGTGTAGGCGATGAGTCTGATGGCCCTGGTGTGTATGTGTTGTGTAGCCCTAGTGGTGTGTCTCCCTCATATGTGTCACGTTGCCATGACTCACATGACGGTGTTGAACTTGCTGTAGCAGTTAGCATGCACAGTGTCATTTAGGAGATCACCATCTCCATGACAGAAACCACGTTGGAATCACAACAGAGGCAAGTATGGTGTATTAGTGAGTTTATTTCCATACATGTGTGAGGATAGTGCACAGGATGGTGGGTGCTGTACATTGGGATTGGAATCCAAAGTTCCCAGATGAGTTGGAAGTCTTGGTAGCAGAAATGTCCTGAGTAAAGTCCAGAGTCATCTGATACATTGGGCCAACTTAAGCTCCCCATGTCATGTGGGAGAGTTGGGTTCCATTCGACAGGGTGAACAGTTTGCACACAAAGGAGAATTTCCAGAACAGGTGTTGGGTTCCTGGGGGATGTACATGGCCATCGGCCTCTCAGTTTTCCTTCCTCGGACGACCCCTCTTCTTTCGGGGGGGACCCTCACGTGCAGGCTGCTGCGGTGCAGAGGACTCTCCGCCAGAGTCATCCTCCCTCCCTGTGGCAGTTGCAGTTGTTGCAGCACCAGATGTTGTGGGCACACAGGGAGGTGTGGCCATGTTGGTGCTAATCTGGCGGAGGCATGTCAATATGTCCCTATGCACCGCTGTCAGTTCTTCCAATGTGTCCCACTTGGACTCCATGCCAGACATGTGTGTCTCCACACGGGACATGTGTGTTTCCACACGGGACATGTGTGAGTTCAAACGGGCATGATGGGCAGCCTGCTGCTGTTGAATGTCCTTGAGGATCCCCACTACCTGGCTGACCTCTCCGGTGCTATTCTGGTACGCATCAGCAATGCGTGCCAGTTGTGGGTCATCATGCAGTCCAGACCCCTCTGCAAACAGCGACCTATGTCTACCACCCCTCCCACCACCCCTGGCGACACGTGCGGGACCTGCCGTGGCACGCACAGGTGACCGTAGGCCCACTTGGGGGTTGTTCCTGGGTCATTGTCCGTTGCTCCACGTCAGGCCGGGGTCCCTGTGCTGTTGTCATCGGTGGTCCTTGGTCTGTCCGTGTTGGCAGTTGTTGGAGGGGTGGGTGCAGGGGGTGCAGATGTTGGTCCTGCTGGTGCTGCATGATGACTCACACCGGAAGGGCCAGGTAGGTCTTCACCATCCGAGGAGGGCAGAGGCTGTTCCACACCAGTGAGCTCAGTGTCCCCCGGAGCCTGGGACAGGGACTCCTCATCATCTGCTGCTGTGTCCCCATCATCACCTGTTTTTGGAAGAGACACACAATGTATGTTATGTTTCTACAGGCATCAATGGTTCACACACCTGACAGTTGTGACTGTACCTCTGGATGCGGGCCTGTACATTGAATTGCCCTCAGTTGTCACAGTCAGAGGTTGGTATTGGTGTACCACATTGTCCTGCCAACCTGAAGCTTTTCAATGTGAATGTTGAGGTGTGTGCATGGCCAGCATTGGTGGTATTTGGTGGACATCCGGCCCTCCTTCTCCCCCAGCCCAGTTATCCCACCATGAAGCATGCCACCCTTGCAGTGTGTGCAGGTTGACTCTCAGGATGTCAGTCAGTGGTGTCCTGCTGTTGGTTGTTGCACAGTTCCCAGCAGGGCCTTGTGCTCCCCACAGCTGAGGCCAGTGTCAGACATCTTTGAAGTGGCTTTTCACTGCCTGTGAGGTGTGCATGCTTCAGTGTGAGCTTGCTGGGCCATGTGGGTGGGGGATGTTGAGCTGTGACTACCACTCCCATCATGCTATTGCCTACACCCCCCTTCCCAGCATGCCCATACTTCCTTCCTTTTGACTCTGCTTCCTGTGGGGTAGTGTGCCTGTGCTGACAGGATGGCTGACAGTGTTGTCCTGGCGTTTGTTTGGCTACAAGTCCCAAGAGTGTCCCTGTGCTTCACCCAGCATAACCCAGGGTGGTGGTTCTTTGTGGGATATTTAATTGGAGTGTGAGGCAGTGCATTCTCCCAGGTGAGTTGTGTGGAGTTTGTGTTAAGGGGTGTGTAGGAAAGCTGCTTGTAACTATGGTCAGAGCTGTCAGTCCTCCTTCCCACCCAGCCAGATATCCCACCATGGAACGTGCTTCCATTGCAGGGAGTGCAAGTTGGCTTTCAGGATGTCAGTCAGTGGTGTCCTGCTGTTGGTTGGTGCACAGTTCCCAGCAGGGGCTTGTGCTCCCCACAGCAGTACCCAGTGTCAGCCATCTTGTCAGTTGTTTTCCACTCCCTGTGATGTGAGCATGGTTCAGAGTGGTGTTGATGGGCCAATTGTGAGGGTGACCAATATCTGTGACTACAACTCCCATCATGCTATTGCCTACACCCCCCTTCCCAGCATGCCCATCCTTACTTCCTTTTGAGTGGACTTCAATGTGTGTGAGTGTGACAGCAATGGCAAGATGGCTGACAGTGGTGTCCTGCTGTTGGTTGGTGCACAGTTCCCAGTAGGGGCTTGTGCTCCCACAGCAGTACCCAGTGTCAGCCATCTTGTCAGTTGTTTTCCACTCCCTGTGATGTGAGCATGGTTCAGAGTGGTGTTGATGGGCCAATTGTGAGGGTGACCAATATCTGTGACTACAACTCCCATCATGCTATTGGCTACACTGACTTCACCAGCATACACAGAATTCCTTCCTTTCAGTGAGCTTCCCTGTGAGGTGGTGTTCTAGTGGTGGCAAAATGTCTAACTGTGTTTGTTGGTTATATTTGTACCACTGCCTTGCTGTATTTGTAGTTAGGTTTGTACATATCATGACACAGTTACATATCACTATGAGATGGCATGTATTGTGTTTGTCTGACTGACAGACAAATCTTGGGGTGATTATCTTTTGGTTGCTGTGGATTTGCTAAGGGTGCATGGTTTGACTATCCCCTTGACAGTGATGTGTGTGTATTGTCACACAATATTGGGTATATTAGTTGTGTACTCACCAGGCTCTGGGATGTTTGATAGTCCATATACGCTCACTGGTGGTAGGATGGCCCGCACCTTCTCCTCCCAGGGCCTGAGGTATAGTGGTTTGGCAGGAGGGCCACTGCCGGTGCGCTGACTCAAGATGTAATCCTTCTTTAGTAGGTCCCTGACCCTCCTGCGCACATCATACCACCTGTTCTGGATGTCTTCCTTTGTGCGCAAACATGGTGATTGTGCATTGACCCTGTCGACGATCCTCTCCCACATCTTTGTTTTCTGCGACATGGGGGTCTGTTGGACCAATGTACCAAACAACTGTGGCTCTACCCTGAGGATCTCATCTACCAGGACTTCCAATTCACTGTCTAGGAACTTTGGATTCTTCTTTGGGGGCATGGTGATGGGTGGTGGTGGTAATTGATGTGTGTGTGTGTGTGTGCAAGTGAGGGTGTGTGAGTGTAGGTTTTGCTGGGTGTATGTGAGGGTGCTATTTGTTGAGGTGCTAATGGTGTGTGGCTTGTGTGATGGATGAGCTGTGAGTGTGTCTGTGGTTGCTGTCTGATGGTGTTCTGTGCTGGCAGGTCAGTTGAATTTGCAAAGGATCATGGTAAGGATTTGTGGCCTTTATATAGGTGGAGTTTGGGGTGTGTCCTTGTTCCATGTTTTTTTTCCCTGTATTTATTGACTTTGTCATTGCTTGTTTGGCCCTTTTTTTTGTATTTTTTCCTTTGTATTTTTTGTGCATGTAGGAGACGTTCTTCTGACCGAGTAGGACGCTGCAGTTGTCTTGTGCGAGCTTCTCCGAGTCGTTCACGCTGTGTTTCTGCTAGGTTTATTGTGCTGCGTACGCATCGGTCGCCGAGTATTGGCTTCCTTCGGCTGGCTTTTGTATGCGTGTCGGTCGTACGGCTTGAGCTCCGTGCGACTCGGTCTGGTTTTCCACGCATTACATCGTACTGCGTGGGTCGGAGTTCACGGGTACGTTTCGTTCGGGTTCATTCCTGGTGCGTGTCGCTCGGTTCGATTCGCGTGGTTTCCCGGCCGGATAGCTGGTTTCCGTGCGGTTCGGTCGTTTGGCTTGTGTTCCGTACGAGTCGGTTGTGATTCACATGCATTTCATCGTACTACCCAGGTCGGGCAACGCCAGTACGTGTCGGTCGGACTATATTCCCATAGCGAGTCGGTCGGTATGTTTTCCGGCCTGAATCGGAATCGGCCCTCAGTCTCCCAAGCTGTACTTTGGCAGTGAGTGACGTTCCATTGATCTGGGCTACCAACACAGACAGGCAGACTTCTCCGGCTTTTGTGGGCTTGATGTGTGAACAGGAAGTCAGCCAAATGACTCTTGGAGTCACTGCTTCTTTCTGAGCTCAGTAGGACGACTTCCCCATAAGCAGGACACCACAGGCACCATCCTCTCCTCATTAACCCAAGGAGCACCAGGTGCAGTCCAGTTCTGGGGCAGCCTCTCTTTCACAAGTCCAAGGTTAGCAGGACAGTCCTTTTTCAGTCTTCTTCTCCAGTCCAGTCGAGATCTGAGTTCTGAGGCCAGGAGTGCCTCTTTAATGCCCAGCAAGTGACCTGGGGGGGTTGTGGTCACTAGCCAATGGGCTACTTGGATTCCTCCCATCTGTGTGCCATTTAGCTGTCCCAGAGTGATCTAGTCGGCCACTCCCAAGATGGCTGAACCCCTCTCTTGGTGTGTGAAGCTTAGTAGTACACCCCAGAGGTGTGGCTATCTCTGGGCTACACACCCACAGGAAAACAGGTCTGGCCAGTATTTTCCCCTTGCTGTCCCGGACACCCTCATGTCTACCTAAAAAAGGAGTAGTGTCTCTTGGGTGTGCTAGCCATTTGCACAAGAAAGGTGGCTTTCCCTTTGAAGGTAGCCTTTTGGGCTCACACCCTGTTTAGCTTTTGTTGACAGGAGAAGATAACATCTCCTCTACCGGCAGACCCTTGTAGGTTTCCCTAGGAGTCATTTGCTCTTCTACCCAGGAGGCTTGTAGGCTGCCTTGAGGACAGACCTTTGTGTGTGACTGTAAACGGGCACTGAAAACCTTGGGCAACAAAGTGGCAACTCACTATAGTTGCACTTCGCCCACCAGTGACATTAAAGTTGATTTTACCATCAAAATGGGTAGAATGCATTGATTCTTTTTATACCTTAAAGTACCAACTTTAGTAGTCCCATTCAAAAGCTAGTAGTGCTGAGATGTCAGCCTGCATCTATAAACTTACAAATGGGGCTACCAGTCTTTCAACAATAAAAACAACAATAGTGTTTTTTACTGTCCAGACCTTAAAAACATGAAACTACAGGTTCAACTTTCTAATATAATGCACTCTGCCTTTAGGGTTTAGTAGGCCTGTTTTAAGCGTGACTTACATATATTACAAAGGAAGACTTGGGCTATGCCATGGCCTGCAATGGCAAAGTCAAGTTAGCAGTGTACAACAGCTCTACTAGCCGGCAAAATGGCAGGCTGGGAGTCATGATTTTGCTTTGCTTCCCTCGTGGTGGCAGACACTTTAACTTACAGGCCCTAGGGACCCCTGGTACCATATACTAGGGATGTACAAGTAAATCACGTTATGCCAATTGGGGATAAGCCAATTAACCATATACGTTTTAAGGGTCAGAGCACATGAGTTGAGTCCTGATTAGCAGGACTCAGGGCATTTCAGTCATTACACCAATGCCTAGTGGTACAAATGGGGGCAAAAAGTGGGGGTGAACCTGCAAAATGCCTGTTTCCTCACAGTAAAGTATCTACTGGGGAACTCTCAATGAATCAAAGTATGATGTATCCTACTCCCTCTTTCCTGTCTCTTTTATTTTTGCTTTGGTTCAGAATCTAAGAAGCATATTTTTGTATCGGAGAGACAGAGTTCTTCAATAACCACTTAAACCAAGAAGTAACATAGCAGAAGTGCAATTCCTGAACCATCCAGTGCAAGAGACTTCATTAACCTCAAACCCTCTGCTCTTTGGCTGAGGAGAGGACATACAGGGTCCCTAATTTTGGGCAGGAGGAAGTAGATGTTATTGGGGAGTAGGTCCTAAGAAATTCCATCCAATGTATTGTAGGACAAACACCCAGTTAGCCCACAATGCATGCCGTGACAGTCTGGCAAGAGATCGCTAGCAAGGGCTGTGCTTCTGGCATGTGCAACCGAAAAGTCAGTGAAGTGACACAGTTTTGTGAGGACCATCATCATTGAGCCAGTATAAAGGCCCTAGTTGTCCAAGGAAAGTCTTCCACGTCCCACAAAAAACATCATCCTCAGTTCACTCATCTTCAGTAGACAGGGGTAGTAAAGTCCTGTCCAAGCTTCCATGGTCAGCTAGAGAAGCATGAGTAGCATCATGGTAGTGAATACTTTTCCTTCCATAGAATATTGTACTTGTGTTCATGGCATGCCTTGTCATGTCCTGTATTGTAAAGCATTTCATATCAATGTTTATATGTGTTTAATGCCACACAATGAGTAAGGACACCGCATGTATGTGTTAGGATTTGCTGAATTCAAAATTAGGCCTATGGCTGTGGCGTCATTATTAGGGAATATTATTACACATGACTTGGGTAATTGACGCTCTCTCAATTGTGTGCATGTACTGTACAATCAAGAAATCATGGTATTTGGGTGAGAATGAAGAAAAGGAGAACTAGGATGTGGCAGAGCAGCTTCTCAATTTTTGATAGTGCTCTAAATGACAATCGAGTATATGAAAGTACACCTATGCAAGGAACAGGGTATTGGTGTCAATGAATGTCTCACTTAGAGATCCATTGTCAATATTATCTTGAGACGTGTGATTATCCAAAGAAATGGACTGATCACTCTCCCCTTTTCTATCATTGCAGTGGGCAGCAGGGAAAGAGGAAGGCAGCAGGAGGACCTGGGTGAAAGTGGAGAAAATCAGCTGCAGGACTGGCACACAGACCACCACAGAAGGAGGATGCGGAGGATGAAGAAACTTTTTGGAAGACAGTCTCCATCTCCAAACATCTCCAGGTGGCAGTCACACGGGTCAGAGTTGTGTACAACCTGGGCACTCTCACATGCAGTAAGGAAAATTGAGGAAGGGAATCCTCTTAAACGTACATGGAACAGCACTCCCAATGTCGTGGACTAAGTCCACTTCGTCATACCTCCTCCTACTAACACACAGGATCAGCAGCTAAGGGTGCACTTTGCCCATGATAACTGGGAGTCCTCTCGCTCCACCCTTTGCCCTGACAACCCTGTGTTCATTGGAATCAGATAAGGATTCAGGAGTGAAGCAACTAGTTGATGAAGGGGAAAACTGCCATCTTGCATACCTTTGAATGAGGTTTTGCCATGATTGAGCATGATTTGAAGGACCGTCAGGATTCACAAGCTTCTCACCATCAGGAGGGGACTTATTTACTCTCCTCCTTGACCACCAATATGTCCTTCCTTGGGCCTCATTAATTCTCCCCACCTGCTGTTATCCCTATTCACATCCATTTTACCACCCCTGCTACCACTCTAATGTGTTAGACCCCTCAGAATGTGTCACATCCCACTTTGCACTGGAGACATGCCCGCATCAAAGAATGTCTTTCAGGTCAAATTACCCTCTGACATGAAAGAGGATTACCAGGCATTCCTCCCCAAAGCTGATGACGACATTGTGCCTAGCTTGGGGGGGGGGGGGAGATGACATTTGTTGTTGTTGAAAACTTTTGTGACTTTGCTCATTTACAACAGGCATTTATGTTGCACCTTTAATTTGGACTTTTGTAATAACATTTATTTGTTAATCACTGATTTTTGTTGTGTGCTGTGACAAGATTTCATGTCCTTAGCTCTTCACCCTAGGTATTTCAAATTCTGAAGCAACCCCAACAAGGGAGATTGGTGAACAATAATCACGTCACATGGCTTCAGCTCAATGTTAACTGTATGTTGCTGTGTAGTGGCCAGAAAGTTCACAGCTGAACTCTGAACATTGTCTCAGTTGAGGGCAAGTGGCACATCCATGCTTCTGTCCTTCATTGAAAGTGGGACAGAGCTTTGCTTTGTGAAAGTTTGGGTACCACAATTGTGGCAACAAAGATCACCGTGTATATGGATCTACAGATGCATAGACCTGTTCTAAGCCCGCACACCGATGAAGATACAGCCCCAGGATCTCCAAGTTCAACTTTCCTTCCTTCATCTGGTTTGAGTGATAAGTTTGCAGGGCTTCTCAGGCAGTGCAATATCAAGGAAGGTGATAGCAGGTAGCTCTCAGCGGAATCCAGCACTGTGCCTGGTATGTATGTGGGGACGTTTTTATGTTGAATAACTTATGAGATAATAATGTAAGGCGTGAACATGTAGATTCGGTCATTGTGACACTGGATGACTCATTCTACACATATCCGTAGCATGTTTTTAGGACAGACATTGCTTTGACACATATCTGGCTTGGTAACAGGGATTTTCTGTCTTACTAGTCCTGATTGTTTCCCTGCCACAAGTGTGGTGGTCTTATCAAACAAACTCATACAGGGGCTGAGAGAAGCAAAGGAGGCATAGCTCATCATATAAATGTCTTGCCAGTGTCTGGATATCTGTTCTGAAGGGGGGTGTTTATATTTGTATGTGTATGAGTGTGCTCTATGTCTCATGTGTGACATGTATTGTATGTGAATATGTTGAAGTTAGCAGTGTGTCAGACATATTGCAGTGCTTTGTCCATCTTACCAGGCCTGGCCATAACTGTCACTGGAACATGCAGGCCATGCAGCTGTTGGTGATGGATGTTGAATAGGGTTTACTGGTCCAGGGGAGAGAAAAAGAGACATGATCTGTGTCCTCTGCCAGGGCATAGAGCTGCCACCGATATTCCTTTTTTTGTATCAGTTTTTTTTATTTCATTCCAGAATAATAGAAGGACATTGTTGATACATAAAATATAATTTTGAGTGCAATACGAGCCTTCGGGAGCCCAAGGAGATACGACTGAAAGGTGTCACCATGCATTCTGGTGTAAATATGCATACCTGTGGGTGTCCAGCGACAGTGACAAAGGGATGGGATTACAGGGTGTCATGGGTAGGGGCCGTACCTATCACCTGAGACAGATTGACAGCTACTCCTGACATAACATATTGGAGGTTTTAGTTAGTTGTAAAACCCTTTTATTGATGTGATAAACGACAAAAATGTTAATAAAAAACATCAAGTGACATGAATATTGTGTCAAAAATAATGTCATTAAAAATATTGAGTAACAAAATATTGAAGGTAAAAATATAGGGCCTGATTACGATGACGGTGGGACCACCACCGACAGCCCATTGGTGGCGGTCCCACTGCCATCGTAATCCTGATTACCGCCCCCCCATTAGAATGGCCGGCAGATGGTTGGCGGTCAGAGAGACCGACCACCACGGATCCGACGGGCTCGTGGAGCCTGTCGGTCCGTCGGAGGGACTTGTATCCCTACAACAGTGGCAGTGCCTGCCAGGCACCGCTGTAGGGATTATGATGTCCCTTTCCGCCTGCCTTTTCATGGCAGTTTACCCGCCATGAAAAGGGACATTGGGGGCCTGTTGCCAGCCCCCCTTCCTCCCTGGCCCTACAACATGGCCCCTGGGGGCATCCCTGCACCATGTGGCAGGCACTGCTGCCACATAGTGTAGGGATATGCACGGGGTGCATATTTTGTACTGCGGAGTGTGCTGCAGCCCGCAGCACCTGCCGCAATACAAAATATACACTCTGTGACAACCTTGAAGGCGGTTGCATCGTGATTCAGGCTACGGGACCCCCGACAGCTAGTCAGACGGTCCCGTTTCCGAAGGGGTGGCGGTCGGACGTAAGTCCGAACGCCAACCTAATCAGACCCATTTATTTTTTAATGTATTTAATATTGTTTTCAATATCACTGTATATAATATATATTTTAATATCGTTGTATTAAATATTGTTTTCAATTATTAAATATATATTAGTTAAATTATGCATGAGTTGATATTATTAATGTAATTGTTTTACATTTTCTAAGTATAGCTTGTAACTATTAATGTTTAAATATATATTTTAAAATAGAATTAGTAATTTATATTTTAGTAGCATGTTGTTGAGTTTGTAGGGGAATATGATGTGAAGTTATTTAAATAATCATTTTGTATTTTTCATTTCAAATAATTGTTTATGTTAATTACCTATTTAATTGGTGATTAATTATGTAAATTGATTAGTTGGTATTTTAAATATTCAAGTGTATTTTCTGATTTTTAATGTACATTCATTTTCATCAAGTTAAATTAGTATGTTATATTTTAGTTACAGGTTGCTAGGTTTGTATGGAAAAATGAAGGAAGGTTATTTAAATAATGTTTTTAAATTATGTTTTACTTCAATTAAATATTAAATTGATCATTATGCTAATGTTTAAATTGATTTTTCGCTATATAGTTTTTTGTAATTTTCAATTAATTGATAATTGATTATTTACTGCACTTAATTGCATCATTTGTAAAATGTATTTATATTTATTATTCGTTTCAACATTATTAGTTTTATTTAATCAGTATTTTAATGTTATTATTGTGCATTCATAATTTATTATATTTATTTGGGGAGGGTGTAGATTGGGCAGTGGGGACTGAAGTAGTTTTTTTTATGTATTTAATTTATTTGTTGTAATATTAATATTTGTTACTTTTATTTGACCTATTCATATACCATAGCTTTTTCTTTAATATCGGTCAATAATTGAATGTTGTTAGGTGTTTAAATATTTGTTGAAAATGATTAGGATTTTGAATGGTATATGTAACCCTTCCTAAGTTCAGTACTTTACATGTTTTTGCTTGGATTGGGAATCGTAAATGTAACCATTTCAAAGTCCAACACTTCCCCTATTGTTGCTTAGATTGGAGTAGATACTTTCTCTACTGTTGTTTATACTGAAATGGGAATACTAAATCTAACCCCTCCAAAGTCCAACACTTTCCCTGCTGGTATTTAGATTGGAGTGGGAATAGTCAATCTAACCCCTCCAAAGTCCAACATTTTCCTTTCTTTTGCTTATGTTGGAGAGGGAATAGTAAATCCAAGCCATCCAACACTTTCTCTGCTGTTGCTTAGATTCGAGCGGAAATGGTAAATCTAACTCCGAAAAGTCTAACACATTCCCAACTGTTGCATAGGTTGGTGGGGGAATAGATACATTATCTACTCCAAAGTCCAACATTTTCCCAGCGGTTTAGATTGGAGTGGGAATAGTAAATAGAACACCTTGAAAGTCCAACACTTTCCCTACTGTTTCACTGATTGGAGTCAAAATAGTCATTCTAACCCCTCCAAAGTCCAACACAGTTATGACTGTTGCTTAGATTGGAGTGGGAGAAGTAAATATAACCCCTCCGGAAATACAACACTTTCCCTGAAATCGCTTATATCAGAGTGGGAATAGTAAATCTAACCACTCCAAAGACTAACATTATCCCTACTATTTTTTAGATTATAGTGGGAATAGTAAATCTATCCCCTCCAAAGTCTAATACTTTCCCTACTGTTGCATATATTGGAATGGGAATAGGGATTTTCACCCGTCAAGAGTTCAACACGTTCCCTACAGTTTCTTGTGCTAAAGTGGGAATAGTAAACCCTCCAAGGTCCAATGCTTTCCTTGCTTTTGCTTATGTTGGAGTGGGAATAGTATGTTCTGTTCGACAATATTTTTGATACAATATTTTGCTTGTTAACATACAAAGGGCCTGATTCACAAAGATAACTTACTCTTTTTAGTGATTTAAATGTTTGAGTATGTTTACTTCTTTTCGGTAGTCACAAACTCCATGTGTAACTTTCTACTTAAAAAAACAGTAGCAAGTCCAGCACTCCACAGTGGATATCCCTTTCCCATCTTGGGGTTATTGGATAACAGCTTTAAAATAAAGCCATTGCAGTTAACCTGCACTATCACGTTTGCCTACAGCCATTTGATTTTAGAGATAAAGGACCTGATTTAGAGTGTGAAGGATTGGTTCCTCCATTACAAACATGACGGATATCCTGTTCTCCTTATTACAAGTTTCATAGGATGTAATGCCTTGTAATATTGTGAAAGGGATATCTGTCACTCTTGTGATGGTGTAACTAGGCCCTGGCAGAAAGCCCCGCTCCGCTTGTGGAGTTTTCGGAATTCGGTCACTGTGCGGTGGAGCACGTAAATCCTGGATTCCGCCTTCTGGGCTTGAAGCAGAGTTTTTGTTTCCATTCACGCGCTCAAGATTTGTTTTGGCGCTCACTCATGCCATGATATTTTCGGGCCGTTAGTGAGCACGCATGAGACTTCGTAGACAATGTAGTGCCGCTCGCGAATGCACTACTTGAGTAGCTTTTGTGCTCGAGAAGCAGCTAATTCGACAAAAAGAGGTTTTCGATTGGATTTTCTTCTCCAACAGGAAGGAAGTGCCCCTGAGACTCCGACTTCCTGTTCCCGTCCAGTAGGCTCCTCCCATTGCTTTTTTAGAGCTCAGTTACTTTTCATTTTTGGCATTTCTGAATGAATGGTAGTGTTTTCTTCCGTGTTACCATGCCGCCTTTCTCTGGCCAATTAGTGTGCTTCGCATAGGCCACCATTTGTCTTTGTTCTACATGCCATGTGGCCAGGGGCCATTTTGTGGAGTCTGTGTCCATAGGCCTGAATGTGTTTTTTTTGTTGCCCATCCTTGTTCGCTGTTGTTGTTTGGCCATGTGGCAGGCAGCCATTTTGTGCATCCAGCCAGTATGTATTTGCCATAAGCTTGCATGTGTTCTTTGTTCAACATGCCTCCTTGCTCGCTGTTGTTGTTTGACCATGTGGCACTGGCTGGCAGCCATTTTGTACATCCAGCCAGTGTGCCTATGCCAGAGGCTTGCATGTGTTCTTTTTTCCCCAGCCTCCTTGCTCTCTGTTGTTGTTTGACCATTTGGCACTGGCTGGCACCCATTTTCAGCTTCCAGCCAAAGTGCCTTTGTCATAGGTTTGCATGTGTTTTTTGTTCCCCATGCCTCCTTGCTCGCTGATGTTGTTTGACCATGTGGCACTGGCTGGCAGCCATTTTGTGCATTCAGCCAGCGTGCCTTTGCCATAGGCTTGCATGAATGGATATATCAGTTTAAAAATTATGCTTAAAGATAATTGTATTTGTATATTAAAAATATGATTTTGATGAACAGTTCTTATATATTACTTTTTTTGCACCTCATTGCTTTATAATAGGTTTCTTCTTATCCTCCCATATAAACATTGGCAATTATTGATTGTTTTTTTTTCATTTTAATTTGTTTTATTGAATAATTTTTTTTAATTATTCATTTTTTAATTTACATTTTTTAGATTTTTTGGATGTTTTAATTTTTTAAATTTTTGTATTTATGTATGTATTTAAAAATTCAATTATTATTTATTTATTTGCATTTTGCCTCGGTCCATCCGTCTGTCCATTTATCCATCCATCCATCTGTCCACCATAGGCGCACAGCCGCGCAAAAGCAGTCAGTTCTTTTAGGTATAATTTAATTTCCTCCTGGACATCCTGGCTGCAGACACAACATCATCATTCTTTTTATGATTATTCCATTTCCCCCTGGACCACACTGCCATAGGCGCACACTAACCTTCATTTGTTTAAAGATTATTATTCTATTTACCCATGCAGTTCCCTGAGTGCCACAGGTGTCTCCTTAAGAATATAGGGACATAAAGCAAAGAGCTATATCTGTATGCTGTGTTATCCTGATTTGAAATTAACTTTTATGGTATGGTGGTGTGGTTTGACTTTAAAGTGGCTGATTTATTATCGCCTGCCAACCTAATGTTGCCTTTTTCTGTGCTAATTCAAACTGTAACAATGCCACTTTTCACAAAATCTTTTTCTGCCTTGTTTGCGTTTAGGTGCACAAGAGAAGAAGAGACATCACCCGCAGTACTGCCAAACAGAAGGCCTGTAAAGTGATGTAAATCCTCCATTCTCTTCTGCTTGTGCAGCTAAGTGCCACTGTCAACTAGGAGCTTTGAGATGGCCCCAAAGAAAGTTGGTCCCAAGAAAGTCGTCAGTGAGAAGAAGCAGCTTTCCACCAGTGGCGTGCCGCCCACAATCTTTTTCAGGAGGCTTGAGCGTGCCATACTGGCCTCTGGTGAGGAACCTGGGAGCAGCACTCCCACATCAACAGCACCAACCCAACCTAAGCCCAAGACCATGTCCGTTAGTGAGGCAGCCATTGCAATGATGGAGATGCCGACAAGCAGTTACGCTGAATTGGATTTGTCCCTTTCAGAAAGTAGTACCAATTGTTTCAGGAAACAGAGCAGGGTGGACAGATGCCGCAGCCAGTAGTAGTACATCTTCCTGAAATTGGAGCAGAACAGGAGTTCAAGCTTCCCGCTGAGCAAGAACCTCCTCTTTTACAATCATTGGCTTCCACATTTCTAGGCAGGAAAAGAAAGGGTGCTACTCCACCATCTTCTCCAAGCACCACTTCTGATGATGATGATAGGGACATGAAGTGGACCCGAACAGTGTCCAGGGGATGCCAGGAGAGGAAAGGGAAAAGAAAAAGTTCCCTAAAGCCTTAGAATTATGGAAGGGGATGATGAGGAGGTTGACGACGAGCTAGTCATTGTGGAAGATGACACAGAGGAGTCTGACATTACTATTCAACCTGCTCCGAGGAATATTGCACAGGTAGCACCACCAGCTGCTCTCTTATTTGTAAAGACCCATCAGAGACATACACCAACCCATACCTCAGTAGAAGTATGCACTGCAGAGAGGCAATTAACAACACGGCCATCTACCCCCATATCTTCATCCGGCATTGGCAATGGCCCAGTAAAAAAGGTACTTCTCCACAGTTTAGGACTTTTTTATGATTAGCACACAGGGGGAACACATTGCAATATGCACCATTTTCCACACTAATGTTCGTTGAGGTAAGCCAGGTTCACATTATATTGCTGAAGGCCAAACGACCCATATGAAAAAACATCATGCAATCCGGTTAAAGAGCACCTTAAAAAAATTGCTGAACTTGGTCGTGGTGCTGAAGGTGAGGAGTGTCAGGGAACATCAGTCACAAGTCCAATCACGGAGGGAGGTGAAAATGAGGAAGAAGAGGGTAAGATCCTCATGCAAAACAGCCCTGTCCCCAGCAGTGCACCAGCAGAATCATCTGCCTCAGCGACTTCACAAAGGCACTAGAAGACGCAGAGACAGATGGAGACACCACAGCATACAGTAACTGCCCCACCATGAGGCGCACTGAGTCTCCCACCACCTACTTCTCAAAAGTCACCTGCGTCAGTGGCCCCAGAAAAGAAGAAAATACAGGCTACTATTATGGACATGTCTAGGTAGGAGGGGCCCTCCGACAGCAACCACCCAATGGCACGTTTGAACAATGGGAAGCTGGCAAAAATGTTAGCATTGGAACTCCTGCCTTTTTCTTTTGTGGAAGGAGTGGGATTCTTAGAATTTGTGGCAGCCATCTGCCTGAAAAGGAAAGTTGCAAATTGGACCTATTTTGACAGAGGTGCTGTTCCAGCGCTGCATCACAATGTGCTGCAATTAGTTATACAAGCTTTGCAGCAAACTGTTGTTCACACTATCCACCTGCTCACAAGCACATGGACCAGTTGTGAGGTGACTGATTACATGTGCATCATTGCACACTGGATCCCTTTGTGTGGGTAAAGCAAAAGCTATCTACAGGTCTTGTCCCTGATGAAAGTTTTAAGAGAGTTCGACGGCAAGCAACAGTATCCATGTTCGCCATGGAGAAATCACATGCAGCTGCAAACATCTTGGACAAATTAACAGCAAGGTGTCTGAATTGCTGCGACCCAGAGGTCTCAGAATTGGATTTG
The DNA here is from genome assembly GCA_963921515.1 of Calotriton arnoldi. Classification (NCBI taxonomy): domain Eukaryota; kingdom Metazoa; phylum Chordata; class Amphibia; order Caudata; family Salamandridae; genus Calotriton; species Calotriton arnoldi. Next base: position 503,181 of record CAWUFW010004150.1, read on the forward strand.
TGGCCATGGACAATGGAAGTAACATATTCAAAGCCATGTCAGACGGTGGCTATTTCAGGGTACAATGTTTGCCGCATTGCATCAAATTAGTTGGGCAAGACATTCTCTAAAAAGAAGACACATTCAGCAACATACTGACCACCTGCAGAAGAATCTGCACTCATTTCAGCCATTCTTTTAAAGTCCAAAAGACTTTGCGGATTATTCAGTGTGCTGATAGAGTACCAGTTAAATCCCTGATACAGGAGCAGCCAACACGTTGGAAGTCGACCTATTACATGTTGCAACATCTGTTTGAACAGTACAAACAGATTAATGACTATGTAATTCAAAGAAAAGAGGATGCAATTGGGAAAGCTATGACAATGGATGCGGACAAATGGGGCCTCGTCAAATGCCTGACACTGATGCTACTCCCTTTTGAGGTTTTCACCTGTGAAGTTAGCAAGGAGGACAATACGATGGGCCAAGCTATCCCATTGTTGCATCTGCTACAGGACCAGCTCAAGAAGGTGTCTGAATGTTTCTCACTCGCAGATGTGAACAAAAATACAAAAGTGCATGCCTTGGTTGAGAGCTTAATCTTTTTCTTGGATTGTAATGCAAGGCTGCAAAAGGACATTATCTCATCCAAAGACTTCATCTTTGCCACACTACATAACCCACAGTACAAATCAATTCTGCCCACTTCCATTCCTTTTTCTGAAAGGGATTTTTCAAAATCCAAGAGGTGGATTGTTGAGCAAGCCAGAGACCTGGAAGAAGAACGGCTGGAACTTAGAGTCCCACTCTGCTGTTATGGGGTGCTGCCTTAAACTTCCAGAGAGGGCAGTCTTGTCTCACAGTAGCCACCACCAGTGACCAAAACACCGGCAACAACAGCAACAAAAGGATCGGACCCAACCTATGCATTGGATTGGTGTCAAATGGCAGGGCTTAAGTTCAGTGCAGAAGTGATGGCAAAAGAGGTCGTCAAATGGCAGCACCAATGACCATTCAGAGGGTGTTCCAGGACTATCAGGACAATACAAAAGAGGTCAATGTGAATCAAAACTCATTAATGTATGACAGGCTGACAATAAAGTATCTGGCTTGTCCTGTAGTGTGTCTGCTCAGCTGTGTTAAGTGCAGCAGGCACAGTTTTTACAGTGAGAAGGACCACTTTCTCCCCTCAAAACATGGAGAGGTTTACCATGATCAAAATGAACCAAGATTTCATAGCACACAATTACACCATTCCTGAAACAACACAGGAGGAGGATTCGTCAAAATCAAGTGTGTTAGCTGACCAACTTAAGGGGTGAACCACCTGAGTATGAGGATAAACTCTACTTCCCGGACTGAGTATGCCAGTGCCACCATAGAACTTTCTCAATATTTCTCGTTGAACTTCGTTCTTTGCAACAACAAAAAAAGTAGCCAGTGGAACATTATGTTTGTGTCAGATTTATGCTGCCCCACCATTTTTTATTCACATAAATGGCCGGATTGCAGTTGGACCAGTGTGCAGTAAAGAAGCCTCCACAATTCCTTCATGGCATTGGAGACAGTGCATGCCTCCCAAGCATACCTATTCTTTTATGCATCACTTAGCAGGGCTGCACCAGAAGACCGTTGATTTACAAGAGTACCAATACCAAATTCCAATGTGTTGCCTGTGTCAAAGATACAAATTGTGTACATACTAACTAACCTACCCGTGCTTGGATTGGAAGAGGTAACTACAACTATTGCAACAATGAGTGAGTGATTGTGAGTGATGATTGATGATTTATGTGGTGACAGACAGCGAGTGAGGGTGTTCAATTAATACTAAACTTGATTTTTATGAATTGCAGTGTTTTGTGCCTGATGTGTGATCCTTTTTCCTGGAGGGGATTGGCCTTTACAAACTTACTTAGCGAAAAGTTACCTGTACCGTCCACTCCTATCCATCTTTTTTTCGTCACCTAGAAGGGCTGCCCCAGAAGATCATTTGATTTACAAGACTGCCAAATTCGAATGTGTTGCTTGCATCAGAGGAGATACAGTTGTGTACCTACCACAGTGCTTGGACTGGAACAGATAACTATTGCACCATTGAGTGATAAATTATTGAGTGCTTGTGAGAGATGATTGATGATTCATGTGGTGGCAGACAGTGAGGGAGGGTGTTCAACTAATTTGTATACTTTATGCGGGGCCCTCGGGGCGCCACTTACTAGGGAGGAAATACTAACATCCATTAAACAACTGAAGCCCGGAAAATGCCCTGGGAGCGATGGTCTCCCGGCTGAATTTTACAAGACGTTTGCCCTGCAGCTGGTGGATCACCTCCTTGAGGTATATACTGAGGCTCTAGCTAAGGGGACACTTCCCAACACCATGATGGAGGCGTTGGTCTCCATGATTCTCAAGCCAGATAGGGATCCCCTTTCCCCAAGTTCCTATAGGCCCATCTCTCTCCTGAATATAGATGAGAAAATATTAAGTGGTGTATTAGCGGCTCGACTTTTGCCATACATGACTCGACTAGTCCACCCAGACCAGTCTGGGTTTATCCCAGGATGGAATACCACACTTAATCTGCGCAGACTTGCACATGTATGACATGCGCCGGATCTTCGGGAGTCGGAGTGGGCTCTCTGTCTCCTGGACATTCGGCAGGCCTTTGACTCGGTCGAGTGGGATTACATGTGGACGGTACTCGCTCAGATGGGATTGGGGGAAAATTATCTAAGATGGCTGAAACTGCTTTACTGTAAACCAACGGCTCGGATCCGTCTCCGAAATCAGGTATCGGACAGTCTGGAGCTCCAACGGGGTACACAACAGGGCTGTCCCCTGTCGCCGCTACTTTTTGCCCTTATGATGGAGACTCTGGCGATTACTTTCTGATCTCGGATGGAGCGTTGGGGTGTTCGGCTGGGGACGATGGTTCATGTGGTGTCAATGTACGCCGACGACACAATGGTGTACCTCCGACACCCCAGGACGGCAGTTCCAGAACTCCTTCGGGAGTTGAATGGCTTTGGTGAACTCTCGGGACTTTGCCTCAACCCAGGGAAATCTAAAGTTTTCCCGATGGGTAGCCTGTAGAATGTGGTGGAAAGTGACCTACCTAGGGTGGGGATGTGCTGGGTCACTGATACGGTCCGCTACTTGGGGGTCAAGCTGGCGCATACACAGGAGGCCTATCTAGAACACAATATGGGGAGATGTGTGGAAGGTGTTACAAAATCGATTGAGTTTTGGCGGGATCTCCCCTTATCTTTGATGGGGCGGGTGGCCCTCATAAAAATGGTAATCCTCCCAAGCTGCTTATACGTGCTACAAACTTCCCTCTATCGCATTCCATGGGCATATTTCCGCAGACTGGACCGTCTGTTGGTTGACCTCCTATGGGGATCCAAAAGGAAGAGGGCAAAACTAGACACATTGCAGAGGACGTGGGAGCAGGGAGAGTTGGGAGTCCTTCGGTTGAGCTTTTATTATATAGCAACGCAGCTTCAACATGCAGTACAGTGGTTTGACAAGAACAACAACTGAGAGAAACAGCTATTGGATGATACTCATCGGGAGTCCCCTCTATCGGACCTTCTCATGATGGGAGCGAGGGTGCCCACACGATTCCCCTATATTATTAGACATGTGGCTGCCATTTGGGAAACCGCAATTAAAACTGTGGTGAAACAAGCGCCATATGCCCCGGAGGCCCCGCTGTGGGCAGTGGTACCGTTTAAGCAAATAAGTTGAACCATGGCAATTACTAGGTGGACGGAGGGGGGCTGTTGTACGATGGGCGATCTGTATTCGGGAGAACGGTTCCTCACAAGGGAGGAAGCGGATTTGATGTTTGACTTAGCCAGGGGCCAGTACCTCCAATATGCGAAGATCTTGGCGGCAGCACGAGAGCTGTGGCCAATGTTTCCGGAGGAGCCGCCCATAACTGGCCGACAGGTGAGGCGCTACGGCCGGGAGCTCCCGGCCAGGGATTGCCTTTTTGGCTCGGATCCCCCTATTTCTACCCCGCCTCGGACCCTTTTTGCTCACCTGGGGTCATGCTCAATGGCGGTCCTCATCTCTCCGTTCTCCCGCTTTGGGGTTCGGATCTGTGATTAATCTTGCAGTCGCGGAGTCCGAGACGACATGGCCGATGCCCGGTGGAGCTGCTTGGATTGGCTATAGAGGAGACTGGCTTGGGTGCCTTCCCGTGACCGTCACATACCCAGCCGGACATGGGGCATGGTTTTCCTCGTCCCTTCGCTGTTGATCTCCTTCTCCCCCTCCTTCGGTTGAATCGCCGCTGATCTGCTGACTTTTGATCCAGCCTTGGAGCGGCCAATGCTCAATCGGAAGCTCCGGATGGCTGTTGAGTTAGCGGGTGTGAGGTTCCCCCCTCCTGCCGTCCCCTTGCCTTTCCGGCCTGGATTACAGCTGCCTGCCTTGCCGCTTGACCTCTTGCTTCGCCTCCTGTGGTTCACTGAGACGCGCTAGTCTTCACAGGACTGAGTCGTAACAGTGGTGAGTGCCTCGGCGCTGCTGGTCCTGTGCCCCTGAATCTGTTTTTTTTTTCACTTCCCGAGCCAGGGAGGCTCGCCCTCCTGGTCCCTGCTGCTGCCTCCCTTCTTCCTGGGTGTGCGAGTTGACTTCCCTGCCGTAGCCCGGAGTACTTCTGCACGACGACCCGAGTGAGATCGATGGCCTCCCGCATTTACTTCCCTCATCGTTCCTCTTGGCTTGCCTCCCTCTTTCCTGTCCGATGCCGTGGAGTTGCCGTTCTTCGTGGCTTTTTTGGACTGAATTTCCTTGTTTTTCTGTTTTTCGTCAAGCCCGCCATCTTGTGATTGAACTGACTGGTGTCCCTATCCGGGGTCCTCCATCTTGATGGCATTGACTGCTCTTTGGTTCCAGAGTGAACCGTTGGTTTTTTTCTCCGTACTTGCCCTGACTGCCCTCTGCCCTCATGTCGACCCCTACATGGCTCGCCTACACCCCTCATCATATTTCCCGCCCTCAAGACTCTCCTCTGCACTCACCCTCAGACCTGCTCCTTTGACTATGCGATCCGACATTTTGAGGGAGCCTGGCTCTGGTCGCTCATGTTCTTTTCTTGACCCCTATCTAGCTCGATGACTCTTCATCTCTGCTCTTTTTCGTACCTTGTTTCCCCTGGATCTCTATCTTCCGTTACTGGTCCACCCTGACCTGATCGGTTTTCCACCCTTTGATTCTCCCCTCCTCCTTATATTCCCCTTGGACTTGTCCTATATACTTTTGCGATGCCCTATTTTATTGATGTACCCGTGCTACTTTATTTTATTGTTGTAACCTTGTAACCATATTATTGTTCCTCATGTAAAGCGCTCTGATACCTACGGGTCTAGCCAGCGCTATATAAAACTTTCCAAATAAAATAAATAAAATAAATTCTACATGTCCTTTTGTCACTGGCGGGGGGCCGCAGATTGGTGTCATATATATACAGGGCGCTACGAGAAGATCGTGTTGCGGACCCGCTTCCGGTTCAGGCCAAATGGGATGGGCTACTGGAGGAGCCTCTGACGGAATCAGAATGGAAAAAAGTACATGAGGGGGTTAAGCAAATTAGTTCCAATGTGAGATTTAAGCTTACCCAATTTAATATTGTTCATCAAACGTACCTCACTCCACACGTGCTGCATAAAATATACCTGGATCGTCCAGCTCGTTGCCCCAGGTGTGGTCATGCGTATGCCCAGTTCTTACATATGATATAGGAATGTTCAGAACTGCAATTATTTTGGGGGTTGATATTAGAACGCCTGAGATGGGTGTCGGGTTGGTCGCTGCCCTACTCCAGGGGGAAGAAACTCACTCGACGGTTCCTACAGTTGGGACTAGTGTTGGCTAAAAGAAGGATTGCAATTAGTTGGATGAGCTCACAGCCCCCCACGGTGGGAAACTGGGCCAAAGACTTGAGAGAGTGGGCCACAGCAGAGTTAATTCGAATGCAGCGAGTTCAAAAAGACAAAAAATTGGAGGAAGATGCGAGATCATGGTATATCATGATCTCAGAAATCCCTAGCAGAGAGACCCCCACCTCACAAGCAATTAAGGGAATGTGGGCTGAAAGTGGTGGATCAGAAGGGACTAGGCAGGGTGCAGCCTCTGGTCATAGAATATGTAAAGAGCCCAGGGTGTGAAACCAAGTGACCTATGATATAGGATGAGGAGAGATGTTTCTCGCGTGTGACTCAGGGGGGGTGGAGGGAGGGTAGAAATAAAGTTTAAAATGTTAGGATTTGTTGACAGGAGTTGCAACTGTTTATATCCGACTAATGTACTGGGTTACTTCACACCAGATTTTCAACGTGAACATATCCATAATAGATGGAGTTGTATTATTTTTCTTTTTATGTGTATTATTTGTAACCCAAAAGTATGTGCTTCGTAAATGTTGTCACGATTGTATTATGATCCTAGTCGGATGGCTATTCAATAAAAAGACATTAAAAAATAATAATAATAATAATTTGTATACTTTATTTCGATGATTTTCAATGTTTGGGGCCTGATGGGTGATCATTTTTCCTGAAGGTGACTGGCCCTTTCACGCTTAGTAAGATTTACTTGCAGGGTCCACTCCTTTTTTCTGGAACTTCAGAGACCAGACCAGTCACTTTAGTTAACAAACACAAACCTATACAAACACTGCATTTCTGTTTCTCTACTTGTTGTTCAACAGCAGTGTACTACACGAATATCTTGCTCGGGTCAGGACTGGGACTGAGTAACTCTGAGTCAGGAGGAGGATGGAAGGACTCAGGGTGGGACTATCTCATTAACAGCTAGATGAAGGAAGTTATCAACCTCAAAGGGAAACCATGACTCTGAGGCCTAGTATTCAGCTATATGGAATGGAGAGGTGTGTGTTGATTTGGGAAAAGCTGCTGAGTGCGTGTGTTGCACTGGTGGCAAACGTGAAACTCCGAGTCACATTGTTTTTTGCCCTGTCTCTGAGTCTTCCTAGTATACTCCTCATACACTGGTGCTGCCTCTCCCATGCTCTGGCATGGCGCGGGCTGAATATGAAAAAAAGAAAGACAGGAGGAAGAGAAGGAATAGACTAGCGAGGGAGAAATTAGGAAGTTAGGGGAAGTTAGGGGAAAAGCAATAAAAGTCACAGAAAATAAATAAAAAAATGTAAAATGCGCCAACACAAATACACACACTAAGGAAATAAATGTAAAGCAGGGGAGGATAAGACAGATAAAGTTAGGATGGCAAAGATATAGTTAGGATTCAGAAGTAGGCCCAGCACCATGCACAGAATATGAAAATCAAAATGGCCGCGTCCGCACAGGCGACCGCGTGGTGCAGTTCACACTTGTGTTGTTAAGTGGAGCGCACCAATCGCACTAATCAGTGCGGACGGGTGGAAGAGCACAAATCCGCCGGCTCCCGCGGAGTTAGGCGGAGTTCGTGGAGTTGTCTTTTCACTCTGTGGGATTCCATGGAGTGGAACTCCTCCCACCCCTAGGTGTAACCTTTATGCCATCCTCTATATCAAGCCCAAAGTCTAGCCCTAGTCCCTCCATTTTATGGAACAGGTAGCCTCAAATGTCTTCTCGGTGTCAGGAAAGACTGTCAGTACCTCCAGTGGCCTATCATGCATCTGCAACAAGATTTAGTTCTGCAACGATTGACCTGGTACGAATCCCACTTACAAGTTGTGTACAGGGATGGAATTACTTTGCGTAGTCTAATGGCCAGTGCCTTGGGTAGGATCTTGACGTCCATATTAATCAAAGTGATAGGTTGGTAGTTGCTACATTCTAGAGAGCCTTTCCCCTCTTTTCATATCAGGGTTGTGAGTGCTTTGTTCTAAATATGCGCTAGGCTGTCAGAATTCTCACGACTTCTTCAATGCCTCATATAGCACAGGTACCACTAGTTCCTTGTCCATTTTTAAAATTCACTGGGGAACCCATCTTACCTGGCAGGTTTGCAGGTTGGGAGAATATTTATGGCCTGTGAAATGTCATTGTTGGTAATTTCACTCCCTAGCATACTCCTTCTTTCAGATTAGAGGGTGGTGAGCTTTATATTGCTCAGATACAAGCATAACATTGTGTGTCTCTGGTCTGAACAGTACAGCTCTCAATAGTACAATGCAAAGTTTTCTAAGATTTCCATCGGATGGGTGAGTACAGAGCCCATGGTCTCGTATAGTGGCTACCTCCATTAGAGATTGCGTCTGGTGCAACTGATGCACCAGTAGTCCACCTGCTTTCTTATCCTTCTTTACTGACGCTGAATGAGCTTTAGCAAGCCATTATCCACTTGTGAGAGGGACTGAAGATTTAAAGATTCTTCCTCTTTCTCAAGATAGTTATGTAGCATAGAAGATGGATTTTCATTGAATTGAGTAGGAAGATTTTGTTTGGCAAATTCTAGTTTTGATGCTCAAATGTGGTGCATGTTTTAGCATTTGCAGAGTCCTTCATCATTTGACCTCCCAGCTTGCCTTACTGGCCACCCAACCAGTTGCGCTGAAGGCACTGGCCCTGTGTTATCTATCCAGTATGAATTAATGTGAGACTGCACTGTTTTCTTGTACTCAGGATATTTGTATCTGTTAGGTGGGATACACCACAGAGTGGAAGGGGGCAGATCATGACCTAAGTGCAGTTTAAGGTATACTAGAGTATGGTTGGATACCCCTCCTTCAAGCATCTCACATGAGGATGTTTGAGAAGAGTGAGGTTTGTGTCAGTAAGTAGATGTGACGATATAGCATATACCCTAATATGAACGCATTGTCAATCAGTAGGGTGTAGTAGTCTCCACATGGCCATGAGACCATAGTCTGCAACAATTTCATAAAGAATAGCTCTGTTATTTTCATTACAAATTTCGAGACTCATTTTATCTAAAAGCGAATATAGAACCATGTTCTAGTCTCTGCTCACTATGACCCATGTGGAGCCAAACTCCATAAACAGTTTCGACAGTTAGGAGAAGAAATCCTTCTTACAAGTGTTCAATGTGTATACAGAGCCTACAATCAGGATTGTGTCTAGAATTTTCAGCTTTACAAAAGAAAATCTTCTATCCTCATCTGACCGTTGCAGGAGGACCTTGTGAGGGTAAGGATGTCTTGATAAGTGCTGCCACACTGCATTTTCTAAACGGAGTAACAGGGTTGACAGGGTCTGCCTTTGTCCTCCTCGGGCAGCTGCTGTACCCATTCAGTCTCATTTCAGTTTAGATAACTCAACAACATTTTGTACGAAGAAAGTGAAAACTCTTATGTTTAATCTATTTTTTAGTGAATTCATTGATTGACATTTAGAGGAGTAAGCACTAGTGGTTTATGGGGACATTGATTGGTTAGCATTATCCCTGAAGTTACTGCTGATTGGTAGGAGGGAAAGAGTTCTAAAGTGAAGAAAAGTGGTCACACATCTGGTAGAGTGGGCTGACTTTATGAGATATGGACTGGTGGTACCGGGTGACGACTGACGGGGGAGGGCATAGAGGTAGTATAGGAGTGACATGGTGTGCTGTTATACAGAAGTTTTGGTCTGGAGGACATAGCGGTGTTGTCAGAGTTATGCTATTCTAAGTGCAGTTGAAGTCTTTCTGATTATCCTATGTGGTAAGTAGTTGGAACCACCAAACTAACTACTATCTGTACAACAACAAGACTCTGCTCAAACCCTGTCTATGGGCAACATATGAATGTCTGCCTAGGGTTTAAGTTCAGGACACTGGGACAATACATTGGGGAGCCAATCACAGGAGGGGGGCTATGCGGTCCTGGGAACGCAGGTATGCAACTCTGTAAGATGTGAGCAATTTGTCACTAGGGACAGGAAGAATCGTAACACTCTGAAATCTCAGAGATAAAGCATTGCAGAAGTGAGTGACAGAAAGAAGTCTTGGCATATATGTAAAATTCTTGCAGAGTCCCATTGCAATGTGAGGAAGCCGGTCAATGGTATTTATGCCACTCGGTTCTTCCAGGGACCATCAGGTATTGGCAGTCATAACTTACTGTGAAACTTACTATGAGGACAGTTGGGCTGATCAAAGGTAGGCCATGGTGGCCAAGAGAAGTGATTGTCCATTAAATCAGGAAGGCGGTCTGCAATTAAACAATCAGCTATTAGCGCCTCTTTCTGTGGTGACCTAGATTTGCTTCTGTTTTGGTTCAGGGCATCAATAATGCACTGTAAGCTTTCCTTGTCCAGTTGCCTTTTGTCATCTTTAAGTTCCTTAAACGATTTCCAGGGATCATTGTGCAAATGAGGGGTGTAGTTTGCATGGAAACTTTGGTGAGAAGGTGAGACCTCAATAAAAGTGTTATCCAAGGAGCTCAATAATTTTTCAAGGTCCTTGGGATCAGCATATTCGAATTCCTTCCCATCAATGTTTAGTGAGTTCTAAAAGACTGTATTGTTCTGTTACTAAAAAGAACACCCCCTTGATCCAACGAGTCTGAGCAACTACAACTCCAGCTTATTGCTCCCTTTTTGTGCCAATATAACATGAAAATGTTGTCAACAAGCAGTACGGATAAGTCTCTCCTAAATCCAGATCAGGTTGCGTTGAGGCCTTGTACACAGTTCGGGGGTTGCATTAGTAGCTATCCAGAATGAACTGGCATGGTACTGGATTTGGGCAGGATGGCTGCTCTTGCCCTCATCCACCTTACCACAGCCTTTGGCACCCAGGGGCTTATTTACAAGCCGCTGCTACGTCACTTTTTTCCTATAGTAAAAGTGACGCGCTGGCGGCGCAAGGGGCTTGTAAATAAACCCCCCTGTGTCATGCCACACTGGTGGATATGATAGCATAGGTAGTTGTGCATGATCAAGATTTTAACTGGTTTTAGTTCTTTCTTACAGGCCGCATTCAAACTGTTTTCCTGTCTCGTTTTAGATCTATAGACTAAACTTTGCTGTGCCGAGTCCATCAGAGGTCCTGAATGAGTCCCACTTTATTTGACATTTGCGTAACTCGATTAGCTGGCTATAATAAGGAGTCTCAATTATTGTGTATGTGTTTTGCTGAAGATGCACAGGTTGAGACTTGACTGTAAAGGAGGTGTTGCTTGTACCAACTTTCTTTAAGGGCTTAATGCTGTGGAGAATGGATAACAGATGAGTTTTGAAGGTAAATTCAGGCAAAACTGAGGGGAGGTAGCTGGGAGGTCCCCCCTCCCCTTGGTCTGATGACTGGCGGCCAGATGTCCTTGGGCAACCCACAACTGTAGTAAAGGCTGTGGTCTGTGAAACGTTTGGGGGTCGTTTTCACTGAGGCTTTCTAATTTCATATTCAGATCGACAAAGTTACATGCTCCCGTTTCTACATCTGATGGTCTTAAGGAAAATCCTCCTTTCTTTACTAAACCAGCCCATTACCCCATTATACAAGCTGTGGTAGGAGCCTGTCTTGATTATTCCAAATCTCTGTATCAGAGTCTCCCTGCCTTGTCCCTTCAGCACCAGATCCAGAACAATGCTGCACATCTGCTCTTGAACTTGCCACATCATTCTCCGATCAGAACCCATTTGTGGACCTGGCATCGGCTTCGGATTTAGAATCAGATTCTTTTTTACCAGCTTTTTTCTGAATCTGTTTCAAAGCCTTGTGTGACATGGAACTCTTTTTTATTCAAAAGATGTTCTGGCAATCTCTTCCCAGAGAACCACGATCTTCCTCAGCCTTCCTGCAACAGATTCTTAAGATTAAACAAATTCCTTCAATGGGGCAGATCTTCTGCCTAGCAGGAAGACAAACCTTGGAATTTACAGCCATTAGAACTGAGATGGTAGACAACATTTCGTATGTTCAGGAACAAACAGTTTAAGACCTGGCTATTTATGCTGTATCCTGAAGCGAGTTCAGTTAGGGCTTTTTTTCAGCACCATGACACTGCTTGTGCAATCGTGTACTCTACAAAAACATAAATAAATAAATGCATAAATTAATACATGTCCCATTTTCTGAGTTGTGGGCAGATTGGAAAAACAAGTCTTCTTTTCTGAGGGGGTTTGTCTGAAAAGAATAATGAGTTCAGACATGGACGGGGTGGCCATCCAACGTGAATGTTTCGCCTCCTCTTCGCTGATTGCAGCACTGTAAATGCGTGTGATGATCAATACTCACCTGCTTCCAGGGGAAGGAATCCACTGTCCAAGATGATGGTCACCTTTGTGTTATAAGGTCTAGGGTGTAGATTGAGCCAGATGAAGAGCTCAGAACTCTGTGTGGGTAGGTGGTGGAGTATGTGAAGGCATCGGGACCCACAATGTTCAGGATAGGGTAGGTCAGAGTGGGTGGAAGACAGGTGGACACCTCGGGAGGCAAAAACTCAGTATGGGGGAAAATGTTGCACTCACTGCAAATCATAGACAGGTAAGAGACTGATCGCTCCTTTAGTGTGTTGGTCAGGAAGCAACATCTGAGTACCTGAAGAGCGCCGTAGCTCGGATCGGATCTTCTATTTGATACAGATGCGACAGGGTTGACTGCCTCTGTCACAGCTGTATGCCTCAGAATGATTCCTGCAGAGGTTGTGTAGGGGCATATTTAAATGCCCTGCCCTCATCGGCAGGCACGAATTTTGGAGGCTGTCACTTATTTGGCATTCATATGTCTTCCTGGTCACTCTTCGGAGACGCCACACAAATTTTAGGGCAATCTATAGGGCCAGTGAGTTGCATATTGCAAGTCCATGGCCTGGGCCCAAAGTCGAGCCTTTTCAATAGTCCTCCAGGACAGAGCTGCATGTCCAATGTCAGCCAGCAGCGAGGTCATGGTAGGGTGGCGATCCTGGTAGTACAGAGGAAGACCAAGAATCCATATGCAGGCCCGTGACCATGGGTGACAGAACCCTCCGACCCTGCGTGTCTCCGCAGATTGAAAGGAAGTGACATATGCGCCCCCATCTAACAGCGGGGAGCAGAGTGACATCCCTTTTAGGTGTCGGCATAAACTGTGCTCCGATCCATGTTCTGGGAAATGAGTTAGGGCTGTCCACAGGGCCACCTCAAACCAGTACAGCAACCTCCACAACTGTAGGTCGAGTTGTGCCAGTGCTGTTACAACATCCAACAAGAGTGCTTTGATGTGATAAAACTGTGAGACAGTGTGGGTCAGCAGGAATCGGATGCCATAGCCAAAACAGTAGGGTGTTTTGTTCTCTTCTGGGTTACTGCTCCATATTTGCAAGTGTTGGGGAAGGAAGCCTTTCCAGGACAGTTCTACGACCTGGTTCGTAGGCCGATCCTCAGAGCTCCACTAGAGAGCAGCCACCTTGCCTCAGCCAACTCCTCCTTCACCAACTCTATTGTTGCAAAATTATCCATCACTCACCTCCACTCATACTGTTACTTCTCCTTAATGTCCACTGTGGTTATAGCCTCTCTGTCAGTGACATCTGGTCACATGGCTCGCTCCTCGGTTACGCTTAGGGTGTGTGGAGGCAGACCATATAGTTCACTGTAGTGGCCAACTAAATAGTTGCTCACACTGTATCTCTTCTCAATGATGTTCGTCTTCCTTTTGAGGTGGATGGTCTGTATTTTGCTGGACCTTGTAGGAACTGGCAGGCTGTAGCTCCATACGTCACACATCGCAAGGAAAAATGGGAAAGCGCCAATGTAACTGTGCTGTGATTGGTGCCTCATATGAGTCATTTTAGTCTGGAACGACCTGCTGTCTGGTGCCTTCCAACTGAAGTCTTTACGTTACATGTGCATAGTAATACGGAGATATGCATAATTTTATGGCAAGGCCCGGAGGCCAATATTATGCATAATCCTTTATTGCTCCTCACACACAGCAGCAACAGGAATCTTAGCCTAATATTAGCCCCCGTGCCGTTAATAAAATCATGATTTTCTTCCCATTAAAACTGTAGAAAATCTGCATTTTCAACTATAATGTTACCTGTAGTAAAATGACGTTTGTAAATGTAGGGATACGTCTATACTCCCTACATTTACATTATTGCAAGAAGTTAGACTGCATACGCGTGTAGCTGTGCATAATCAGCTTACCTTCATAAACATAAGCACAGCAGTAGTGTAGTAGTTTGTGATCGAGGCCCTTAGGCTTTTACAAATGCTGGTTGAATAGTTCGTGTGAGGATTCCCAAGGTTTGTTTGCGAAATTAACTACCTTTATCTGTGACAAAAACGCTGCCTCTAATATTTATTCCTACATTGATAATGAGGTTTTAAATCTTTCCTCTTATTGGACACCCTGTTTTATTTGGGAGACACAGCTATACTTGGTCATGAAGAACTTATTTTTTCTTGGCACAATTTAATATTGGTAATTTTGGCTAATGTTGTGATGTGCACTTCTGATCCTTGTTTTGATTTTAAACTTTGGTCCTGATTACGAGTGGGCGTTACAATCTGCAATTTTCCTGGCCCGTTACAGGGAGTCTCAATAGTTCAAGGGATGAAAAATAACAAAGACTACATATTTTGGGAGAATAACATGTGCGTTGTTTTTGTGGCGATTTCCGCGTGTTTTCCTCCGGAATTTCACACAGAGGTCAGTTCCTTCGAACAGCTGAAATCTCTGTGTGAAAACAAAAACATACAATTTGATGGCCTTGGTACTTTGTTACCACGCCCACCTGCATCTCCTAATGTAGGCTGTGGTCGTAATACAAGTTAAAACCTGATGGCACTTAGGGAAATACGAGAAAATAATGCAGCAACTAGGCATAAAAATGGATTCTAAAACTGCTTATCATTATGCATTAGTTAACATGCAAAAATGGTAAATTGGGTGCAAAATTCGACCCCAGACTGTTGCATATGTAATTTGCACCAAGCAGTTTATAAACCCAAGTTAACCATTAGACTTTAAATCATCCAATTAGCAAGCTGGGAGCAATAAAGGTTCCCACTGTGCACCATTTCATGGCAGATTTGTCTGAGCTTTAAATATCCATCAACAGTGATATATAGAATCATGCACATTGTTGGTTATCGCTGATAGAGTTCTGACTCATTTCCTCTTTCAATGATAGTGTTCTCTCTGTCGCCCTTGCTGTTTGATTTGTTAATGAAGTGTTTGGATTGGGTTCAACAAGGCATATTCTTTTTATTTAATCTATATCCTCTTTACCTCATTTTTTATGCTTATCGACTAATATGAAAATATAATCAGTTTTATTTCTCAGATAGCCACGTCAGATATTTAGTATGCCTTAATAGGCCCTCATTGCGTGTGTTCTTGTCAATGGGCAAATGTTTAGTTTTCAAGAACTTCAAATGCTGATATCAGTTGTACAACTAAATTTATGAAGCTACTGGTGACAGAAGGCGTCAAAATCCATAGATAGTCATTTATTAGGCGAATTAACTTTATAAAGTATTTGGCTAAATGCTTTGTCTTCTTACTTAACTCAGACCATGAGTATTAATATTTAGGTCTGGTTGGTCAGTGCAACCGTCTCCTGACCCATTGTTACCAATTCTTTAAAAATGCTTAGAGCGGATTTGGCTCTACCAAGAGAAGTGTCACTCTACCACCTCATGCTATTGGGTATTTCGTGTAGCATTCCATCTTCTATGGAGGAATTGCATTGCAATGCAAGAGGGACTATTTTACACCACAAAGTAAACTGAATTGTCGCACATTAAGTTCTCAATCTCATACATGCATGGTATACAAAATGCGATCATTTTTACTTTTAATTTTTACACTGCAGCACACTTTCCTTTAATGTTTTGGTCAGGACTAAAAATGCAAGCCATGTCTATTGGCTTTGCCAATGCTTGTTACGTTTTGTGACCGAAAATGCTGACTCTACTCTGCACAATTCATGATTATGGGCCTGATTTAGAATTTAGCATGCAGGATACTTCGTCTCAAACATTCCCTATTATTTTAGTGAGCTAATACTACTGGGGAGCACCCTCACTCAGAAAATTGCTCCAGCACAGATGTATTCGTCACCACTTGACTTCTATAAATCCACGAACTAACAGCACCCATGGCATTTAAAGATTATTTTAAAATGAGCTTATTCTGCAAGACTGTTGTTCAGCACATTTGATACCCTTCATACATTACAAAAAGCCACACAGTGTACTGATCTAAATGGAAGCATCTTGAGAATGATTTCTGCTCCTCAGGAACTTTTATTGTGTCTTGTATGCAACAATCAGAAATTGACCAACAGAGGCCATCAGCACCTGGACATGTTTTGCAATTCATCTCAACTGAATCCCTGAGTGATCCTCTTTCATCCACCAGTCCTCTAACGGGAAGACACTGCTACAAGCAGGCATTTGCAGCAACATCTCGCATGTTGGGGATGAGCCCCACCAGAAGACTAAACATGCTACTCAGAGTGACCGAAGTTGGGTTGCACTGCCTCTTGCACACTGCAAGATAGAGTTGGGCTATTTTATTTTGTTCCTCTTGCTAACACCTAGGGAAAAAAGACAACTGTGTCTATGTGATAAGCCTAGCATGCTATCACACATGCACAGTTCAAGTGCATTTTGCTGCAGATATACTTATGCCTCTCATTGATGGTCTGTCTAACAGAGCATATTGCTCTCAACCCAAAATGTCTTCCAGAAAATGATGCTGATTAGTGGCATACAACTGACTGAATGCCCAGCCAGCTACACACTGACACATATAAGTTACATTGTGGGGCCTGAAAAAACATGAACATCTGCAAATGGACAATCAGATTTTGAATGGTCATGTATTCCAGGTCCCACTCTGGTAGTCATGGTATAACTTATAACATACATTTGGCCTGGAGGAGAAGGACTGATGCAGTTGATGGAGGAGTCAAAATATTATGAAGGAGAGGAATGAGAGTGTATCCAAGTGCTGTTGGTGCGTTCAAGTGCCCTTCCCAGAGACATATAATGTGTGCACACGTGTCTGAATTTACACCTGACATATGAGAGCTGTGCCATTTGATCAGGAAATTGGAGGAACCTGTTGAAATGCATAGTTGTAGGCATGTGTACATGTGTTTGTCTTTGTGACTGAACTTGTCTTTTTGACTGTGTGTGCATGTCTGAGGAATGTCTGGTGGTTTCATGGCATAATGGTGCCCATCCTCAGCACAGAGCTTAATGTTAGTGGTCCAATAAGATCAGTCTCCTTAAAATGTCTTATAAATTGCAGGCAATATGGAGGCCCTAGTATAAGACTGTCCTCATTGACATACTGTTACCACTACAGGCATTATGAGGGCTCTGGCATAGGAAACCTTCCTTGGCATAAGGTGGGCATTTTAATTATTATTGTGGTCTCAGCAAAATGAAAAGTATATTTTTGAACGTTGTCTGCCAGTAAGCAAATATGGCGCAGTTGACCCAATGTGGAACTATTATGGAGACTCTATCTGAAATCCTTGTGATAGTATGCCAATCCTTGGCATATTGTGGGAATTCTTTCACTTCATAGTTGCCATCCTTCGCTTGATGGGGGTCATGTCCTATAACGGCCATTCTTTTCAGATTGCGCTGAGTCCTCTTAGTTTTTGTGGCTATGCCATCTATTGTTTTATCCATCCTGTATCAGCCAACAGGTCATCACTATTCTTATTCATGAACATACCATGACAATCAATGTTTTTGAATGGTGGGGTGCTGCATTTTAAGGACAGAACCCAGCAGATAAATCTGAGTGCAGCTTAAATGTTTACGGTGTTGGTGTCAAGGCAGTTTCTTGTGCCTTGTTTGGTGTCACCAGCTCTGCTTTGCCTGTCTCATAATTTCCCTATGCTTCTAACTTCCTGCTGACCCTGGAATACCAGTGTGGTAGAATTGCCTAATGACACATGATGCCTGATACTGCAGATCAATGTGCCTACACTCTGGGGCTTACCTTTTCTTCTTTACCTGGAGCTCAGACACCAAGTGCTTGGGGTTTGGTGGACCTAGATTTGGATCAATGGCAGAAAAAAAGGGAAGTTGTTTCTTAAAGAGTTTTATATACTGTGTTTCAGAGATTCAAGCCTCCTGGTGTCTGGTTCATGAACTTTACGGTGGGTGGAAGTGCAGCCTCTGGTCAGACTTACAGCATCCCAGAATTTATATTGCATGTGAACAACAAGTCACATCCAGGATTAAATTTGTATGAGGGGGTGCAACATTGTGGAAGGCCCTGATATCCACTGACTCGCTGTTCTAACAGACCATTGGCCTTATGATCCACAGTGAATGCCAGAGTCTAGCATTTATTTTACTTCAGTTTAAAAAGACTGAGATCTACTACAAAAGTCATGGAATTTTTAGGTTTCTGCTTGGAATCTGTTTTCAATGTCAGGTGCACAAGGACAACTTTTCAAGAATTTAAGAGGGCTGTAAATGTGTGAATTAATACACTTGTCAATTTGAAATCTTTTTTTTAGTTGATGAATTTTCCCAACACAGGAAGTGACTCTTTTTCTCATTTTCTTTTCAGTGTTTGCATGTTTTCACTCATGACAGTATGTAGGAGTCTTGGCCTTGCCTATGCCAAGCATTAGTCAGTGATTTAGACCCGCTGAGAATTCTCTTTATCCCAGAGTCACTCCAAAAGTATCGAGAACTCCAAAACCTCACAAGAGTAATAGAAAGAAAATAGGAAAGGGTAAGAGAAAAAAACAGTAGAACTAGTCATTGTGGTGAGTCATCTGAAAGGTATGGAATGGACCGGCTTCTTCAATTGAACTGGCCACTGAATATTTCACAGGTGATGTAGCGGAAATTTCATTTAAATTGTAGGGGTGCATCATAATCACGTGTTGAAAGCATCCACATATAATCACGCAATTATCGTTAACACGAGGTGTTAGAATTGTAAAACGTATTAACGCAATTATGTGACGTGCTTTAGTTTAAGGATAAATGTAATGGAGAATTAACGTGGAAAATGAATGTAACTAGCAGGAAACATTAACATGAAGAACTCGTATTGTGCAACTGACACTTGTACGTATATTTAATGTGCTTATTAATTATGTAATTTCACATGTAAGTAAACGTATTAATTGAAATACTAATAATGGTTATGTAAATCGTATTGATGAGAAGAGACATGTCTTATGTTAGCCGAAGT
Source organism: Calotriton arnoldi (assembly GCA_963921515.1). Classification (NCBI taxonomy): domain Eukaryota; kingdom Metazoa; phylum Chordata; class Amphibia; order Caudata; family Salamandridae; genus Calotriton; species Calotriton arnoldi. The sequence goes on from CAWUFW010004150.1 coordinate 522,252, forward strand.
CCTAGGCCTGAAATTAAAGTACCCGGAAAGTCTCGCATTAAACTAATAGATGAATTCATGTGCATTGCAGATTCTGTTCTTACTCACGTTTCCATTGCAGGTGGAGAATACATTCTTTAGGAAAAGTTATGTCTTTGTTTATGTAAAGTTAGGCAAGGAGAGAAGAAGTTACAGTAGTGTGGCTTAGGTCGATAAAGGAAGGTCGTTGTCCTTCACACAGGAGAAGGCATGGGAACCAAGGACAAATTGTATCGAGGAAGGTACACCATTGACATAGTGGTAAATTATCTTCAGGACTGTACCCAGGATGGATGGCGTGACCCGAACTGAATCATGGGAACGTTACCCCTGAATAACTGGTTGTTGGAGTTAGGGATAATGCCTCACTCTTTTCTTGCCTTCAGAGAGGGATCATCCTAGAACAAGCTCTGTCTTTAGTAGCTTAAGGCTACTTGACCCATTGATCGTGGAGAGACTTCTTAGGGAGGCTCCACGTCCTGACAGCTTTTACCCTTCTTGCTGAAAATGCTTAATTAGGGGTGTCACATTAGGGTTGGGATAGATTTATGCTTTCCAACCATCCACCCTCGATGCAGGGAAATTTGGGCTCATGCATACTGATTTTCTGTATTCTACTTTTTTAATTAATTGTGTTGTTTATGCTGCATCGACTAAACTGGATGCACAGATTTGGCTTCATGCTAATTCCTATGTACTTCTATACTCTTATGTTGAGGTGTCTCTATGTTCAGTTGTTTCTGGCTTTGTAATAAATTAAAAAACCTTAAGTAGTTGTCCATGGGTTATTATGTATCCAGGAGGGATAGTTTCTAGATGAACACTGTACATTTTGGATTGTAAGTGGACTTGAAGTACATCATAATAAAGTGCAATGAAGTGTTTCCCACACTGGGGAAGTGTGGCTTACCCCAATCAAGGGTGTAGGGGGGTGGTAATGAGACCAGATGTTGACGAGGATACCAGCACTGATCACTAGGGTGCCAAAGAAGGAAATTTCTAAAGAGCAGTAGACAGACAGCAAGGCAAACACTATCCAAATAATCAAAGACAAAATCCAAGAAATGTACTTGGAGCAAGGACTAACCCGAAAAGGGAACCAGCATGGGAGATAACAAAAAGGGTGGGGTAACTAAGTGTGCCCACACAAATTTAAGGAGTGATTAAAGGTGCAGTTTCTACCTTGCGAAATTGATGAAGGAAACATTTGTAAATATCCCCATAGCTACTTGTGGCTGGGATGGCCACATTGGTCAATGACAAACTTGAATATGCAAACACTCTCCACATCAGTCTCCTGGAATACATGCCAAACATCCTTGCCACATCCCTTCATGCCATCCAAGCAGTATTTGAGGCAGATGAGCTTCGTTTTTAGCCTTGTGCGGCCAAACTAATGTCAGAATGCACACAATACAAATGACTCTCACATAACGTGTCATGTACAGGTTCACAAACTAGAGATCAACCGCTCACTCTAGCTCAAATCTCTCACAGCTCTCATCTTCCTCAAATAACCCTTAACACCTTGATTTACACCAGTCTGGGACACACTCAGTGACTGTGAATGGAGGCAGTAGGGTAATTTAGGTCCATGAGATAGCAGCCTGAATGACCAGTAGCCATTATATATCTAGAAACTGTGATACCTCGATTTAAGCACGCACTGCTAGCCTTACCTGTAGGCTAGAGGCTTGATTAAGAGAGTCTTGGTGATATCTGCGGTAACCCATGTTCCTTCACATATCGCAATTAGGAGGTTGGTGGATAACAACTCACCCCTGCCATTTACCCATGATACATGTTGGCAGGTCATACCTGCCAATTTTAACTTGGAAATAGGCCCCAAAAACCTGCGACATGCAGATTTTTCCACAGCAAACACCATGTTATGCCCCATTTTGGGTAATTTGTCATATAGAATACATAATGATCTTCAGACAATCAATATTTCTCAGATGCAATACATAACGGATCGAAAACTAGGGCGCTCATGATCAGGACTTAGGGGTCGATTCCGATCTCGGCCGGAAGCGCACCGAATACGATTCGTTCGGAAAAAATACGAGCCGAACGCGTTTCTCCCGAACGATTCGAACAGTCGTCCGAGCGAGCAAGTACGATGCGCATTACTGCTAAAATTCCGAGCGAGCCGTACGTACCCATTCCAGCTCCAGTTCCCCGACCGAGCTGGATCCGGAAACGCCGAATCGAGTCGCACGGAAGTAAATACACAGCACCTTCCGGCCGGACAAGTACGATGCGCACTCCGTACGCGCCGAACTGGTCGCTAAGTCCGGCACGTCAGAGCATCCGGGAGAGCCGCACATAAGCTCCGATTCGGGCCACAAGACGATCCACGGCTACGAGACGAACAAGCCAGCTACGAGTACGAGTCGAAGCCACGAGAAACCCGAACGAGACGACCCAACCATGAATCCCATCGCGCAGGTACTACCAATACTGTACATCTATTACCGGAACAGGTACGGACGCGTACGGCGCAGACGGTAAGTCAAACACCCACTACACAAACAAACGGCACGTACCCGACATATGTCACACACACATAGGGATGCAGAAATGACGTACACTAGCAACAGCCGAACCATAGGGGCGGGATGGCTATCACCAATGCCATACACCCCCATACGGGCCTGATTGCTACCACTACCACCACCCCCACTCATGGGGGGCTGGATGTCTACCACAACCACCACCCCAACTCATGGGGGGCTGGATGCCTGTCACTACCACCATCCCCACTCATGGGGGGCTGGATGCCTACCTCTACCACCACCCCTACTCATGGGGGCCTAGATGCCTACCACAACCACCACCCCAACTCATGGGGGCTGGATGCCTGTCACTACTACCATCCCCACTCATAGGGGAATTGATGCCTACCACTACCACCACCCCTACTCATGGGGGCCTGGATGCCTACCACTACCACCACCCCTACTCAGGGGGGCTGAATGCCTGTCACTACTACCATCCCCACTCATAGGGGAATTAATGCCTACCACCACCCCTACTCATGGGGGCCTGGATGCCTACCACCACCACCACCCCTACTCAGGGGGGGCTGGATGCCTGTCACTACCACCACCCCTACTCAGGGGGCTGGATGCCTGTCACTACCACCACCCCAACTCATGGGGGCTGGATGCCTGTCACTACTACCATCCCCACTCATAGGGGAATTGATGCCTACCACTACCACCACCCCTACTCATGGGGGCCTGGATGCCTACCACTACCACCACCCCTACTCAGGGGGGCTGGATGCCTGTCACTACCACCATCCCCACTCATGGGGTGCTGGATGCCTACCACTACCACCACCCCCTACTCATGGGGGCCTGGATGCCTACCACAACCACCACCCCTACTCATGGGGGCCTGGATGCCTACCATTACCACCACCCCTACTCAGGGGGGGCTGGATGCCTGTCACTACTACCATCCCCACTCATGGGGGGCTGGATGCCTACCACTACCACCACCCCTACTCATGGGGGCCTGGATGCCTACCACTACCACCATCCCCACTCATGGGGTGCTGGATGCCTACCACTACCACCACCCCTACTCATGGGGGCCTGGATGCCTACCACAACCACCACCCCTACTCATGGGGGCCTGGATGCCTACCACTACCACCACCCCTACTCATGGGGGGCTGGATGCCTGTCACTACTACCATCCCCACTCATGGGGGGCTGGATGCCTACCACTACCACCACCCCTACTCATGCGGGCCTGGATGCCTACCACTACCACCACCCCTACTCAGGGGGGGCTGGATGCCTGTCACTACCACCATCCCCACTCATGGGGGGCTGGATGCCTACCACCACCCCTACTCATGGGGGGCTGGATGCCTGTCACTACTACCATCCCCACTCATAGGACGGGTAATGCATGACACAACCAGCATACTCCAACATAAGGAATGTCAGCAAAAGACATCCCCACAACATCATGACAAGAGTGTGTAGTCTGTGTCAAATGCCTACAACACTGAACATGACATTGAACATACAATGTGACCCCCTATCACATGTGTCACACAAAAATATGTGTGGCCTTCACAATGCAAGCAGACCATGACCACTGTGGGAATGGGGTCTAAACCCCCATCATCACAGTGACCAAAAGGTAAGTGTGGGGTCCATAGCTGAAGCACATTTTGAACATTGTGGCAATGGGGTCTAAACCCCCATCATCACAGTGACCAAAAGGTAAGTGTGGGGTCCATAGCTGAAGCACCTTTGAACATTGTGGCAATGGGGTCTAAACCCCCATCATCACAGTGACCAAAAGGTAAGTGTGGGGTCCATAGCTGAAGCACATTTTGAACATTGTGGCAATGGGGTCTAAACCCCCATCATCACAGTGACCAAAAGGTAAGTGTGGGGTCCATAGCTGAAGCACATTTTGAACATTGTGGCAATGGGGTCTAAACCCCCATCATCACAGTGACCAAAAGGTAAGTGTGGGGTCCATAACTGAAGCACATTTTGAACATTGTGGCAATGGGGTCCAAACCCCCATCATCAAAGTGACCAAAAGGTAAGTGTTGTCATGGAAAAAGCTGCAACTGCCAAACAGCATGGATGATCCCTGGTCACAGAACAACAAACACATCAGTGGCAAAGTAGTGGTTGTGTCCCATAGCAACATATATTGGGTGAGGCAAACAGTGCAGTGCAAATAAAACATACCTTTGGCCATGTGCAGACAAACATCACTCATGGGGACTGACATCGTCTCCATTTATCAATTACACAATGCCAGAAGTGACCATCATAATGCAGACCCACATATCTGCACTAATGGACACACAAATGTAGATATCCTGGGGAGACTGTAGATGTGAGGTGAACAAATACCATACCATGGCAGCAATGGGACATACGAACCATGATTATTGTGCTGACTGATGACCTAGGAGTTCCAGGGACAGCATGGGAAATCCTCCAAACAACATACAGGCAATGGCACACCAAAGATATGCCAATGCAGTGGTGCAGATGCACAAACACAAACAGGCAGCCTCACACTGCATATCAAACACAACAGGTGATGGGGGGGTGCCAGTGTCCCCAGGCAACCACACAACACATGAGGAGGCCTGAATTCCAATTACACAGATGTGTATACAGTGCCATACAAAAGTAACTCATGGATCGGATTCCCCTATGTGGGCAATCAGGCATTGTTAGATGAGAGGGAGCCCAAATTACACATGTCACACAAGCTTGTAGGAACAGCAACTAACACAGCAAGAGACAGACCCACCACAGCACTACCCCCTGGGACCCCACATTGTGGTGACACTAGCCTGCATGATAATCCCACTGTGATGACAAAGCTAGATGTTGTTCACACTGTGAACCACAGCCATGTGTCCTGAGCAACAAACTACCATCACACCTACACAAGCACAAATCAATCAGCACGGCCTGTCAGCCAAGGCCAATATGGAGGTAGGGGTCTAGCCGTGCAACAACTCACATTTCCACACACTCAACACCACACACCTTGATCTCCACCAATGTGCAGCAGTGAAGCTCACATGGACAGGTGACATTGCACATGCACCCATGACAATCCCAGGGGTGGTTGTGGGAACTAAGGTGCATAAACCCATCACACCTGGCCAGTCAACAAGACTCGTGAATGTCTGACACACTGCACAGTACGCCGTACATGGGCATGACGTGAAATCCACCCCAATCAATGGGATCCCGGCCACAGTCACACACCAATGAAGAAGCCAAGGTCACCCACAAAGAACACACGACTAAGCAGGTCAACGCCGTTTCATCATCCTGCTTCAACATCCTCCGAATGCTCCGCAGGATCTTCAAGTGGATCCCCACCGAAACAAGAAAAACAGTCACCCAGGCCCTCGTCACCAGCAGGCTGGACTACGGAAACGCCCTCTACGCAGGAACGACGGCTAAGCTCCTGAGACGGCTGCAACGCATCCAGAACGCCTCTGCACGTCTTATCCTCGACATCCCCCGACGTTTGCTGCAGTCTGAGGGTGTAATGTTCAGCATTTGACACAGGGATGTACGTTTTGCATTTGTAAATTAACATCTGTGGCTTAAGCTGTTTAGGAAATGCAAAATTGCATTTTCGTACATTTGGCTCCTTATCTCTTCTGTAAGCTATTTGTGTAAGCAAGCCCATTCACCCTGCTTTCTTTTTTGCTGTAGATGTCCTTTACTGCCAAAATAGGACATCAGCACGGGGTTGGTGGCACAAAGAGCTCCTCTTATTCACTGTCTTGTCACGCACCAACACAGTAACATTATACTATTGCTTACACGCTATCACCATCATCCAAGCACACTCACATACCTCATTACTTAACATGGTCTTGCTGTCACCCAACCCACTCAATCACCCATGACTCTGCTGATACCGCTTCTTATACAGTACACTTTACAAAAGGCCTAGTAAAGCCGGCTAGCTGCTGCGTGGCAGGTGTTATAGGAAATTAGAAAATTAGGAAAAGGGATGATTTTTACGGATAAATTTACATTTGAGAACTATTTATTTGGGTTTTAAAGTCTTAAAAAAAAAAACACAGGTGGTCTTCTTTAAAAAAAAAAAAAAGGCCCCTCCTACTCAAAGGGAAGCTCTGCGCCACCCTGTAAGACAGTGATGAAGCTGTAAGTAAACTCCCACCACCCTCATCCTCTCTTGTTTCCCCTCAAATTGGAATGAAACCACTTATTGAGGATCCGTCGATCTGCCATCTCATGATATATTATGTCTGACTTCTAGTTGGGAAATGTCATCCTGTCATTTGTTTATATAAATGTTCTTGTGACCAAGGACTACTATATTATGGACTACTAGTAAGGCGCTCCATGTCCTGAGAGGGATTGCTTGATTTCCATAGTATTTATAGAGCTCGCTGGAGATGGAAACAACATCCTCTGTTAAGTGTCCTCATTCAAAAACAGCTTCTCATGTTATCTCTGTTAAAATAGAAAAGTAAAATGTTGTCTGAATCAGTGATTGTTTTTTCTTCTTTTCCATATTGACAATTGTCTATTTTTTATGATATATGTTTGGATGCCATTGATCTCGTGACTCTGATCTGCAGCACGTGCACTATCAGGAATGAATGAACATTTGAAAGCGCTGATTGAATTTTATTATGTTTAATATATTTGGGATGAATAAATTGCATGAGCATGTTGAATGAAAAGTTTTGAGAATTACACTTGAATTAATTAAATGATCTTGAATGTAAGGTGCTTATGTCACACACAAGTTGCTTGTACTAATGACCAATTAGGGACAGTCCCTGTCACACATTACATGTGACAAATAGAGATGCCAAATAACCATCTGAAATGATGGAAACTTACACAGTCAGCTCTTCACACTCTGACAGATTACGCTACCAACATATTTAGTTTGAAAGGTTGTGTTACATGTGGGATTTCCAATGTGGCAAGCTCAGTCTGCCTAATATGTGAGTCATGACAGATTGGGCTTCCTCTGTGGGATTCCCGGTTGGGGAATCTCATCGTGTTAGCTCTTCACGCATGACCAAAAATATTTCCAGTGAAGGGAGGACCTTCTTACCTCTTTTAGAGACCTGGAATTTATCTGATGCCAACATTGGATTTCCAGTGAGGGAAGTACTTCCTGACGGTTCAAGGAGTTGTGAGAAAGTGTGGTATTAGTTGGGGTAAATGGTAGCCCACCACAAGTAATAATGACACTATTCATGGTAGGTCTAGTAAAGGTTTTAGTAATTTAAACCTGAGCTCAACCCCAAGTGGCTACGGCACCAAGTGGACAGGCTTAACTTAAAAAAAATGTGTTAAGCATTTAGAAGTATCAAAACAGTTAAAAAGTCAAAAACCACAGCACAATAAAAATATCACCCCAATTTATAAAAATATAGAATATTTTAATGGACAAAATGACAGCAAAAGGACAAAAATTTGTTAAAGGGAACTTGAGATATAAATTTGTAAATGTTTAAATAAAAAGAGCGCCAAAAAGCTCAAAGTGCAAGCTCTGGGCAATTGATCCCTGTAGCCTGGGACCAAGGTAAGTTTTAAGGCTGACCGCAATGGAGTGTTGGTTGGATGCAAGGACCAGGTCAGTCCCAGTCAAATAGTTACATTTCTGAGAAGGTAGAAGCCTCAGCGGGCCAGGTAGCACCTGGATCTGAAGATGAGTTGTTGACAATGGGGTGCTGAAGTATGAGGTTTCAGTGAAGGCATCAACAAAGGTGGAAAAGCTCGGAGTGAGAAAAGTCCAAAAAGCTCCCAGGAAGCTGTCAACGATAATCGTATACTTCTTAGCGTTGAGTCTGGTGAAGATGTCTACATCCAGACTTAAGCGTTGATTTCTTTCTTGGAGGTACGAATAATCTGCTGCAGCAGAGACAGAGCACCCTTACCTCCAAGAATGCATCTGTCCACTGAATTTAAATGCGGGCGGACAGTAGGGTCAATCATGTCAGAGACTACTCTGTCTCTGCCGTGACTGATCCCCTCCGATGGCCCTCCTGAGCCTAACCTCTCCAATCTTCCCACCTAATTTAGATGAGCAGAATGACAGGAAAGTTTCCACTGCCCATAACCGGCAAGAAAACCCTGGTGGTAAGGAGCAGTGAAAACTGATAAATGCTCCCCTCGTCATGGGAGGTGAGCATTGTATTTTTCATTTTCAAAAAGAAAATCCTGGTTTGGGATTTTCGTTTTGACAATAAAAAAAGGAACCTGTTTGGCACAGGCTCCTTCCCGCTGATGGATACCTGCACCAAATATGAGTTACAGAACTGTCTTTACCAATGAATTGGATTTGGAATAAATTTAAGTCCAAGAAGTACCTTTTTATCTGATTCTGAGATGAAGATAACATTATTTAATTTTAACATTAACTTCCAGGGATTTAATAGGGAACCGCAAACCTTGCAACACTGAAATTAGCTTTTTATGCCTTTTCAATGTAAGGACATGCTTTACTTTTAACTTTTACATGTCTTACTCTTAAATACAATTCACCCTGCCTTATGGGCATTTAAGGCTAACTAAGGAGGGTCTAGGCATGGCAAAAGGGGTTATTTTGACAGGTTGAATTTGCAGTTTAAACCTGCAGAGCCAAGTTAATGGTGGCAGGCCAGCAGTCATGTTTTGCATTGTTAATTTATTTTAATTTTTAATCAATTTTATTGGATTTTAAGACGAATAACAAAAAGATACAGGAAGTTGTGACAGCGAGTCCAATTGCACCCCAATACATAGATTCTTGGTTCCCCTCACCGCATTACATGGTATATGACAAGAAGCAGAGAATAGGATGAAGTGGCAGCAGGGGTGAACTTGTGTGGGTCATGGTGGGTGTTGACTAATAATACAGAAGGACCAGTGTTGGGGTAAGGGTGTCATGGGATTGGACTCAGAGAGGGTCTAGCAGAACTGGAAGAAGTAGGCGAACAGGCGTGGGAGTTTGCATCAAGAATTTAGTGGTGGTACACTAAATGCTGCAGTCCTCCAGTGACATTCAACTTACAGGCGCTGGGTACACTTGGTACTATGTACTAGGGACTTATAGATAAGTTAACTATGCCAATTAGGAGCATAGCCAAATTCAACATGTTTAGGGGTCAGAGCACATGCAGCGAGGCCTGGTTAGGAGGGTCCCAGTGCATTGAGTCAAAAAACAGCCAGCATCAGTCCAAAAAATGGGAATTATTCTGTTAAAAATTAGGCATTTTTCTACAACAGTAATGAGAGATAGTGTAATGTATATGTAATTTACCCTGGGAGAAGTGCCTCTTTTCTATTGTTTAAGCCTTGACAGATTGCACTGTCCATCAGGGCATTTCAGTGATGAAAGTTTAGTCCATCTGTGGTTGTTGATCGCTTACAGTCTGTGGTGCATTTCTGGGAACCACAGCAGGAGATATGCATCCTGTCGTCTGAGCTCTAAAATATTGAGCTCATTCATTCAACTCTTCATGCTCTTTCAGATTGTGCTGCCTGAATGATACTTATAATGTGGGAAGCACATCCTGTTAGATGTTTGAGCCCTAACAGATTGAGCTTCCTACACAGAATTTCCATCGGGGGAAGTACATCCTATCAACTGGTCAAGCCTTTACAGATTGTGCTACCTGTCGGCAGCACTTCATTAGTAAAAAAATAAGTGCCAGGGCCCTGGTCAAGAGGGCAATTCCGCTTGCACTGCCCATTACCGCTGTCAGCGCTGCCAGTTACAGTAACAACTAATAACTCCCGCTCCTAGGGTGACCAACCTTCCTTAAATTTCATGGACCGTCCGTTAATTGGAAGTCATGTCTGTTGTCCATGATGATCCCTCTTACGGATGCATTTTGTCCGTAATTTGGGAGGGGGGGGGTTACACGACCTGCACTGCTCACCTTTGAGGAGCCTCAGTCTTCTGAGAACTCCCTGCGGGGGCGGCCTCGCACTCCTCTGTGATCAAGAGCAGCCCCTCCCCAGCCTCTCACAGACTGTGATGGACTCATTGTCCTTCTGTCAGTCGGCTGATTGTCGCATACAAAATGACAATGGGCCAGTCTGGGCAGTTAAGGCATGTGGTGGGCCTGAAGGCAAGAAAGAAAAAATGTAACACAGTAGATGGAAGTAACAATGTCCAGTTACTTTTAAAAAACAAGCATACGCAATTGGTCCACCATTTGTACAAGTTAGAGCTTTTGGCATTGAAAATAATGTTTTTTAAACTTTTTTTTAATTTGAAGTGGAGTGATTAGATTGTCATTTGTATGACATCGCAAGCTGGAGAAACAGAAAATGGGAAATAGGTTATGAGGGAAGGGATACAAGCGTAATATGCTGTCTGGAAAAAAAAAAGTAACAACATCCTGGAAAAAGCAAACCCTTAAAAGGAATGCAAGATCAAGTAAAGCATGTGAAATGTAAGCAGAGTAATATAGTTACCTGAACACGTTTATACTTATTATTTAGAAATTGATGAGTGGTTTTGCCTGAAAAGTTAAGGACATGACTACAGGGCTGGGGAAGAGACTACAAGGACCAGCATGCACCGCTAAAAGCCAACAAAAGCTAATCATGCCAATTACGAGAAGTGAGTGTTAGAAGAGCAACAAGTGTGATGAAACGTGCACAATGCATTTTACAAGGTTAAGACTTTTGCAGCAGATCAAGTGGTCTTGGGCCATATGAACAAATGTTCACATCAGGAGAAACCCTCTGGCTACACTACTTTACTTTGAAACTTTAAATGAAACAAACAGAGTACACAAGCGAGGCATCAATTCTTGCCATACCCTGAGTGTGCTTCCTGACCTTTCATCTCAATGTTGGCTCTGTACTCCATAAACAGGCTCACCTGATAAAAAAGGTGTGTTTCTAAAACTTAAAATAATGGCACTCAGTTTGCCGCCCTCAAAAGGATGAAAGCGCGAGTTTGCCTTACTCGTGACCTGCAGATCACGGTAGTTGTGAGCACTGATCATTTAACACCTGTAGACCTCTTGCATGTGATAGGGACTGGAGTTAAGATCTGTCCCCACCTCTCCTGTGGACAGTTTCACCGGCTGTTTACATGGCGGCTGGGACTGGGTGTAGGAGGTGGCAATGGTGGAGTTCCCATGTGTGATCTGTGTAAACTCAAGTAAAGCAGGCAACTACATGTAGGATGTATGTGCAAGGGTGAGCATGGCACCCATGAGCAGTTTATGTAAGAAAGAAAAAAACTGAGAACCATGTGTGGTCTAATTTGGAAGGGAGTTCCCAGAGTACTTGCTGTTTTCATTCACCAGAAAATATAAAGTGATTTATTTTACCACCTTTAGGCAAAGTGTGGGCACGTTATTTCACACCGCTCATGGGTACTGTGCCAGATTTGAATATTTCCTACATGTATCATTAGGGTCCTTTATAAAATCCAACAATTTTTACCGAACATATTTAGAAAATTTTGCTGCAGAAATAAAAGTTGGCCCCGTTTAAAAAAATATCTTGGTGATGTAGGTTCCACCTTCTGTCCCAAGCCCATTCATGGAGGGCCAATCTTGCTCATAAACTCTGCAATATGGGGCTGGTTCCAGCTCTGCCTTTGGCTGCTTTTCACACTTTGATCAGGTGGCCTGAAGCACAAACCCTGTAGAGGGACTACACTATCTATTCCTCATCTGTTGCTGATTCGAGGCCAGAGTACAGAACAGTGCAAGGGTTTATAGAGTTCCAAGAAAAATAGGATTTTGTTTTGGCGTGCTCTCTCCGCCAAAAAAATAAGGCTGTTTACAGACCTTTATTGTTTTCGGTGTAACCCAGTGGCAGTGCTTAAAGGGTCCTGTCTTACCTAGCTTTATGAAGTGCCGGCCCTGCCTCTTGGCTCCATGTTTCCATTTCTGGTCTTTTCATTTCCAAACCATTGCTATCTGTTGTGTTAGTCTAAATAGGCCAATGTAAACAACAGTTATTATTAAAAGCAACCCCAACCAACATGTTATGTTTTAAATCCTGAGTTTCTATATTTCTCCAGGTCACGCACTCTTAAGATATAATACCTACCAATATAGATGACATCTGACTCTTACACCTTGTAGCCCTCATTGTCTTAAGTAACATTTCCTTTACATTGACTTACACATTTATATGAGTCATTGTCTCTATATAATATGTGTGTGATTTAATGCACTCCGACACCCTGCCCTACATACTTGGCATGACTAGCACTATTAAAGAAGTTTAATACGCATGAGAGAGGGTCTAGGTGAGGGGCACCATTGGCGGATGGGCTGTACCAGGCATCAGGATTTTCCCTGGAAGGCTAGGGGGCTGGTTTTGTTACTGGGGGCCGGTTTTGTAGCAGTGCAGCAGTTTTAAAAGCACTGCAAAGGTCCTTATATAGCCAGCAGTTTTCGGGCAACAATAAAAGTGTCACAATAACTCTGGTGATTAATTTACCTACTAGAGAGAGATGGGAGTTTTGTCTAGTGCCAGTTTTGATTCATCTAAGGTAGTGCAGAGGGTTAATATGCCTGCTGCAAAGAATGTGTACCATGCATATTAAAGAACAGTATTTTTTGTGCACAGCTCAGTGGATTACTGCTTTTGTCACAGAGATTCTTTTGTTACTGTGCAGTTCATAAATTACATTCATAATCTAGCACAGTGAGCTAGGAACTACCATCAAAGAGCTGCATGCAAGCTGCATGGTACAGGTTAGAAAGTTATGTCTTCTTCCTAGTCTTTCATTTGCCTGATGTTGCAAAAAAAGGTATGTTTGGGTAGAAATAAATTTGCATGAATAAAGTCAACCCTAACCATGGTGTTATGTTTTGAAACCTGAGTTTGTGCTTCTTCAGAATAAACATGAGAAGGGCCATAAAGCAAATGAAATACATGTGAGAGAGGGACTTCAAAGAGTTGAGAGGAACTGTTGGTGATAGTGAGGGAATCGTTGAAGAGCCCCAACAAAGATTGTCGTATCCTGGTGCACAGTAAGGCCATCATTTACCATGCTTTAGAAGATAATACAGTTGAATACCTAATGACAAATGTGTTGTAGAATGCACCATGTATTCACAAATTTTCTTGGTGGTGTGAAAACAAAGGCTGTAGGCAGTCATTATTTTTGCAACACACAACAACTTTTAAATACCTGTTAATCAAATCAAACAGCATTTGTAAAGTGCAACACTGTCACCCCTAGGGATATCTGAGCACTGTGTCTCAGTCGAAGAGCCATGTCTTGAGTCTCTTTCAGAAGTGTGCCAGCGAAGGAGCTGTAAGGAGATGAAGGGGAAGGTTGTTCCAGGTCTTGGCAGCGATGTAGGAGGAGGAGCAGCTACTGCTGTGGCTGCCATGGATGCGGGGGGGGTGTGCGAGGGCGAGTGAAGAGGAGCGCAGTTGTCTAGCAGGTTGGTGGAAGTTCAGTCGATGGTTGAGGTAGGCAGGTCCTTGGTCATAAAGGGCTTTGTAGGTGTGTTTGAGGATCTTGAACAGGCATCTTTTCTGGATGTGGAGCCAGTGGAGGTCTTGCAGGTGGGGGGGCGATGCGAGTTTGCTTGGGGAGGTCCAGGATGAGTCTGGCTGCAGCGTTCTGTATGGTCTGGAGTCTTGTGAAGAGCTGGGTGGAGATGCGGGCGTAGAGGGCGTTGCCATAGTGGAGGCGGCTGGTGATGAGGGTCTGAGTGAAAGTCACTCTGGTGTTGGTTGGGGTCCATCTAAAGATTCTGCAGAGCATATGAAGTGTGTGGAAGCAGGAGGAGGCAACTGCGTTGACTTGTCATTTCATGGTCAGTTGGCTGTCGAGGATGATGCAGAGGTTGTGTGCATGGTCAGTCGTTCGGTGTGGGCATGGGTCCGAGTTCTGCAGGCCAACAGCTGTGTCATCTGTGTAGGAGATTATGTTGAGTCCGTGGGATCTGACGACGTCTGCAGGGGGGTTCATGTAGTTGTTGAACAGGGTGGGGCTGAGGGATGATCCTTGTGGCATCATGCCAATATGCTGTCTTTGGGTGCGGAGTTGAAGGGAGTCAGTCGGATGCTCTGTGTGCATTCTGTAAGGAAGGAGGCAATCCACTTGAGGGTGTCTTGCTGTATGCCTATGTTGTAGAGTCTGTTGATGAGGGTGTTGTGGGATACTGTGTCGAACGCCTCATAGAGGTCAAGGAGGATCAGGGCCGCAGTTTCTCCATGGTCAATGAGTGCTTTGATGTCATCTGTGGCAGCAATCAGCACGGTTTCAGTGCTGTGGTTGGCACAGATTCTTGATTGAGAGGTGTCCAATAGGTGGTTTCATTCCAGGAATTTGGTGAGCTGCAGTCTGCGTGTTTCCATCTGTCCGGGAAGGTTGCTGTGGAGATGGAGGTGTTGAGGATGCTGGTGAGTTGCTTGCTGATTGGGTTCATTGCAAGGTTGTAGAGGTGGTGGGGGAAGTGGTCGGTGGTCGCCCCGGAGTAGATGGAAGACATGATGGCTGAGGTGGTCAGGGCGGTGAGCAGTGACCAGGTGGTGATGGTTTGGCTGCTTTTCACCGGTTGGTTGAGGTCGTCGGGGTTGAGGGTGGCGGGCTGGATGTTGAAATTGTTGTAGATGTTGGTGACCTTGCTGTGGAAGTAGATTGAGAGGGTGCCGCAGTGTTCTTGGGAGGAGTGGATGGTGTTCTCTATGACTGTCGGATTGGAGAATTCTTTGACTATTTTGACGAGTTCCTTTGTGTTGTTGGCTTCGGAGTCGATGAACTGTGCAAATGTCTCAAAACATATCAGCAGTTAGGAAACCACAAATGGACCACTTGTTGGTGATTCAGAAGTGTGCTGGAAACAAAGTTTTAATATGATAAAAACAATCAAGGCACTTGGTGATGTTCAAATGATACATATTTTCTGAAACCACATTTTCACACATTATTATTTGTGCGCTCTATAGTTTTAGCAGTAAAACTGCATGTTGGCATTGTGTTTCCATTTCAAAACAAAATGTTCTGTATGTAAAAGACAGTGCCTCCTTCTGACATACAATATTGCCTCAACAACGTATACAGTTTCTAGTCTCTAGCACACTTCTGTGCATCAGTGAGAATCTGCAGTTTACAGCTCACACAAATGAAACACCCCAGTCAGTATTCTGATTGGGCTGATTTATCATATACAGGTAAAATGAGGAGGGTGTAAAAACGGATCTTCCACGATGAAAGTAGATAATGATGTTTATTTAAGATAAACATGTAAAACCCACCAGTGAGGAGAACAGAACACCTCCAGCACCGGTCAGCTACCCAATATTCAAGTGAGCTCACATTCTAAATGCTCACCTAGCAACAACAAGATTCTACATTCCTACAATGACATATGAACGTAATGACACATATAACATTCCACTCAACATGTCTCTTTTTTTAAATTTATATATATATGACAAAGATAAAGATAAAATAAGAAATAAAATGAGCAACAATAAATTACTTTCAAACAAAGTCTTCCAATGTCTTTGGTAATTTAACAACCCTTTTTGATTGAACAGAAGTGTCAACTTCTCCTTGCACAGATTCCTTTGAGCAAGGACAATCGGAAACAGGAGAGACAGCAGTCTCATGGATATCAACACTAGATTCAGACGACTCTGGAGTCAAATTTGCATTAGAGTCAGAAGCCACATTGATCTGCTGGTTTGTCATACAAGGAACAAGAAGTTAACATTTCTCATTTGGAGTATTTAGATCCAACAATGAATCATCAGAATTAAATTCATTAAACATTCTTTCTTGACCAGGCTTCAACACAGCAATGGAACTTTTGTTCCACCAACCTCTTTGTGTAAAAGAACAGCACTGCCTGATACTTTAATAACCTGTACAGGTACGGAAAACTTAGAGGTACCTTTACATTGTAAACCAGGTTTAATGATACAAACCCAGTCACCAGCACAAATCATCTTGGATTTAGACCTGTGCAACACATCATGATATTCTTTGTTTTTCAACATGGCTTCATCCAAATTCTTCTTGACTTTGCCTACAACATTCTCAAAATCTTTGTGAACACTGGTATCAAAACCAGGAGACAAAAAAGTGCAACTCTTTCCCCCTCTCATCAAGTAATAGGGAGATTCTCAGTGATTGAATGAGGTGTGGTATGATAAGACCACCCTCTCCATGACTAAGCAGGTCAACGCCGTTTCCTCATCCTGCTTCAACATCCTCCGAATGCTCCGCAGGATCTTCAAGTGGATCCCCACCGAAACAAGAAAAACAGTCACCCAGGCCCTCGTCACCAGCAGGCTGGACTACGGAAACGCCCTCTACGCAGGAACGACGGCTAAGCTCCTGAGACGGCTGCAACGCATCCAGAACGCCTCTGCACGTCTTATCCTCGACATCCCCCGACGCAGCCACATCACACCCCACCTGAGAGACCTGCACTGGCTCCCTGTCAACAAGAGGATAACCTTCAAGCTCCTCACCCACGCACACAAAGCACTCCACAACTCTGGACCAGCCTACCTCAACAGACGACTCAGCTTCTACACCCCCACCCGCCAGCTCCGCTCGACCAGCCTCGCCCTCGCCACAGTCCCCTGCATCCGGAAAACGACCGCCGGCGGCAGATCTTTCTCCCACCTCGCCGCCAAGACCTGGAACACCCTCCCCACCAACCTCCGACAGACCCAAGACCTACTGGCCTTCAGAAGACTCCTCAAGACCTGGCTCTTCGATCAGTAGCAGCACCACCCCCCTCTTCCCCCAGCGCCTTGAGACCCTCGCGGGTATGTGAGTGCGCTTTATAAGTGACATGATTGATTGATTGATTGATTGATTGATGCTATGGATCCAGACTAGATTAGGACACATATCCCATGGACCACATGGAGTCCATCACAGCAACACTTCATTTTCCTGATCTGAACACTATTACAACAGCAAATGCATGATGATACTCATCTACATCATGTACATCAAAAGAAAAACCACTAGTAAACAAAAAGAGGCTTTATTCAGCAAATGTGAAAGAAAAATTTGAAGTCCAAAAGAAACTAAGGCCAATGGCCAGTCCACATACACAGTCCGAACAGGGTGATATGTGACAACTTGTCACCCATTGCTTGCTTGCACTGGTACGGACAGGGGACATCCCCCTCGGAGGGGCATACAAGGGGCAGGCCAGGCACCGCAGGGGCAGGATCAGGTGATGCCAGAAGGAGGCAGTGAAGGGGTGGTGGGTGCAGGAGTGTCACCGGCAACTGCAGTGGAGGTGTCTGACTCAGTGGGGGCCGGCACCACTGTAGGGCACAAGTCAGATGGTGTGGGTGCTGGCACCACTGCAGTGGGCCGGTCAGATGGAGTGGACTGGGTCCCCACTGCAGTGCCCAAGTCAGACGGGGTGGTTGTGGACTCCACTGCAGTGCATAACTCCAAGGGAGTGGAAGGGGGGCAGATGAGGTGGGCAGGACAGAGGGGGGACCCGGTCTCCACACCATTGGCACAAACAGGCCGAGCGTCTGGGTTGGGGGTGGAAGAGCAAGTGGTAGGGGGGGAGGGCCTAAGCAGTTTGGGGATGTGGTATGGGTGTGTGGGGGAACCTGGGGCAGGGTGTGGCGGGGGAACCGGTGGAGTGGTGGCCTGGGGGATGGAGGCGAGAGACTGTGTGGTGGAGCTGCGTGGTGGTGGTGGTGGGGTCTTGCCCTTCCTGGTCCGGGGGGACTTCCTAATGGGGTCCTCAGTCTGCCTGTGCCTGGGGGAGGGTGTCCGGGTGTGAGGGGCACTCCCTCTGTGTGTGGTGGTCGCCTCTTCCGCCTGTGCGTTGGGTCAGATGGATCTGTGGGGAAGAGGCCAAGCTCACAGAGGAAGAGCTTCTGGGAGGGGGGTTGCAGGTGAGGCAAGGGAAGGGGTTTTGGAGGGAGAGGTAACTGAGGACTGCGGAGTGCTCGTGGATGCGTGTGTGTGTGTCTGGGCCCCATCCCCTGTGAGTGAGGTATCAGACCCCTGACTGTGCGTGCGTGTGCGTCTGGATTTTGGCGTGTGTGTCTGTGTGCTGCTTGTGTCTGTGCTGGTGGGTGCCTGTGCCGGTGTGTGTGTGCTTGGGACAGGTAGGGTGCTGGGGATTGTGGATGGGGCAGAGGTAGGAGGGGTGAGGGACTCTTGCAGGAGGGACACTGCTGCCGTCAGTGAGGCGGCCATGGACTGATTGGTCCGATGTAGGGCAGACATGCCAGATGACATGCCCTCCATGAATGACACCAGTTGTGTCAACAGACCCGTGTGTGCATGGAGGACACTCAGCACTGATGTCTGCCCTACATGGATCTGTTTCAGCAAGTCCACAGACTCCACACTCAGGGCAGCAGGGGAGACAGAGGCAGGGGGTGCGGTACCTGGCATGAAGGAGACACGCTCCCTTACATGGGAGCCTCCACGGACATGTGGGATGGGAGCAGATGGGAGGGTGGAGATGGTGGTGGTGGAGGGGACAGACTTGCTTGATTTTGTCTGTGGTCTGCTGACACCCGCCTCCACAAGGGAATCCTCACTGGAAGTGCTGCGGTCCTCAGCCGAGGTGGTCGCAGCTGAGGTCTCCTCAGTGTGGCTCCCCTCACCTTCCGTGCCACTGGGTCCCTCGGTCTCCCCTGCAGTGGACCCAGTCTGGCTCTGCCACTCCTCTTGGTCCGTGGAGCTGTCTCCTCCTGTGGCCGTGGATGTATCTGCAAACAATCAGGATAAACAGAGCAACATTAGTCACCTGTACTGACCACACACACCACAGTAAGTACAGCACATCACAGAGCAAGCCCTGCCATAATTCGCTAGACATTGCAATAAGTGCTGACACTGATTTGAAGAAGCCCATTGTCTGCCTGACAGTCATTCATGCCACACATATCCTACCTGTCCATGCACCCATCTGTCTGGTGCCTGTTGTATGCGACTAATCATATGTGCACACATGCACCACATACACAGTTGTTGGACATCCAAGAGAACATATGGAAATGTGTCACTCCAAACACATGCCATCTCCTGCCACTGACTCAGTACATGTGTCAGGAAAAGTGATGGGCAGAGTCTCTGTCGATATGCGGGTTTTGCTTCCATCACCAGACACAATGATATCCTCATGTCCTGATAGACAATGCGACAATGGTGTGCATGCAGGACATATCACACTACTGATGGATCACCCTTTGCGAGTTGAATTTCATGGCACAGGCCTGTCTGGCAAGTCAGTCATAACTGTCTCCTGTCACAGGGGCAGTGCATACACACAACACCAGTCTACACTGTGTCACAATCATGGAAGTTTTGGGAATGCAAGCCCTGTAGCTGACAGTTGCACATGTGCACCCCTGGCCACCCACATCATGAGGACTAAGATGATCCCACGTCAATCAAATGAGACATTTGAGTGACTGCAAACACAAATCCATACACATGAGCCCTTCACCGTCTGATGAGAATGAACCAAAGCTGCCTGCACCTGAATGTTTCATACACCATTGTGCACAGTCAAGGGACCAGAGACCTATGCGTTAACCAATGTGCAGATCCTATAGTCACAACTCAGATGGCTGGCCACCCCAAATTGTTAAACACTCCAGGAGTCCAAAAAGCAAGGCCACACCACGGTGACACAGAGGCAGACACCTGAGTGCACTCTTCACAATGCCCAATATGTTTGCTGACACACGGGAGTGGGAGAACAGAGTGCCTTCGATGTACGGAGTAGGCATTACAGTCCTGGTCCATGTGCAACATGGTATTACCCTGAACACTAGGCAGGTGGCTATGCATGTGTCACACACATGATGTACATACTTCTGAGGCTCCCCCCTTGGTCTCTGCTGCAGCATGGGTGTGTGGCACATACCCCAGACATGTGGTGAGTCAGAGCAGCAATTGGAACACATTGTAAAGCCATACCCAGAGTACATGTCAGATCACAGGCATTGTGTGAGCAATTGTACCACCCATGCAGCCCACAACAAAGTTCCTGTAATTGATGCTGTCCCCAACTTGAACCACAGGTAACTGCAAGTACACAGTACCCAAGTAACCTAAGTCACAGACTGTAAGGGCCACACCTGTGTATCAGATGAGGAGGGGGCATGACACAAGTGAGGGACATGAGTCCAGTACGACAAGACAGTTGTACTGTGGAAGTGGAACCAGGCTAAAGGAGTGCATAGAGCATGTTAGTCATAGTACACAGAAAAGGCTAGCACTTACCCCCTCCTTGCTGCTGTCTGGCCTTCAGCTGCCCATCCAGGTCAGGGAAGACCACCGCCAGAATCCGGAGCATGTGGGGTGTCAGGGTCCGGTGTCCGCCCCTCCTGCGAGGAGGCGACAGCTTCAGCTGGACCCTTGCGATCCTCCGGGTCCAGCCACGAAGGTCCTGCCACCTCTTCTGGCAGTTGCGGATCCTGCGCCTGTAGACCCCCACAGATCTTACTGCCCGGACGATGGTCAGCCAGATCTCCTGCTTCTGGTGGGCATCAACCTGTGAGGATGTCAAAGTGAAAAGGCCATTACTACACATGCAACATATCCGTGCATCACACAGTTGGATATACATGTCTCAATCACAGGGGCATATGATGAACACAGGTAGTGCAACTATGGCTATGAACAGTTGTCCAGCAGTTACTAAATGGTATCATTGCCTGGGAAGTAAAACCTTGTTGGAATGCACTGTTACTGCACTATACCTGTTCAGTGCATGTAACTACACACTTTGGGGGCTGACAACTACTCAGTGAGCATGCTAGCCACTGGTGTACACACTGTAAGTCTTGCTAGTCAGACAACATGCACAATTAGTAAGGCAGTGGACAGCACACTCACCTGCTCCCCTGGTTTCCCATACAGCTTGCTGTACTGTGGAAGGAGGCTGTCCAGCAGGGCCTGGTTCTCCTCAGTGCTGAAGGCTGGGGCTCTCTCCACAGTATGTGCCATTGCAGTAGCCAGAGGATGCAGAAACAGCAGCAGTGGTGGTGGCAGATGTCGTCCTGGAGCATGTAGTGCAGGCAAGTGAGCTCTCAGGGGAACAGCCAGCATTATATGTGTGCTGCAGAGGCAGATACTGTCCCATGTGTCCAAAGTGATAGGTCCAAGTCGTTTGCATCTTCTGAATCTGGCCAATCCATGGAATTGCACCACTTATACATGCCCACAGCATCCTTCAAAAGTTCAACTTCATGACACCCATGAATTTGCAACATTGTTGTGGGTGGCCAACTGAATTCACTGCATCCGGCTCGTAAAAGCTTCAAAACGCGTCCGTTACCATGTCAGTCCATAGCCAATGCGTGCGCACCGATCGGTCCATTGCTGTACAATGCGTATTTCGAAACACAACACGCATCCGTCCACATCTTATGCAATGGCCAATGCGTGCGCACTGATCGGTCCATTGCTGTACAACGCGTATTTCGAAGCACAACACGCATCCGTCCACATCATATGCAATGGCCAATGCGTGCGCACCGATCGGTCCATTGCTGTACAACGCGTATTTCGAAACACATCACGCATCCGTCCACATCATATGCAATGGCCAATGCGTGCGCACCGATCGGTCCATTGCTGTACAACGCGTATTTCGAAGCACAACACGCATCCGTCCACATCATATGTAATGGCGAATGCGTGCGCACCGATCGGTCCATTGCTGTACAACGCGTATTTCTAAGCACAACACGCATCCGTCCACATCATATGCAATGGCCAATGCGTGCGCACCGATCGGTCCATTGCTGTACAACGCGTATTTCGAAACACAACACGCATCCGTCCACATCATATGCAATGGCCAATGCGTGCGCACCGATCGGTCCATTGCTGTACAACGCGTATTTCAGGCTACAACACGCATCCGTCCACATCATATGCAATGGCCAATGCGTGCGCACCGATCGGTCCATTGCTGTACAACGCGTATTTCGAAGCACAACACGCATCCGTCCACATCATATGCAATGGCCAATGCGTGCGCACCGATCGGTCCATTGCTGTACAACGCGTATTTCGGAGCACAACACGCATCCGTCCACATCATATGCAATGGCCAATGCGTGCGCACCGATCGGTCCATTGCTGTACAACGCGTATTTCGGAGCACAATATGCATCCGTCCACACCATATGCAATGGCCAATGCGTGCACACGGATCGGTCCATTGCTGTACGACGCGTCCCTGTACAAGTCACTCGCATATGTCACCATGGTTGTCACTGGTGAACGTATGCCAGCCACAATTACTGGCCAGGGACTCAGGGGCACACCTACAACACCACAGCCTGTCCACACTGTATCCTAAGGCATGTAAGGCTGCATTACCTGTGTGTGTATGGGGGTCAACATGTGGTTTGTTGGGTGGCACTTGGGGGCAGTCACTCCCAGGCTGTACACGTGTTCATGGGGACAGAATCCTTTGTGTGTTGTGCACATGACCACTGTGATGTGCAACTGTTCAGTTCAGAGCATGTGGCATGGTCACATTTCCAGGTTGTGTATGTGTATGTTATGTCACATACACCCTGAGTCCCATGTGGGATGGTATGTACGTCACAGGGTGACCCATTGCCACAATTGTGATGGCCCTCCACAGTCTGTGTGCATGTTGTGTTTCAGATGTCTCTGATTCCATGTGCACAATGGGAGACAGTCTCCACATCCACGTTGTTTGTGCATCGACTTTGATGTTGTGCGTGTGTGTGTCACAGACGTCCATGTCTGTCCTGCACAGGCAACAGTGGTGACTACCTGTGGGAAACATGGTTGTTTTGCTGACGTGTACATGATACGCCTTGTCATGCCAGTGTCCATGTGGCAATACAGGGTCCCTGGGAATCTACCTGTCAAA
Source organism: Calotriton arnoldi (assembly GCA_963921515.1). Classification (NCBI taxonomy): domain Eukaryota; kingdom Metazoa; phylum Chordata; class Amphibia; order Caudata; family Salamandridae; genus Calotriton; species Calotriton arnoldi. The sequence continues at coordinate 545,635 of CAWUFW010004150.1, forward strand.
GAGCTGTGATGCCTGGGGCACATCTGTCCTCACTTGTCACTGTGGTGTGTGTTTGGAACGTGACAGCAGTACATGGGTACTGTGACACAGCCTAATGATTTCCCATAGCACAACCTGGAACTTGTTGTCAACACATGTTGAACTGAGATGTTAGATGTTGGCCATGTAGGTGCCATATATGTCCATACAGAACGGCACACACATCAAGTACTTGTGTCTCATAATGATGTATCATGTGATATTGAGTATGGTCAATGCCACATATGTGGGGTGACTGACAATCTTTCTTTGTTCACCTATGCACTGCAGGGCACCAGCTGTCCATAGACCATTCCCTGACCTTGCAACCATGGTTGAACGTGACTGCATCCGACGGTACCGCTTCAACAGGCCGCTTATTGAGGAATTGGCTGTGCGGTTGGCCCCACATTTGCAACCTGGCCGGCCATACCCTGCAGCGCTGACCCCCAAGGTGAAGTTGATGGCAGCCCTACACTTCTTTGCCACGGTACCTTTCAACACACTGTGGCGTCTGCTGGTGGGATGTCACAGACCATGTTCAGCCGTGTGCTACGCGATGTTTTGGAGGCGATGTTGAGATACTTGAACCAGTACATCTATTTCCTAAACGTCAACAACTCACTGACGTCAAGAGTGACTTCTATGCCCTGGGGAGGATGCCACATGTCATCGGCTCCATTGATGGGACACATGTGGCTTTGGTACCACCACAGGCACATGAGCAGGCATACAGGAACAGGAAACATTACCATTCTATCAATGCCCTGGTGGTATGTCTTGCAGATATGAGCATCTCACATGTGTGTGCACGTTTCCCGGTTCTGCACACGATGCCTACGTAATGAGGAGTTGTCGCATCCCGAGGATGATGTCACAGATGCAGAACCAGCGTGCCTGGCTTGTCGGTGTGTACTGACTTTGTACCATTGTGTGTGTTCTGCAATGTTGTATTCCACCCTCTTTTCCAACTCAGCTAATGTGCAATTGTCTGTATGTAGGTGACTCCGGATACCCCAACATGCCGTGGTTACTGACACCCCTCAGGAACCCTGTGACACCAGTCCAGATGCGCTACAATGAGGCACATGGTCGGACCAGGAGAGTGATCGAGCGGACATTTGGACTCCTGAGGAGCCGCTTGCGCTGCCTGGACAAGACAGGAGGGGCCCTCCCATATGCCCCTGCAAAGGTGTGCAAGATTGTCATCGTCTGCTGCATGCTACACAACCTGGCAGTGCGGAAGGAGTTGCCTCTCATCCTGGATGACGATGACCAACATCCGCCACCTGTGGAGGATCCTGGCCTGAGCCACGATGCCAGTGATGATGATGATGATGAGGGTGATGTCCGCACACAGCTCATCACCAACTTCTTCAGCTGAATGTGAGTATACAGAGTTGGTATGTCAATGATTTGAGTTTGCATGATATGTGTTGGTGGTGCTCTGTTGCTGTTTGAGTGTGGCCATGTGCTACTTGACTGGATGCGTGCAGCGATGTGTCCTTACAGGTAGTCTGTACTCCCCAACAGTGTTGACATGCTAACTTGGTTTTGTGTAGGTATCTTGTGACATGTATTGGGCATGAGTATTGCAGTTCTGTCCTGTTCTTCAGTGCTTTTGACTGTGTGTCATGTCTGTCCTTCACAGGGTACTTTCAGAGTTGTTTGGTCAACTCGGATCCCCCGACACCATGATTCAACTTCCAGGGTGGAAGCAGTCGTTTCCCTACAGGTGATGTGCCACACACCCTGGACTTTATTTCTTCTACACTTGGTGACTGTGTGGCCACTGCCACGTGGGATTAGCTTGCATCTGTAGTGGAAACAACATGTTGCAAATGTGTAATAAACCTGTGCTTCACTTTGGGATGTGCGTTGTCTGTGGTCACACATCTGACTGACATTTGCTTACTGCACCTGTGGGCTAGTTAACACATACTCTGAATAGGTGTGGTGTCTGTGCATTCCACTGTATTTCCTGGCAACATCAGTGTAGGTGATGAGTCAGATGGCCCTGGTGTGTATGTGTTGTGTAGCCCTAGTGGTGTGTCTCCCTCATATGTGTCACGTCGCCATGACTCACATGACGGTGTTGAACTTGCTGTAGCAGTTAGCATGCACAGTGTCATTTAGCAGATCATCATCTCCATGACAAAAACAACGTTGGAATCACAACAGAGGCAAGTATGGTGTATTAGTGAGTTTATTTACATACATGTGTGAGGATAGTGCACAGGATGGTGGGTGCTGTACATTGGGATTGGAATCCAAAGTTCCCAGATGAGTTGGAAGTGTTGGTAGCAGAAATGTCCTGAGTAAAGTCCACAGTCATCTGATACATTAGTCCAACTTAAACTCCCCATGTCATGTGGGAGAGTTGGGTTGCATTCGACAGGGTGAACAGTTTGCACACAAAGGTGAATTTCCAGAACAGGTGTTGGGTTCCTGGGGGATGTACATGGCCATCGGCCTCTCAGTTTTCCTTCCTCGGATGACCCCTCTTCTTTCTTGGGGGACCCTCACGTGCAGGCCGCTGCGGTGCAGAGGACTCTCCACCAGAGTCATCCTCCCTCCCTGTGGCAGTTGCAGTTGTTGCGGCACCAGATGTTGTGGGCACACAGGGAGGTGTGGACATGTTGGTGCTAATCTGGCGGACGCATGTCAATATGTCCCTCTGCACCGCTGTCAGTTCTTCCAATGTGTCCCACTTGGACTCAATGCCAGACATGTGTGTCTCCACACGGGACATGTGTGAGTCCAAGCGGGCATGATGGGCAGCCTGCTGCTGTTGAATGTCCTTGAGGATCCCCACTACCTGGCTGACCTCTCCGGTGCTATTCTGGTACGCATCAGCATCCTGGGCCATAATATGGTGGCGGTGCCTAGCAGGCACCACCCGCCATATTATGATGTGTTTGGATTTGTGGCTTTCCATGGCGGCGCGATGCCGCCATGGAAAGGCATGCGGTCTTTGGCAATGGGGGCCCGTTGCGGGCCCCTGGGGGTGTGGGGGGTGCACTTGGAGGGTACCCATGGTACCCCCCTTCATTGGCATGCACAAGGTGGCAGGCACCACGCGGTGCTTGTCACGTCGTGCATGTCGATGTACAACATGCAACTTTTACATTGCGGCGGGTGCTGCTTACAGCACTGCCCGCCGCAATGTAAAATATGCGGGATGCGACCGCCAGGGTGGCGGTCGCATCCTAATGGGCCTAGCGGGACCGCCGCACCTCTGGCGGTCGGTCCCGTTTACCGTTACGGAAAGTCTGCCCGCCATCGTAATGGGGCCCTAAGTAAGTAAGTAAGCGTGGCCGCTATATTGAAAGAGGACCGCGCTATTAAAATAAATAAATAATAAAACGCGACCACTATAGTTAAAGAGGACATCCATTAGTAAATAAAATAAAAGCGGGGCGGCGTGCTGCGAGGTAGTGGGTGAAATAGGGGCAAATCATTAAATAAAATAGTGCTGAGAGCCAAGATAAAGCAGACCATGTAACAAGACAAGTAAAAGGTCCAGTCCTTATGGGAGGTAACAAATGCAGACAAGGCGGTACCAAGGAAGGACTAACAAGCCTAATAATGCATCGGAAGCCAGTGTTTACTAAGGACAATGACACTAGCCAATTACAAATATGGGTGGAGGGTAGGTGGGGCTTCAAGACCATATTCCACTACTGCATGCCTCGCAGCAGCGCATGCGCTGCCCAGGCTCGACCTAAAAATGGCCATGTACTAAACTGCCAACACGCCTTGAGAATATTTTTTTTTTTTTAGTTCTGCAAATAAAAAATAAAGAACATTTAAATGTAGGCGAATATGCGCAGTCTGTTACATGCAGACAGAGAAAGAGAACTTTGAACATGGTATGAAATGAATCACTGTTTTCAGTCCAGGCACTGTCAAGTAATGTCGAGATGTTTATGTGCTTGGAGGGAGTATTATTTATAGTGTCATTTAGCGTGTGGTAGAGATAATGAAGCCAATCAAGTTTTACCTTTGACCCCCTGGGAAAGCATTCTCTCTTTTATTGAACACTTAACAGGTTGAACAGTTCAATCTAAAACGTCAAAACAAGGATAGAACAGTTCCCACTATTGAGCGCCTCTGCTTTAGCTTAGAGGTCTGCGAATGCAGAGCATGTCACTTTATCAATTCTGAAATCCCTGCAAAGTGTATTTTGCTTTTTGCCATCTTTTTTATCTACTCATGACATATTTTAGATTATGCTTTTGGCGCCATACCACCAAATGCGTGACAGGAACAGAAAATTCTCAAAGGAGCACAATTAGTCAGCGAAGGCAAAATACAATTTCGAAATGTATGAATGGGTGAATTTAAGGATATGGAAATGTGATGCATCGCCGGGCAATTTACCAGTTAGTATACAAAAGGAGGAGATAACTTCAAAGCACTAGAAACAAGCATTGGCATAGCCAATAGGTCTCGCCTTTGGGACATTATAAGTGTTTAGCCATGCAACAGTTGATGTTGTTGCACCAAGGATATTGTGCTGGATAACTAAACACTTATAAGGTCCCAAAGGCGAGACCTATTGGATATGCCAATGCTTGTTTTTAGATTGAGGTTTGTAGCTGTTTTTATTTTTGTTTTGTTTTTTTAACAAGAAAGCAAACAGGTAAATGAAAATAGGGGTTTGAATGAGAAACAGAAAAAAGAATGGGGTTCTTTCATTACCCAACAATTGTCAAGGCTTTCCAGTTCCGGTATTGCAACTATTTCTGTCTTCTGTTTAACCTTCCTCGACAAAATAGCCTGCTGGAACACTGAAAGCACTTCTTTCAAACTACTGGAGTTAACAAAATATCTTTGGTTATCCCTTGCTGTAACAAGGCCCAAAGTCTGAAGATATTATATTAACGTTCTGTGCCCTTGTCAAAATGTTCACGCAAAAGAGAACGTACAAACTGAAAATGTTAATTTGCCTCAAATTCCAGCCCTTTGAATGTTTATGACGGAGCTGAGACGTGCTGAACGGTATCGCATGCCCCTAAAATATTTTTCATGCAAGGGGTGCGTTTCTAATCTAAAAGCGCATGCCTGGCCTAGGGAGAACAATGGGTGGGCATTAATCACCCCTGTGTAACTAAAATTGCAGTGGACTTTTCACTGAAGTGCAAATACGGCCCCGTGACCAAGCACCGCTTCACAATCGAACTGTCTCTCTCACAAATGGCGCATTCTTCTCTGTGTAAACAAATGAGGGCCCATTGTTTGTGGAAAACCTTCAGTTTTCTCCTGCATGGCCTGTTTGCCTGACTTTCTCTTGAGTCTACATGGCACGCTCTAGCCAGGCTGAGGGGGAAGAGGCAACGGGTTAGGAAGCGACTCTGACAATTGTTGAACAGACCTGGGTATCGCGATTCTTCTGTGGTGCTCACTTTTGTGGCGGGAACATGCCGTCTGTAGCATTAGGCCCAAGGCTACGTCTTTATTTGTTGTGAATAGTATAAAAGGCATATTGCATTTTTGAATATCGTGCAGACGATACAAATAAAAATATAAAGAGAAGATTATAAAACTAAGAGCCGGAGGTAGAACGCCGGACTAGACGCAGAGCTGGAGGAAGATAGGGGACAGAGGGATATCATGACAAGAATATGGGAGAAAATAGGGAAATGGGACAAGACAGGGAAAGTGGCGGGAAGGTGGAAGAGAGGGGAGAGGGGCTTGGGAGACTGAGAGGGAGAAGGAGGGGAGATAAGGAGTGAACTTTTAATAAGTGAGTAAACTAGAGAAATGAAGGGGGAAACGAGGGCGACAGGTTATAAAAGTGAGTTATTGAGTTACTGTGGCGAGAGGCAGAGAGAGACGAGCTAGTGGAGGGTAGGCAGTGTGTGTAAGTGCGTCTGAGATGGGAGGAGAGCCATGGACAGGAAGCTTCACACAGCCTGCAGCCTTTGGCGCAGCAGTTCCCAGGCAGGCTGCTCCAGGGTAGAGAGCGGGCGGCGGTCAGAGGACATTGCCGCTGCTGGTCTAGAGTGGCGGGGTCTGCCTGCTAGAGAGACACGGATTACTCCTGCAGCGTGGCTGTCAAGCGGGGGACTTTATCCCCCGCTGACACTTGGCTTCGGGCTGCGCAGCGTGAGCGCTATCCCTTTGCCGTCACTCACGTGGTTCATGCCGGCAAAAAAAACAAGCACTCGCGCTCACAAGTGGGAGGAGAGGGTGGGGGAGTGCGGCCGAGAGCAGGGAGGCGCAGCGTTTCCCTTGCGGGAGCGAGCGCGATAGTTGGTACCAGATGGCGCCGCTCGCTCCCGCAAGGGAATCGCCAAACGTGCACGCGTTGCCATTGAAAGCAATGCAACGCGTGCACGTTTTTAGGGCAAAAACTGAATTGATTCCAAGCGGTCTTTCCTAAGCAGCGCATGCGCGCTGCGTAGGCGAGACCTAAAAAGTAAGTGCTTGTAGCACTCTCTACCTAGTGATGTAGGGAAAATCGCAAATTCGTGTGAGAATTAACATTTTCTCTTTTAGATTCAATTTATTTTCTTTAAATTTTCACTGTTTGCTAGTTTCAAAACAAGTTGGCACCCTCAAGCTAGAGAAATGGAAACAGGTATATTAGCTTCTTGTCCATCTTCCTCATCCCAGTCTTTAAAACATGAGTCCTGCCTCGAACCACCTTGGCAGTTTTTACCTACCCTCGCTTATCTACCTAATAAAATAAAAATTTAGGCATTTCCACACGGTACTTTGCTAAGACCATTCCCTGGCAACCTGAACTCAAAGGGCAATATAAAACAGAGCACTTTCAGTAATACCAAGCACAACACATCCCCAGTGGCCATTGCAATTCAGGTGTGAAGGGATGACAATTAATGACTCGAAGCACTGAAGATTACCAGTAAGGAACTGTGTCATTACCGCTTTTACTGCCTTCTACGCCCCAGTTCTTACAACACAGGGCAATTATCAAGCCATTAACCAATGAGCACTGAGCCTTAAATTAGGAAGAAAACACATAGCTAAACAAAATCCCTTTGCTGCCATAATGCAATCATTAATAAAAGGAAACTTCAATTATAAGTGAACACAGTTCAAGATATAAGAAGCAAAATCTGCTAAAATCTCCCCCACTTGAAGATGGTGATAATGTGCCATAAAGTGGGAGGAGTTGGCTGAGTCACTGCAATACAAAAGTCCCTCAAAGGCGCCCCTTTGAAAGCCACCTCGGAAGTTGAAATCCCACTGTTCGAAAGACCCTGTACTGGCCAAGGAATAGAAACATCAATGTAATTAAGGTAGAGATCGCAAACCATATTCAGCAGCTAAGAGTACCAGATGTTTGACGAATGTGCACAAAAGTTTCCAAAAAAGAAATTCACCTGTGTTGGGTCCCTCAAGGAAGTGTTGCACTGATCCATCAAGAGTGGGCCAAGGAAAAGCAGGGGCGCTACCAAAAGTGCGATTCACCATTTTAAATCCCATTGGAACAATTGTTGATACAGAAAAAATGTCTTAAAAGAATTACACCAAAATTTGGCAAAAAGTTGGAATTTTACTCAATGTGTTTTTTAACAGGTTTGCAGACCAAACTTTGATGTCATGGACTCGAAATGGCCAAGGAGAGTGAAGAGCTTCTTGTCAAATGGGGGCTTTTATTTTCGAATATAAATCCATGGAAAATCTGCAAACCTGGGTTTGAGGACTGTCCACAAACTAACAGTCCAGCTATCCCTATCTTTAAACCCTTTTAAGCCCACTGACACATTACTGTAATGCTAATTTCTTAAAAAACTACTGAACAGGCGCACTACAAACCAAGCAACAGGACTTCTCTAAGTAAAGTTTAATTTCATTCCAATATTACTATAATTCTCTTCAGGATTTCTTTCTGTAGCAGAGGACAGAGATTCATATGAGAGTTAAAATGAGAACTTTTGCTTTTTGATCAACCCTCTAAGGGGGATATTCTCAAGAACGCGTGATAATTATCGCAAATTTAGCTTAACGCAACTTTCACATCGCAGTCCATCGCGGGAAAATAATGCTGTGTTAACGCTGTATTCTCAACCCGGTGGCACCATGCGATAGTCGCACGATAACGCGCCAAATGACCGCGTTAAAATCAACGCAACGCAGAAAAAATGTGAAACACGAACGTGAAAAAAGTTGCGATGCCCCAAATCACGATCCAAAAATCAGCGATAACCAGCAACACGCCTGCAATTCCCACGCGTCATGCGGGAAAATGCACCATAAAAGCAGGAAAAAAAAAAGACAAAAAAAAGTGAAACTGCGTAGCCCCATGGATGCACCCGGACCGAGTGCAGAGGACAACACGAACCCCACAAGCCCCACAGACGACCAGCAAGGAACCTCGGGGTCGGGGAAGGCCAAGGAGAAGAGGAAGAGGAAGACGCGGTTCAGTCCGCAGGAAAACAGGATCATCGTTACGGAGGTGATAGAACACTACCAACAACTGTTCGTCACCTCCAACGTGTCATTGGCAACAAAGACGCAAACATGGCAGACTATCTTGGACCATGTGAATGCAGTTGCAGAGTTGAGGAGGACAATGGAAGAGGTCAAGAGGCGCTGGAATGATGTGAAGGGCAAAACCAAGAAGAAACTCGATGCCAAACTGAAAGCAGCAACGCAGATTGGAGGTGGGGGTCCAGCGGCACACCAGGAGCTGGATGACATGGAGAAAATGGTGGCCACAGTCATCAGTCAGGATACGGTGCCAGGAGTAGTGGATCCGGACACTGCTCAACATGACCTGACACAACATCAACAGGGTGAGTACCGACCAGGGACTGGGGGGACGGAGGGAGATGGGCACAATGGCACACATGCACAATTAAGTAGAGCACACTGCACACCCACAATGACTCCGGATCATGTCCCTGATCTCCTTGGCATACTGCAGAACACATAGAAACAGCAAGTAGGCCCCCGTCGACAATGTGCCCGGAGGGGGCCCTCCCCACACATCACTAATCTCACACCAAACCCATACACATGTGCTGAACCCAGCAAAGCTGCGGGTCCATGAGCCACACTGACAATGCAAGTGGCACTGCATGACCATTAGCATGGCTGCAGTCCAATAATCATGACATGGCACACACCACGACACTGAGGTGACTGAGTGTGGACCACATCCGGAAAGGAGCAGGTCACACTCTGACACATCCACGTGCACAAACAACCCCTGACGTCAACAACACATCTGCGGACAAACCATTCCCAAGAGTCACAACTCGACCAAGAGCCCAATTTACCCAAGTCCGCAACATCTCAGCACTGTAGAAGCACAGAAGTCTAAGGCACACCGCCTGAAAGGGATAAGGCAAAACACACAAGATGATGGACGGAATGCTGCACATTGGCAAACATTCACCCCCAGTCACAGATCTGGGTTTAATCCATCGTTATTTTGCTTCACCACGCCACCCCAGTTCAGACATAGCCATATGCAAATCAGTCTTGACCCTGTGCCTCATGGGAACAGTCCAGACCGAACAGCCAAGCCATGTCTTCCCTGGACCGGAATCAAGCATCCTAGGACCGGTTTCAGGCTATCAGCCTTCATCAGCCAGGATAGCTTGACTCCAGTGGCGTAGTGAGCACAGGACCCACGTCAGGGCATACCCTTCCCACTTAGGGCGAAATGCAAAACACACAAGATGATGGACAGAATGCTGCACATTGGCAAACATTCACCCCCAGTCACAGATCTGGGTTTAATCCATCGTTATTTTTCTTCACCACGCCACTCCCAGTTCAGACATAGCCATATGCAAATCAGTCTTGACCCTGTGCCTCATGGGAACAGTCCAGACCGAACTGCCAAGCCATGTCTTCCCTGGACCGGAATCAAGCATCCTAGGACCGGTTTCAGGCTATCAGCCTTCATCAGCCAGGATAGCTTGACTCCAGTGGCGTAGTGAGCACGGGACCCACGTCTGGGCATACCCTTCCCACTTAGGGCGAAATGCAAAACACACAAGATGATGGACGGAATGCTGCACATTGGCAAACATTCACCCCCAGTCACAGATCTGGGTTTAATCCATCGTTATTTTGCTTCACCACGCCACCCCAGTTCAGACATAGCCATATGCAAATCAGTCTTGACCCTGTGCCTCATGGGAACAGTCCAGACCGAATGTGCCAAGCCATGTCTTCCCTGGACCGGAATCAAGCATCCTAGGACCGGTTTCAGGCTATCAGCCTTCATCAGCCAGGATAGCTTGACTCCAGTGGCGTAGTGAGCACGGGACCCACGTCTGGGCATACTCTTCCCACTTAGGGCGAAATGCAAAACACACAAGATGATGGACGGAATGCTGCACATTGGCAAACATTCACCCCCAGTCACAGATCTGGGTTTAATCCATCGTTATTTTGCTTCACCACGCCACCCCAGTTCAGACATAGCCATATGCAAATCAGTCTTGACCCTGTGCCTCATGGGAACAGTCCAGACCGAACTGCCAAGCCATGTCTTCCCTGGACCGGAATCAAGCATCCTAGGACCGGTTTCAGGCTATCAGCCTTCATCAGCCAGGATAGCTTGACTCCAGTGGCGTAGTGAGCACGGGACACACGTCTGGGCATACCCTTCCCACTTAGGGCGAAATGCAAAACACACAAGATGATGGACGGAATGCTGCACATTGGCAAACATTCACCCCCAGTCACAGATCTGGGTTTAATCCATCGTTATTTTGCTTCACCACGCCACCCCAGTTCAGACATAGCCATATGCAAATCAGTCTTGACCCTGTGCCTCATGGGAACAGTCCAGACCGAACTGCCAAGCCATGTCTTCCCTGGACCGGAATCAAGCATCCTAGGACCGGTTTCAGGCTATCAGCCTTCATCAGCCAGGATAGCTTGACTCCAGTGGCGTAGTGAGCACGGGACCCACGTCTGGGCATACCCTTCCCACTTAGGGCGAAATGCAAAACACACAAGATGATGGACGGAATGCTGCACATTGGCAAACATTCACCCCCAGTCACAGATCTGGGTTTAATCCATCGTTATTTTGCTTCACCATGCCACCCCAGTTCAGACATAGCCATATGCAAATCAGTCTTGACCCTGTGCCTCATGGGAACAGTCCAGACCGAACTGCCAAGCCATGTCTTCCCTGGACCGGAATCAAGCATCCTAGGACCGGTTTCAGGCTATCAGCCTTCATCAGCCAGGATAGCTTGATTCCAGTGGCGTAGTGAGCACGGGACCCACGTCTGGGCATACCCTTCCCACTTAGGGCGAAATGCAAAACACACAAGATGATGGACGGAATGCTGCACATTGGCAAACATTCACCCCCAGTCACAGATCTGGGTTTAATCCATCGTTATTTTGCTTCACCACGACACCCCAGTTCAGACATAGCCATATGCAAATCAGTCTTGACCCTGTGCCTCATGGGAACAGTCCAGACCGAACTGCCAAGCCATGTCTTCCCTGGACCGGAATCAAGCATCCTAGGACCGGTTTCAGGCTATCAGCCTTCATCAGCCAGGATAGCTTGACTCCAGTGGCGCAGTGAGCACGGGACCCACGTCTGGGCATACCCTTCCCACTTAGGGCGAAATGCAAAACACACAAGATGATGGACGGAATGCTGCACATTGGCAAACATTCACCCCCAGTCACAGATCTGGGTTTAATCCATCGTTATTTTGCTTCACCACGACACTCCAGTTCAGACATAGCCATATGCAAATCAGTCTTGACCCTGTGCCTCATGGGAACAGTCCAGACTGAACTGCCAAGCCATTTCTTCCCTGGACCGGAATCAAGCATCTTAGGACCAGTTTCAGGCTATCAGCCTTCATCAGCCAGGATAGCTTGACTCCAGTGGCTTAGTGAGCACGGGACCCACGTCTGGGCATACCCTTCCCACTTAGGGCGAAATGCAAAACACACAAGATGATGGACGGAATGCTGCACATTGGCAAACATTCACCCCCAGTCACAGATCTGGGTTTAATCCATCGTTATTTTGCTTCACCATGCCACCCCAGTTCAGACATAGCCATATGCAAATCAGTCTTGACCCTGTGTCTCATGGGAACAGTCCAGACCGAACTGCCAAGCCGTGTCTTCCCTGGACCGGAATCAAGCATCCTAGGACCGGTTTCAGGCTATCAGCCTTCATCAGCCAGGATAGCTTGACTCCAGTGGCGTAGTGAGCACGGGACCCACGTCTGGGCATACCCTTCCCACTTAGGGCGAAATGCAAAACACACAAGATGATGGACGGAATGCTGCACATTGGCAAACATTCACCCCCAGTCACAGATCTGGGTTTAATCCATCGTTATTTTGCTTCACCACGCCACCCCAGTTGGCGGGGGTATGCCCAGACGTGGGTCCCTTGCTCACTTTGCCACTGGATTCAAGCAAGCCTGGCTGATGACGGCTGAAATGCCAGAAACCGGTCCTAGGATGCTTGTTTCCGGTCCAGGGAAGACATGGCTTGGCAGTTCGGGCTGGACTGTTCCCATGAGGCACAGGGTCAGACTGATTTGCATATGGCCATGTCTGAACTGGGGTGGTGGAGTGAACTAAAGAATGATGATGGATTAAACCCAGATCAGTTGACTGGGGCGAGTGTTTGATTGGCTCAAACGTTCCGTCCATCATCCCCTTTTGTATCGCTTTGGTCGCCCTAAGTTGGCGGGGTATGCCCAGACGTGGGTCCCTTGCTCACTTTGCCACTGGTATCAAGCAAGCCTGGCTGATGACGGCTGAAATGCCAGAAACCGGTCCTAGGATGCTTGTTTCCGGTCCAGGGAAGACATGGCTTGGCAGTTCGGGCTGGACTGTTCCCATGAGGCACAGGGTCAGACTGATTTGCATATGGCCATGTCTGAACTGGGGTGGTGGAGTGAGCTAAAGAATGATGATGGATTTAACCCAGATCAGTTGACTGGGGGTGAGTGTTTGATTGGCTCAAACGTTCCGTCCATCATCCCCTTTTGTATCGCTTTGGTCGCCCTAAGTTGGCGGGGGGTATGCCCAGACGTGGGTCCCTTGCTCATTTTGCCACTGGATTCAAGCAAGCCTGGCTGATGACGGCTGAAATGCCAGAAACCGGTCCTAGGATGCTTGTTTCCGGTCCAGGGAAGACATGGCTTGGCAGTTCGGGCTGGACTGTTCCCATGAGGCACAGGGTCAGACTGATTTGCATATGGCCATGTCTGAACTGGGGTGGTGGAGTGAGCTAAAGAATGATGATGGATTAAACCCAGATCAGTTGACTGGGGGTGAGTGTTTGATTGGCTCAAACGTTCCGTCCATCATCCCCTTTTGTATCGCTTTGGTCGCCCTAAGTTGGCGGGGGTATGCCCAGACGTGGGTCCCTTGCTCACTTTGCCACTGGATTCAAGCAAGCCTGGCTGATGACGACTGAAATGCCAGAAACCGGTCCTAGGATGCTTGTTTCCGGTCCAGGGAAGACATGGCTTGGCAGTTCGGGCTGGACTGTTCCCATGAGGCACAGGGTCAGACTGATTTGCATATGGCCATGTCTGAACTGGGGTGGTGGAGTGAGCTAAAGAATGATGATGGATTAAACCCAGATCAGTTGACTGGGGGTGAGTGTTTGATTGGCTCAAACGTTCTGTCCATCATCCCCTTTTGTATTGCTTTGGTCGCCCTAAGTTGGCGGGGGTATGCCCAGACGTGGGTCCCTTGCTCACTTTGCCACTGGATTCAAGCAAGCCTGGCTGATGACGGCTGAAATGCCAGAAACCGGTCCTAGGATGCTTGTTTCCGGTCCAGGGAAGACATGGCTTGGCAGTTCGGGCTGGACTGTTCCCATGAGGCACAGGGTCAGACTGATTTGCATATGGCCATGTCTGAACTGGGGTGGTGGAGTGAGCTAAAGAATGATGATGGATTAAACCCAGATCAGTTGACTGGGGGTGAGTGTTTGATTGGCTCAAACGTTCCGTCCATCATCCCCTTTTGTATCGCTTTGGTCGCCCTAAGTTGGCGGGGGTATGCCCAGACGTGGGTCCCTTGCTCACTTTGCCACTGGATTCAAGCAAGCCTGGCTGATGACGGCTGAAATGCCAGAAACCGGTCCTAGGATGCTTGTTTCCGGTCCAGGGAAGACATGGCTTGGCAGTTCGGGCTGGACTGTTCCCATGAGGCACAGGGTCAGACTGATTTGCATATGGCCATGTCTGAACTGGGGTGGTGGAGTGAGCTAAAGAATGATGATGGATTAAACCCAGATCAGTTGACTGGGGGTGAGTGTTTGATTGGCTCAAACGTTCCGTCCATCATCCCCTTTTGTATCGCTTTGGTCGCCCTAAGTTGGCCGGGGTATGCCCAGACGTGGGTCCCTTGCTCACTTTGCCACTGGATTCAAGCAAGCCTGGCTGATGACGGCTGAAATGCCAGAAACCGGTCCTAGGATGCTTGTTTCCGGTCCAGGGAAGACATGGCTTGGCAGTTCGGGCTGGACTGTTCCCATGAGGCACAGGGTCAGACTGATTTGCGTATGGCCATGTCTGAACTGGGGTGGTGGAGTGAGCTAAAGAATGATGATGGATTAAACCCAGATCAGTTGACTGGGGGTGAGTGTTTGATTGGCTCAAACGTTCCGTCCATCATTCCCTTTTGTATCGTGAAAGGGATAAGGGGCAGCCAAATCAGAGCTGCAGGTGCGACTCACCCACAATGCAGCACACACACATAAGAATAAGAGCGCCTCAACATTGACAACAATGTGATACAAACTGCAACACTTTCACAACAGAACACAGGACACAACTGGTGCCGCATGTGTGTACAAAATGGCCAATCACATCTGGCATAGCAGAAAACTGTGAGATGACAATGTACGAGTACAACCTCACATCCGTGATGTAGTACAAATGTCCACTGTCCCGCATCAAATAGGCATCTCCTCACAAACAGTCACAATGTACATTGTCATGCAGTCTGTATGTAAACTCCGCCAATGCGTCAACATACATGGAACACACTGTGAAACTGCATCTCCCCTTTACATTGCAGAGGGACAATCAACACCTCCTGCAGAGCAGACCCTACATCACGTCAGCAATGATGAAGATGACCTCCAGGACATCGACTTTGACGAACTCCAATGGTTCATGGACAACCTCCGCACCCCACCTCCAGTAGCAGGGCAGCCCAGCGCCATCGAGGTGATCCCACCCCCTGCACAGACCACACAGCAGGAAGCACCCACCACCACGTCTGGCTCCCAGCACCTCACCGAAGAACACATGGCGTTCCAACGCCGTGTGTTAGACTGCCAGAAGGAGCTGGCTGAACAGGTGCGGGTGGGGTTCGACCTCATGGCAGCCAAACTAGATGACATACGTGGGTGTCTAAGTCCCATCAGGGACCACTTACACACCCTAACGGACACCCACAGTCCACCCCATGCCCTCCAACAATCCATGGCTGGCGTCGCTGGAGTCATGACTCGGAGACAACAACAACTGTCTAGTCAGAGTGGCTACAGCGATGTCATCCGTGATTTGGGAAACATGAGGAGGGTCATGGAGAACATGGAGCGGATGCAGGCGCAAAGAATGGCTACCACGGCTGCACACGAGAAAGCTGTAGATGGGATCTTCCATGCCCTGCAGATCCTCATCATGGGAGTGACGCCACAAGACATTGCGCAGATGAATGCTGCTGCTACTTCTAAATCCACATCTCCGGCCCCTGATGTGTCAGTGTCACACAGTGCTGCAAACCAAACACCACCACCCACATGTGAGGCACATGAAACGTCAGAGGATGAAGATGAGGATGAATCTGCCTTAGTGGTAAGGAGGAAGCAGTAGCATTCATCTCCGCCATATGGCTTGTTTCTGCTTGGGTCTGCCCTCTGCATCATGCCCTGGAACAACACCTTCCACTGTCCCCCGACACACTCTGCGACACCAACCTTGGACCTCGACATGGACTGCCATATTTTGCATGCTCAACAATGACACAGCAATCAGCCTGCGGACTGGACTCTTCCCCTTCCGAGTAACTTGTCAATCCCTAAAGGACTCTGGCTGGCCCTCCACGGGGCAACATTGTAAATTGTTGTCTGCATGGCCCAGTACTAAGACAGCTTCAACACTCCACTGAACGTGAATAATACATTCTAATACACACAGATGTGTCATGTCCATGATTAATCAAGTATGAAAGCATGGACGAATGTAGGGGCAGTGAATCCCCCTTACGTCCATGTAGCTCATGTTGTGGGACTTGAGTCACAGGGTCCATCCCTGCATCATGGTGGTACATATTTGAGCCCAAAAGAAGCCCTGTTGTCAAATGTACGTCACAAATGACAGCCGACATGTGAATGAATGAATATGATCTTGTAAAGCGCTAACTTAGCCCAAGGGCATCAAGGCGCTGATAACGGGGCGAGACAACGGAT
Organism: Calotriton arnoldi; assembly: GCA_963921515.1. Lineage (NCBI taxonomy): Eukaryota > Metazoa > Chordata > Amphibia > Caudata > Salamandridae > Calotriton > Calotriton arnoldi. The sequence goes on from CAWUFW010004150.1 coordinate 562,079, forward strand.
GGTAGACCGGGTAGAAATGCTCAGGGGAGGCTCTGTTTGAAAAGCCAGGTCTTCACTGCTTTTCGGAATAGAGAGTGTGACACCTGACTATAGAGCTCTTCCGGCAGCGAATTCCACAATTTGGTGGCAGCAGTGGAAAACACTCTACCTCCACATCTGGCCTTCTTGAATCTCGGAATTATAAGCAGTTTTTTTTCCGAGGATCGAAGCTGTCTGGTGGGGACATAGCGATGAAGGAGAGCTTTGATACCCTCGGGGCCAGCATCGTAGTAGGCGTTATGAGTTAAACATAATGTTTTGAACAGAATCCTTCGGTCCAAGGGAAGCCAGTGTAGTGATCTAATTGTTGTGGAGACTGAGTGGTATTTAGGCAGATCGGTCACCAGCCTTGCAGCCGCGTTCTGCACCAACTGCAGTCGTTTAATCAGTCCTTTGTTGATGCCCAAGTAAAGGGCATTGCAATAGTCCAATCTGGACGTTACCAAGGCGATGACCGCCTGCTTGCGTGATTCAAAGGAGAGGTAGGGAGTGATTTTTCTTAGGCTTCTGATAATCCCAAAACAGGTGGAGACTGTTCTACTAACCTGTCGATTTAGTGACAGAGAGTTATCCACTATGACCCCTAGGTTTTTACCGTGGGAGACTGGGCAGGGACAAGCACCGAGTGAAGCTGGCCACCATTCTTTGGACCAGATATCTGAGTGGTTGCCAAAGATAAGGACCTCCGTCTTTTCCCCATTTAATTTCAGGAAGTTTTCCGTCATCCAAGTGGAGACTGCCTGCATACAATTTCTGAAATTAAGAGCAGAGTCCCTGACATCATGGGTGATAGACACCATTATTTGGGTGTCGTCCGCGTAGGACAACACCTCTAAGCCAAAAGATCTCACCACCTCGGCCAAAGGGGCAACATAAATATTAAAAAGTGTAGGGCTCAGGGACGAGCCCTGGAGTACACCACAAGATACAGATTTAGCGGCTGAATAGAAAGGACCCAATTTGACAGTCTGTGCATGCTCACTGAGAAAGGAGGCCAGGAGATCCAGAGCCGAACCCCCGATCCCAATCTCCATGAGGCGGACAGCCAGCCTTTGAGGAGACAGAGTGTTGAAAGCCGCGGTTAGTTCAAGTAAAACCAGTAGAGTGGTGTGTCCTGCATCAACCTGGGTCCGAATATTATTGAAGACAGCAGTAAGGGCTGTTTCCGTACTACGTTGGCTTCTGAACCCATGTTGTGAGCCATCTAATAGATGGTGATCCTGAAGGTAAGCACTCAGTTGCAGATTTAGGTGTTTTTCCAGGATCTTGGCTGGAACAGGCAAGAGGGAGATGGGCCTATAGTTCTTAGGTTCTGTAGGATCCAGTGAAGGCTTCTTCATGAGTGGTTTAACAACTGCCATCTTCCATAGAGTCGGGTACTGTCCCTCTGAGATGGCTATATTCAGGACGGCGGTAAGATGGGGGATAAATGCCTCCCTGCCAGCTTTTAAAACCTTGAGGGGACAGGGATCTAAGGGTGATCCAGATTTGACTCCTTCTAGGAGTCGATCGGTCACATCTGGTGACAAAAGAGGGAAGGCGAGCAGTTTAGGGGTCTCCTCTGAGTAAGTTTTTTCCCCTGGAGACTGGATCGACCAACTAGAAAGGCTCAAACTTGTATTGGAAGCTTCCAGCTGGGAATAGATATCTGATATTTTGGTCTTGAAAAAATCAGATAGTGTGTTGCAAAATTCTTGGGAAAAATCAGTGGAGTCTGTGACCTGGGGAGATGAGAGGAAATTGATAGCCTTAAAGAGTTCCCTGGAGGAATTCATTCCGTCTGTTAAGTTCAGGTAGTAAAGCCTCTTTTCCTCTATAATAGCAACCTTGTAATCTTTCAGACAGTTCTGTACACATGTAATGATTTGGGACACATGTGAAACGCTGATGAGTGGGATTCCGTAATATCTTTGACACACAGAAATGGCATTTCGAATACGTGACACCCTAAACAGCCTCTCTGTACAGAGGTGACACACCCACCATCTATTTCCAATTTATGAGATTGGTAGCACTACATGTTGCACTTACACTTGTCGGAGTGATGTGCTTGTACAGAGGAGTAACATGCACACAGGGAATGTGTGTTGTAATGAATTTAATTGCACATGCTGTGCCTGTGGTCATTTTGTACTGTCCCATGATTGCTAAGGACTGTGACAATGTGACGTGCTCATGTGAAGAAATTGTCAATGATGGTGTTCCTACAGGCTATTCCTGCTGCTGCTGCAGTGGGGTGTGGTCCACCTGCCTCTTCTTCCTCATCCCCGTCCCGTGCATCTGGCACTTGTAGCCATGGGGCATTGGTGCGTACACATATGTTGTGCAACACACAACATGCAACGATCATCTTGCACACGATGCCTGGGCTGTACAGGAGCTGTCTACCTGTGATGTCCAGGCACCTGAAACGTGACTTCAACACGCCAAATGTGCATTCCACGATGCCCCTGGTGCGTTTGTGGGCCGCATTGTACTGCCTCTGGGCCTGTGTGTTCGGGGCTCGGAGGGGTGTCATCATCCAAGGGCAGAGTGCATATCCTTGATCACCTGTGACAGTGCAGAGAGACATGAGTCAAAAGTTGGTTCTGCATGATGTGTTGGCAGGCTCACTAGTTCATTGGTGTGTGATATGTGTGACTTAGTGATTCCTGTTTGACAGGTACTGCTTGTAGCAAATGAGCGGCATCAATGTGTATTACGTAGCCTCACTGCTGCTCCTCCCTCCCCCGAGCCTATTCACTAGTGTGCGCAGCGCAGTTGCATCACTTGCACTCCTACGGCACACCATTGCCATGCCTGTCTGCGCATGTCCACAAGCCTGACAACGACACTGTGATGTTGTGCGCTGACGGTGGGCGGCCACGTGTGTGTAGGCCTACGGTAAGGATAGGGCAGACACAGATGTAGAGTTCATGGCTGGCTGAACTCACGATGCAGTTGAGGGTAGTCCTATGGCCTATGCTGCGGTAATAGCAACACACACAACAGTTGGCATGTATGATCCCAGACCCCGAGCGGGCTTGCTCTCCTTTATTTATCCCTTTGGCCGAGCCTGCACTCCGGGGGCATGCTACATCGCAACATTGTCCATTGCGGGACGGGTGGCGCCGACACTACAACAGAGACACACGCATTAGTTACTTCCTTGGCAAGGCCAACACATAGCAACGCCCAGAGCCCCGGGCTGATCATCCACACCCCTACGCTGGACTGTCGTACGCCAGCCCACTCCGCTTACGCTTACAGGGGGGTACGACACAGCTACATGTCCCAGGTCTTCCCCACTGCCTGAGGTGACATGGTTGCGTCCGCTGTACCAATCACCTCCTGAAGAGACTGCAGATCATACAGAATGCAGTGGCCAGACTTATCCTCAACCTCCCCAAACAGACCCACATCACCCACATCCTCAAGTAGCTTCCATGGCAACCCCTCTAGAAGAGATGCCAATTCACGATGCTGATCCACGCCTACAAACCCTCCATGATCAAGGAACAACATGCATCAACCGCTGCATGAACTTCCATCAACCCTCCAGGCACCTGCGCTCCACCTCCCTTTCCCTCGCTCATACCCCCCGTATCCGCCGAAGCAACAGTGCAGGATGCTCCTTCTCCTACCTCGCTGCCAAGTCCTGGAACGGCCTTCTCCTTCTCCTTCACCTCCCGACCTCACCCTCTCTTCTAGAGTTCGAGAAGGGAAGCAAAACCTGGCTTTTCAACTGATTTACCCGAAGCAGCAGCCCTCAGTGCCTGGATACCCTTGTGGGTGATTAGCCACGCTTTACGAGTCATGTTTAATGATGTTTGAGACCTGGTCTTCCCCCAAACCTTTTGCCTTCACTCCTACTATTTTTGCTGATCTCAATTTTGTTGGCCTTAGGACTCTGAGTACTTTACCACTGCTAACCAGTGCTAAAGTGCATGTGCTCATTCCTTAAAACATGGTAACATTGGCTTATCCCCAAACAACACAGTTAATTTACTTGTAAGTCCCTAGTAAAGTGACACTACCTGTGTCCAGGGCCTGTAAATTAAATGGTACTACAGGGCCTGCAGCACTAATTGTGCCACCCAATTAATTAATACTTTAAACATGCCTCAGGATTACTATTGCAGGCTGCGTGTGCAGTTTTAAACTGCCATTTCGACCTAGCAAAATAATCTTTTTGCCAGACCCAAACCTTCCTTTTAAATACATGGAAGTCACCCCTAGGGTAGGCCCTGGATAGCCCAGAGGTTGGGGTACAGTATATATGACAGGTAGAACATGTACTTTTAAGTTTTACATGTCCTTGTAGTGAAAAACTCTTAAATTGTTGTTTCTTAAAATCTTTTTTCACTACTCGAAGGCCTACCTCTCCCAATGACTAAGTTACCGTAATACATTTAATAAGCTGTAATTTCTAAATGGGAACAGGTAACCAGTTAATATTTGGTGTCGTTGGAATTGTAATGAAAAATCCTAACTTATGATGAAGTCAGATTTTAAATTACAATTTTGAAAATGTCACTTTTAGAAAGTTGGCATTTTCCTGCCTTAGCTCTTTATTGCCTGCAGCCTGTCTCTGGGTCACATAACTGGGTGTAGTGACAGTTGGGCCTTGTGTATTACTCCTATACAGCCACACACAATAGGGAGATTAGGTGTGCCTGGATGGGCCATCACTGGCAGGATGGGAGGGAAGAACTGGGCACAGCCCTACTTACATTTGAATAGGCTGTGTCCTGCCTCCACACAAAGGGCTGCATACTCCCTATAATTAGTCTGTAGCCAGGGTGGGTGAGGTAAGGCACCTTTGCACCTCAAAGGCCTTTAGAAACTTTCCCCTCACCTCAAACGCAGACCTGGAAATAAATATTGGACCTCAGACACCAACTCTTCAAAACACTTCTGGACCTGTCGAAACCCTACCAGGAAGAAGGACTATTGTGCTGCTCAAAGGACTGCCACTCTGCTGCCCTCAAGGATTGCTGCTGTGCTGTGCTGAACTTCTGCCTGCTGCCCTCCTGCCTGGGTGAGAAGGACTGGACCTGAATCTCTTGAACCCAGAACCCCAGAGTGACTCCAAGGGCTAGTTGGCTGGCCTCCTGGTCTGAAGTCTGAGGGACACAATAGGCTTCTAACAAACTTGCACCTGCACTTTACTCTGCCAAGTGTGAGTCTACCCTGCCAAGTGGTGCCACTCCAGTCCTGGACCCTTGAAAGTGGGTTTAACATGCTCTGCCAGCCTCTGTGGATCTAGTGGAACTGACACATCTTCTCTGCTGTGCAGTGCAACCTAGAGCAGAACTGACACATCCCTGCGTGGATCTGAACAGTTGCAAATACCTGCATCGCATTGCAGCCCGCCACCTCTTCGGTACTGCAGATGCACAACGCATCCTTGGTACATGCCCTCACATCACTTATTGACACCAGCCTCAATGTTGATGCCGGACTCTGCATTGCAGCCTCACAGCTCCTTAGAATGGACGCATCGCCTCAACTGCAGGACGCATCCTCAATGCCAGACTTCTCATCAAAAGCCCCCATCTAAGGGATCCATGATGATGATGCCGGACCTCGCACCGCAGCCTTGCTGTACCTCAGAACCGACACATCGCTTCGGCTGCACGATGTGGCTCCTCGCGACGCTCTGCAAATCAGGATTTAAGGTAAGGTAAATACATCCCATTGACACACTCCTGGTGTCTTGTTACTGCGTGTATGTACTCTCTTGGCCATGTAGTGGGTATGATTGTCATGCCAGCTATAACTGTGAAAGCTGAACAGATTTTCACCTTTTGAACAGTGTTACATCTGATATGTCTCATCCGAACAAAAATTCCTGTTGGCTTAAGTACTGTTGACTGAATGGATCTGTTTTGGTGCTGGCAGAAGTCTGGTGTTTTCCTCAGTTTTACGTGTCTGTCTCTTCGTACCCTGCCACATTTTCTGTATCTGTTCCACAGTGCTCTGTGTCACATTGTCAAATGCCCATCCTTGTAGCTTGAGACGCATTTGTCTGTCTTGCCAAACTAATTGTCATCATCCTTGGTTTCAGTCAATACGCCCAGCTCTTTAACTGTGAACGCTTCATTTCTGCTTGTTCCTCTTTTTTTAATCATGTGCGGGGTCTAATCCCTGGCTGATGCTTCGTCAGCTGATGCCATTTTTCTCTATTGACTCCTAGAGTCACTGCTCAACTGTGTGCTACATGTTTGTGATAAGTGGTCAAAGTATTGTTGTTTTGTAACCTGAGGTATTTAGTGGGTGCTGCTAAGATGTCAGGGAAGAAGTTGTTTCCTAATTCACTAACAATAATTCACAAACAGTATAATTGTGTGTTTGCGATTCACCAAGTCATTTCCTTTACCTGTCTATGTCAGCATGTGCTATTTGCGGTTTTGCTACTAATACAACTGAAAATTTGGCCAGGGCATAGCGGAGCTCAGTGAAGTGACCCAAAAACTCCACTGCACTATGCGGAGTTTGTCCCGCACTGTAAAATGAGAGTGATTTGAACTATGTGCTGCGCAAGAGGGCACTGCTTCTTTCTGCCACTCGAGTAGATGTTCTACTTGAGCAGTAGCTTCCCCAACACAAACTGAAGGTTCCTCAACGCGAGCGGTAGCGACCATATGCGACCGCCTGCTGTGAGAAATCACACCGGGAGGTGGTCTGAAGTAAGATTTTCCTTGCTTGCACAAGCGCAAGCGAGGAAAAAACTCTGCTCCGTGAGTTTTGCGGAACTCCGCATGCTGCGTGGTGCGCGGAGTGGGAAAAACTCTGCAAACTCCTCAAGCGGAGCGGAATTTCACGCCCAGGCCTACTGAAAATATATATAGTCTTGTGTTGCTCTTATGTACTTTGTTGCTGCTACTCTACTCTTCATTTTTGCAGGGTCAAGTGAATTTTGCACTTTTTCAGGAAATTGGGTCCCTGATTTCCTAGGATGAGAAATAATTTGACCAATTGTTTGGGTGCAAGTTTTCCTTGATGATGATAAATATCAATTAATTATGACACTTTATCCGAACAAACAATGAATTGTTATTAAAAGTGAACAAAATCAAGGTACTGATCCACATTTCATCAATATGTTCTGTTATTAGCTTAAAGTCACTGGCCGTTTTGCGAAACGTTATGCTTATTGGAATCTCCCAAAAACATTGCAGGCTATATATACTTGCTCGTATGACCTAAGAGCTCACCATTTATATATGCTTGACTATGTCAATTTAACATTTACTGGTCAATTATGCCTGTGGAAATTATCACCTATATTTTTCTACATTATTTACGCTTGTTTCCAGCCAATGAAAAATCTAAATTTCTTGCATGCTTTGCACAAGATCATAAATGATTATGCAAATCATTATAATGTTTTAAAGCACTATGGGGTGTAATAGTGGCTGCTACAGTCCCTGTTAACAGGGGGTGATCCCAGCCCAAGACCTTCATTTATCTCTTATGTTGCCTGCTTTATTGGCCTGTGCTGACTGCTGAAGTGGTGTGACGCAAAATGATGCCCCCACCCCTGCAGAATGAGTTGGGGATACCTGTGTATCTCACAGAGTTTCTTAGGCCTTGAGCTGAATGGGGGCATCTGAAGGGTTGGGGCTCCCCTGACCGCAGGGGCTGCAGAGTTCTGTGTTACACCCTTGGACTGCCTGGCACAATCAAACAGGCGCGTTCTAAATCCGGCTGCTGCTTGGCGTTACTGTGTGACATTTCTACAAAATTTGGTGGGGCCACAATGACCATAGCCAGTGTAGTCAAAGTTAGGGTCAGTGTATGTGCCTTGGACGGAGAGGCAATCTTGATTGCTGCCCCATGCATAAATGATAAAACAGAATGCGGAGACAGGAGTAAGAAAAGATTTTATTCAGCAGGTGCAGGAACACCTCAATCAGGCACGACTCAATCCAGCGTCTGGTTCACACTTGTAACGGTGGTAGATTGGAACAACGTTCCATACATAACTGCATGAGACATTTTGCACGAGCAAATCCATTTCGGTGATCCTTCACCAAAGGGGTATCTGACCTCATGGAACTGTCTCTGGCCACAATGTGCTGCTTCATCCCACTGGAGATTTTCAACTTCCATCTCAATGGTTAAGTTCAAAGGCAAAAATCTTCACCGCGGTTTCGCTCCATGGCTATCCGATGTCGACGCTCCCTTCTCGAACACTTCTGCATCCTTTCCCCGCTTAACCTCTACCTTCTGAGACACTTTTTCTTCAAAAATGTTCTACATCCGAAGGTAAGCGATGACCAGGCCCAATCCACTTCTTGTATCCAACCCACACTCCATTGCAGGCAGCCTTAACTTTGACTTTGCCCCAGTCTACCGCTTTTATCTTTTAGATGCTATTTTACAGTTTATTCTTTAAAAGTTCATAACTCTGGTTCTACTGATTGGATTTTTAGGGTTTTGGTGTCAAATAATTTTTTTAAATGTACTCTATTTTTCTAAATTGGTTTGGGATTTTTCTTGTGTTGTGTTTTCACTTTATTACTGTTTGTGTGCTGCATAAATACTTTACACGTTGCCTCTAAGTGTGCCAAGAAACCCCGGGTTAAGCACAGGTTCATTTAGTGTCTTTTTGTGGTTCACCCTGCAAGGGATTGCGACTGTTGCTTAACCAGGGCTCACACCCTGTCAACCAACAACCCAATGTCTAACATGATTGATATTATGCCCCTTCTATTTCCGGGAAGTCCAGACAGCTGCCAGATTTTCAGAGTAACTGCTAACTATTCCAATGGGTTTCATTCAGATTAATTGTATATAAAATGTGTTTTAGATCGATATCCTGAAAACAATGTTGTGGATCTGGCTATAGAGTGTTTATTCAATCTACATTTACATAAACAAATGGGATCGAATACCTACAGAGCCAAATCTAGGTACCCGCTCCCATTTAAAAAAAGGGGAAAGCATTGTGTTGATGCAGTATCAAGGGTCTGAGAACAAAGAGATGTTCAGACCCAGATCTAGGATGCAATTGCTACAATAGGACAAGCAGAGACGATAATTTAGTTTTGTAAATTCATGCTTTTGCAAAACTAGAGGTTTGTTCTATGTGTCCAACACAGCTGAGGAGAATGACTTGTTTATTTAAGAACAAAAGAGCTGAGGAGCACTTTTGACCAGTGGTAGTGTGAGAATCAGAGGAGGTGGTCATGGGGACAAAAATGATTGGCCCTGGGAGGCTGGAAGGGGGGGGGGCTGGTTTTGCTGCGGTGGGGACGGTTTTGTTACTAGTGGCCGTTTTTGCAGCCCCTAGTCACAAAAGCAGCAAGCAAGCGTTTCTAGCCTCCTGAGGCCTGGCAGTGCTTCCCCAGGGGCTGGTCGGAGAAAACTGCCAGGGCTGCTTTGGGTTCCCACTCCGGCCCTGGCTGTGTGTGGTGCTGGACTGCAGGGAAAGTGGACAAGTGCCCCTCGGGTTCTCACCTTCTAGTATGCTTAGAGCACAGTGACTTCCTGACCTTCTAAAAAGTCAGAATGCAACACATATCCCACCTTCCTTTAAAAGGTGCTTAGTCAATTTTACTTCAATGCGATTATTCCTTCTGTGACCTCATTCTTCATCAGTTTAGCATGCTTCCCACCTTTTAAAGAGTGTGCATTCTCCATCTCTATCTGGACAGGTTAAGGGATGCCTGCTCTCTTCACCAGTGTTTCTTTACAAACAGATCTAAAACAGAATGTGAGTTACTATTTAAAATACTGGAAGGACCATGAAACAATAAGGGAAGTAATCCAAAAGCCCAGGCGTAAATTAATTTCACGTACCCTAATTCTTTCTCTGCTTCTCCCTCATTTTTCTTACAGACAAATGTGCCATTTCAATAAAAGAAAGCCCGTTCTCTTTTTAAACTGCACTGATGCCCACGCTTCCTAAAAAGCAGATTTTGATTTTAAGAATGCATGGTATCGCATAAACACACCAGCACGAGTGGCAATTCACCAAAAGGCCTGGGGTAGCAGAAGTGACAAAACATGCCGTTTGACCTTTACGTTCCTTCACACACACACATGCTTACACACACTCTCTCTCTCTCACATAAACACACTCTCACCAGCAACCAGGCACACAACGTACACTTAAAAGCATTGTTTTACTTACCTCAGCTGCTAGGGAGGGTCATGTCCCAGGTAATTGTACTTCATGTTTTATTACACTAATAGTGAATAAGATATCATTATTCACTATTGATGTATTAAAAACTGACAAAAAAACAAGGAGAATGGAGTCCCATTCGATGTCCGTAAGGACGAGCTGCCCCTGTGTTTCTGGCACTGATGTTGCTACCTCTGAGGCCAGAGATCACAAATGCAGTGTCAGGGGTTGCAAGGGGCAAGCGAAGGGTCACAACTGCGACCCCTGCCAACCTCGAAATGACGTCCATGCTCTCTGAACACCTTCCAGATTACAAAAGAAGCTCCCTCTTCTAGTTTCCAGTTCACTTAAGATCTCCCACCACGATGGGAGCAAACCAGGATTCATAAGGTTCCTCACACAGACATCAGGGTGAACTTGGTCAAGAAGATTTTCACATCGGCACTCGTCACAGTACCATCTCTATATCAATATATTTGTGGACTCACTTCTACACCACGGGGGATATTCACAAGAACGTGTGCTAAATATCACCAAAAAATGTTAACGCAACTTTAAACATGGCAGTCCATCGCGGGAAAATAACCCTGTGTTAACCTGGAATTCACAACACGGCGGTACCATGCGATAGTCTCCTGAAACCGCGGACAATGTCCGCGATACAACCACCGCGACGGCGATAAAAACACAAACCCCAACACCAAAAAACGTGCGATGAGCCCATTCGCGATGAGGAAATCAGCGATAAGCAGCGCCACGGCAGGCGGGAAAATCATTACAAAAGGAGAAAAAACACAGAAACACAAAATGACCAACACCCAAGCACCATGGAGGCAGCCAGAGCAGGCGCCAAGGACGAGCGCAACCCCACAAGTACCCCGGACGACCAGGCCGGGACCACGGTGACAGGGAAGGGCAAGGACAAGAAGAAGAGGAAGACGAAGTACAGTCCGCAGGAGAATCGGATCCTGGTCACGGAGGTGATAGAACACCATCAACAACTGTTCATCGCCTCCAATGTGTCATTGGGCACCAGAAATGGATTATGGCGGGCCATCGTGGACAAGGTGAACGCCGTCGAAGAGCACAAGAGGTCAATGGACGAGGTCAAGAGGCGATGGAATGACATCAAGCGCAAGACCAAGGAGAAACTCGCAGCCAACCAGAAGGCAGCAATGCAGACTGGAGGTGGGAGCCCTGCGCCACAGCAGGAGCTGGATGACATGGAGGAGCTGGTGTCGGCAGTCATCAGTGTGGAGACCGTGGCAGGAGTCAGGGGACCGGACACTGCTCGACAGGACACAACACAACCGCAACAGTGTGAGTGACCACCAGGTACTGGGGGACAGGGGGGAGATGGCCACAATGGCACACATGCACAGTCAAGCAGAGCACAGTGCACACCCACAATGACTCTGGATCATGGCCCTGATCCACAGACTGTCACAATGTACAATGCCATGCTGTCTGAATGTGAACATGTACCATGCGGCTACATACATGCGGACACATTGTAATACACCATCTCCCCTTCACATTGCAGGGGCACCGTCAACACCTCCTGCAGAGTAGTCCCAGCCACTCTTCACTGATGACGAGGAGGACACCACCAGCATCGACACCCAAGCCCTCCAAGACATCATTGAACTCATCCGCCAATCACCTCCAGGACCAGGGCAGCCCAGCTGCATCGAGGAGACCCCACCCACTCCACAAACCACCCAGCAGGAGGCACCCACAGCCCCGGCAGTCCCCCAAGACCCCCAGGAACAACACATGGCCTTCCAACACTGTGTGCTGGGGGGCCAGAGGGAGACGTCTGAGCAGGTGCGGGTGGGGTTCGACCTCATGGCTGCCAAACTGGACGCCATCCATGGGTGTCTAGGTCCCATCAGGGACCAGCTCCAGTCCCTAACGGACACCCACGGCCCGCTCCATGGTCTCCAATGAGCCATTACTGACATCGCTGGAGTCCTGACTCAGAGACAAGAACACCTGTCTGCTCAGAGTGGCTCCAACGATTCCAGCCGTGAGCTGGCACACATGCGGAGGCTCATGGAGGACATGGTGCGGATGGAGGCGGAAAGGATGGCAGCCACCGCTGCACCTCAGCGAAATTTAGCTGGGATCTACCAGGCCCTGCATGTCCTCATCATGGCATTGCTGCCACAAGGCGTGGCGATGATGAATGCTGCTGCCCCCACACCATCCACATCTCCGCCCCCTGGTGTGTCAGTACCTCCCATTGCGGCAGGTGTATCCACTCCGGCACCTGATGTGTCACTGCCACACAGTGCGGCCGACAATTCTCCTCCGGCCCCTGATGTGTCAGTGGCACACAGTGCCGCAGCCGGTACTGCACCACCCACAGGTGGGGCAGAGCACACATCCGAGGATGAGGACGTGGATGGGCTTGGGTTCAGTAGGAGGCACTAGCATTCATGTCCACCACCTTTCCTGTTTCTGCTTGGTGCCGCACATGGCCCCATGACCTGCCACTGACCCCTGATACACTCCGCTGCACTCACCTTGGACCGGGACATGGACTGCCATATCCTGTTCGATGACCAATGACACGGCGACCAGACTGCAGACTGTACCCTTCCTCTTCCGCAGTACTTGTCATCCCTGGATGGACTCTGGCTGGCCCTCCACGGGCCCATATTGTGTAGTGTGCTTGGCATGGACCTGTACTGCTCCAGCTGCAATACTCCAACGGATGTGCAATAAACATCCAGAAACGCACTGCTGTGTCATGTCCTTCATCATTCATGTATGAATGTGTGGATGAGTGTAGGGACAGAGATTTCCCTCACATCAATAGTGCCAGTCACAGTGTGCCACATTGCCTATTGTGTTCCGCTTGCCATGGACACTACAACAGGGACACACGCATTAGTCACTTCCTTGTCCGGACATGGACTGAACCACGCCCTGAGCCCCCGAGTCATTGTTGCAAGCCCTGCGCTGGTCCGGCGTACGCCAGGCCAGACCACTCCGCCTACGCTCAGAGGGGGGGCCCACATAGCTACATGTCACAGGCGTACACGCTGGTGGTATGAAGGTCACTGGTCTAGTTGTCAGCATGTCACGGCCACTCCCTGAGGGCAGGTTTGCACACACACCACACCCATCCGGCACAGGCATCACAGGCCATGTGACCTCGCCAATATAAGGGGCCGACAATGTCACATTCCCCACTGCCGGTGGTGACTGGATGACGGACGCTCCACGGTTCTCAATCATAAAGGGCCCATGAGTTGTTGCGCACAGGGTTGGTCGCACCCGAAGCCTTGCGCCCGTCACGGGCCTACCACCACGTGGCGCTGACTGGGGTTGCACAGGGTTAGTGGCACCCGAAGCCTTGCGGCTGTCACGGGCCTACCACCACGTGGCGCTGACTGGGGTTGCACAGGGTTAGTGGCACCGAAATAGCTGAGCGGGTGTGCGGCCTGCGATGATGACGTGTGCACTGATGTGGTCTCTGCCATTGATGACTCAGGACTCAGCGTCATGTGTGGGACGTGCTGGGCCGCGGGGCGGCTCCACATGATGTGGACCATGCCATAGTGGCGGGACCGGGGCCTGGAGCTTGCACGGGCACGTGGTGTGCCCACTGGTGGACACACCGTTGGCGGCAGGTGAGCAGTGGGCCCGGGGTGCGCAAGTGCGGACAGCCAGCGCTGGCCGGCGGGAGGGGGTGGGGTGCGGCTGCATGCGTGCGCAGGGACGGACAGGCGTTGTTGCGTGTGCTGTGTGATGGACTCTGCCATGATTGACTCTAGCCTCGATTACAGGTTACAGACCTGGTGGCTTGCAGTGTATCCTGGCACGTGGTTGGAGACACACCGGTGGCAGCAGGTGAACAGTGGGGCCTGGGTGCGCAGGGGCGGTGGTGTCTCTCTCTCTCTCCCTTCTTTCCCTCTCTCTCTCACTCTCTCTCTCCCTTCCTTTCCTTCTCTCTCTCTCACTCTCACTCTCTCTCCTTTCCTTCCCTCTATCACTCTCTCTCCCTTCTTTTCCTTCTCTCTCTTTCTCTCTCTGCCTTTCTTTCATTTTCTGTTTCTCTGTGTCTCGCTCCTTTGATGTGCGCATGGCACACGTTCTGATTTTGTGCTTTGTTTTCCAGGCTGTGACATCGAGATTGTCCCGGACGGACCCGACAGGAGTATTCCGCATTGTTGTTTTGTGTTGTATTTCAATAAAGTTTTTGGTTGTTACTTCAGTGCTGTGTGACTGTTTCTCGTTCTTCTGGCCACACATGTGTGTTATTTTTTGTCAATGTGCGTCATCATGCGCTTTTTGGGGCTCTTGTGTCATGCACGGTATGTGTATGTCGAGGGGGCCGGGGGAGGGCCTGGGGGGGTGGCGGTGGGTGTTGTGGCCCTCATGGGTATCGGAGCTGCTTGATCATTGTCTCCATGGCATCTGTGGGTCTTCAGGTGTGGCTCTTGGCTGGGCTCCCTTTCATGCAGCAGGTAGTCGTCCTGCTTTACACCAGCAAAAGGCAGGTGTTAAATCCCTGGTGCTACCGCGGCTTATTGCCTGTTTTTGGTTCGCATCGCAGATCTGGCAGTTTGTTGTGAAAGTGGTGTTGTGGTTTTTTCGTGTGTTTTTGCACAGGAACGCCTACTCTGCATCTCATTAGGGTTAGTTGGTGGTGTCCACCGTGGTGTTAAATTTTGGGGCAGTTGTCGCGGGAATACTGGCGATGTCTGCAGTTTTCACCCGCTTGTGAATGGGGTGTTAAATCTATCTCCACTTTTGATGAGTTAAAGTGAAGATAAATCGGAGATAAGTCCTTGTGAATATCTCCCCAAGTCTCCCTACATCAACATATCTGTATACCACCCCCAGCACTGCTATTAAACCCAAACACACAAGACCCCTGCTCCTTCTTACCAGTAGCCAATGGGACCATTTTAAACCTTTTCCAGAATCCCTGCAACTGAACACTAGTGCCTAACCCCAACAGAATGTGATCCACCACATCCCAAAGCAACATAATAGGAAGTAAGCTAGAAAGAACATCATCATCAGAACATTAATTTTGCCCACCTCATCTGCAAATCAGAAGCAGCAAAATCACAGCCCACTAGTCAGCACTAGAGGCACCACATGATCTTATAACAAGCTTGCTGGAGCAATTCCAAGCAAGGTGACCACACTCACGTATTCTCCAACACAACGCAGGTTTAGAATTTGTTCTGCAGAGGAGAGTGTTCATATATGGGAAGAAGAAATAGATCAGGTAGCTTATAGTCTTATTTTATTGGCTGTGCCCTAAGAATACCCTAGAAAAGCCAACCACCCAATGAATGTCTGAAACAAGTTACACATTTGTAGTAAGACGAATAACAGATCACTGTCAACAGCACAACATGCATAAGAGATCTCAAAATGGCACTCCTATAACCGCTATGTCCTGACAGCTACATGAAGGCCAATAGGCATGCTCTACATACTGGAAATAACATAGGAATAGATACGCTGTAGGATCTTTTTTAAACTTGTCTTGCAATTGTCACAGCAGGGGTTTATCACGATAGCATAGTGGGTGAGTTCTATAATTTGGGTGCACTTCTTGAGAAAGCTTATTGTTGAAAGACTATTTCCTGATGGAGGTTCTGCATCTTTGATTGTGCAAGTACCTCCTATCTATCATGTACTCATTCACTCATTCAGCAATCCATGCACTCACTCACCCATTCATCCATGGACTCACAAACAGATTTATCAATTCCTACTCTCTCACTCTGAAGCTCACCAATTTATTCAACCATGTAGACAGTCAGTCACGTTCATCCCATTGGCCAATTTTTGCCTTCCACCTAATCACTAACAAAGTGCTTCCAGTTATAAAAAGCCAGACCTATTGATTTTGTTAATGCTGTTTTTGTAAAACCTTAAATCTATTTATACACTAGCTTCCACATGTATCTCATCTCTCTATGTAGAATATTCACAGTATGCTGCACTTATTTTCACATATGCTCTTTGCCTAAACCTGTACCTTTCTTGTTTCTGGTCTTTTAGTGTAATTGCCTCACGAGTTTCCGTTCCTGGACACATGTGCACTTCACACATATAACCCATTTAAAGCATTTTTCTTCTCCCAAGCCTACCCTGGTATTCAGTCTGTAGTTTTGGATAAGTAGGATGCCTTGGATCTAAACGAAATTTAATCCAGAAAGTAGTGTCCGAGAATTGTAAGAGTACATTTAAACATACACTTCCTTATCACCTCCACTGCATCATTGAACCATCCCTTTTATGTGTTTACTCAGAAGTGTAGGCATACATCCTTTGTGCAACTTTACACCCGTAAATGGTGAATAACCAAAAGTAGTAAAGTTACTTAAAAGTGTAAGAATAAACTTGCATGTGTAAATTATACAGATTAAAGTTTACCTTAGTAAGTAGGCCCCACTTGAATACCTGTCTACTATTCATCAGCCTTCGACATGGTGTTCCGCAAAATATTAATTGAGCACATGTCTGCTGTATCCTTATGGTATGAGCCTGATATTCAGGGTTTCAGTATGTTCTTTTCTGGAATGTCCACATGGTAATGCTCCTAACGCCTCATGGTCTCCTCATCCACTCTATAACAGAACTATGCTATTGACATTCTTGATAAATACTTCAAAGGCCCACTGATTACTACGCTCTGAAAACATTCCATCAAATATAATTCACATAAGTAAAATCTTATTCTATCACTGGAACTATAAACCAGCGCAATTATTTGAAAATAAATGTCAAGTTCAATGGAAAAACTATGAGGTCATGGTTTTCATCCGCAATAATCTTCACAGCGATAAGCAACTAGAATTATTTTGTTCTACAGTGCTTATAACAAGCGTAAGTACTTCTTACACATACAGTTTTGTGGGACTTGTGAACTACAGATTTGATTTTGAAAGACATGTCTAGCAGTATTACAATAATATCAAACCAAAATACATGAAATAATGTGATGGCATCATAACTATTAGGTTAGCTTATAGGACTAGTAGGAGAGATACACACCTTAAACTCAAGATGAGCTCTGACACATCTTGAATCCAAGGGCATCCACTGTAATTGTTTAATTATTCTTTTATTGAGAATTGCTGACTCAAGCATGTTCATAAATATTGATTGATGATAGACATATTGCACAGGTCTTACTTTTAATGGAGCATTAACCAAACAAAATGTAATGGGAACCAAGCTCCTCCAATATATAGGCAGTGAATGTGGTCTCTTTTCATAAAATAATTCATCAAAGGTCTTAAATTTCACAGGTGTAAAATCACGTGATTCGAAAGAGAAAACTGGAATCCCTCCCCCAAAGTCCGTTGCTTGCATTTTTCTCTTCCAATGACAATATTTGATTTTATTGGATAGTCACTCAATCAATCAATCAATCAATTCATCTTTATTCGGCTATAAAATAGCCATAAAAGCACACAATATAATACAGACACTGTGCATGGCTATTCATACAGCACAGACCTAATGTGTGAATAGGAAACTCACACAAGATTTATAAAGGATGGTTCATTATCATCTTATGCCGAATCCTTGAACTACTGGTGCACTTTAATGAATCTCATTCGTGTGATGTTTTTTTCTTCCATTGATGAAACTTGGTCCTGTGCATTCCAACCCGCGTGTGTAAACTTATTGTTCCATGTCACAATTCTTGTGTTAAAAAACAACACTACTGACCAGCTAGAGCTGAATGTTTCCCTATAAATACACAAAAGGACACAAACAAACTCCTAATCATAACTACAAATGCTATTCACCATCACCTAGACAGGTAATATCATACAAATGAGATGCATTAAAAGTAGGCCTGTGTGGCTTAGTGCAAGTAAATTATGAATCATCCTTCTTAAGACTCACATTTGTCTAACAATTCCAAGGGCGAAGGATGTGACATATTTAGCCATTTTCAACAAAGAGGAGATCCAGTAATGACAAAAAACTCAGGCGGCCTTGTTGGCTTTGCATATACACAGCACTAGCACATAAACAAATATAAGTGCTGCAACAGAAAAACAATAAGCGTGCAAAGGCACGAAAAATAGGTTTCGCCTTTTGGCTGTCAAATGCAGAGCTATTGGTTTTGCCAATGCTTTTGTTGTACCAGTCTGGCATCAGCAAAAAGAGAAAAATAGCATGCGGACATGTAAGCATGCATGAGTCTTGTCACATGCATATGTATGATGAAAGAAAAAGAAAAAATAAGTTTTCTAAATGTGGAAAATGGAAGTATACAAGTCATCCAATGTCAAAGACACTATGCTCAAGGGGAAAGACAAACACAAGAGGAATGAAAGCCATCAAATAAGAGGCAAGCAAATGAGATAGACAAGAAAGCTTTTATAGCCTTTTTCAAAATTTGTAAAATGTGCAAATATTGTCAGAAAATTGTTTTAAAAATGCTTTCTTTTTAATGATGCTTAGAGTCGTAACCAAGGAATTGATGAGATTGCTCCTGAAAAGAGATGCTTGGGTCATATACAAGTCTAAATTATGCTATGAATAGTTAAGCCACATTTTCGTGTTATACACCATTAATTTTAAACTTGATGCTGTCTTTTGTGTTCTACTCAACTTACTCCTGCTCATTCCCCCTCTCAATCAGTGTCCCGCTGCAAAGCTACCTACCTCTTGTTCCGCGGAGAGTCTACCAGATGACGGAAATGAATTAGTGTTGTACAATATCACATTAGTAAGTGTGTATTGTGAATGAGGCTTCCATGATGTACTCAAAGTATCATTTTAAAGGATTTCCGCTGGAACTTCCACAGAAGACGTGTGACTTTTATGACCTATTGTTCAAGAAATGTTTCATTTGTGTTGTGCATCTTCACAGTGCAGTTGCTGAGGAAGTAATGGAAGATTTTTCTTACTGTAGGAAATTGAGTGTTTAAATAGTTGCATAGTTTTTAATTATCACATTCTTATTTCTGACTTGTCAAATGTGACCCTAACCTTGATGATGCTATGCTGAATTTGAAGAATCTATTCATAGAATGTGTGGTTTTGCTATAAAACCTTCTGAGTTCTTGTATCTGGGGAGGTGATCATTACTTTGGCCTGTGAGCTTTCATGAGCTTCATTCTTCTTGTTATAGACGGGGATACTTCACCATTATCAGGTGTTCTACTGAACTGTCGGTACTCTTCATGAGTATACATTCAGATTTTTGTTTAAGATAATGCCTAAGTTTTATGATTTTGCATTATTTCCCTGTACTTCTGCTATGACCATTTAATGGAGATATCTGCTTTTTCTCTATTATATTGTCCTATCATTTTTCTGTAATAAAAATCTACTTTGCCTATTTTTGGTCTAGAACTCAGTACTTTACATTTCCAGCATTTATTTCCATTTAACTCTCCTAAAATATTATTTTCCTGATGAGGAGTGTAGTCCCTATCTGCAAGATCAATCGAGGATTTCTGGAGTCGAAATAATTTGGTAAACATCGGGGTGATAAATTATTGGGGTTCAGATGATTACTGGGGTTCAGCTCCCACAAAGCAACCGGTGATAAGCAATGAGCTGGCCCAAATCCATCTGAAGTATTGGTAATGTTCACAACAGGTCTTCTACACCAGATATTTAAAAGCTGTCTGTAGGCGAGACCTAAAAATACACAGTTACAGTGTCGAAAATACAACAAAAGAGAACATTTAGGATAGAAAAAGCTAAGTAAACCATTCTGTTACCTTGGGGAAAAACTGTGATTTATGAGTGTACCATGTACACATGGGTAACGTCCTTATGGTATGGTGAGGCTATGCAGTTAGAGACAAAACAATGAGCAATGGCATCATTACTCATTCTTCCAATACCCCCTGCGTACTACGTCTGCCTTAATTCTGTACGGTTAACTTCTAAAACATTTCCAATTCAAAGGCAATGAGCTTTCATGTGGCGATGTTTCTCTCCTGTGCCTAGTTAATTACCATCATTGTCAGTTCATCTGTAGTTCAGTAAATACAAACTTAAAATATATGGACAATTGAAACCTATACTTGCATAATGTAGTAAAAAAAGCTTGCCACTTTTTACAAATATTGGATGCTTAACCAGTGGCGTAACACAGGCCCCCGCATCCCTCGCGGTGCGGGGGGGCCCCGCTCCAAGGGGCCCCCTCAGCACAGTACTCTCGCTGGAGAGCCCCTGATTGAGTCCAGAGGGGGGCCCTTCACGTTCCTTGCAGGGGGGCCCTCTCAATTTTCGTTACGCCAGTGTGCTTAACCTCAGACTAGAATATGCTGCCTGGGATTCATATGAAAGCTCACAGTGATGTCTACGGGGCCTGCCTTCCACAACTCTGGTCAGGGTCACTTTTAGTGCTGGTGCCGCCCAGTGCGACAATGCTTGTTGGCGCCCCCAATGACCTCCTTCTCCACAGATTCCCTCACTACCACCCTTTAACAGTGCCCCTCAAGTCTCCATAACAACGCCCTCTCACATGCAATCCTGCATGCAGCTCTTTGATGTCAGGTAATAGCTCACTGTTCTATATTAGGATTTTAACTTAAAAACTGCTAATAAAACAGTAACCCACTGAACTATTTACGTTATATGCACATTGTGATCTGCATGGTAAATGTGCTTTTCAGCATAAACCCTCTGCGCTACCTTATGATGAGTCAAAACTCCATTATCAAAAACTCCATCTCAGCAGCTCCATTAATCACCAGTTATCTTGACATTTTTATTGTTTCCGGAAAATTGCTGGATGCAAGGAATGCCCAGGAGGTGCTTTTAATCCCATAATATATTTGAGAAAATGGTGATCCAAACACCGCCCACTCGCTCACGAAGTCAGCGCCTAGCGCGTTGGCACCAGTCGCACCGCCCTAGAGCCCGCCCCGGATCTGGTGCTGGTGATGTAATATTGTACAATCAGCCAGCAAATCATTGCGCGCAATATGCAGCTTTTCTGCGGCTGCTTAGTGCTTCTCATGGTGCTCATTATAATCACACCACAATGCTAGTCAACTAACTGGAAGGTTTATATACTAAACCCTCCCAACGAGCTCTACAGCCACAGCTGATCTCAGGGCGAACAGCTTAATAGCATAGATTATTGTGCCCTCATCCCTCAGCTCTTGGTGAGTGACCTGAGTGACTGGCAAGTAACTCTGAATCATTATTATTTTTAATTAGCTATTGTATAGGACAAAATCTGCAGTTACTATGACACTGCAATACTTTTGGTAGTCCAGGGTATGACTTTCCAAACATTTTCATCACAGAGCGTCTGGTTCAGTTCTGTGAAGCATTGCAGTCAATTACTGTTTGTTTAGTATATTAGTTTTAATGAGCTGTAGGTTTTTGGAGTGGGCGAGACTGGAGGTCTGAAGCAAATTGCTTACATAATTCATCAGTTGCCAAGTGTGTCCACTAAGCAAATGTATATGTGGTAGGAAGCCGATGGTGGAAAGTAGGAGTGGGTTTCTTAATAGCAGTTAACAGCTCATTCAGGAATCTGTGTAGTACATCCAATTAATGTTATATCAGTGATTAAGAGGAAAGTATCTGAATGTGATATTGTCTCATTACAAACAGCTCAGTCATGCATATTTACATATTTACTAATTGAGAATATTTTGGTATCAGTAAAACAAAATAAACACAAGACCTACTTTTTTAAAATTGACAAATCCTCCCATGCTGTATGTTGAGGTAGGCTTTTTTTTTTACTATTTATTTATTGTCTGATTTTATGACATTTACAGCGTGACTCCGCTTCAGTGAGCTGGATGAAGAATGAACGAGAGAACACTCAAGACAGAGATTAATGCCCAGATTAACTAACACCTGTTTGTGTCACAAAAGTAAAGCAAAGCCGGCGAAAAGTGTTTGGGTGAGATTTACTATCCAACAGAAACCAGAATTTGTGTTTTAAAGTTGTCCAAAGTAATACAATTTTCACTATGCGCTACTCAACAGTAAGGGGGTGTTCCATGGGTGGTACATGGGCGTCCCATGCAACTAATAAGAGACTTTGATGCAAATCCCTATTGACTAATATTCATAGACAGGGATTTGCGTCAAAACATTATGCCTTCTCAGGGCAGTAGTAATGAGGAGAAATGTTTTAATTTCTCCTTACTTTTCCAACTTTGCACTTGTGCTGCATTGTACAGCACACCCACAAAATGGGAAACGTTTTAAATGATAGTTTTTTTACTGAAAGGGTCCCCTTCCAGTACAAATTCTATGCTTTAGAGAATGCATACACCCTTGCTCTATGCCACAAGGTATTTGCATTGGCGTAATGCATCCAAAAGTACACCAGCGCTGGGAAAGAATAAAGTCTGCCATATCTTATTAGATTTTGCACAGTTTTTTCCTCCCCCTTTGACACAAGGCAGTGTAGCAACTTTAGTTGCTGCTCTGCGTTGCATCAAATGTTAGTAAGTCTGGGTCCAGGTTTCATGAGAAGACTCATAGTGCATTTTGTCAGCTTCTTCCAGATACTGTTCAGCTGAGGAATTCAGGTTGTGGTGCAACCAATTGCAAATGAGAGGTGGAGTCGGGCTCCCACTTAACTTTAGCCATTTTGTAGTCTACCAAGCATGCATGTTGTTTCCCAGGGTTGGACTGGACTGTAATTAGAACAGGGCACCAAAATAAAAGTGGCCCTTATTCACGAATTAGATAGCTATAAAAGTGGCCCACATTTGCAAATCAGGGCAGAACATGTAAACACACTGTGTATATGTGTTTTGTAAAACAAAACTGCATGCAGGGGCATAGCTACCATTGGTGCAGCAAGTGCAGTGGCCCATTGAACCCAGATATTGCTGCAGTTTACAACCCCCATTAACAGTCAAAGGGGCCTTTTTTCTTGCTTGCACCAGGGCCCATGGTATCCTTGTCACAATACTGGCTGAATGCATTCATGCTTGCTGCAGGCAATGTCTGTGGCAATATCAGAGAAATGAAAAGTAAAAACTAGGCCACTCAATGATAAAACAAGCTCACAAGCAGCCAAAGAATGGCCTAAACACTGATCTTCTAATGCTGCCTGGTTTCCCGTATAGGCCAGTCCGATCCCATTATCCCCCCATCTCAAGCATGTTACATAAAAACATGGTAAAATTCCTTTTAACGGTGCAAGGTAGACAGACTCTGCCACTTCAAGGCCTTGGGCCTGATTATGAGTGGGCCAGTAAATGCCGGCCTGTGTATAAACCCCTGTTTATGCACGGGTTAGAATTACAAGTTTGGCTGTATTTAACGCATCTGATAATTATTGGATTCATTAAATACCTCAGCTGTGGTTACATTTCAGCAGGTTAAGCCTGCCGCAATTTAACAGGGGAAATTGTACGGTATTTACCGGTCCATTAAACACCAAAATATGCAGGTTATTCCCCACAAACTTGTGATAGCCAGGTGTTATTTATCACACAGGGTAAAAACGTTCCCTATGGTATCATTATTTATCATGTGCGATAAATAACACTTAAACTCGTAATCAGGCCCCCAGATTCCGAGTTTGTCAGAATCCAGGTGCTTTCTCTTGCATCAGATCAATAACAATACTCTGTGGTACATTATTTATCAGTTGAAATAAATAGCACCCATTACGAGTATCTGGGGAATAACATTGCAGACTTTGGTGCCTGCTGCAGCAAAATCTGCATGGTACGGTAAATATCGTACACTTTCTCTTGTTGAATTCTGACAAGTTTGACGGGCTGAAATTTAACGAGGAGTGAGATATTTCATGTACCTGGTAATCACCAAATGCAGCAAATACCATTAAACTCGTAATTCTGACTCCAGCCCAAATGGGTTTACGTGGGAGTCGGAAAACACCGGCCCACTCATAATCAGGGCCCAAGTGTCCCAGAATGGAAGGTGTGGCAAAGATGGTATCATTAGTTCAAACCCAAACCTCTGAATGAGTATTATAAAAAGACTTGAAGTTCTTCTTAATAAAAACTTTCTTTTAGCTTAAAAAACTTATTGGAAAAAAAACCAAAACACTTATTTCTGTTAGCATAAAATAAAGCTCGATTCTGCTGGGGTTGCGCCGCACAGCAGAAGAGATACGTTGGTTCCGCTGCATCCACAGAGGCTGGCAGAGCACCTTAGGCCCACTTCCAATGGTCCAGGATTAGGGTGGCACAACTTGGTAGGGTAAACTCACAGATGGTAGAGTCCATACCCTGGGTTCACGGTTGTTGAAGTCTTTTGTCCCTGAGGATTAAGTCAGGAGGCCAGCCAACTAGCCCTTGAAGTCACTCTGGGGTTGTGGGTTCAACAGATGCAGTTCCAGTCCTTCTCACCCAGGCAAGAGGTCAGCAGGTCAGCACAGCAAGGCAGCAGTTCCTTCAGGGCAGCAGTCATTTCAGCAGCACAGCAGTCCTTCTTCCTGTCAGAGCAACCACAGGTCCAGAATTGTACTGAAGAGTTGGTGTCTGAGGGCCAAGACTTATACCCAGTTCTGCCTTTGAAGTGGGAGAAGCTTCTAGAGGCTTTCCTTCAAAATGCACAGGTGCCCTGCCTCCACTGCCCTGGCTCCAGACAAACTATAGGGCGCATACAGCCCTTTTTGTAGA
Organism: Calotriton arnoldi; assembly: GCA_963921515.1. Taxonomy (NCBI): domain Eukaryota; kingdom Metazoa; phylum Chordata; class Amphibia; order Caudata; family Salamandridae; genus Calotriton; species Calotriton arnoldi. The sequence goes on from CAWUFW010004150.1 coordinate 586,829, forward strand.
GGCTGGACAAACCAATTCAAGTTTAAGTAGGGCTGTGCCCAGGTCCTCCCTCCAATTCTGCCATTGATGGGCCTTACAGGCACACTTAAGCTCTCTATTGTGTGTGGCTGTCTAGGAGGAATACACAAAGCCCAACTATCAGTTACACCCCTGTCATGTGACCCATGACAGGCTGCAGGCACCAAATGGCTAAGGCAGGAAAATGCCAACTTCCTAAAAGTGGCATTTTCAAAATTGCAACTTAAAATCCAACTCCACCATAAGTTAGGATTTTTCATTACAATTCCAAAGACACCAAACATGAACTGGGTATCTGTTCCCATTTGGAGGTTACAGCTTATTAAATGTAATACGGTAACTGCAATGTTATCCTATGGGAGAGGTAGGCCTTGCAGTATTGAAAAATGAATTTAAGGGTATTTCAATACCAGGACATGTAAAACGTAAAAGAACCTGGCCAACTTTGTAATTACACTGCACCCTGCCCTGTGAGCTGTTTAGGGACTACCCTAGGGGTGACTTATATATTTTAAAAAGGAAGGTTTGGTCTGCCAAAAGGTTTATTTTGTAAGAACCTAGCCAACCTTCCGGTTTCCTAGAATCAAAGCGCACAGCTGAAAAAGCCCATATGCCGATTTTGACCTTCCTTATATAAATTCAAAAAGAGATTTCTAGCAACTCAATCAACACACTAGTGCATTTAAGTGTGTTGATAACATGATTACAATTCATTGTACATCAAATCTTTTTTTACACAAATGTTACTCACATTAGTTACATCATCAATGATTGTTTCGATCGTAGATCAATGCTGTATCATTAGCTTGCTTGTAGATAGCCAATGCATTTCGGTTGCTGTCACCCTTCATCAGGGGTAATGGATTAACAGCCAGTGGACTTCCACTGGAGTTGTGTGTAAACAACCCTTAAATGAAGGCAGGCAGATGAGATCAACTAACGAAAAGTATAGCCAGTGCACTATGTACCAAAAAGCGTACTTGTTGCTTTAATAATGGCACAGTGCAGCGCGGGTTCTTTGTAAAGAACTTTAAAAACGGTGGAACCTCTCTCTTCAGTGATAGAAAACACTGATAAACCCAAGTGCTCATATGGCTCCTCTTGCAAGAGAGAGGTTCCACCATTTTTAAAGTGCTCTACAGTGGAACTGTGCTGCAATGTGGCATTATTAAAGCAAAAAGAATGCTTTTTTGTACCTACCTGGAAATATGCCAAATTATGCCAGCGCAACAAAAATTATGACCAAGTCTACTTTCCTGTCGATAGTGGGGTTCCTTTTTTATTGGGAAAGGTGTAGGAAGGCTGGTGGTCAGGCTCATTTCGAGTCCTGTCTATTCTGGAACTTTCCATTAAAAACTTGGGAGAAAGATCTGTGATTTCGGCCAACATATGTCATTTACAGTGTAGTCTGTGTAAAAAAGAAAAAGTAGTGGGAAGTATGTAAACCATACCATCCTGAATATTTAAATCCCACCACAAATCTAGTTTTCAGAATTTTGTGAGACTAGTAAGTTTCCTGGGTAGCACCCAAACTCTGGTTCAAATAGTGTGGTTGACCACATCCCCAAAACAATTAAATTTCAATGGAAAAATATTGATGATTCCTTATTGTATTTTGGGGCCTTTCCTGTCATCAGCAATAGGCTCACTCTTACAAGTGAGGTTAAGTTTTTATTGCGAGAAGGGGGGAAATGCTGTGGGTAGGACATTTGTCAAGCCCCGAAGATTGCAGCATTTTCCTTCACAGAGATTACACAAGTCCTGTGATTTTTGCATTTGCAGGGCATTCTGTGTAAGGGAAATTAATCAGATCCATGCAAACTGCACTACCCTAGACTCCAACTGTTGCCTACCTTTCAAAAATGTCTGGGTAGGTATGTAACCATGGGAACTGGCTACCACCAAGCCAAATGCTGCACCTATCTCCATCCAGAGAATCGATGTAATTCAAATCAAATGTTTAGACGTTCCTGTGTTGTGTTTTAAGCATTTCCTGTCCAGTGCATTGACCCCACTCACACATGTAGGATAGTATTTTTATCAGAAGTGTGGCAAGTGTGGCAGAAAAGTAGGACATTTCTTATAGCCTATTGCATGTTTATTATATTTTCGGCTTTCGTATGCAAGTCATTGTGCACACAAAAACACATTTTGAAAAAAACCTTCAGAATAACGTGATATAACGGGTAAAATCAAATTCAGAGCAATACCAATAACCCCTATTCCTAACCTCAGATTCCCAGGCACATTTAGAAAAATGTCTAACTTTCCTTCATACACATTTTTATTCATTAGATTTCACATTATGAAAGGATGCAGGATCAAAACACAAGGAGGGTAAAAGCCTTAAGCAATGAATTGGGTTTTAAATATTCAGCAACTGTATAATGTGTAAGTGGAGAACTTGTACAGTTGTGCAAGTGGACTCTGTCATAAGTACTTGTTTTGATGAAGTGATTTTGAGTTTTTTTTTTTTAAACCACTGTGCAAATCAAATAACTAAAACCGAATTGAAAAACTGGTGCCTAGAAAAAGCGCTTTGCAAGAAAGAGTACGTATATGATATATAGATTGTCATAATATGAATCCGTTTCATTGTTTCGTAAAAAGCTTTACTCAATTCAACTGGAAAATTCAATTCCCTTGAAAGTTTTATTCATGGACTATAAATGTCTAATAAACAATCCGAATCTTTCTCTTTGAACCGATTTCCTCTTTTTATTTTTCCGTGGTCTGAAAGAATCCTTCAGTGCGGTCACATCCCCATGGATTGAAATAGGGACAGAAATGTCAGATCATTTGTATCTAAATTAAGCTTTCAAGTCATGTGATCATATTTTTTATTTATTGTGGTTGGCAAGTGCTGCACCCAAAAAAAATGGCTCTATCCCGCTGCTGCTTTCAATGGTAATGAGGTTTAATAAAATTCAGAAAACTCAGATAAACAATTCACCCTTTAGTGTTGGGCTATGCAAATTACCATATATATGTTTTACAAAAAATTTGAATCACACACACATATTCTGATAAATATATGTATCACTTTACTGTGGTAATTTGAATATTCGGAATGACATTGATGAATTGTGCTGTTGCTATTTGATTGCTGGTCTGAGAATCTAATCTCGGCTGACATTCACTCGCTGTTTGTTTTTGAAGTGATGAAAATGTTTGCAGGCAACTCAACAGGAACGGCGCCGCGTGCTACCAAGCTATTAAATTCAACGGTGAGCAAATATCATCGGCGGCCGTTTGTACTCGCCACAACGGTTAAATTGGCTCCATGAAACAATGCAAAATTCAATTTTTAGAAACTTTGTACAGGGTAGCACCAGAACTAAATGCTTCCAAGTGGTTTGACAGGTGGTCAGTCGGCGAGTGACTCCTAAGATGGCGGACAGCGCGCCTCTCTCGCTCATTGTGTCTGCTGCACTAACTATAGCCCCTCACCAGGGGCGGCTCCTCCATTAGGGCGGAGGAGCGTCACCCCACTGCTTTCTCTCAGTGCGAGAAGCAGAAACATAAAATGGTATTTTAAATACCATTTTATGTTTCTGCTTCTCGTGCTGCGAGAAAGCAGAAGGCAGGGTATGCCTGGTTGGGGGCGGGCTGGAGGGTATGCCTGATTGGGGGTGGGCGGGTCGGGGAGGAGTGGCTTGCACCACTCTGAGAACCCTGACTGTTTGGTCGGCCCTCTGGGGCCAACCAAATCAGTCATGCACAATCTACATTTTCTCTATGTAGGCTGCATGCAGCCTACATAGAGAAAATGGCCTCCATACAGGCGCCCGGCTGGGCGCTGTCCGCACCAATCCCAACGCTGCCATTGCAGCGTTGTCATTGGCTTAGGAGAGGGGAGGGAGGCTGCCTTCTTCCTGTTTCCAGCAGCGGGACCCGGCCAGGAGCGGAGGCGGCGCGGGACCCGGTAAGGTAAGTTTTATATTTTAAATTCATCCCCCTCGCGCAAACACCCGTGCGACCGTCCCACCCACCCCCACACCCACTAGTGATGCGAGCCGCGACTGCCCTCAATACCTTGTATTATGTGTGATGTCTGGATGGCACTTCGAGCTGAGCCAGAGCCGGGCCTCTGGCTCGAGCCTGATCCTTCAGTGGTTCACCTACCTCTAAAATGGTAGAATTAATGATCTGTAGAACCAAAGAGGTGGAAGAGGTCACATGGTTTTTGGAATACAACAAAGCATGTTTCTGTGTCATTGTAACCGTTAAAAGGGTCTTTGTTTATTCTGGATTGCATTATTTCCAATTCATACAGCCGTGGAGCAATCAATGCCTCGTCAAGGGTTGTAAGCTCAATATGAAATGCAATTTAATTTCTCTGTTGGCAGCTCGACAAAATACTGTGTTTGCCAAAGAACCTATCAGTCATCTGGGATTACAAACACAGCATGCTCGTTCTTATAGAATCAATTATTTATCTAAGATTTTTTTTTTCAAAAGAACCAACTCCGAATCGTTATCCCTGAGGAATGTCGCCATTCTGTGGCGTGTACTTTGGGCTTCACAACTGCCTTTTATGTAGGACTCCATCCTTAGCAACCGAAGTGGCTTCAAAATAATTACAGCACAGCTGCTTTATTTTTCTACTAAATTATGAAAACGAAAGGTATGCACGCCTCTCCATTTGCTACATGGTATTGCAAGAGTGGCTTTTAAATTTCTCTTTTCCTGATACACAAACGTAAACTTACACATCTATGTAAGCTAATACTTTTTAGAAGGCGGGGTCCTGCAGCTGCGGCGCGGTGAGGAAGGGCAAGGTCTTGTGCACCACAAAGGCCTTTCTTTGAAGTCTCCCTACTTCAAAGGCTAAAATGGGTATAACTACTAAACCTCTAACGCAATATACTCAGAACACTTCTGGACTCGCAGAGGCCCCACCCCCCCTGAAAGGGAGGGGGTTCAGTGGCCGGCACCATAACTGACGCCGAGCCCTACAAGAAACTGGTTCTGGGCGCCCTGAAGCACCCAGAAGCAGAACAGGTAGCCCCCGCGCCCTCCCCACGGGCGCCAGAACGGCGCCAGTCCCCCGTCCGATGGGGGGGACTGGCGAGATACAATCTCCCCAATGGGTGACAACACCCGCAAAGCGGGAAGTGTTGGGGGGGCATATAAGCCGCAGCTCACCCAGGTAGCTCCCATCTTTGTGGAGCAGGGGAGCAGCGCACTCACCTTGTTTCTGGAGGATCCATCTTCTTTCTAAAGGAGGCGAACCTCTGCTGGCGAGAGGAACCATCTTTTTGTTTTTCCAGTGACCGAGCGTTGGTGGCAAAATCGAACGAGGATATCGGGGGGAAAAAGATCGGAGTGCGCCCGCTTCAGCGTGCCGTGCAGCGAGATCATCAACAGTTTTCCGGCGTCTTGACGAGAGCCCACCTCATTATTTCGACATCTGCCCCCGTCGAAGAGTGTTTCGAGAGCCCACCTCGTGTCGGTACGCGGTACCGAGACTGCCAAAGTTTCGCCAGTACCAGTGAGCGGCACTCTTCTGGGTCAGAGGTGGGCTAATCTTTTCCAGCGGCAAAGCGAAGGCGTCCTCCCCCACAGCAGAGCGGTAGTCTGAAGAAAAGTGCAGGTTCTGTGCTCGAGGTTTCTAATTACTTCAAAGACCTCCCCTGCTGTTCCGTTCGCCGAGCAACGGCCTTCTGGACGGCGCTGGGCCCAAAGTGTGTTGCGCGAGGTGTGCGTTTCCTGACCCCCGTGCAATTCAGCAACAACACACTGCTCTTCAGACGGTGCTACCTCCGGTAGTCGAGACACTCGGTAGCCGGCTGGGTCACGAGCGGCATTTTCCTGGTGCACACACAGCCCCTGCCCACAGCGTCCTCCAACAGCGAAGTCGTGTCGCCTCTCTCCGGGGCTCAAGCAGGAGCTGAGAGGGGCAGAAAGAGGAGTACAGTGGCGATCTCCTTTCTCCAGCCGGCTGGGTCGCGAGCGGCCTTTTTGCCTGGTGCACGCACGGCACCCGCCCACAGCGCGCTTGCAAACAGTGAGAGGCGCCCAGCCTTGCTGGTTACACGAGCGGCGATTAGCTGGACTGAAAGTATCCGCCCATTGTAAGTCTGCGGGCGTAGTGAGCAACATTGTAGCAGTAAGAACGCCCACCCAGCCCCTGCGAGGCCCAGAAAAATTAAAGGAGCCGACTTCGTTCTGCAAGGGGACAGGTAAAGCGTGAAGCTCCCAACAAGCATTGGCAACAGCACTTTGGTGCAATAAGAGGGCGGCAGCACCCCGCCCAGAGGCCCCGAAGCGTGAAGCTCCCAACAAGCATTGGCAACAGCATTTTGGTGCAATAGGAGGGCGGCAGCACCCCGCTGAGAGGCCCCGATATATATTTTTTAAAAAAAAATTAATGGAAAATTAAGGCGCAGGGGGCCAACCGGAGGATGATTTGGGCGGCATCAGAAGTGCATGGAACCAGCTGGCTGCAGCTGGACAACAATCAAGCAACCAGGGATGCCGCAGCACCAGCACCCAAGAGGAGTCGGAGGGCGGCACCCAAACCACCCCGGGAAAAAGCACCCAGGAGGAGACCCCAGAAGAAGGACCTGCCGCCTGTAGCCATCCCGGCGACGGCAGGACCCCCAGCGAGGACAGCAGCACAGCAATGAGTGGTGAGCACATTAAACAGCTGCTTTATTTTTCTACTAAATTATGAAAACGAAAGGTATGCACGCCTCTCCATTTGCTACATGGTATTGCAAGAGTGGCTTTTAAATTTCTCTTTTCCTGATTCACAAACGTAAGCTTACACATCTATTTAAGTTAATACTTTTTAGAAGGCGGGGCCCTGCAGCTGCGGCGCGGTGAGGAAGGGCAAGGTCTTGTGCACTACAAAGGCCTTTCTTTGAAGTCTCCCTACTTCAAAGGCTAAAATGGGTATAAGTACTAAACCTCTAACACAATATACTCAGAACACTTCTGGACTGAGGACATTCTGCCAGGAAGAAGAGCTGTGGTGCTGCCAGAAGGGACTGCCACTTTGTTGTGTTGGCCTGCTGCCTGCTGCTTCTTGCCTGGGAGTGTGAGGACTGGACTTCATTCTTTGCATCCTGCTTTCTAAGGTTCTCCAAGGGCTTGACTGAGCTTGCCTCCTGTTGCTGAAGTCTCAAAGACATCAAAGACTTCCCCTGCATCTTTTTTCTAGCACCTGGGCTCCGATGTTGTAAATCCTGCCCTGCCAAGTGGTGCAAAATCCAGTCCTAAGCCTTTGGAGGTGAATTTGGTTCTGTATTCAAGAAACTGATGCATCAACTCTAAAGCATCGGTTTGGAACCGGCACAACTCTGCGAAATGGATGCATCGCTGCTGCCTGCACTGAAGCCGTGTACACCGCTCGCCGAGTGTGTGATGCAAAGACTTCAACTTTCAATGCAGCCCTGACTTTGCCACAGCACCTCCAAAGAACCCCCACTGTGAGAGTCTCGAGCACCACTTTACCAAAGTCTGTGACGCACAGCTCCAACTCCGACGCAACCCCAGCCATGAAAGGATTTCGACCGACGCATCGCCTTCAGCCCAGTGGTTCAACTTCCGCGCCGTAGAATCGAAGCATAGCACTGTTGACATCGACACATCCTCAACACTGTGTCCCTTCAGGAACTGAGGCCTCACACCCACAACCAACGCATACCCTCCTCTGCGCAACGCATCATCCTGGAGCGGCAAAGCTACAATAACCCTTCACCGCTTAAGGAGCCCATGCATCACTTGCATCTGCGACGCCTCACCTCCTCTGTGCCAGGCATCGTATTTGATTTCCAACGCATCCAAGATACTGTAAATGGGTCTGCATGATTCCTGTATCCAGCCCACACCCCATCGCGGTTGGGCTGAACTTTTAGATTTGCCCCGGTGAAGTGCAACCAAATAGCCCCAGGTGGAGATATAGACTTCTAAGCACTGCATTTTGATTTAATCTTTGAACATACATATCTCAACTTGTGCATGTTGGATTTTTGTTGTTTTAATCTTGTTTTACTCATAACTATTCACTATTGTTCTAAACTGGTGTGGGGTAGTTTTGGGGTGTTTTCACTGTGTTACTGTGTGTGTGCGCGTGTGTGTGTTTGTGTTTGTGTGTGCACACATAATTTACACATTGTCTCTTTAATTTAGCCTGACTGCTCTGTGCCAAGCTACCAGAGGGTGAGCACAGGTCAACTTTAAGTGTATACTACACGTACCCTGACAAGGGGCCACTACTTGTACAGGGTGCGTTCCTCTGCCAACAAGAGACCCCAGGCCTTATTTATGAGGCCTTTCGACAGTTTTGCGCTGCCGTTGCTTCACTTTTTGTGATGCATCGGCGACATAAAACATGCCCCCACGTTGCGCCATATTTACAAAGTGACACATCTAAGCAGATGCATCACTTTGTAAACCCCTGCGCTACATTATACCTGCGTCAGGTAGGATAGGATAGGATAGGATAGTAGCTTCTAAAGCGCTCGAATGCCGAGGCGTCTTGGCGCTGAGTGTGTGAGAAGGGAGAGCTATGCTGTAGACTCAGGAGTTTAGTTTGCCGGGAACAGCCAGGTCTTCAACGATTTCCTGAAAAGCATCCGATTAGGTTGAAGTCGCAGGGTCGGTATTTGGTTCCAGAGCTTATCCGCGCAGTATGATAGGCTCCGGCCACCCCACCTAGCTCTGCGTATTTTCGGGATGTTAACAAGGCTCGAGTTAGAGGATCTGAGGGTTCTGGAGGGAGAGTACCAGGAGAACAACCTCTGGATCTCAGCCGACCCGCCATCAAAAGAGAGCCTTGTGTTCCCTTGCAGAGGGCCTTAAATTTGACTCGTTGCTGGACAGGGAGCCAATGAAGTGACCTTATGGCTGCCGAGGTGGAGTGACCTTTTGGTATGTTCAACAATAGTCGAGCCGCCGCGTTTTGCAGTGACTGAAGTTTGGTTTTCTGAGACTTGTTAATACCCATGAACAAGGCATTGCAATAGTCTAGTTTTGAGAGAAAGAGCCCTACTACAACCGTTTTTTGAAGCTCCTGTGGGATGAAGGGAAAGATCTTACGAAGACTTTTCAATAAATGAAAACAGGAGGAGGTTAGACGGTTAACCTGGGATGAGAAGTTGAGTTGATTGTCAAAGATCACACCAAGGTTCCTAACCTTGGTAGTGGGGGAAGGACAGTCACCTGCCTGTGTTGGCCACCAGGTTTTATTCCATAGTAAGGGACCTTTCCCGAACTCCAGTACCTCAGTTTTCTCAGTGTTGATTTTAAGAAAATTTTGGCTCATCCAGCTCATAATATCTGCCAAACAGGCGTGGAAACTGCTGGCCACGGTCTGTGGTTGTTCTGCGACCGATATTATGAGCTGTGAATCATCGGCATAGGAGACCAACGAGAAACTGTGCTTTCTAACAAGTTTGGCCAGAGGGGTGACATACACGTTAAAAAGTGTGGGGGACAGAGCGGAACCTTGTGGCACTCCGCACGGGAGATGGAAAGTATCGAACTGTATGTTGTCCCAGACTATGTTCTGCTCCCTAGCTGTTAGGAAGGAGTAGAGGAGGGCCAGAGCCGTGTCCTCAATTCCCACGTCCCTCAGCCGCTGCACTAACACCGTGTGGTTCACGGTGTCGAATGCTGCCGATAGGTCTAAGAGAACGAGGACGGCTCTGCCCACCTTGTCCATCACTTTCCGTATCTCCTCCGTTACCATTATCAACGCCGTCTCTGTAGAGTGGCAAGGTCTAAAACCATGCTGTGTCGGATCGAGCAGATTACTGGCTTCAAGATGTTGGGTTAACTCCTTATTCACCGCTTTTTCCAGAATCTTGGCCGCAATCGGCAGCCCTGAGATTGGACTGTAGTTTTTTGTATCAGTGGGGTTTAGGGCTGATTTTTTTAGGATCGGCCTGATACAGGCTCTTTTCCACGCAGCGGGGTAAATGCCAGACTCTATGACTTGGTTTAAGAGGGGGGTTAGCTGAGCGCTGATATAGCGGGATGTTAGATGCATAATCAATGGCGGGCAGGGGTCATTGGGGGAGCCCGACTTTGTAGATAGGATGAGGTTATTGACCTCTTCCTGGGAGAGTGGCCGAAAACGGACTAGCTGAACGGGCGCAGTCTTTTCCTCCTGCGCTGTGCTATAACTGATAGGCGTGGGAGCATAAATGTTTAGGAGGTCGTTATAGATCAGGTGAACCTTGCTTTGAAAGAATATAGCCATTTTGTTGCAGAAAGCTTGATCTGGTCTAAACTGATTGTTCTGAATGGGTTTGACTAACAATTGAATGGATTTGAAGAGCTCCTTGGAGGAGTTACTGGCGGCCTCGATTTTTGTGGTGAAATAGACAGGTTTTGCTTCGATAATGGCCTCCTTGTATTTTTCTAGGTTTAAGTTATAGGCCTCTTTGTGCTCCTTGCTGTAATCTAACCTCCAAATTCGTTCACTTCTTCTACAGTCAATTTTTATCCATTTGAGGTCTGGCCCATACCAAGGTGTGGTTGCTGAGGCTCTTTTAACTGAGATGGTAGTTTCAGGCGCAACATGATTAACCGCAGTGTGAATCCAGTTGTCAAACTGGTATGCTGCTTCGTCATTGTCTGAAACCAGTGTGGGAGGGCAGCTGCTAAGAGCGTTTTCTAAGTCCCTACCCTGTATCTTGCTCCATCGTCGGATCCTTAACCTGGAAGGGCTTCCGGGGGTTGGCGTGAAGGTGTTAGTTGCCCTAATATCAAAATAGATCACCCTATGGTCTGTCCAGGGTAATGGCAACGTCTTGGTCACTGAAATGTCAGGATTGTTGGTAAATATATAGGTATATGTAGGTATAATGTATGCAGGGGGGGTGTTCCCCCGCATCAAAGCCTTGTAGAAGTGATGCAGTGAAATGTATGAGATTTCACTGCACCACTTCTAGGACGCAAATGCGTCAAAACCTTATGCCTGCCTCATGGCAGGGGTAAGGGTGAAGCAGTGCTACATCCATAGCCCTCCCCCTGCATTGCTGGAGTTGCATCACGCTTCCGACACAACTCCAGCAATGCGTCATTTTTGCGCCGACAGATACGTCAGTAAAACTGACGTATCTGTCATTCCTTGCGACATGATGCGTCATACAGTAAATATGACACATCCATCATGTCGCAAGGAGGGCACGATGAAAAGTGACGCATCGCTGTTTTCTCGCAGCTATGCGTCACTTTTCATTAATGAGGCCCCCATTTCTAACACTGATGAACTATGACAACATCAACCACACCCTGATGGAACTCCATTGGCTCCACTTGCCAGTTTGTACTATCTTCAAAACCAGCTGCATCAACCACAAAGCCATCATGACTGGCACCCTCATCACCTCTGTTGCCACTAAAGTAGCGAGGACACTATCAGATTGGAGACAAGAAATTTCAAAAAATTAAATGCAAGATAACAGACCTTCTCTATTATGCACCCAGGAACTAGAACGACAACCCAGTATCAATTAAGACCTCCACAACCCTGATGCAACTTCACAAAGAGAATAAGAAACACCTCTTTAATGAAACCACATCACAACAAAGCAACAGTTCACCTTTTCTCTCTAAACCTTGCTTCCCTCCAATCACGTATTGACTGCATTTTTTCCTTTAAGCCTGCACAGCGCTCCTTTGCCTTTTGTCTAGGTTCTTGCTATACAAATATCAGGTCCATACATATATAGACATGGTGGCCCCACAGACAGATGCCACAAGATAGTGGATATTGTCCTCGCTCAGAAACACCTCGTCAAATAAATTAATATTGTTGCCACACATGAACAAGGCAGCTCTCAGACAATCAGGAGCTGCGCCCTGCCAGATGGGGTTTCCTTCCGTGTATGTCTCCGTTCAGACTACAAAGGTGACATGTTTATACTGACGAGGGGACATGAACGTACACATCTACGGCACACAGATCTGTCAGCATTACAATAGCGCGCCACTGTCTGCCTACATCCCTGGTCCTCTTTATTGGTATTGGTTTTTCTCCCTCTGTCCTGTCACATACTGACTTATTACTGTTGGTTGCATCTAGCATTTTTTTTTGCTTCCACCTAGGCTTTTTCCAAATGCCGTGTTGTACTAGAATACAAGTTTGCGCCGAGCTCTGCGTCGTATCGAATAGTCAAGAACCACATACAACAGTCAGGAGTCTTCCTCTCCACAGAGCTTGTCAAATGTTGATTTGAAAGTTCTGAGCAGTGCATTCTTTTAATAAGATGTAACTTTCTCAGTTCAGCAGTTCTCACCTTCACCACCTGTTACACTGCCCCCTCACTCTTCGGTCTCACGATTGCTAACCCCTATTATCACAAGGGCAGTATGCATTCGTGAGGCTTTCATTTATGAACCAAATGCCTTCTGGTAGAAGTAGTTTGTTTCAATGGAACAAACTGGGCTATCGCACCAAATAGCAAAGAATGATAGAAGTTCCAGGATTGGATATTTTTCTTTGTTACATGGAGCCCTATGTAACCCCTCTCACTATCACTTAGACACATCCTATGACTGGCCCCTCCTACCACCTCTCACATTCATTTGCCATACCCTCACCACCTTACATGCACACTCTTCCTATCACTTACCACACGGACATCACTTGCTACTCGCACTTCATCATTCACCATACTCTGACCATTGCACACCACTGTCACCAGTGTTCACCACATACTCACCATCGCTTACGATTCTTACCATTTTGTAGAGTGATAAAAGTCACAACTGCGGTTACTTCAGAGCCACAGTCCAGAAAGCTGGTGCAAAATAGTTGAGGGATTGGGATAAGTGGCTCAATCTTCTCAGACTGGTGTTGTCTTTTAAGCCAATTAATGAAAAGTGTGTCTCAATTTTCTGGTCAACAAAACTGTGAGGGCTTCGAAGCTAGCTATAATGCTAGCATTAACAGGTAAGAAAAGCTAGGCATGTTCTTACTTTCAACCAGAATGCATAAGCTATGTCACGCCTTCCCTTCCTAACACATGCATCTTACCTTGTCTGACAGGTAAGGGAAAAGCTGGGCTGTCTGGAGTTCTGCCTACACTCAGAAAGGGGTAATATACACTCACCTAGATGAAGAATTCACAGGAACACCCCAAGTTTGCTACCGAGGTTATCTGGATGGAAATAGGGACACTGCTAAAAGAGTGAGCCCTCAGTTGGCGGGTACTTTAAGGGCAAGACCCTCAGCTTTAGACCTGCTAGCAGTGTTAACATCCTTTTAAATAAATTAATGTGGTGTCTGCATTACTGATAAAACCGGTGACCAACCTTTTCAGGCAGGAATTAGGCCAGATGTACAAAGGCCTTTTGCATTTCTTAACGGGCCGAATCGCAATTTTGGCCCGTTAAGAAATACAAAACAGTTTTTTCCTATGTACAAAGGCCTTTAGGGCATCGCAAAATACAATTTCTACCCAGTTGAAATTGCATTTAGCGATTCCCTAAATAGTATATTTTTGCGATTTCTTAGCACATGTACAAAGCATTTCCTAAATGCAAAATGAGCATTTAGGAAATGCAATTACCATTGACTCAAAGTTGATAGTAAACAAGTGTCATTTTAAAAAGGCACCCCAAGTTGATTTTTTAAAAGTGCAATAGAGCGCACACATGCCTCTAGGGCATATGTGTGCGCTACACGTGCACCACTATTTCCCTGGTGCATTATGGGTGACCTAATGCCAATACCAACTCTTGGTTTAGCATTTCCATTAGGAAATCGCTATTTTCTAAATTCAAAACTGGCCCATTGTTACACATGGCATGGGATTTCCTAATTGTGATTTTCAAATATCGATTCCTACTCTATTGGATTCACTATTAGGAAATCAATAAATTCATACATATCATTTTGCATTTCCTAAATAGGGATTACTATGCAGCCGCGGCCCGTGCAGGTAAGAGCGGTGGGGCAGTGTGGCCAGGATGGAGGGGGATTCGACAGACGACCAGGAGGAAAAATTAAATAAATAATTAATTTTCTCTCATCGTCTGTCGAAATCCCCCCCCATCCGTCCCCACTGCCCCACCGCTCTTACCAGCACAGGCCGCAGCTGTTCCTATGCAGTCGCTGTTTAGGAAATGCAAAATTGCATTTTCGTACATTTGGCTCCTTATCTCTTCTGTAAGCTATTTGTGTAAGCAAGCCCATTCACCCTGCTTTCTTTTTTGCTGTAGATGTCCTTTACTGCCAAAATAGGACATCAGCACGGGGTTGGTGGCACAAAGAGCTCCTCTTATTCACTGTCTTGCCACGCACCAACACAGTAACATTATACTATTGCTTACACGCTATCACCATCATCCAAGCACACTCACATACCTCATTACTTAACATGGTCTTGCTGTCACCCAACCCACTCAATTACCCTTGACTCTGCTGATACCGCTTCTTATACAGTACACTTTACAAAAGGCCTAGTAAAGCCGGCTAGCTGCTGCGTGGCAGGTGTTATAGGAAATTAGAAAATTAGGAAAAGGGATGATTTTTACGGATAAATTTACATTTGAGAACTACTTATTTGGGTTTTAAAGTCTTAAAAAAAAAAACACAGGTGCTCTTCTTTAAAAAAAAAAAAAAGGCCCCGCCTACTCAAAGGGAAGCTCTGCGCCATCCTGTAAGACAGTGATGAAGCTGGAAGTAAACTCCCACCACCCTCATCCTCTCTTGTTTCCCCTCAAATTGGAATGAAACCACTTATTGAGGATATGTCGATCTGCCATCTCATGATATATTATGTCTGACTTCTAGTTGGGAAATGTCATCCTGTCATTTGTTTATATAAATGTTCTTGTGACCAAGGACTACTATATTATGGACTACTAGTAAGGCGCTCCATGTCCTGAGAGGGATTTCTTAATTTCCATAGTATTTATAGAGCTCTCTGGAGATGGAAACAACATCCTCTGTTAAGTGTCCTCATTCAAAAAACAGCTTCTCATGTTATCTCTGTTAAAATAGAAAAGTAAAATGTTGTCTGAATCAGTGATTGTTTTTTCTTCTTTTCCATATTGGCAATTGTCTATTTTTTAGGATATATGTTTGGATGCCATTGATCTCGTGACTCTGATCTGCAGCACGTGCACTATCAGGAATGAATGAACATTTGAAAGCGCTGATTGAATTTTATTATGTTTAATATATTTGGGATGAATAAATTGCATGAGCATGTTGAATGAAAATTTTTGAGAATTACACTTGAATTAATTAACTGATCTTGAATGTAAGGTGCTTATGTCACACACTTTTAAAGTTGCTTGTACTAATGACCAATTAGGGACAGTCCCTGTCACACATTACATGTGACAAATAGAGATGCCAAATACCCATCTGAAATTATGGAAACTTACGCAGTCAGCTCTTCACACTCTGACAGATTACGCTACCAACATATTTAGTTTGAAAGGTTGTGTTACATGTGGGATTTCCAATGTGGCAAGCTCAGTCTGCCTAATATGTGAGTCATGACAGATTGGGCTTCCTTTGTGGGATTCCCAGTTGGGGAATCTCATCGTGTTAGCTCTTCACGCATGACCAAAAATATTTCCAGTGAAGGAGGACCTTCTTACCTCTTTTAGAGACCTGGAATTTATCTGATGCCAACATTGGATTTCCAGTGATGGAAGTACTTCCTGATGGTTCAAGGAGTTGTGAGAAAGTGTGGTATTATTTGGGGTAAATGGTAGCCCACCACAAGTAATAATGACACTATTCATGGTAGGTCTAGTAAAGGTTTTAGTAATTTAAACCTGAGCTCAACCCCAGGTGGCTACGGCACCAAGTGGACAGGCTTAACTTAAAAAAGATGTGTTAAGCATTTAGAAGTATCAAAACAGTTAAAAAGTCAAAAACCACAGCACAATAAAAATATCACTACAATTTATAAAAATATAGAATATTTTAATGGACAAAATGACAGCAAAAGGATAAAAATCTGTTAAAGGGAACTTGAGATATAAATTTGTAAACGTTTAAATAAAAAGAGCGCCAAAAAGCTCAAAGTGCAAGCTCCGGGCAATTGATCCTTGTAGCCTGGGACCAAGGTAAGTTTTAAGGCTGACCGCAATGCAGTGTTGGTTGGATGCAAGGACCAGGTCAGTCCCTGTCAAATAGTTACATTTCTGAGAAGGTAGAAGCCTCAGCGGGCCAGGTAGCACCTGGATCTGAAGATGAGTTGTTGACAATGGGGTGCTGAAGGATGAGGTTTCAGTGAAGCCATCAACAAAGGTGGAAAAGCTCGGAGTGAGAAAAGTCCAGAAAGCTCCCAGGAAGCTGTCAACGATAATCGTATACTGCCTAACGTTGAGTCTTGTGAAGATGTCTACATCCAGATTTAAGCGTCGATTTCTTTCTTGGAGGTACGGATAATCTGCTGCAGCAGCGACAGAGCACCCTTACCTCCAAGAATGCATCTGTCCACTGAATTTAAATACGGGCGGACAGTAGGGTCAATCATGGCAGAGACTACTCTGTCTCTGCTGTGACTAATCCCCTACGATGGCCCTCCCTCCCTCCTTTCAAAAAGAAAATCCTGGTTTGGGATTTTCGGTTTGAAAATAAAAAAAGGAACCTGTTTGGCACAGGCTCTTTCCCGCTGATGGATCCCTGCACCTAATATGTGCTACAGAACTGTCTTTACCAATAAATTTGATTTGGAATAAATTTAAGTACAAGAGGTATCTTTTTATCTGATTCTGAGATGAAGATAACATTATTTAATTTTAACATTAACTTCCAGGGATTTAATAGGGAACCGCAAACCTTGCAACAATGAAATTAGCTTTTTATGCCTTTTCAATGTAAGGACATGTTTTACTTTTAACTTTTACATGTCTTACTCTTAAATACAATGCACCCTGCCTTATGGCCATTTAAGGCTAACTAAGGAGGGTTTAGGCATGGCAAAAGGGGTTATTTTGACAGGTTGAATTTGTAGTTTAAACCTGCACAGCCAAGTTAATGGTGGCAGGCCAGCAGTCATGTTTTGCATTGTAAATTTATTTTAATTTTTAATCAATTTTTATTGGATTTTAACACGAATAACAAAAAGGTACAGGAAGTTGTGACAGCGAGTCCAATTGCACCCCAATACATAGATTCTTGGTTCCCCTCACCGCATTACATGGTATATGACAAGAAGCAGAGAATAGGATGAAGTGGCAGCAGGGGTGAACTTATGTGGGTGATGATGGGTGTTGACTAATAATACAGAAGGACCAGTGTTGGGGTAAGGGTGTCATGGGATTTGACTCAGAGAGGGTCTAGCAGAACTGGAAGAAGTAGACGAACAGGGGTGGGAGTTTGCATCAAGAATTTAGTGGTGGTACACTAAATGCTGCAGTCCACTAGTGACATTCAACTTACAGGCCCTGGGTACACTTGGTACTATGTACTAGGGACTTATAGATAAGTTAACTATGCCAATTAGGAGCATAGCCAAATTCAACATGTATAGGGGTCAGAGCACATTCAGCGAGGCCTGATTAGGAGGGTCCCAGTGCATTGAGTCAAAAAACAGCCAGCATCAGTCCAAATTATTCTGTTAAAAATTAAGCATTTTTCTACAACAGTAATGAGAGATAGTGTAATCTATCTGTAATTTACCCTGGGAGAAGTGCCTCTTGTCTATTGTTTAAGCCTTGACAGATTGCACTGTCCAACAGGGCATTTCAGTGATGGAAGGTTAGTCCATCTGTGGTTGTTGATCACTTACAGTCTGTGGTGCATTTCTGGGAACCACAGCAGGAGATATGCATCCTGTCGTCTGAGCTCTAAAATATTGAGCTCATTCATTCAACTCTTCATGCTCTTTCAGATTGTGCTGCCTGAATGATACTTATAATGTGGGAAGCACATCCTGTTAGATGTTTGAGCCCTAACAAATTGAGCTTCCTACACAGAATTTCCATCAGGGGAAGTACATCCTATCAACTGGTCAAGCCTTGACAGATTGTGCTACCTGTTGGCAGCACTTCATTGGTAAAAAAATAAGTGCCAGGGCCCTAGTCAAGAGGGCAATTCCGCTTGCACTGCCCATTACCACTGTCAGCGCTGCCAGTTACAGTAACAACTAATAACTCCCACTCCTAGGGTGACCAACCTTCCGTAAATTTCATGGACCGTCCGTTAATTGGAAGTCATGTCTGTTGTCCATGATGATCCCTCTTACGGGTGCCTTTTGTCCGTAATTTGGGAGGGGGGGTTACACAACCTGCACTGCTCACCTTTGAGGAGCCTCAGTCTTCTGAGAACTCCCTGCTGGGGCCCGCCTCGCACTCCTCTGTGGTCATGAGCAGCCCCTCCCCAGCCTCTCACAGACTGTGATGGACTCATTGTCCTTCTGTATGCTGGCTGATTGTCGCATACAGAATGACAATGGGCCAGTCTGGGCAGTTAAGGCATGTGGTGGGCCTGAAGGCAAGAAAGAAAAAATGTAACACAGTAGATGGAAGTAACATTGTCCAGTTACTTTTAAAAAACAAGCATATGCAATCGGTCCACCATTTGTACAAGATAGAGCTTTTGGCATTGAAAATAATGTTTTTTTACTTTTTTTTAATTTGAAGTGGAGTGATTAGATTGTCATTTGTATGACATCGTAAGCTGGAGAACCAGAAAATGGGAAATAGGTTATGAGGGAAGGGATACAAGAGTAATATGCTGTCTGGAAAAAAAAGTAACAACATCCTGGAAAAAGCAAACCCTTAAAGGGAATGCAAGATCAAGTAAAGCATGTGAAATGTAAGCAGAGTAATATAGTTACCTGAACACGTGGTTTTGCCTGAAAAGTTAAGGACATGACTACAGGGCTGGGGAAGAGACTACAAGGACCAGCATGCACCGCTAAAAGCCAACAAAAGCTAATCATGCCAATTACGAGAAGTGAGTGTGAGAAGAGCAACAAGTGTGATGAAACGTGCGCAATGCATTTTACAAGGTTAAGACTTTTGCAGCAGACCAAGTGGTCTTGGGCCATATGAACAAATGTTCACATCAGGAGAAACCCTCTGGCTACACTACTTTACTTTGAAACTTTAAATGAAACAAACAGAGTACACAAGCGAGGCATCAATTCTTGCCATACCCGGAGTGTGCTTCCCGACCTTTCATCTCAATGTTGGCTCTGTACTCCATAAACAGGCTCACCTGATAAAAAAGGTGTGTTTCTCAAACTTAAATTAATGGCACTCAGTTTGCCGCCCTCAAAAGGATGAAAGCGCGAGTTGGCCTTACTCATGACCTGCAGATCACGGTAGTTGTGAGCACTGATTGTTTAACACCTGTAGACCTCTTGCATGTGATAGGGACTGGAGTTAAGATCTGTCCCCACCTCTCCTGTGGACAGTTTCACCGGCTGTTTACATGGCGGCTGGGACTGGGTGTAGGAGGTGGCAATGGTGGAGTTCCCATGTGTGATCTGTGTAAACTCATGTAAAGCAGGCAACTACATGTAGGATGTATGTGCAAGGGTGAGCATGGCACCCATGAGCAGTTTATGTAGGAAAGAATAAAACGGAACACCATGTGTGGTCTAATTTGGAAGGGAGTTTCCAGAGTACTTTCTGTTTTTATTCACCAGAAAATATAAAGTGATTTATTTTACCACCTTTAGGCAAAGTGTGGGCACGTTATTTCACACCGCTCATGGGTACTGTGCCAGATTTTAATATTTCCTACATGTATCATTAGGGTCCTTTATAAAATCCAACAATTTTTACCGAACATATTTAGAAAATTTTGCTGCAGAAATAAAAGTTGGCACCATTAAAAAAAATATCTTGGTGATGTGGGTTCCACCTTCTGTCCCAAGCCCATTCATGGAGGGCCAATCTTGCTCATAAACTCTGTGCAATATGGGGCTGGTTCCAGCTCTGCCTTTGGCTGCTTTTCACACTTTGATCAGGTGGCCTGAAGCACAAACCTTGTAGAAGGACTACACTATCTATTCCTCATCTGTTGCTGATTCGAGGCCAGAGTACGGAACAGTGCAAGGGTTTATAGAGTTCCTAGAAAAATAGGATTTTGTTTTGGCGTGCTCCCTCCGCCCAAAAAAATAAGGCTGTTTACAGACCTTTATTGTTTTCGGTGTAACGCAGTGGCAGTGCTTAAAGGGTCCTGTCTTACCTAGCTTTATGAAGTGCCGGCCCTGCCTCCTGGCTCCATGTTTCCATTTCTGGTCTTTTCATTTGCAAACCATTGCTATCTGTTGTGTTAGTCTAAATAGGCCAATGAAAACAACAGTTATTAGTAAAAGCAACCCCAACCAACATGTTATGTTTTAAATCCTGAGTTTCTATATTTCTCCAGGTCACGCACTCTTAAGATATAATACCTACCAATATAGATGACATCTGACTCTTACACCTTGTAGCCCTCATTGTCTTAAGTAACATTTTCTTTACATTGACTTCCACATTTATATGAGTCATTGTCTCTATATAATATGTGTGTGATTTAATGCACTCCGACACCCTGCCCTACATACTTGGCATGACTAGCACTATTAAAGAAGTTTAATACGCATGAGAGAGGGTCTAGGTGAGGGGCACCATTGGCGGATGGGCCGTACCAGGCATCAGGATTTTCCCTGGAAGGCTGGAAGGCTAGGGGGCTGGTTTTGTTACTGGGGGCCGGTTTTGTAGCAGTGCAGCAGTTTTAAAAGCACTGCAAAGGTCCTTATATAGCCAGCAGTTTTCGGGCAACAATAAAAGTGTCACAATAACTCTGGTGATTAATTTACCTACTAGAGAGAGATGGGAGTTTTGTCTACTGCCAGTTTTGATTCATCTAAGGTAGTGCAGAGGGTTAATATGCCTGCTGCAAAGAATGTGTACCATGCATATTAAAGAACAGTATTTTTTGTGCACAGCTCAGTGGATTACTGCTTTTGTCACAGAGATTCTTATGTTACTGTGCAGTTCATAAATTACATTCATAATCTAGCACAGTGAGCTAGGAACTACCATCAAAGAGCTGCGTGCAAGCTGCATGGTACAGGTTAGAAAGTTATGTCTTCTTCCTAGTGTTTCATTTGCCTGATGTTGCAAAAAAGGTATGTTTGGGTAGAAATAAATTTGCATGAATAAAGTCAACCCTAACCATGGTGTTATGTTTTGAATCCTGAGTTTGTGCTTCTTCAGAATAAACATGAGAAGGGCCATAAAGCAAATGAAATACATGTGAGAGAGGGACTACGAAGAGTTGAGAGGAACTGTTGGTGATAGTGAGGGAATCGTTGAAGAGCCCCAACAAAGATTGTCGTATAAGGCCATCATTTACCATGCTTTAGAAGATAATACAGTTGAATACCTAATGACAAATGTGTTGTAGAATGCACCATGTATTCACAAATTTTCTTGGTGGTGTGAAAACAAAGGCTGTAGGCAGTCATTATTTTTGTAACACACAACAACTTTTAAATACCTGTTAATCAAATCAAACAGCATTTGTAAAGTGCAACACTGTCACCCCTAGGGATATCTGAGCACTGTGTCTCAGTCGAAGAGCCATGTCTTCAGTCTCTTTCTGAAGTGATCCAGCGAAGGGACTGTAAGGAGATGAAGGGGAAGGTTGTTCCAGGTCTTGGCAGCGATGTAGGAGGAGGAGCAGCTACTGCTGTGGCTGCGATGGATGCGGGGGGGTGTGCGAGGGCGAGTGAAGAGGAGCGCAGGTGTCTAGCAGGTTGGTGGAAGTTCAGTCGATGGTTGAGGTAGGCAGGTCCTTGGTCATAAAGGGCTTTGTAGGTGTGTTTGAGGATCTTGAACAGGCATCTTTTCTGGATGTGGAGCCAGTGGAGGTCTTGCAGGTGGGAGGGCGATGTGAGTTTGCTTGGGGAGGTCCAGGATGAGTCTGGCTGCAGCATTCTGTATGGTCTGGAGTCTTGTGAAGAGCTGGGTGGAGATGTGGGCGTAGAGGGCGTTGCCATAGTGGAGGCGGCTGGTGATGAGGGCCTGAGTGAAAGTCACTCTGGTGTTGGTTGGGGTCCATCTAAAGATTCTGCAGAGCATATGAAGTGTGTGGAAGCAGGAGGAGGCAACTGCGTTGACTTGTCATTTCATGGTCAGTTGGCTGTCGAGGATGATGCAGAGGTTGTGTGCATGGTCAGTCATTCGGTGTGGGCATGGGTCCGAGTTCTGCAGGCCAACAGCTGTGTCATCTGTGTAGGAGATTATGTTGAGTCCGTGGGATCTGACGACGTCTGCAGGGGGGTTCATGTAGGTGTTGAACAGGGTGGGGCTGAGGGATGATCCTTGTGGCATCATGCCGTATATGCTGTCTTTGGGTGCGGAGTTGAAGGGAGGCAGTCGGATGCTCTGTAAGGAAGGAGGCAATCCACTTGAGGGTGTCTTGCTGTATGCCTATGTTGTAGAGTCTGTTGATGAGGGTGTTGTGGGATACTGTGTCGAACGCCGCATAGAGGTCAAGGAGGATCAGGGCCGCAGTTTCTCCATGGTCAAGGAGTGCTTTGATGTCATCTGTTTTGCATATGGCTATGTCTGAACTGGGGTGGCGTGGTGAAGCAAAATAACGATGGATTAAACCCAGATCTGTGACTAGGGGTGAATGTTTGCCAATGTGCAGCATTCCGTCCATCATCTTGTGTGTTTTGCATTTCGGCCTAAGTGGGAAGGGTATGCCCAGACGTGGGTCCCGTGCTCACTACGCCACTGGAGTCAAGCTATCCTGGCTGATGAAGGCTGATAGCCTGAAACCGGTCCTAGGATGCTTGATTCCGGTCCAGGGAAGACATGGCTTGGCAGTTCGGTCTGGACTGTTCCCATGAGGCACAGGGTCAAGACTGATTTGCATATGGCTATGTCTGAACTGGGGTGGCGTGGTGAAGCAAAATAACGATGGATTAAACCCAGATCTGTGACTGGGGGTGAATGTTTGCCAATGTGCAGCATTACGTCCATCATCTTGTGTGTTTTGCATTTCGCCCTAAGTGGGAAGGGTATGCCCAGACGTGGGTCCCGTGCTCACTACGCCACTGGAGTCAAGCTATCCTGGCTGATGAAGGCTGATAGCCTGAAACCGGTCCTAGGATGCTTTATTCCGGTCCAGGGAAGACATGGCTTGGCAGTTCGGTCTGGACTGTTCCCATGTAGCACAGGGTCAAGACTGATTTGCATATGGCTATGTCTGAACTGGGGTGGCGTGGTGAAGCAAAATAACGATGGATTAAACCCAGATCTATGACTGGGGGTGAATGTTTGCGAATGTGCAGCATTCCGTCCATCATCTTGTGTGTTTTGCATTTCGCCCTAAGTGGGAAGGGTATGCCCAGACGTGGGTCCCGTGCTCACTACGCCACTGGAGTCAAGCTATCCTGGCTGATGAAGGCTGATAGCCTGAAACCGGTCCTAGGATGCTTGATTCCGGTCCAGGGAAGACATGGCTTTGCAGTTCGGTCTGGACTGTTCCCATGAGGCACAGGGTCAAGACTGATTTGCATATGGCTATGTCTGAACTGGGGTGGCGTGGTGAAGCAAAATAACGATGGATTAAACCCAGATCTGTGACTGGGGGTGAATGTTTGCCAATGTGCAGCATTCCGTCCATCATCTTGTGTGTTTTGCATTTCGCCTAAGTGGGAAGGGTATGCCCAGACGTGGGTCCCGTGCTCACTACGCCACTGGAGTCAAGCTATCCTGGCTGATGAAGGCTGATAGCCTGAAACCGGTCCTAGGATGCTTGATTCCGGTCCAGGGAAGACATTGGCTTGGCAGTTCGGTCTGGACTGTTCCCATGAGGCACAGGGTCAAGACTGATTTGCATATGGCTATGTCTGAACTGGGGTGGCGTGGTGAAGCAAAATAACGATGGATTAAACCCAGATCTGTGACTGGGGGTGAATGTTTGCCAATGTGCAGCATTCCGTCCATCATCATGTGTGTTTTGCATTTCGCCCTAAGTGGGAAGGGTATGCCCAGACGTGGGTCCCGTGCTCACTACGCCACTGGAGTCAAGCTATCCTTGCTGATGAAGGCTGATAGCCTAAAACCGGTCCTAGGATGCTTGATTCCAGTCCAGGGAAGACATGGCTTGGCAGTTCGGTCTGGACTGTTCCCATGAGGCACAGGGTCAAGACTGATTTGCATATGGCTATGTCTGAACTGGGGTGGCGTGGTGAAGCAAAATAACGATGGATTAAACCCAGATCTGTGACTGGGGGTGAATGTTTGCCAATGTGCAGCATTCCGTCCATCATCTTGTGTGTTTTGCATTTCGCCCTAAGTGGGAAGGGTATGCCCAGACGTGGGTCCCGTGCTCACTATGCCACTGGAGTCAAGCTATCCTGGCTGATGAAGGCTGATAGCCTGAAACCGGTCCTAGGATGCTTGATTCCGGTCCAGGGAAGACATGGCTTGGCAGTTCGGTCTGGACTGTTCCCATGAGGCACAGGGTCAAGACTGATTTGCATATGGCTATGTCTGAACTGGGGTGGCGTGGTGAAGCAAAATAACGATGGATTAAACCCAGATCTGTGACTGGGGGTGAATGTTTGCCAATGTGCAGCATTCCGTCCATCATCTTGTGTGTTTTGCATTTCGCCCTAAGTGGGAAGGGTATGCCCAGACGTGGGTCCCGTGCTCACTACGCCACTGGAGTCAAGCTATCCTGGCTGATGAAGGCTGATAGCCTGAAACCGGTCCTAGGATGCTTGATTCCGGTCCAGGGAAGACATGGCTTGGCAGTTCGGTCTGGACTGTTCCCATGAGGCACAGGGTCAAGACTGATTTGCATATGGCTATGTCTGAACTGGGGTGGCGTGGTGAAGCAAAATACCGATGGATTAAACCCAGATCTGTGACTGGGGTTGAATGTTTGCCAATGTGCAGCATTCCGTCCATCATCTTGTGTGTTTTGCATTTCGCCCTAAGTGGGAAGGGTATGCCCAGACGTGGGTCCCGTGCTCACTACGCCACTGGAGTCAAGCTATCCTGGCTGATGAAGGCTGATAGCCTGAAACCAGTCCTAGGATGCTTGATTCCGGTCCAGGGAAGACATGGCTTGGCAGTTCGGTCTGGACTGTTCCCATGAGGCACAGGGTCAAGACTGATTTGCATATGGCTATGTCTGAACTGGGGTGGCGTGGTGAAGCAAAATAACGATGGATTAAACCCAGATCTGTGACTGGGGGTGAATGTTTGCCAATGTGCAGCATTCCGTCCATCATCTTGTGTGTTTTGCATTTCGCCCTAAGTGGGAAGGGTATGCCCAGACGTGGGTCCCGTGCTCACTACGCCACTGGAGTCAAGCTATCCTGGCTGATGAAGGCTGATAGCCTGAAACCGGTCCTAGGATGCTTGATTCCGGTCCAGGGAAGACATGGCTTGGCAGTTCGGTCTGGACTGTACCCATGAGGCACAGGGTCAAGACTGATTTGCATATGGCTATGTCTGAACTGGGGTGGCGTGGTGAAGCAAAATAACGATGGATTAAACCCAGATCTGTGACTGGGGGTGAATGTTTGCCAATGTGCAGCATTCCGTCCATCATCTTGTGTGTTTTGCATTTCGCCCTAAGTGGGAAGGGTATGCCCAGACGTGGGTCCCGTGCTCACTACGCCACTGGAGTCAAGCTATCCTGGCTGATGAAGGCTGATAGCCTGAAACCGGTCCTAGGATGCTTGATTCCGGTCCAGGGAAGACATGGCTTGGCAGTTCGGTCTGGACTGTTCCCATGAGGCACAGGGTCAAGACTGATTTGCATATGGCTATGTCTGAACTGGGGTGGCGTGGTGAAGCAAAATAACGATGGATTAAACCCAGATCTGTGACTGGGGGTGAATGTTTGCCAATGTGCAGCATTCTGTCCATCATCTTGTGTGTTTTGATGTCATCTGTGGCAGCAATCAGCACGGTTTCAGTGCTGTGGTTGGCACAGATTCTTGATTGAGAGGTGTCCAATAGGTGGTTTCATTCCAGGAATTTGGTGAGCTGTAGTCTGCGTGTTTCCATCTGTCCGGGAAGGTTGCTGTGGAGATGGAGGTGTTGAGGATGCTGGTGAGTTGCTTGCTGATTGGGTTCATTGCTAGGTTGTAGAGGTGGTGGGGGAAGTGGTCGGTGGTCGCCCCGGAGTAGATGGAAGACATGATGGCTGAGGTGGTCAGGGCGGTGAGCAGTGACCAGGTGGTGATGGTTTGGCTGCTTTTCACCGGTTGGTTGAGGTCGTCGGGGTTGAGGGTGGTGGGCTAGATGTTGAAATTGTTGTAGATGTTGGTGACCTTGCTGTGGAAGTAGATTGAGAGGGTGCCGCAGAGTTCTTGGGAGGAGTTCTCTATGACTGTCGGGTTGGAGAATTCTTTGACTATTTTGAAGAGTTCCTTTGTGTTGTTGGCTTCGGAGTCGATGAACTGTGCAAATGGCTCAAAACATATCAGCAGTTAGGAAACCACAAATGGACCACTTGTTTGTGATTCAGAAGTGTGCTGGAAACAAAGTTCTAATATGATGAAAAACAATCAAGGCACTTGGTGATGTTCAAATGATACACATTTTCTGAAACCACATTTTCACACATTATTATTTGTGCGCTCTATAGTTTTAGCAGTAAAACTGCATGTTGGCATTGTGTTTCCATTTCAAAAGAAAATGTTCTGTATGTAAAAGACAGTGCCTCCTTCTGACATACAATATTGCCTCAACAACGTATACAGTTTCTAGTCTCTAGCACACTTCTGTGCATCAGTGAGAATCTGCAGTTTACAGCTCACACAAATGAAACAGCCCAGTCAGTATTCTGATTGGGCTGATTTATCATATACAGGTAAAATGAGGAGGGTGTAAAAACGGGTCTTCCACGATGAAAGTAGATAAAGATGTTTATTTAAGATAAACATGTAAAACCCACCAGTGAGGAGAACAGAGCACCTCCAGCACCGGTCAGCTACCCAATATTCAAGTGAGCTCACATTCTAAATGCTCACCTGGCAACAACAAGATTCTACATTCCTACAATGACATATGAACGTAATGACACATATAACATTCCACTCAACATGTCTCTTTTTTTTAAATTTATATATATGACAAAGACAAAGATAAATTAGAAATAAAATGAGCAACAATAAATTACTTTCAAACAAAGTCTTCCAATTTCTTTGGTAATTTAACAACCCTTTTTGATTGAACAGAAGTGTCAACTTCACCTTGCACAGATTCCTTTGAGCAAGGACAATCGGAAACAGGAGAGACAGCAGTCTCATGGATATCAACACTAGATTCAGATGACTCTGGAGTCAAATTTGCATTAGAGTCAGAAGCCACATTGATCTGTTGGTTTGTCATACAAGGAACAAGAAGTTAACATTTCTCATTTGGAGTATTTAGATCCAACAATGAATCATCAGAATTAAATTCATTAAACATTCTTTCTTGACCAGGCTTCAACACAGCAATGGAACTTTTGTTCCACCAACCTCTTTTGTGTAAAAGAACAGCACTGCCTGATACTTTAATAACCTGTACAGGTACGGAAAACTTAGAGGTACCTTTACATTGTAAACCAGGTTTAATGATACAAACCCAGTCACCAGCACAAATCATCTTGGATTTAGACCTGTGCAACACATCATGATATTCTTTGTTTTTCAACATGGCTTCATCCAAATTCTTCTTGACTTTGCCTACAACATTCTCAAAATCTTTGTGAACACTGGTATCAAAACCAGGAGACAAAAAAGTGCAACTCTTTCCCCCTCTCATCAAGTAATAGGGAGATTCTCCAGTGATTGAATGAGGTGTGGTATGATAAGACCACAGCTTCTCTTTAAGAAAATTAAAAACATTCATATTACTTTCAAGAGCAGCTTGTATGCCATCTTTAATGAATCTGTTAGCCCTTTCCACTTGACCATTTGCCTTGGGACAACATAAAGGAGCTCTTTCAGCCTGAATACCGCATTTTTAAAGAAAATGTACCATTTTAGAAGAAATAAACTGAACTCCATTGTCAGACATAAGTAATTTGGGAAAACCTTCAATTTGAAAAACACTTTCCAAAAATTTAATGACTTCTTCAGTGTTAGGATTCTCTACAAAAGTATGATAGATCCACTTGGAAAAATTATCCACAAGTACTATCAAAAATCTGTGCTGTCTGCCAAAAATTTCGTAAGGTCCTGAAAAATCAATAGATACTTTCTCCCAAGGCCTTTGGGGACCCTCCTGAAGACCGACAGGTTCACTCGAAACTTTCCAATGTTTGTCCGACTGCACACACACTGAACAAGCATCTACAAATCTTTCTACACTGGCATCCAATCCAGGCCACCAATAATGCTGCTTGAGAGATCTTTTTGTGCTAGATACACCAGGATGGCCATAATGAGCTAACTCAATGACTTTAGACCTAAGACCCACCGGAGGAACAAATAAATTGTGCCTAACTAGAATGCCATTCTCAATACTCAGTTCACTAGACACCTGAGCATAACTTTGTAATCCTGTATCCAGATTTCTAGTAGGTGGCCATCCTTGAACCAGATACTGCTTGACTTTATTCAATAATACATCCTCTTCAGAAAACTTGACCCACTCCATTTCCGAAATCTTGCCGTTACCATTGTGCAAGATATCCAACATAGCGACTACACACTCATGCTGATCAACAATACTTTCCTCACTCACACTTTTGGATGGTAGCCTAGATAAGCAATCAGCTGTAACATTTCTCCCTCCCGAGATATGTTGTATTTCAAAGTTGAACTCTTGTAGTCTGGCAATGAGCGGTATAAGTCTTGAAGAAGCCTTGCCAGACCGCACACTATCCATCATGTATACTAATGGCTTGTGATCAGTGACTAACACAAAAGGCTTCCCCCACAAAAAGTTCTTAAATTTCTCCACAGCCCAGACACATGACAGCGCTTCCTTTTCGATGGTGCTGTAGTGTAACTCAGCACCCCCCAATGCTCTAGATTTAAAGTAAACAGTTCTTTCTTTGCCAACCACAAACTGACAGAAAACGGCTCCCAACCCAATCAAGCTGGCATCAACAGTCACAAAAGACTTCCCATTGGGATTGAAAGTTTTTAGGGTAGGTGCTTGAGAAATAAGAGCTTTTACTTTCTCAAAGGCTACATCGTGTTCCTCACAAAAGACACACCCTCCCTAAGAAGTTGTCTTAAGTGCTCCACAACTATAGCATACCCTTGAACAAATCTAGCATAGTACTCTCCAAGTCCCAAAAGGATCTTAGAGAGTCCTTGTCATAAGGTTTGATAGCGTTGTTCAAGGCACTGACTAAATCAGCTTTAGGAGAAATGCCCTCACTAGTGATTTTGTGCCCCAAATAATCAATATCCTTCACAAAAAATGTACATTTCTCTCTACTAACTGCCATACCTCTGGCTTCCAACTTGGAAAGTAGAGTATCTAATAATTTGTCATGTTCCTCATGGGACTTTGCAAAAATGAGGATATCATCCTGGAAAGCCTGTACTCTCCCCAGGTTCTGAAACAAAATATCTACCAGCTTTTGAAAAATGCTAGCCGCGGAGGCTAGCCCGAATGGCATCCTCAAGAATCTATACACTCCAAAAGGAGTGACAAAAGCTGTCAAATCTCTAGAATCTTTATCCAGCATTTCCTGATGATACGCCGATTTGAGATCGATTATAGAAAAATACTTAGCATCATTGACAGCCACTAGTAATTCCTGTATCCTGGGTAGGGGGTGACTGTCAATAACAATATTTTTGTTCAGTGACCTCAAGTCCAC
Organism: Calotriton arnoldi; assembly: GCA_963921515.1. NCBI lineage: Eukaryota > Metazoa > Chordata > Amphibia > Caudata > Salamandridae > Calotriton > Calotriton arnoldi. Next base: position 616,581 of record CAWUFW010004150.1, read on the forward strand.
ACACAGCCTTAAATTCCCATTCTTTTTTGTGCAATTACGATAGCCGAAACCCATTCAGAGCTGTTAGTGGTTTCAATTATTCCTTCAGCACACAAAGTGTCAAGGTGTTCTTTGAGCTTTTGACGAACCCCTAACGGTACCATACGTACTTTATGTCGAACAGGTGTAGCATCTTTTTTTAACTTAATGTGGTGAGAAAAACACTTCACTTGTCCAACCTTGTCTGTAAATACAGCATTGTGCTTGGCTATGATATCATCAATACTAGAATTTTGGATACCAATTTTATTCACAGAAATATCCCGTAAGACAATAGGACAATCAGTACCAGGACACAACATTATGTCCAACTTGCCTAGGTCATACTATCCAACAATGTTTTTACCATTGACTGCAACATAAATGTTCCTAAAAATGTTGCACCCTTGAAAATCCAAATTGTCTTCAAAATAGTCTAACATTTTGATGTCGAAATTGCCAAAAGATTTCGGATTAACATCCGTGATTTTTAATTGCGTACCTTTCCATTCTTTTTCAAAAGTGACGTCAGATATGACGGTAATAAGGGAACCAGAGTCTGCCATCACCTCCAACATGGCATCCCCAATGTGTACTTCTCCTGACGGTTCTTTAAATCCTATGCCCACAACATTCACTTCAACAAGGGAATCATACAATGTAATAATCATATTCTCTAAATTGTCATTCACTTCACTGAGAGTATTCACACTTACACTTGCTCCACTCTTCACATTTCTGCATACACTTTGGAAATTACCAACTTTATTGCATTTGTTGCATCTTCTTTTGGCAGCTGGGCATTCTGCGTTATTAGCAAGATGCGACTTGGACCCACATCTATAGCAAGAAGATTTGTTAGGCTTAACAACACTACTAGATTTAACAATTTTCTTCCCTACTTGAATGGCGCACACTGGACCGTTGACATTGCCTTCTTCAGAAGACAAATACTTTAGAGGATTGAATAGATCTTTCTATGCCCTTGGCTATATCTAAAACTTCATTTAGTGTGGGATTTATACAGGCCAATAGCCTTTCTTGTATTTTTTAGATTCACAGTTAAACACAAATTGATATCTTATGCAGATGTCTACATTAGATCCAAACTCGCAATTAGCAGCAAGTACTCTTAATGCTGCAACATACTCTTCAACAGTCTCTTCCCCAAACTGCTTCCTCTTGTGAAAAGCATGACGTTCTATCAATACATTAGGTTAATCGGTGAACTGTTTTTCTAATCTAGCAACAGCTTCTTTAAATATGTCCCAAGTGTCACCTGTACCCGGCGGTGCTGCTATAGCAGGTACATTTTCAAATATTTCAATTGCTGCTGAACCTAAGTAAATGAACAAAAGTGCATGTTTCCTCTCAGCAGAAAACTTTTTTCCATCAATAGCAACAAAGGTTTTATACCATTTTTCCAAATTAATGCTGGTTTCCCAGGTACAGCCAAAAATATTGATGGTTGGTTACACACCTGCGATGTAGCCATGACAAATCAACAGCAATGGAACACAATTAGTAAATAACACCTGAGAAAATTGAATAATAGAAAGAGAAAATAAAAGGAAAAAGAAAAAAGTCAGATCGAGGAGTATATAACATCAACATGTGTAACACTGCAAGGTTGAAGTAAAATGAAGAAAATTCCTTTAGTGTGTGCGCATCACTGATACAACATGCACTTATGATAAAGTGTGCGCATCACTGTGCTTAGTAATTTTCAGAGTGTGCGCATCACTGATATAAACACACACTTAAAATAAAGTGTGTGCATCACTGTGCTTAATAATGCACACACGATCCAAAAGTGTGCATGAAAGATAGCGGTATGGTTAAAAATACCTTAGAATAGCTAAATGCCGTGTGGAGAATAGAAGAGTAAATCAGTTGCTCCGCATCAAATTTCAAGTGTGTGTATCACTGATACACTGCGCGCTATGCTGTGTGAAAAACAGCTGCCCGGCAAGCTGATTATAAAGTAGAGTTTGTGCCGATTCAAAATGGCCGCCACGTACAGCGTCGCTGACGTGATGTTTCTACATGAATCAGGCCTTGTTGAGGTGACGCGTGATGCTTAACTTGTAGAACAGCAACCACGAGCAGGAGCAGCGTGAGTCGTACAACCAGTAGTGCGAGTCACAGGGAATGGTCGCGCGTCAGGAGAAACTCCAACTGCCAACTGTCACTGCCACACGATAAAGTAAGGAACAGTACCTTGAACGCCGACACAACCTCAACATCATCTCCTACGCCGACGACACCCAGCTGATCCTCTCCCTCACCAACGACCCCACCACCGCCAGAGCCAACCTACACGACGGGATGAGAGACGTCGCCGACTGGATGAGGAACAGCCGCCTTAAACTGAACTCAGACAAGACGGAAGTCCTCATCCTGGGCTCATCACCCTCCGCCTGGGACGACTCCTGGTGGCCCCCGGCCCTGGGCACCGCGCCCAAGCCAACGGACCACGCACGCAACCTGGGCTTCATCCTGGACTCCTCCCTGTCGATGACCAGACAAGTCAACGCCGTCTCATCTTCATGCTTCAACACCCTGCGCATGCTCCGCAAGATCTTCAGATGGATCCCCACTGAAACCAGGAAGACCGTCACCCAGGCACTCGTCACCAGCCGACTGGACTATGGGAACACCCTCTACGCCGGAACCACAGCCAAACTTCAAAAGAGACTCCAGCGCATCCAGAACGCCTCCGCACGACTCATCCTGGACATCCCCCGACACAGCCACATCACCGTGCACCTGAAAGACCTGCACTGGCTCCCCGTCAGCAAGAGAATCACGTTCAGACTCCTCACCCACGCACACAAGGCCCTCCACGACCTGGGCCCAAAGTACCTCAACGACCGCATGACCTTCTACACGCCCACACGCCAGCTACGATCAACCAGCCACGCCCTCGCCACCGTACCACGCATCCGCAGAACCACCGCCGGAGGAAGATCCTTCTCCTACCTGGCAGCCAAGACCTGGAACTCCCTCCCCACTCACCTTCGGCGAACCCAGGACCATCTCTCCTTCAGGAAGCAGCTCAAGACCTGGCTGTTCGAGCAGTAACTTACCCCCTCCCCCAGCGCCTTGAGACCCTCCCGGGTGAGTAGCGCGCTCTATAAATGCCGTGATTGATTGAATAAAGTAATGTTTGAAGCAACTGCAGCGGTGCTCTAGTGGTATAGCTGGAAAGACATCGATCCTGTAGATTTGTTGAAGAAGAAAAATGACAGAAATTGTTTTTTCCACTCTAATTCACGATGTGCATGGCAGTCTCCGATTCTTCCTTCACAGTGGGTGGTAGAGATCCCTGTCGTCGCCAATTTAAAAACGGGTCTTCCACGATGAAAGTAGATAAAGATGTTTATTTAAGATAAACATGTAAAACCCACCAGTGAGGAGAACAGAGCACCTCCAGCACCGGTCAGCTACACAATATTCAAGTGAGCTCACATTCTAAATGCTCACCTGGCAACAACAAGATTCTACATTCCTACACTGACATATGAACGCAAAGACACATATAACATTCCACTCAACAGAGGGCTGATATATGGCTAGCCAGGGCATTATATAGTAATGTCAACTCCTATCTATCCATTCTGGCCCACAATAATACCATAACACTCAGCAGTCTGCAGCCATTTATAGCTCATGCAGGCTGGTTAATAACTCTACCTGCCTAATGCTCTTACCCTCACACAAGACCTGTCCTCTATGGCTCTTATCCATCACTCAGTACTGTACCAACCCCATAACCAGTCATCAGCAGCTGAACAGACATGGAGTACCTGAAGCGATCTGACACATAAAGCTGGCCACTCAGAGGACTGCACTCTAGTCCAGCACTGCAAGTCCCAATTAGCTACATTCTATGCACGCTGCTTTACATCTCACAGTAGCACTCAGATATGAGATGCTAGTAACAAAGTCCATCCGAGCAGATATTCCCGACCACTTCTCTCGCCAAACATGCCTGCTCAGGACCATGAACTGTAAACGAAATATCAGACTGGACAACCATATAAATCGATCATGATCATATGAAATACCACAAAAAGACCTGCACAGTTGCTCAAAGCTGAGTGAAAAACTGTGAAGTGCACAATTGTCTCAACCTAATATAAACTTATTTTGACTTGTACTTATGTTGGTTGTCTATTTGCTTATATATCATTGAACAACTTCCTCTGATGTCTCTGTAAAACTTACCTTTTGTCCCAAAGTATGGTCCTGAATTTTGACCTTCTGTCCTGAAGTTTTGTCCTGAATTTTGACCCTTTTGTCCTGAATTTTTACACTTACCATCCTGAATGTGCACCCATGCCAGTTGGTCACCCTACCCACTCTTATAAGTGTAAGTGTGACAATTCTGACAATTTCAGGCCCCAAAGAAAATAGAATGGCTTTGGCAAGAGGTATTAGTCATTATTAATTTTTTTATTTTTTTATTAAACAATCTTTATTCAATTTTTACAAAAAGGAACCCTCCCATCACCCTCCCCCTTGTCAGACAGGAAAATAGATCCAAATTCATTATATAATATTGAACATCCTTATAACACCATCCAACGGCTTATTGCAGCAAATCATCAAATAAACAATCCAAAAATAAATAAATAAATAAATCCTGCTAAAAAAAAACAAACATAAGTAACTAAATAAATACATAATCCAGGCCACTTTATTTAATCTTTTTATCTGATATGCCTGGGATACGGATATTTATGCACTATTTAGACTCCATTCCAGCATGGGGGTCCAAATCTTTAACCCTCTGCTACGCTTTTTCCTACCCTTACGCTTATATATAGCCATTTCTAGATTCGAGATTGCTAACAACCTAGCTAACCATTGCTGAAATGAGGGGGATTAGGGTCCAGCCAAGCGGTCGCTATACACATTCTTAAGACCGCCATGGCAATAAAAATGAATTCATGACCGGCTCTTATATTATTAGTGTTTGCCACCCCCAATAACATAACATCGCTGGTCAATACAATTTCCGTTTGTAATACTTCGGTTAAAAATTTCCCCACATCTTTTTTGAGTGTTTCCAACTCTTTACAAGCAGAAAAAATATGTATGCTATCAGCTTTGTATAGCATACATCTTGGACAATATGTTCCCTTACCACTCCCCCATTTAGCAATTTTATCAGGCGTATAATATAAAGAAAAACAAGTTTTAAAAAACTGCGCTTGTAGTTTCGTAGACATGAGAATAGTTTGTGACATGGAATAAGCATAATTAAATTCATCGCCAGAAATGCCTATTTTCTCCTGCCACCGTAGTGATACTTTATCCAAATCATCAGGGATAGCCGAATTAATAAGAGAGTAGATCTCCCCGATAGTACTTGATTTAGCGCGGAGTAATTTCTCCACGATATCAATTTTTTTGAATTGTACCCATCCCCCAGTCTTCCGTGACAAAAAATCTCTGATTTGGAGATACTTGAAGAAATCTCGCCAATCTAAATTAAAATCTTTCTTTAATTCTTCAAAAGATTGTATCCCTGCAGGGGAAAATAAATTGCCTAACTGCAAAATTCCCGCTTCTCTCCATTTCTGTATATAAAACCCTCTAAAGATCTCCGGGAGGATTGGGTTATCAATTAAGGGGGTATAGAATGATATTCTCCCTATACCAAGTATTTTCCTAAGCGAACTCCATACTTTAAATCCACTGTGTAGGGTTTTATACCGGACTTTTTTATAATAGCTATCATGCAGATGACGCCACAAACATCCATTACTTTTACTACCTAACATAAGTTGAAAATTAGAGGGTATATTATCCGAAAGAGCCTCTTCACTATCATTCTGTAATAACTCTCTAGAATATAATAAAACAGAGGCCCAATAATATGCTTTCAAATTTGGTAGAGCAAGCCCTCCCCTATCCCTGGAGAGGGTGAGGAATTTATAAGCTCGCCGAGGTTGTGAATAAGCCCAAATAAAACTGCAGAACATACGCTCTAGTGATTTAAACCATTGTACTGAGAATTCTAAGCAAATAGCTCTAAATAAATATAAAATCTTAGGAAAACACAACATCTTTACAACATTAACTCTACCTATAATGGAGAGATGCAAATTATCAAGACGTTGGAGATCTTTCTGCATAGCTTCCATAATTGGTTTTAGATTTAGATCAACAACATTATCAAGTTTAGATGAGATACAAACCCCTAAATATGTGGCCTTATCTACTACCCGTGCGTCAGTCATATTAGTATTATTATTCACAACAATCTGAATTTTCCCTTGATTCAAAGCATACCCAGAGACTGATCCAAAACTTTTGGCCTCCTGTTCAATTGCTGTCATAGCCGTATTAGGATCAGCCGTTACCACGGCAATATCATCCGCGTAAGCCAGAGATTTAGTGGGGAAATCTAGCGACCATATGGGTAATATTATGTTATTTGCTTCTAATCTACGGATGAAGGGGTCGATGTAAATCGCAAATAACAATGGTGAACATGGGCACCCTTGCCGTGTTCCACGGGAGATAATAAATTCTTTAGATAAGGTACCGTTCACCATCACGGCTGCTGTAGGTTTAATATACAGTTTTTGCACAGCATGGATATACCCCTCCTTAATACCGACACTAGACATAGAAGCCCACAGATATTGCCAGGAGACCCTATCAAAGGCCTTCTCGGCATCTAATAACACCAATGCCATAGGGTCCCCTGCAACCTCCATAATGTCGAATAAAGTAATTACTCTTTGTATGTGATTTATGGTAGATCTCCCTGGCACGAACCCGTGTTGACATTTAGAAATCACTTTATGGATGATAGGTGCGATCCTATTAGCCAAAATTTTTGAATATATTTTTGAGTCGGTATTAATTAAAGTAATAGGACGATAAGACCCTAATTGCTCTAGTGGTTTGTTCTTCTTTGGAAAAATAACTATTTTTGCCCTAGACCAAGAATTTGGGGGTTGACCACCCTTAAAGATATGAATCAAAAGATCAAGTAAAACCATTTTAATCTGATCTATAAAGATAACATAAAATTCTGAGGGTATACAGTCCAATCCGGTCGCTTTCCCTTTTGCCAGGCCTTTAATTGTTTTAACCAATTCCTCCTCATTAGGGAAATCCTCTAAGATAGCCTGATCTTCCATACCAAACTTTATACCTACAGTACTATCTAAATACTTTTGGACGTCTAATTGGTCCCCCCAGCTCTTCGGTATATAAATCCCGGTAAAATCTCAAAAAGGCATCTCTTATAAGTTCGGGGTCGGTTATCTGACCTAACAGTGGATCATTAATCTCACGTATCAAATTTAAAGAGATCTGTTGTCTTGTCCGGACGGCAAGTTGATGACCGATTTGCTCGTTTACCTCATAGACCGTTTCCCTTTGAGTTAATGCTTTTTTGACAGCCTTATCAGTAAATGTATTGGTTATTGCGGCCTTAGCGATCGCAATCTTGCTTTGTATCTTTTGTATTTCCTCTATCTCTTTATTTATTGAGGCCGCTCTCACCAAACCTTCCTCCACCACCCTTAAATTCTCATATAATAGGTTCAGAGATTCCCTAGCTTGTTTATTTTTTTTAGTGAGTACTTTACTGTTTCCCCTCGAACACCTGCCTTTAAAGTATCCCAAACAATTTCAATTGATGTACTCCCTAGATTGTCTTCCAAAAAGTTCGGGATCCATTCTCTCATGTGTACACAGTATTCTTGATCTAAAAGTAGGGATTTTTCGAAGGTCCAGGATTTTATAGAAGGATTACCCATTCCTATCTCTAAACTACAGATTAGTGGATTATGATCTGATAGGATGCGTGGCAACTTCTCAATTCGGGATTTTGTTTTTATTGAATTAGAGATGAAAACATAATCTAGTCTAGCATGGGTACGATGAGGGTTAGAAAAAAACGTGTACCCTGGGTCATTAGTGTTTAGGGTCTGCCAGACATCAACTAGGCCATGTGTTTGACACATATTCTTTAATGCCCTGAACACTCTAGGTTTGCGGCCTGTGTACTGCCAGCCCTCTGTCATAGACCAGTCATTAGGTAGATTAATATTAAAATCCCCGCAGACCATGATCGGTAACGGCCAATGTGTTAATTCATTTGAAATGTCATCAAATACTGCCGCATCATCATCATTACTTCCATAGATTGAGCAAAGTGTGAATTTCTGCCCACCCCCATACTGACATTCGGTAACTGCCCAGCGACCAAATTTATCTGTTTTCGATCGGCCAAAAACAGGCCCACTCCCCTTGGCTAAAATAGCTACCCCCGGACCCTAGCACCCTGTGACGTTGCACAAATCAACCTAAACCCTAGTGATTTTAAAACATATATTTGAGAACCTTCAATGTGCGTTTCTTGAAGACATATTACATTAACCCCCAGTGATTGCAAACCTACTGCCACTGTTTGTCTTTTTTTCATTATTTAAACCACAAATATTCATAGACAAAACTTTTAATATTCCCATTTAGTTAAAAACTTGCATCCTAAATAAAGCCCCATACTCTGTAATACTGCCAACATACCAATCAGGCCGGACTATTCTTCGTCCAAAGCCGTATATACTCCTGTTATGTATCTTTTTAGGTACCTGTCTGACCCCCGTCCCCCCTCTCCCTCCCCTCCACCCCCCACCAATCCTTGAGGTTTACCTGGCCTAGCCAAGGCCAGGAGGATGGCATGCGAGGGATCAAAACCCCGCTACCCTGCCAAATCTTCCCCCCTAATGTGGTCCCGTACATTGGGCCAACACCATATTTCGACATCCATAGCTATAACTGCAAAATTACATATTTCATTCGGTCCTCCCTGAGCGTATAACATTTCCTGTATAAGCTGTTACTTTTCCTCCGTGATTTCCTTCAAGTATGCTTGGGCCTGAATCTCTGAGGCAAAGCTGCGAGTTGACCCCTTATAAACAATCTTTAATCTAGCGGGGTTCTGAAGATAAACAGCGGCTCCAAGTTGTTGAAAGGGGACAAAGAGTTGTCTTAATCTCCATCGGCGTTCGACCGTAGCATGGGCAAAGTCTAGTCTTGTAAAAAAGGTAGTTCCTTCAAAAGTCTTTTTTGAAGTGGGTCTAGCCAGATCATAGAGAGTTTGCCGGAGGAGAAAATTCCCAAAAAACAGCAGCATAGCCCGGGGATGTTGCTGGTTTGCTGTAGCTCGTTTTGCAAGGGTTAGTGGGAATCTATGCGCCCGCTGAACTTCTTTCTCCCAGTCCCAAGAATGTAGTTCTGGGAAAGCCCCTTTAAGCAAAGTAATCATATAACCCCTGGGATCATCCTTTTCCACACCTTCTGGGATCCCAAGGAAGCGAAGGTTGTTATGGCGCTGCCTATTTTCCTGCACCTCCATCTTCCACATGAGGTCATTGACTATACTTTTATGTTCATCTCTTTGGCTTTTCAGAGTGGCTACATCCTTCTCTAAGTGTTCTGTCCGCACCTCGACAGAAGCCATCCGATCTGCTATTTCCGCGCAGGTTTTGCCAACTCTCCTGACGGACCCTTGTAGTCTTTTGGCAGCCAGCCGTGATCTACGGCTATCCGCTTTGGTTTCCTCCTGGAAGTTTTTGATAGAGTGTAACACAACTGCCAGATCTGGTTCGCGTTTCTCCCCTAGTTCCACTTCTTTTCTGCTACTGCCAGTGCCTGTGCCGACCATTGTAACTGAGTCTGGTGTGAGCTGTGTGTCAGTATAGTCCCATCTCAAGTCCGCGGCACTCGTTCTCTCAGAAGAATTATAACTTCTGTAGCGGCTCCCTTTTTCTTTTTTTGCAATTTCTTCTGGCTGTGATTATGTTTCTGAGGATCGGTATTAGAACTGCTATACCATTCTGGATTATCTTCCCCACTTGAAACGGAAATACTAATGTCTGAGATCTCAGATTCATCTGTTAGTGAAAAGAACTTTTCCTGCACGTCTGGTGTTCTAGGTGGTGGTGGTGGGTGTCCAAGAAGCACCTTGCCTGAAGTTGTTTCCCTAGATTCTGCCAGTCCTACGGGAACATTAACATCGTTCCCATCAGCGTGCAGTTTATTATTGGATTTCGCTGACTTGTCTCCTTCTTTGCATTGTTCTTGAGCTAGGGGGTCGAATGTATATCAGGATTTGTTTTAGTCACCGGCTCTATACAGAGAGGAATACCTGGTGATGCTATATCACAGGAAACGATTGGCAGCGTTTGATTAGACATTGCTCCCCCATCCTGCTGCACTAACTCCTTTGTACTGACCTCTCCTAGGGTGCCAAAGCCTTGCTCGGCTATTGCACCAAAACTACTAGTTATTAGAGGTTGGGAGTAGCCGGCTTCTTTATAAGATTTCCCTTGGTTTTTCTTTCCTTTCTCCATATTCTCTATTGACCCTTGAGCCGTTTTTTTATCCATAGATGGCTCCCTCTCCTCCTCGTTACCACATTTAGACTTAGTGCCCCTGGTGTCTGACCTCTTCTGACGGGCGCCTGCATTCAGTGGATTAGGCTGCACTGAAGTCTGCACGAGAGAAACGCTTTTACTTTAACAGTTTTGCTCCCCTTCCAGCCATCCTTACTTGCTTGAACAGCCTCCAGACGCTGCAACACTGTATCCTATATCCGTTTACCAGAAGCACGACATGCCGAAGCCGCAGAGAGGCTTTCCTCATGAGAAACAGCAATGCACGAAAAGACGTAACACTCTCAAAAACGAACACACGCAGGGCAGGAGTAATCCAGGATGGTCGAGTATCGGAGCCCTCGAGATTGGAGCCAAGTATGCTCATATCCTTTGTGTCAACAGAACAGAAGACAGAGATTTAAAGGAATTCAGGTAAGCCCCTCTGAATATTATTCTCCGCATTATGCTTTTGAGAAGCACATATCACTATATAAGGATGTCTAGGAGGGTCCGATCGGCGGAGCTCGGCAGCGGGAATGTCACTCGGACGCCATCTTGCCTCCTCTCCGGTCACATAAAACAATGTTTGATGGTGCCCCTGGCTTTTGCATTTCCCAGTAAGAAACAGTCATTATTAATTTATAGTTAATTACTAAACAACTGTTGCTGTGCTCTCTCTAAATTGAACAAACAGCGCCACCATGTGGCAGACTGTCATAAGTGCCAGTGCAGACAATAAAATGCCGGTGCACCGCAAACCACCGGCTCAAATCAAGCACTGTGGTCTCCAGAGACGGAAGAAAAGTCTATCAGCTATTCCTTCCCTTATGGATTGTGCTTTGTTAATGGAATTCCCAGAGGGGCACTCCATGTCGGTTTGTCCAGCATTATCAAGCGCTAGTTCCAATGAGTAAAGGACAGTCTATCGGCTGTCTGAGACAAGTGATTTGTACCCTATTGTAGAGAAATCCAGGGAGGGAAGCCCTCCATGATATCTATCTGTGTCCAGACTCATTATGCGGCCTAGATAGACTTTATATTCGAAAAATGCATCCTGTCACTTGTTTGAGCCCTGTCAGGCTGTGAAGCTCATACTGGAATAGCAAAGAGTAATGGGACTCCTGCCAGCTATTTGAAGCCTGAGAGATTGTACTGCCTGACTAGGATTTTCAGGCGGGAACTGAATCGTGTCAGCTCACAGACTGCACTATCGATAAGGAATTTTCAGTGATGCTTCCTCAGTCTTTCAACAGTTGGAACACAGACAGTTTCTGCTGCCGCTGTGGCATTCCCACGAGAAGTGCATCCTGAGTGAGCCAGAACAGATTGAGCTGCAGAATAAATAAAGAAATCTCAGGTTGTCAGCGCCTAGTGCTCTGACAGATCATGCTGAGTCTGTGGGCTTCCAAGCACTGGAAGCACACCCTGTCAGAGGTTCAAAACATGCAAGATTGTTCTACCTGTCTGCTATTTTCACAGGGTAAACCAAAACTGCCAACTGCTTGAATACGGATAGAGCTGCTGTTGTGTCTTTTGATACTTACATTGTTAATTATTTATTATTTATCTTATTCTATTTATTATGTAGTGTTATGTTTTACAATGTATGTAAATAGCCTATTTATATATTTATATGCAATGTTTACTTTTGCATGTACACCTTTATTCCATGCACGTTCCCAGAGTTCCAGATTCTGTTCTGTGGAGCTTGGAGAGAGCAGTTGCTGGAATGAGGAGACCTGGACAGGACGTTTCCTGCAAGCTGTGTAATGGTGTTTCAACTTTCGAATAAATTACTCTTAAAGCACTTGGTTCCCGATTTTACAGCTGCCTGCAAAGGATTTCCAATCCAGAAGTACACCCTGTCAGCTGCTCAAGCCCTGACAAACATAAGTGCAGGCATGTGATTTCCATTGTCAGAAACACATCGGGCATATTCACAAGCCCCTATCGCCACGGGAACGTCACTTTTATTGACGTTCCTGTGGCGATAGGGCCAGCGCCCTATTCTCAAGGCAGCGTTAACCCACTTAACGTGGCATAAAGCCATTTTAAGTGGCTTAACGCTGCCTTGAGAATAGGGCCCCTTTCACGCTAAACTTAGCGTGAAAGGGGGCGTGCAGTGGGTGTTGAGGTGGGCGTACCACCTCAACACCCATTGAGTTTGACGCTACCGCCTATTATCAAGGGCGGCGATAATAGACCTAAAAAAAACAGGTCTTAAGGGGGCTAAACGAGGAGAAAAGCTTTATTTCTCCTCGTTTTTGCTTTTTCTATGTGTGCTGCATGTAGCAGCACACATGGAAAAAGCAAACTGGCATTTTCGGTTTGTTAATGTACAGGAAGGGACACCTTCCTGTGCATTAACAAACCTCCCTGCTCGCAGACACCCTTGCGCTCTGGTGCAAGGGTGCCTGTTCGGCGTTAAGTCGTGAGACTTAGCACCGTCGCAGGGGGAAATGCCAGGCTGCACCACATTCTTGTGATTAGGGTGCAGCCTGGCGTTTCCGAAGTGGCGGTGAGAGGCGTTAAGCCAATGAGGCTAACGCCTCTCACCGCCACTTCTTTGTGAATATCCCCCATCCTGTTTAACTTTTTGAGCCCCTGACAGACAGAACTATCTACAATGGAATTCCAGTGAGTGAGTGCGTTGTTGTAGTGGAAAGCACTGGTCATTCCTTCGACTGGGTCGCTCTATGAATTAAAATTATTTAAAAAAAATACAATTCACATTTAAATTCTTAGTAAGTTGTCACTCTTACGCGTTTGAGGCTCAATATTGTGTCATGAATAGCACTTTTTTGCAGGTAGTGTACAAATAGACTTGCGTGAACATGCACCTATTCTGTAAACAACATTGTCTAAGCCAGTTCTGGGTTCTAGGACATACTGTGCTGAAAGAGTGCTTTCTTTACATTCAACTGGACAGTTAATACATCTCTTATTTTTGATAGTGGCTTGTCCAGGTGCAACTATTGCAAGACTTCTAACAGGAGTCAAAAGGGGTTTCTGAGGCATTAAAGCAGTAGCAAGGTTACTGAAGTTGATGTTGTTCCTGGTCCTACCAAAGCCCAATTATCAGTGATCGGAGAACACCTTCTAGATCAGTGACGTACAACGTAGATCCTGGAGACTTGGATTCATGCCAGGTTTTTAGGATAACTACTGATGATGTAAACAAGTTTCATTGACAGTTCTTGTGTGCGTCTTCATTATATGAGGGCATCCCGGGACCACAGCAGGGATCTGGCCCTCTAGGACTTTCATTAGAATCATTTGTTCAAGTTAGTGAAGGTCTAGTTCTAGATGTTGGCGAGGCTACTGATAGTGCAGAAAGAGTCCAAAACGATACTTTGCAGTATTTGTCCAACCTGTGACTTACAATAATTGTTCTCCAACTCCTAGCCAATATCTTCTTTTAAGCAATGGATCTTTGCCACCGTTTTTGAATTGGAAGCTAAATCAAATCAAGTCAATAATCATCTTAATTTACGGTTTAAGTTCAGTCAATGATGAGAGTTTTAAGTAGATTTTAAAAGCTTTATTCTCTTAAGAAATTAGTACATTATTTTTATTCAATTAGTAAGTCAAATAAATCAATTTACAGAAGTTATCAAGAAGAATATGGTTAGTCATCAATAATACAAATTAACAAGCGTGCTCCATAAAGAAATTAGTCTCAATTCTAACTTAATGAAATCAAAAGCTAATTGAATCCATAAAGAGTTCAAGAAAAGAGTGAGATCAAAGGAGCATTAAGTTTGAAATCTAATTAGGTAGTACAAGGGAAAGTGAGGGTCTCCACAAAAAGTGTGTGCAAAAGGGAATGAGTGAGTGCTCTCTTCTGCCCTTCCCTAACTAACTAAAAATGCACTAATATAAAAGACGAAAGAACATGCTAATAACTTTGTTGGAGATCTGGTCACTCCGGTACAATGAGAAGACATCTTCCGATGGTGATCAGCTTCATTCTTCCTTTACCATGGCACACACATAGAGTTCACAGTCCACTATCAAATAGGCAACAGTTGCTACTAAACATTTGCATAACTGGGAACGTCTAAACTTGGTTCCCAGGGAAGTCTATTGCAATGTATATTCTATTGTTTATTCAGTGTTTCACTCAGTAACAATGAACTACACTAGAGACAGAAACATTTATTTGCAGATTTCTATTTAAGTGGTGGCTTTCGTATTTCTTATAAGTAAGCATTGTTGTTAACATATGTAATTCTCTATTTAGTGTTATGTGAACCCAAGATAGATAGTTAGTTCAAGCTTAGTACATCTAGAATATGTAGCTTAAGAAATGAATACATTTTATAAACTCGGAAGACTCTACAACTATGACAAAATCTAAGCAAGTCACATTAAGGTCAAGCTATTAAATACATGTGTGCATGGTTGAGCAATTTCTAAAGGCTTCTGTTTATTAAAGAGAAGTCTAACTTAGGCCTACCAGGGACAATGAATGCATGGTGCATTTTGCACATTTTTACTACGTGCCAAATTTTCATGTTAACAACTAAGGCACATTATCTCTTTCAGTAATACATTTCTATATACATTTTCTAACTGTATCACCACCAATATCCTCAACCAGTTCTATTGTGACTCTTCTATTCCTTTTTTAGCCTGTGATATCTCTCAAAGAATGCCTATTGATTAAAAGTAAATGTTACACCATACACTGCGAGAGAGCAGTGAAAATATTTTGATTATATTATGCATTAAAAGCCAAGGACTGGATTTACTAAGATTTCCTGCAACGCAGAGCAGGAAGGGAAGTTGTTGTGCTTCGTTGAGTGAAAGGGAGAGAGACGAAATGCTCGCTATTTACAAAGATAGGGTGCAGTTCAGATCTCTCCTTGCGCTGGCACACTTTGGGGTGCCTAAGAACAAAGCAGGCACCTTTGTGCCATGGCACAAGGGTGCCTGCCTTAAGGTCAGGGTAGTTTTTGTGCAGGAAGGGAATCCTTCTTGAACAAAAACTATACTTTGAGGCTGTTCCCTCTTTGTATGTGTGCTGCAGAATGCAAGATGCATGCAAAGAGGAAGCAATGACGAGAAATATAGATTTTCCACCTCGTTATTCCAGCCTTGGTGGGCACACCATTTTGGCGCAAACCCATGTTTACAATTATTTGTAAATATGGGTTTATGTAAAAATACATGGGTTGATGCACAGGAATGCCCATGCTCCACCTATGTAATACCTACCTGATCCTGATGCAAGGTAAAACAAGGCAGCGCCATGGGCTGCCTTGTACTACTTTTATGTACAAAGCCACCCAAAGCCTCAGAAATCTGGATTTTGCAGAGCTTCGTAAATCCCCAAAAAGATTTTGTGTCAGGCTGTGCCAAAAAAGTGATGCAACCCCAATGGAAAAATATTGTAAATCCAAGCCCAAAAGGCTTGAACCATGTGCTCATAGCATGACCATGGCTAATTCATATTTTACAAGATAGAACAAAATGGTGCTTCTTGTTATTGTGTATCACCCTTGCGGGTGATAGTTCGCTTTACAAATTCACATAACATGTCTGCTAAAAGGGAGATGACAGAGTGATGGATTGCATCCCAATCCACCAAATCACCCAGTCCCAAGATCAAGGTTCCCTAGCCTGATCATGTTTTTTGTATTTGTCTCGCTCTTTCAGCCCATAGATTCCAAATCCTTGAAAATCCTGCTTGGCTGTGTTATTCAGCAATGGGTTATCAACAGGACAGAACAGGGTCACAAATGTTCTGTGTTCAGCATTCTCCTTCCAAAAAGCAATCAGAGAATGTGGTCCTCACTTTTGTAATACTGATATCCCTTTTAATTTAAATAAAATATGTATAATATACTTACATATAGGGGCATTCAGCCGCCTGCCTTCATCTATGGACCTGTTGTGGTGTCATTCACATTTTGCTTCCACCCACTACATTATACTGCGTGGTGAAATGGGTCAGCTTACTTAAGTCACTGGTTAACTTCACTTTAAGTGATTGCCTTTTGCTTTTTCACAATGAGCACATCCGTACACAAGTTAGTTTCCTTCAGCTGCAGTGTTTTTGTTTTTATTTTATAATTACTTTAGTGTTACCTTTGTGTTTAGAGTATGATGTGATAGAAGGACGCTTCTGATGTGACAACAGGGCATATTCCATCTTTACCAGATCCCATCTCCTAACAATACATGAAATTCCTTTTTGAGTTTTTTCTTGCTTTTCTGGCTGCTATTTCACAACATACCAGCCTGTGTCCATTTGAAATGGTTCTCTATGAAATATTCTATTTTTACTATATTTCTCTCCATTCTTCCTTTCCTTTTTTCTTTCCTGCTTTCTTTCTTTCTTTCTTTCTTTCTTTCTTTCCTTCATTCTTCCTTTCTTTCATTTTTGCCTTCTTTCATTCCTTCTTTCTTTTTTCTTGCCTTCTTTCATTCTTGCCTTCTTTCTTCACTTGTTTTCCTTCTTTCTTTCTTGCCTGCTTTCTTTCTTTCTTGTCTGCCTTCTTTCTTTCTTCCCTACCTTCTTTCCTCCTGTCTTGCATTCCTTCTTTCTTGCTTTTGCTTTCCTTCTTTCTTTGTTTCTTTGTTTCTTTTCCTTCTTTCATGGTTTCTTTTTTTCTTTCCTTTTTTCTCTTTCTTTCTTTCTTTCTTTCCTACCTTCTTTTCTTCCTTCTTTTTATCCTTCTTACTCAAAGGCATGAGGCTTGCATCCGATAAAACAAACTGAGTTTTTTAGGTCTCTGTTAGCCAAGAGCTTTTGATTTTACTAAAATTATGTATACAAAATAGTAACTGATAGGGGTTTTAGCTACACTTCATAAAATAGTCTGCGTTTGGTGTCATTCACATTTTCTTTCACCTACTCCAGCGTGCATTAAGGAGAAATGCATCAGTATCTTCAGCCGTTGGCTCACTTTGCTACATGTTACGGCATGCAGCCCTTTCACAAAGAACACATCCACACACAAAGTAGTTTCCTTCAGTGCCAGAGATTACTATGGCAATGTGTGGTGTTTTGAGACCCCAAAAACTTTTTTGTCTGTGGCAAAGTTTTATTTTAGACTGATGAGGGTTCCACATATCCCCAAAAATGAGGTTTTGCATAAACCATGGCAGAACAAAACAGTAAATGCCAGAAGGCTGGGGTCCAATGTCAGCCCTATTGGCTTGGCCAGTGCTTGTTTAATCACTGCATACTATAAAACTATTCCTCTAACAAGAAGTAGTATTTGTACATGGAAGTTAACATACATAAAAGTGTATTTCCTGCCTTACCTAAGACATCCACCAGATAGCAAATCACTGTACCCTCATATGTAGCCGGGGCACCTCAATAAGATCCTGCTTTAACCATGTTCCTCTAGTATTTGTAATACACTGCTCTACTTTAGGCTATTTAGAGTCTCTCCCTTTGCTGATGGAAGTCTGTGAACTCTCAGCCACCTGACCTTCTTCCCTTTGCTGTTGCCTATTCTTGGGTCCTGGGAACACACTTCACATGCACTGATATCAGAGGAAGAAAGAAAGTATGGAAGAGTGGCTGAGTGGAAGACGGATGAAATACAAGACTGATGGCTTGACAAGGGAATAAGTGAATGAATGTGGCAGTGAATAACTGGGAGAGTTGAAGGACATGCACAAGCAGGATGTAGTATCCACAATCATAGCAATTATTTATGAAGGGGGGGCTATCTGGCAGAACAATGTAACCCCTGCAAATTTCACATTTCAAATGATATCTCCCATATCTGAGTGGTATATCTGAGCGGTATCCTGCACATCACAGCAGTAGCAGTAGGATGTTATGCTTTTCTTTTTAGCATAGTACTATTTGTATGTTGAGACTAATACGTCATATCTATAATTTTACATTAAAAAGCTACAGACCTTGGCTTAAAGACTGGGCAGAGAAGTCACACTAGCAGTGCAGACTTAGAGATGGGCACATCAACTGGTTGATGGGGCCCATTTTCCGTGCCAGCGTTAGGTCCTATGGCAACCTTGCCATGACATTCACCATGACGGTTTCCACAGCTAATTACAGATTAACAGTTTTATTGGGCGTGTAGATCACCATTGCACTATTTTTTGTATTCTTATCATAAGTAATCGAGGGCAGAGCAGGTGAATTGACTACTTTTCAGAACCGTTTGAAGAGCACCAAGCATCCCTTGAAATAAGTCGCAAGCGTGCAAATCTAATTTCATTGGTTGGTAGTCTGCCATGTAGGCTATTGTTATGCATATTCTGTAGCTGGAACAGTGAAGGCATCTTGTAAAAAGTCTGTCTTGAACATAAAGAATTATAGATGAGTAACAGTGAATTGCCAGGATGTTTTTCACCAAAGGGTTCTGAGTGACATCAAAAGACAATAAGAGCAATGTTACTATAATGTTACTTAGAACCCCGAGGTGAAAAACAACCCGGTAACCCACTTTTTACCCATCTATAATTTTATATTATGTATGGCCCCCAAAATTATCTTCCCCTGCTTTTAACTGCTATGAAGAGGCGGAGGAGCAATGGGGAGCCAAGCATAACACAGCATAACACAGCCTCTCCTTCATGTCCCACATTTTAAAAAAAAACTTACCTGCTATTCTTAACCATCCCTGACCCTCTTCCCTGCCTTCCTTACCTCCTGCAGCCTTGCTTTCGGCTTTCAGTCAAAGCAGAGAAGCAGTGCTGCGCTGACAGGCTCTCAGACAGCACTGTCAGCCCTTCCTGGAGGGCCTTTATGACATCACAACAATGGGATACCAGTTTTGTTATCAACTGTTGCTATGTCATAGCAGTGAGTTATGGAATTCAGAAACCGGTATAAAGATAAAGGCTCTCTATGAGCGCCATACATAACATGCTTGAAAAATATGGGGGCCGATTCACAGAACTAATTTGAGACAAAATCCTAAACTTACTACTTTTGGTATTCACAGAAGGCACTTACCATTTTTGGTATTCACAGAAGGCACTTACGACTCCTAACTTTATGTCCGCACTCGGGCCTGAATTTCCGCACTCAGGCTGGAATTTCCGCACTCGGGCCGGAGTTTCCGCACCTGGAGCGGAATCTCCACACAAAGGCCGGAATCTCCGAATCTGGGCCGGAATACCCGCATTTGGGTCTGATGTTCATTTCAAGTGCCTACCTACCATCCTCCACCATGCTCCAGCTGAAGTCAATTAACACTAACTGCAAGACCAGCACCACAAACCACATAAAAGCAGCACACATTCAAGGAACAGGTTTGGCCACAGAGAGTTCCTGTTTTCATTTGCTGTTCATCGCTACTGGAAAATGTACAAAATGAGGAGGAAGACGAACTTCACAAGTGAGGAGACCACCATGATTGTGGAGTTCATTGTGAGGCACCATAAACGCCTATATGGTCTCCCACCGTACTGCACCAGTGGCACACAGAAGGCAGCTCTATGGCAGCATTTAGCCACTGCTGTCACAGCATTGGGGGAGGATGTGCGCACAGTCCAGGACATCAAGAAGAAGTGGCAGGACGAAAAGACGAGGGTGAAGGAGAAGTACTCCATGATCGAGTTGAACAGGATTCTCCCTGCCCCACAATCTGGAACCCACCTACGTCTCACGCCAAGTGAGGAGGATGTCCTCACTACAATCCACCCCCACATGCTCCATGGGCTCCCTGTGAGTGATGTCCGCAACGTGGTACCAGGTAAATGGGATGACAAGAACAAGTATACAAAATGAATGTCTGTGTTGCACTGCCATTGTGAGTAAGGAAGTTGTCCAAAGTTCATATAAAAATATAGTCAGTCAGAGGCTCATGTGTTTCCCTCTGTATGTTGCACCACAAGTCCCAGAATCCTTTGTATTAGAAATGGCAAATCCCTTTCCCACTATTTAAAACATGGGTCCAGTACTGCTGCCATATATACCTAACACTGTTAAGTAGCGATTGTCAAAGTGCCCCTTCCACTTATCCAGACGCGGCTGGGTCACTCAAGAACGTAAGGGGGTGAGGGGTGCGGTGCAGGGGAAAATCAACAGACAACGGAATTGGGAAAATAAATACAAATTATCCTAAAAGTAACTCACCTTGTGCCTGCCAAAATCACAAAGCAGAAGGTGAGAGAATCTTTATTTTAAAACATTTCATTCCCATATTCCGTTGTCTATTTCCCACCCTGCCACGCCATTACATCCCCAACGCCCCACTGCTCCTACCTGCACCGGCCGTGGCAGTACTTCACAATACTGTTAGCATGCAGAAGATATGAGGAAATGTCTGACAAGTTCCACATGTACATTTTCCATTTGGTGACTTTTCTCTCTTCTCACCTATTGACACATTCAGCCAGAGTACAGACAACCACTGTAGCAGAGGTCCCTGCATCTTTTGGGAGGAAACAACATCATACAGAGCAACGCATACCACCCTCACTAACTGGTAAGTCAAACTGGTCAAGAGATGGTCAAAATGCATACATTGTCAGCAGACAACAGAGGGACATATAGAGTCCGAATCTCAAAGGTAACCGGAGAGGAAAAACTAGCTTTACAACTATTGGAATTCCTACAGGACATTTACCTTTAGCAAATGACATTTGTTGAATAGCCAAAGACAAAATATAACATATCTAGGCTCATCATACCTTTGTGATTTCTGAACATTACATGTATTCCACCAACAGTTCCAGAACTGTGAACTCAATCCTGGAATCGAGTGCCACAACAAGTCAAAAAGGAGCCTCAACTAGATTGCAATTGTTTTTGTAGACTAAATCAAGAAATCCAATGTTAACAAATATAACAATGATAAACAAGAAGTGAGATACAATTGTCAGGAGGATTGAGAATGCGTCCACTGTCCAACTTAGAATGTTTTTTCCATACATGAAATTGTCCAGTCCACCCAGCTGGTTATAGATGTTATCATCGGATGGCATGTTTTTTGGCCATTAACAAAACACGATAGTGGACCTTACTTCAGGAATTGTTGTTGTGTCAATTTGATAGACGTTGCTTCTAGGCAGTGGGGCCATTATAAGTTGAATGTGTGATCACTCATGATAATTAGTGCTACACACTTCTGCAACGGTAGGGCCCACACTGCTTGTGCTCATCCTTTGTGCCTGAAATTGAGGGCATCACATGTGGCAGCAGAAATGTAAAGTTGTCAACACACTTATCATTGTAGGTCCAATGATGTCCTCCCAGATTCCAAGACCCACATTGACTTCTGATACAAGGTTGGCTGTGACATCTGGTCAGGGACCACACACTGGGCAGGTGCTGGGCCATGGTAAGTAAACCCAAGAATAATGTACCTGAATGCTCATGCCCATGAAATGTGCCTTTAATCTCCGCTGTATGTTGTATGTGTTTTACATCACTGTTGTCCTGCATCACAATATGCCTACATATGGCATTTAACCACATACCAGATCACACCATGGTGGCTAGTGAAAGGATACCACAAAATGTATGACAAGTGAATGCAGAATAGACATAAAAATAGTATATAGTGTCATATGAAGTGTACTAGACACAACTGGATTGTAATTCAATGATATGAAAACTCCCTAGCAAAATTCCAATGGACAAATCATATTGAAATTGGAGTGGGTGAGGCTTGCACTGATGCCAGTTGTGCACTTTTGTAATGGATGTATGGGCTGCTAAGGTGAATCTTCAGGAAGTTACATTTTAAAATCTCTTGGCTGAAAGGCACAACGCAAATCCAGTGTAGGCGGCAACCATCAAAGCTTCGCAACTTACCCACAGTGTGGTATCCGAGTCAAATGTTGCATTCTGCTTGCCTCCTCTTCTACTGTATCCACCTATATAAGTGAGTGTATAATATATGAGGTTAGGATATCTGCTGTACAAGACATCATCCGTTGTCAGCTTAGTTCTACCATGATGTAGGAAATTGATTATGGGAACAGAGGACACTCAAAGGATGGACATAACAAATGTGTGATCTCTCATTCTAAAAATTACGTTTTCCGGCCGTAATCTCCGAAATTGAACCGGAACCCATTATTTCATACAGGAAATGATATACAGGAAGTGGGAGACAGGAAATACATCACAGGAAGTAGTTGACAGCCATTTTGTATTCATTCATATTTATCCACAATCACAGATCAAATCCACTGCCATCCTGTTGTTCTGTAGTGGAGAAACCTGAAATGACAGTGCAAGAGAAAATCATAGGCATGTAACAAAAGGGGGAACATACCATTTAATGACATTTGGGCTAGGACAAGGTGGGGGGCTGACACAACATCAAACCCCAGTTTAGTTTTCTCATCCTTTGCATTATGGTACATGTAGCCCATATTTAGTGCTCAACACAAGAGTTGTCTGTTGTGTTACGGAAAATTGGGGGGAAGCAGTGCTGTGTATCCCAGACACATAGTGCCAGATTCACCCCTAACATCGTCACTCACGTTCTGGGCCCATCATTTGTGGGGGAGTCAAATCTGTTGGGGGCAAAAACTCTGAGAATGCAATAGTTAGGCCCTTTTGTGATTAAGAAACCCATCCTCATAAGGTCCGGAAAGGTCTCTCAGAACATGTACATCTTTTCCTCTGAGTCAGTAGATTCCTTAGGGACATCCACTACACTGATTGCTGACATCGTCACATGACGTGTGGCACGGTCAATCTTTTGACTCATGTCAACAGCTGTGGTTTACATGCAGTTAGTGTGGCTTGCAAAGTAGTCTCAGGATGGAATTTTTGGACAGAGTCGTAATTATCCAACTTTCATCATTGACAACAGACTGCAAACCACATTTTGTCCATGACACAACAGGTTGCTCATGTGAAAAGCGTGGCAACCAGCTCATCAAGGACTTGCATACCCTGACCTCTGTTATGTGCAATGGCCCGGTTTCCCGGATTCAGAGCTATCGGAGGTACAAGAGGAATGTGTAGGCCATGCGTTAAAGCTATATTGTGCAAAACACAACAGGCTAATATGATCTTGCACACAACTTCAGGGGAGTACATCAGCACACCTCCTGTACGGTCAAGACATCTAAATTGCGACTTCAACAGACCAAAAGTGCACTCTATGATGGCTCGAGTTCGTATGTGTGCCCTATTGTACCTACGCTGCGGTACAGTGGCTGGATGTCTGTAAGGGGTGAGGAGTTGTGGGGAGAGTGCATACCCAACATCGCCTGAGGAGGGAAGAAAGGGCAATTGGTTACATTTCCCTCTTTGATTTACTCAGAACATGATCTATACTTTGGTACATGCAGTGTCTGTTGAGACCTTGTATGTTGCTTTATGATTCTTATTGTGCAATGGTTGTTAATTTAAGGTGGCATTCATACATTTCATTTACACATATCACTCATTTTTAGTGCTTGGTACTTACCCAGTAGCCACATGTTGCCAAATTTTCCCGAAGCCATCCGCCGGGCAAGAGGTGACATGCGGAATACAAAGCTGTCATGGGTACTGCCTGGAAACACTGCGTGCACATTAATGAATCTTCCACTGGCATCACAGACAGCCTGCACATTGATGGAATGCCATCGGTGTCTGTTGCAGAAGATGTGTGCAATGTGGCGGGGTGGCTGAAGGGCCACATGGGTACAATCAATTGCACCCAGCACATGTGGGAAGCGAGCAATGAGATAGAAATCTCTAGCTGCCCTTTGTCTCATGGCCAGTGTATGGGGCATTCGTATGTGGTGGTGGGCTCTTGCAGTGATGCAGCTCAGCACCTGATGCAAGCACCGCGACTGGCTTGCCTGAGAGATGCCCACAAAGTCACTGGAGACCCTTTGGAACGTCCCTGTCGCAAAGAAATGGAGAGCAGAAAGGATCTTGAGATAGGCTGGAACGGCATGGGAGCTGCAGGTCACAGAGTCAAGTTCCTGCTCCCACTCACATACCATCTCCAAGATGACTTCTGGAGGGAAACGGTATCTAGCCCTGACATCTTGGCTGGACATCCCAAATAGGTTGATCCTTTGTCTGAAGATCCTCTCTACTCTCCTCCTCCTCAAGTCTTCTTGCCTCATGGCAAGGGGCAGAGCAACAAACACATTCAGCGACATGTTAAAAGAGTTTGTGTGTGTCTGCTCTGCTTTCATATATGCTGCAGGGCTGGGATTGGCTGTTGGGCTGCAGTGTGTCAGCTGATGCATGGTGGGGGATGGTAGGCACTTGGACAGGTGTTTAGCCTTGAGGATAATGATCAACTGCCAGAGTGCGGGTATTCCGGCCGGATACGGAGATTCCGGCCCGAGAGCGGAAATTCCGGCACAAGTGCGGGATTTCCGCTCCGAGTGCGGACGTAAAGTTAGGAGTCATAAGTGCATTCTGTGAATACCAAAAATCGTAAGTGCCTTCTGCGGGTACCAAAAGTAGTAAGTTTAGGATTTGTCTCAGATTAGTTCTGTGATCGGCCCCATGGCTTTTAAAAGTTTGTGAAGTATTTTTCCAGCATAAACAGTTGATAGACATCACACTGAAACATGCTAATGGTATTCCATGGATTTACTTTTAAGATAAAACTAATGATGGTTGAAGTGCAAACAAACTGACAAATATAAACACTGAGTATGTCATCAGAATTATTTCTAGCCCAGAGTAAGCACTTGAAGTATAAAACATCTTGTTTTTGAAAAAAAAATATGTACAGTGACCCCAATTTATATAAGATGTTTGCTTAAAAATCACAAGTGGCCACTATCAGGAAATAATTCAGCTGTTGATGAAAGCTTTATTTATGGGATACACTAACACACACAGCATTTAAAACCATCCAGTAGGCCGAGCAAAAAACAAATGTGTATGTTTTTTCCAGATGTTTATTTGCTATGGAAAGTAACCAGGAAACAAACCATTATGGTGGTAAGAGAGGTAGTGTCACACCATATATTTCAACAAAGGTGATTGAAATACACAGACTCACAACTTGAGGGTATTGACACACCTCTTTCAGGTGTATTCCCAGCTTGAAAATGCCTTTACTCCAGTCAAAGGCAGGAGAATTTCTTTTTTAAGTGTGAGAAAAGGAATACCCCAAAACCATTGTTCGTGGAGGAAGTTGAGGGAAGGATGGGGGTTGAGGGGAATATTATTTTTTTTTAAATTCAGAAAATATTTTCCCTACAAAAAAACAAAAAAAAAGTTAGCAAGTTCAAAAGTATTTCAGCGTGACTTTCTGCATAGAGAAAAGTAGAAACGTGCATTTCTGTATGCAAAAATGTGTACTTATGTGAATGTTCTCAGGAATCTGTGATAGAAGCTTGTTCCCAGGTGTAATTGTGGAATTCTGTGTGTAGGCCGAACATTTTAGAATTGAACGCAAATATGCATTTGTGGGTAGCGTTTTGTCCATTTTTTGTGAATTGGGAAGTTAGGTAATCTGGTAAAAAAGAATGAAGATCACAAAAGTTGAATGTGGGCAGGATCTTGTGCATATTGGTGATAGACGTGCAGGGGCTCACGGTTCGATCCCCAGCGTCAGATCAGCTCACCATCATGTGATTCTGGGCAATAGCCCACTTAATCTCCCCAACGGCCCCCAACGCCTTGAGACCCTTGGGGGTGATTAGTTTGCGCTTTACAAATATCAGGCCATGTCATGAATGATGTAATATGTGACGTCATCAGCAGTGCATTGCGGGGGCGTGAGTTATAGTTAGCTGAACTAACTATAACGGCCGAATTTCTCTGGTTTTGTACGAGTGAAAGGGCCAGCTAACTATAACGTCCCTGAAACCTGTGGTTTTTTCAGTGAATTTCTAAGGTTTTTTAAATGCTAAATTCTAACTCTAACGTCCCTGAAACCTATGGCTTTTTTAGTGAATTTCATAGGTTTTTTAAATGCTCATTTCTAACTATAACGTCCCTGAAACCTATGGTTTTTTCAGTGAATTTCAAAGGTTTTTTAAATGCTAATTTCTAACTATAACGTCCCTGAAACCTAAGGTTTTTCAGTGAATTTCTAAGGTTTTTTAAATGCTAATTTCTAACTATGCCTACAGAGGTAGGACATGTGCAGAAAAGAGGAAGAAAGGCGCAGACAGAAGCAACAGAAATGCAGAAAGAGGCAACAGAAGTCCAGAAAGACAAAGAAAGGTGCAGAAAGAAGCAAGAGATATGCAGAAAGAGGCAACAGAAGTCCAGAAAGACGAAGAAAAGTGCAGAAAGAAGCAGAAGATATGCAGAAAGAACCAACAGAGGTGCAGAAAGAGGCCTTGTTGCAAAGTCATCCTGTGCCCCCAACTTTTTGCTGACGGGTACTGGTGGTAACTGACTGACTAACCAGGCCTAGAGCCAGTGCTATGCTAAAAGACACTTAGAATACAGTGAAAACACCTACATGCACTAGGGAACACTATGCGTTGGGGCACCCCTGTGATTGCCATGACCTCCTCTGTAAGGCCCTAGTACATAATAGGGCAGGGGGATTAAAACTACCTCTAAGTCAGAGGTGCAGAAAGATGCTTCTTTAAGTAGTAGTCACGTTTGCAGAGTGGTAGAGAAAGGGTGCTGGCGCACTGCTGGTGGGGCAATGAGGTCCTCTTGTGTCCTGAGGACCTCAGGACACAAGTGAACTTCATCCCCCGAGCAGCAGTGCACCAAGAGGCGCGTTTGCAAAGTGGTGTATAAAAGGGGGCGTGGCCTCGGGCCACCTCTCTGCAATCCAGCTGTGTGGCGCTTACTGGAGGTACCTGGTGGGCTAGTGCTCCCGCCGTGCCATAGCAAACAGCAATGTCCCGGGCGTGGGCACCCCTGGACATTGCAGGAGCTGGCCCTGTGGGGTGGCGGTCCCCAGGGCCATCAAGGACTCCTGGAGGGGGGCCGTGCGGCCCCCCTCCCATCATTTGTAAAGCCCCGGGGAGGTGGTGGTCCCCGGGGCTGGGGGTCCGTTACGGACCCCCGCTTTTGAATATTTAGTGCCCCGGGGAGGTGGTGGTCCCCAGGGCAGTGTGGGGGGGCTCGAGCCCCCCCACACTAATTATTAGTTATAGCCCCGGGGAGGTGGCGGTCCCCGGGGCTTGGGGGGGCCCGTGAGGCCCCCCCACCCAATTTTAACAAAGCCCCGGGGAGGTGGCGGTCCCCGGGGCTTGTGGGGGCCCACAAGGCCCCCCGCCCTTATTTAATTAAAGCCCCGGGAGTTGGCGGTCCCAGGGGCTGCGGGGGGCCGCGTGCCCCCGCGAATAAATTATGAAGCCCCGAGGAGGTGGCGGTCCCCGGGGCTGTGGTGGCCCCCACGGGCCCCCATACCTTAATGTAGAATTGCCCCCGGGACCTGGCCCACCCGGGGGCTTTTAAGCCTAAACGAAGCGCGGGAGACCGCGCTTCGTTTTTTAAATAATTTCGGCCGAATTCGCGCACCCAGCGCGAAGTCGGCTGAAATTATTTTAAAAAAATGCTTTTTTTGGGCCTGGGGGTCCTTGTGGGACCCCCTGAGCAGGCCTAGGGAGTCAGGGTGTTTCTCCCCTGCCCCCTTTTCTTGTTTTTTACCTTTTTTTTTACCTTTTTCTTGTGACTCGGTTACCGAGTCACAAGATGGCTGCCAAAACATTCTGGTTTGGAGTGTTGGCAGCCAATCAGAATTGAGCTCGGGCGCGGCAAGGCAGTGTCCTGGGTGAGGAGGTAACCTTGATATTTGTGTGACTATAGGTACCCCTTCCCTCCCGTTTTGAAGGCTCATGGGCATTATCTGGGCGATATAAGAAACCCATTCAGTAATATACCTACTGGGGTATAGTATACTGTGCATGTTAAATTTATGTGCACCTCTTAGTTAGGATTATATGTAAATACACTGTTGTTTTGATTTGAGTGTAGAAGGGATCTCTTCTAGGTCCTGATGAGAAGCCAGGGGAGGGCTTCGAAACATGTCGGCACAGGAGACACTGCTCATTAAAGCATAGTATCTCCATCTCATTCCCCACTTTTAACGATACCAGCTCAAAGGAACATTAACATTTATTTTTTCCACTGAGCCAGGTATTTTTAAAGTTTTCACCATTCACCATTCACCCACTTCTGACCCTTCCACTCACACTCCTACACCACACATAGTATTGTTTTTCATAACCAGTGCTCCCACGTAGTCGTAGGACGTAGCACGCCCCGTCCCGCAGCGGGGCGGGAAGACCCCGATGATGAAGCATGCCACCAAGGGTCCTTTTGGTGGATGAGGGGTATTTAAACAAAGCTGTGTGCTTTCCACCATTGTAGGAGACACACGTAGTCTGGAGGAACACTTCTATACTTTCCGATAAGGGTGGATCCCTTTGTTTTTTAACATTTGTGGCTATGCCAGGGCACATGGGGCAAGACATGCAAATGGAGACTGTTCCAAGGTGTATGAGGCTATATAAGAATTGTTTAATGGCCTGTGATAGCAGAACCTTCATATAGGAGTCATTACGTAAGCATGTGGTGTTGTGCCCAGGCATGTGAGGCTGTTAGGCTGTATCATGCAATGTAAGGCTGTATGTCAGGATGTTAGAGCGTGACTGGGAAATTAGTCTGGCTTTCCTTAATCTGTAACTGTAATTGAATTTATATAGCACTTACGACCCCTGACGAGGCACTAAAACACTTTCCAGCGAGTAGCACGCTACTCTGGAACCCAAAAGGATTAGTGGTGGTTTATTATAAGGAAATATAATTTAATTTGAGCAGACAAAATGTGAGTCTGTGCGTTGGATTAAATAAGATAATGGAGGGATGGAAGAGGCTAGAAAGTGTTATTTGGGAGATCATGGTAGTGAGATAAGGTTTGGGATGATTAAAAGGAAAGATGGAGGAGCGTAGAGTCTCTAGAAATGGATTAGGAAGATCATAGTAGTAAAAGGTTTGGGATGAGTCAAAGAAGGGTAATATGAGGGAATAATTTAGAAAGGGCTGTTTGGGAGAGCAGAGTAGTAAAATGAGGGTTGGGATGAGCCAGGAGGTATAGAGGAAGGTAGAGCCTAGAATGGGTTATTTTGGAGATCATAGTAGTAGAAAGAGGTTTGGGATGAGTCAGAAAGTGGAGGAAGTAGATATATTGAGAGAGGTATAGAGTGAGAGAGTAGTGCATTGGAAATAGTGAACGTTTTTTTGTTTTTTTCTTTGTTTTTTTCTTTCTTCTACAGTAGGAGTAAAGCAATAAATGTATAGATACATGACTACATTGAAAGGGTCTGCATGTATAAGGAAGACAATATATTGAGATTTAAAGTTGCATTGTATCAACTCAGACTTTCAAGAGTTTCAGTCTTGTAGCTAATTTATTTGTGTATTTTTTAGATAACTCAATACTTTTTTTTAAATTTATCATTTCTTCAATGTTTGAAACTTTACTAAAGCAGCTCAAGATGTTTCTGGCATGCCATGGCACTATCTATGTGTTTGCAACAGAGGCCGACCAAGAGACGCAATACACAAACATGTGGTATAGTATCTGAGCATCTGCAGCTGTACCCAGATACACAAGGCTGTGGACAGAAAAATTAATCAGAGTTCAACATACAGTTAAACCTGGTCATATTAGGCTGTACCTTGTTACACAAAGTTATTCCTGGTTAATGATGGTGAGTGACGTGATCTTGGAGGTTGTACCTAGACTCCGTTGTGCATGAGTCTATAATCTATTATTATATATTGGGGGAAACCGGTCTTACCACTTTTTTCTGTGACCACTACCTCACATTCCAAATCAACTGAATTAGTTGACCTGTTCCCTCTATGCCAGCGATATGCGTGCCAGGCTCCTTGGTATCATGAGTTATAGCTGAATCACACATATCTAAGTAGTACATAAATTCATCCATATTTCATATTCATATTTATATTAATTTCATATTCATATTTCATGAGCATTAGGAGTACTTCATTGGCTGTCTGAACATCAGCTAGTCTTATTTAATTCTATTTATTTGGTGCACAAAGCTGTTTATTCAGAGAAGCAGTCTCTTTTATCATCAAACTTCGCCTGATACTATCCATGGCGCTCACTGAAATCAACAGACCATTGTCTCCTTCATGTCCTGAAAATCATGTGCCCTTCCATTGGTGGAAGGACATTGTCAGTGGCAGCGGTAATAAACTGGAATTCACTCTCCCTAACTATTCTGTCTGAATCCTGACCCGTGCCGGCATAGAATTGATATATAAATGATTGCAGCTACCCAAAACCCATGTCCTGAAGGAGACAGTATATGAATATGCTGTTCAAAGCGGGATCCCAATGCTTCGATATATACTCAAGTGGGCTTAACAATAATTGAAGCTAACAACAAGATTAGGATATTTTTCCTATAAATTGCATCAACCTGGAAAGACACTTAGGTACTTTGTTTTAAACACATAGAAAGTACTTTTAATTAATATGCTTTAAATCTGACACCCTTGGGTCATAGTCTCCCAAACTTTGAGCCTTCACCCCTCCTGTTATGCTGAATTCATTTTTGTTGTCTTTAGGACTGTGTACACTTTACCTCTGCTAATTAATGCTAATGTGCTTTTGCCCTCACCCTAAAACAGGGTACAATTTCCTTACACCTGATTGGCATATTTAATTTACTTGTAAGTCCTTACTAAAGTGGTTTTCACAGGTACTCAGGTTCTGTACATTAAATGCTAATAGTGGGCCTGCAGCAATCATTTCATCACCCACTACAATAGCCTTTTAAAACATCTCTTAGGCCTGCCACTGTAGCCTGCGTGCATTTCTAAAGTACCCTTTCAACTTGGCAAAATAAACCTTTTGCCAGACCTAAACCTATCAAATTATTTGTAATGAAATTTTTGTTTCACACAAAATCACTGAATGGCACTGCATAAACACAAGCACCGAATACCACCACTGAACACCAATGTGAGAAATTGAGTGATTGGTTGAGGGATTGAACCCTTTTCAAGGTATAACCCAATTTTTCACAATATGATTTCATCTTTAGATGGCCCCTGAAAAGGAATACCCATGCCTTATGTTTGGTTTGAGTCAACAAACACTTCAATTGAGCAGAGGGCAATATATGTTCATCTTACAGGGCTGAACAGGTTCATGTAGGACTACCTGTGGCTTGCAAGTAGAAATGCCTACACCAGGAAGAGGCCAAGAGTTTGACCTGTGTCTAGCCCAGGATGTCAAGGTTCAGTCCACGGCTATTATTAGCAAAGTATTTTCTGTAGTGAATATACATCCCTAGTGAGTATGGTAGGATGCTGCCAATCACCAGGGATTTTGAGAGATTCTGCATATTCTGAAATGCCAAATCACTGTGGGACAGTATAATACACTAGTAACATTGCACTTGAAATAGGTACGTTTTCTCTTAATTTTAAAGTGCTGCACAGGTCCTGATGCTAGATGGCCAAGCATCAATTGCTGCTTATTCTGAACATAAACTATTGGAGAGAGGTAACTGCTTTCTTTTTGCTTTCAACAAAGCTGTATGCACCAGGACAAAGGAACAGATTGGAGCAGGCAGTAATTCCATCTATAATCAATCATTTGAGATCGTATCTTGTCATGGGCTTATGCTCTGCATTCGTACTGCTGGACTTATCCGCAGCCTTTGACATTGTTTATCAGTCAGTCAGTCAAATATTCTTTATTCAGTTATTTTCCATAACCATAAAAGAGTGCATTAAACATACAAATAAAATAATAAATAATTGCTGTCTGTAGTTAAAAGCAATTCACAATAGTGTTGCAAAACGTCAAGAGACAAAGTGCCCATGTGCAAAGGTACATTCACATAAAAACAGTAAATCGATATATAATTCATACAGCATGAGCAACATACAATACATAAAAACCATTTGGACCTGTGAAAAGTCACCATAAATCAATAAAAACATATAAATTCATAATAAACACATCAGACCCATCAAATAATTACGTGCATTGTGCAAAATATATATGTTTCAACACCAAGCAAGATAGTAAGTTAATCATTTCCCTACTTGCTTGCGCAAACGTACAGCAGTGGAAATAAATTTGTAAACCATCTGACATATATATTCTGTTTTCAAAAGCTGTAGGTAATACAGGGCCGGTCTGCATTTCTTAATATTCAAGTCCTTAAATAATGGGATAATAAAATCTCTCCATAGCTTAGAATATAACTGACAAAAAAATAAAAAGTGCACCATGTTCTGTTGTGACAAAGAATCACAAGGACATAAATAAGGGTCAGAGTCACAGTATGCATTTCGGCGATACAAGACCAGCAGGTATGTTATACTAAACCTGAACCTAATAAGATAAAACCTTTCCCAATGACGAAAAGGGAACAGTAAATATGGTTCTATGCATTCAGTACAGACCAACGGAAGTTATTCCTCAACTCTCTTCTTGCCCAGCTCCATGCACTCATTATTCAGTTTTAACACAGATAACAAATCCTTTTTTAGCTGAAGTTTTGGGATTTTTACAGACGATTGCGGATTTCTGAAACAGTCCACTATCCCTACTTGTTCTAACTGTTTTTTGATGTAACTGAGCCACTGGATTTCCTGCACCTGATCTAGGCTCATGCAATCTAATATTATTGCACGCTTAAGTGCAGGCTCTTCTTTGACCCACAAAGAATGCCACAGCATCATTGGAGCAATTTTTAAAAGATGAGTCAAGGGAATTAGGCCTAATTCAGTATGGCATAATATAACTGGCAAAGTCTTAGGAACCACCAAAAGACTTTTAAGGAAAGAGTTTTCTGCTACCTGTAAACACGATGGATTGCAGAAGCCCCACACTCCTGCCCCATATAAAACAACAGAGCATGTACGGGCCTTACAGATGTTGATTAGCTTGTCTATAGGTCTGGAACCCAGTTTCATTGCAAACCTAAATAGTGCCCTTCATTTAGTTTATATCATCTTTTCCTTGTATCCACAAGATGGCGCCAAGTTCCTTTCTGATTGAAAGGTATACCTAAGTACTACAAAGTAGGGACACAAGACAGTTTCTCACCATTAATAAAACAGGATTTCAGAGGCAAGGAGGGTTCCCAACCACCATAACGTAGGACTTAGCCATATTGGTCTTTAAGCCAAGATCGCACATGAAGTCATTGAATTTACTTAAAAGCATTTGCAGACCCACACCAGTTCTAGACATCAACACACAGTTGTCGGCGTAGAGCAAGGTTGGCAAATTTCTAGAACCCACCCTTGTTACATCAACCTGCCCCCGTCCAAGAAAGTTCTCCCGGGGGGCGTGGCCAGCAGGCACCCAAGATGGCCGCACTTAGATAGTGCTCCGCAGCAGCAGTAAATAATTCCCCGCAATCCGTTACAAAGATCCGCAATTAGACAGAAATCTTGTCTGTCGGAGGTGCTCGGACTACTCCTGGAGTCTGACGGCCCAGCAACCGAGGTGCGGCGGCCCCGTGGAGGCGAGAACATTGCACGCGAGCCCCGGGGGCGGAGCAGACAGAGGAGCCCTGCGGGTGCCGGAGATCGCGGCTCCGGGTAAAGATCGACGAACACTGTTCCCTCCGCGGAAGGAGAGTTCTCTCTGTCTCTCCTCCCGCTGGGAGCAACGACTGTGCCCGGTTCCGCCTGTGTGAATGTCGCACCACATATACGGCACTGTGCTGAGTGAGCCGGCCCAAGTGGTGGAAGACGAAGAAGACGGGGCCGAAGCAAAGATGGCCGCCCCCGCGGGCCTCCAGTGAATCGGAGCCCAGCAGCACAATCCGAAGTGCTGCGGACCCTTGCATCCATAGAAGAGCTGAGCGAAGCCCCATCATGCGACCCACCCCCTGCGGCTGAACATCTCGGCGGAGACAGGTCTGTGCGGGCGGGGCCTCCCCGGGGCTGTGGTCAGCAAGTAACACCGGGGAGTGAATCGTGGGTCCCTGCAATTTGTTCACTGCAGGAGTGGCCCCCAGGTGGAAGAGCGCTCCTACAACGTATCTACAGGGGAGCATCGCGTAGCTAACTTTGTACCGGCAGGGCCCCCTCAAGATCAGGAGACCACAACAACCAAGCACCGGCCAGGCACTGGGGTCCCAAGAGTGGGAGGGCTGCAGAAAATCAGACACCTCAACGCAGGAAGGCATGGGGTGTGTGGCGCTTCCCCTAGGCCACCAGCTGAAATAACCAGGATTGTGTCTGGGTAAACAAGGGAGTACCCTCCCCCCCCAAACCAAAGCATAAAGCAACTGTGGGGGATACAACGCACGGTACCTCCAAAAAGATGTCGAATCCCAAGCCGCCAAAACCAACACACCAAACAAAGCTCAAAAAGTATGCACTTTCCAAGGCAGAGGTAACGGGGGAGAAATCAGACACAACTACCACACCTAAACCAACGGAGATGGACGCCCCAACTCTCCAAGATGTAATGGAGGCGATACAAGGTGTACGTGCAGCATTGGAGTCCAAAATCGACACAGTCACCACGGAGGTGACATTAATCCGCGCAGACTTACGCAAGTTAGGAGATCGAGTCAAAGTCACTGAAGACTCTGTCTCCACGCTTGAAAAGACCACCAATACACTTCAACGAGACGTGAAAAAGCTCCTTACAACCACAGCGGAACTGGAGGCAAAGCTGGAGGATTATGAGGGGCGCTCCTGGCGGAACAACGTCCGTATTTTTGGAGTTCCCGAGAAGGCGGAGGGCCCAGCCACCGATTTATTTATGGAGGACCTAGTCCAAAAGCATTTGAAGCCCCGTGCCCTCTCCCGGTACTTCTCGGTCGAGCATGCCCACAGGGTGCCGGGAGGCCCACCAAAGTCGGGTGCACCCCCACGCCCTATCCTAGCAAGAATTTTCAACTTCAGGGACAGAGACATAATTCTCCAAACAGCCCGCTCAGCTCCTCCATTGAAATTTGAGAACTCAACAATATCCTTCTTTCCGGACTTCACGATGAAGGTTCAAAAGATGCGTCGTTCCTTTCTCGAGGTCAAAAAGGCGCTCAGAGACAAGGATCAAAAATATGCTATGCTCTTCCCAGCCAAACTTAGGGTACTGTCGGATGGGAAGTCATGGTTTTTTACATCTCCCGAGGAGACATGGGAATGGCTGGAGGGCTGGAGAACTGTCGGAGCCCACAGAACTGACCCCCAGAAACATCTACAGGGACAGGACCAACGCCATGCAAATCGTAGACAAGACACAGGTTCGGAGGAGAGGGGGGGCGGCACCGCTAAGTAGCGGAGTGACTCACAGGTTTTGGTAGCTGTAATACATTTCACACTGGGCTGATTTACTTGTGGGCCCTCATACAGCGAGTGAAAAATGTATAAATATTGCAAACTCACTATACGCTTTTAATAACCAGCGCCACTATATGTTTACTATGATGTTTTGATTACGTGGCTTACACAATGCAGGTGACAAAGGGGAAGGAATATGATAAGTTAGGGAACAGCTAGGCCGCGTTCCCCAACGTTGTGACTATGGGTATGGGTACACAGGCACTCTGCAAGGTTGGGGGGTGGGCAGTTTCAAGTCCACGATGCAGGGAGGCAGGGAGGGGGGAGGGAAGAGGAAGTTTCACACCGTTGATGGATAGAAGTTCTGAGTTAACAAAAGTGTTTAAGGGAGAAGGTCAAACAGTACGGGTGTACAGTGCAGAGCAAAGTTGTAGCAGTGCACGGGAAATGTATGAAGACGCTCATAGACTAAAGTCAATGTGTTGGTTTAATGTGTCGATACCGCTGACCTGGGGGAGGTATGCTAATTTGGTCCACTGGTTTTGCACTTACATCAGCCCCAAATACAAGCATTCACATCCACCCCGCCCAAATGTATGGTAACTCTGGGGAGGCCCCGGGAACAGGTCAGCTTAAACTACTCTCATGGAACGTAAATGGCTTGGGAGATAAAATCAATAGAGGAACGGTCCTGCAGTATCTGAAGCGCCAGGCCCCAGACGTGGTCCTGCTGCAAGAAACCCATATCCAAGGGAGCACTTACTGCGCACTTAATAGATGGGGTTACAAACTGGTGGCACACGCAGGCTATGCCAGGGGATCGAGGGGGGTGGGGGTTCTCCTACGTACCTCATTCCCCTTTCAAATACAGACAGTCACACGCAACCCACTGGGTAGATTTGTCACAGTGTCCGGTTGTTGGGAGGGCAGATTGCTTAACGTCACATCACTCTACGTGCCACCCAGACTCCACTCACCGACACTGGCGGATTTCGGTACTCACTTGCTTAACCTACCCGAGGGCGACCTACTGATGGGAGGAGACTGCAATGCCGCCCTCAACAGGCAATTGGACAGAAAGCCGCCCAGACAGGGAGAAACCCCCGGAAAATTATTAGCTAATTTCTTGAGGGCCATGGGTCTGGTGGATATTTGGAGGGCGCAGAACCCCTCTTCCCTACAATACACCTTTCTCTCAGGGGTCCATGGGATTTTGTCCCGGATCGATTATTTTTTCTGCGGGGCCGATCGACTACCCATGTTTGGAGAGGTCGCCCATTTACTGAGCGGCATCTCCGATCACTCCCCCCTAGTGGTGCATTACGGGGGTCCCCCCCGCCTCGCGACGTGAGATGGCGCCTAATCCATGG
The DNA here is from genome assembly GCA_963921515.1 of Calotriton arnoldi. Lineage (NCBI taxonomy): Eukaryota > Metazoa > Chordata > Amphibia > Caudata > Salamandridae > Calotriton > Calotriton arnoldi. The sequence goes on from CAWUFW010004150.1 coordinate 653,516, forward strand.
TATCTTAAGGTGCCGGCAATTAGGGAGAAGCTCATACAGGAGACCACAGATTATTTCAAGAACAAAGAGGGATCTGTGGAGTCAGATATAGTGCTATGGGAGGCACACAAGACTGTGGCGAGGGTGGGGGTGTGGCTGCGATCACTGGACATAGGAAAGAAAATAGAAAGCGACTACTGGAGATAGAGGCTGAGATCAGTCAACTGGAACATGATTTAATTGCTACCAATGCTCCAGATGCTAAGCATAGGCTACTTCTGAAGCAAAAGGAATATAAAGACATCACGGAGGATGCTGCTAGAGCCCATCACCGCGCCACCCAACACCACGTATACAAGGTTGGTGACAAAGCAGCAAATTATTTGCCTGGCTGGATAGGCGGGAACGAGCCCATAGATGGGTCTCCGTGATCGAGGGCAAAGATGGCTCAAGGCTCCAAAATAAGACTGAGATCGCGGAGGCTTTTGCGGACCACTTTGATCAGATCTATGCATCTATAGGGGCCTCCACGCATGAGGAAGCAGAGGAGCTACTGGCCACCCTCAGGCTGCCGGTCCTTGAACCACAAGAAGCAGAAGATCTAGATTTGGGGTTGACCACTGAGGAAGTGGTCAAGGCAATCGGGGCGCTTCAGTCTGGGAAATCCATGGGCCCGAGCGGCCTCCCAATAGAATTGTATATAGTAAACGCATCCACGATCGCCCCACATTTAATAAGAATGTACAATAAAAGCGTGTCCACGGGCATTCTGCCCAAAACGCAGAGAATGGCCAATATCGTAGTTATACCCAAAGCAGGTAAACCCCCGATAGGTGCGGATCATACCGACCTATTTCCCTCCTAGACCCGGAAGTCAAGATACTCGCTAAGATCTTGGCAACGCTATGTCTCCCCTACTAGGCAAGCTGATCCATCCGGATCAATCCGGCTTTATGTCCAGCAGAAACACTGCCCTTAACCTAAGGCACCTTCATGGGGTCATGGGTAGGCCAGCGACGATCAGGGAAGACGCAGTGATCATATCGCTGGATGCAAAGATGGCATTCGACATGATTGAATGGCCTTTTTTATTTGCTGTACTTGAACGATTCGGGTTTGGTAAGAAATTTCTATCCTGGGTACGGCTCCTTTACTCAGAACCCCTGGCCCGAATCATAGTGAATGGCGGGAGATCGAAAACGTTCATGTTGCAAAAGGGAACCAGGCAAGGCTGTCCACTTTCTCCCTTGATCTTTGCTCCTGCCCTTGAGCCCCAGGCAATTTGGATCAGGGGAGATCCCCTCATCAGGGGTTTGAACTGGACAACAGAGTGGGAGGACAGAATCTCCCTCTATGCAGATGATATTTTGCTTTATCTGGCCAGACCTTATTTTTCCATACATCGGACACTACATATTTTCACTCTTTACCAAAAGTACTCAGGGTACACCATTAACTGGGACAAGTCCCTGGTGTATGTTCTATGTGGAAACCGCCCCCCTTCCTGCCTCGAGGCTTTGCGGCTAAAACCGTCACTGAAGGTTTTTGATACATGGGGATATACATTACGGCTGATCCAAGGATAGAAAATCTCACCAATTGTGGTTTATAGTAGTCTGAAAAAGCGATAAAATCAATAAGACTGACTTGTCCTCTGCCCATATAAAAAATATGATCTGGTGTCGACTGCATAGAAAAATGAACTGTCAGGAAAAGAGAACATTTTGATAACATAAAGTTAAAAATGTCACCACATGGATTAAGTTCAAAATGACACCTTTCTTCCCTGCCTCCAACCCCAAGGCTGCAAGCAGACACTTTGGATAAGGGTCACAATCTGCAATTGAAATCCCCTCCCCATAGCAAAATATAGTCAGTTTTGATGTCCCTTAAATGATCGCCTAAAGCATGTTCCAACTTCTGTGCTAATTTAGTGTTTGTATATACAAAGTTGTTATGGTAAAAATTAACAATCACCCAAGTAACGTTTTGTCCAAATACAACATTAATAGTTTGAAAATGTAGGCAGCCTAACTCTATCTTGCAGACCTTAATTCCTAAGGTAGTTGCTATTAATGTCATTAAGCCCCTTTTGTGATGACCCCCCAGAGCCTGACCAGCTGGTGTATGAATAGAAACATCCATCTATATGAACAACTTCCCTGGCCCAGGTTTCTTGGAGACAAATAACAGTATAGCCCTTTGCTAATGTAAGCCAGTCCTCATTCCGCACTTTGGGGCTCATTACAATGTTGGTTGGAAAGGCTATGAACAGCAGTCGGATTTTCCTAATCCGTGTCGGAACCTCTATGGCATTCGGAGACTCCGAGTCGGTCGAGCCGAATCGTACAGCTCTACGGTCCGCGTTTCCAACCGACGTATTACGATGTCGGATTCAGACAGCCTTTCCGAATCGGTCTGTCCGACACAGAACGGCTGCCAGAAACCGACTGGGGGCTCGTAGCAGGCCCCGCTTCACCCTAAGGCCTCCGGTTGGGGCCCGTGGGGGTACCCAAGGGACCACCCCTTTAAAACTATGCACAATGTGGCAGGCACCATGGGGTGCCTGCGACAGGGTGCAAGGTTTTCCGCAACCACCCCTTTTTTCAATGGGACCCTGTCTTGCCGGTCGGAACACAGGCTCCCATTGAAGTCAATGGGAGATTTTCCGAACGGTGTTCAGAACCATCGTAATCAGTCGGTCGAATTACATCGTAATGAGGCCCTTTATTTAATAGACCAGCCACATTCAAAAACATGCTGCAAAAGGTAGTGACATCATTTGTGGGAGATGAGCCATGTCTACTTGTACAGTCACTATTGCCAGTATAACCGACAGACCCCAAAACTGTATTTAGAGTAGTTGAATTTGCCACACTCGCTAGCCCTTAACGGGGGTAATTTTCTAAAACCACATCATCATTGATCCCCGATGTGTGGAAACTTTCAATGTTTATATACTAATTATTGCCAAAGTTACCAGAGTGACCCCTGCCTATGTATGAAAAAGTTGTAATTTCTGATATTAGTGGCCCGTAAAGGGGTGTGTTTCCTACGACTGCATTAACATTCACCAGAGGTGTATACGCACTATTATCATTTATTAACACACCTATTCTAGATGCAGTTGACTGAGGGGTCATCAGTACTTGTGCATGCAGTCAATCAACTTGCTCCAGGGGAGAGAAGCGGTTAAAAGTGGGCACAGCAAAGGGTCGGGTGACACAATAATCAAAATACTGGGGTTTTTGAGGTATTTGCATATTCGGCTTGTAAAAATAACCCAGCGGGACTGCCATAATATTCCCCCTTGATGAATTAAGGCAAGAGAGATTTTCCAGGAGGAGGATAACCAAATGCATATTTTTGAAATTCATAACCACACAGTCACCACTCTCATCCTTTGCTTGTGAGCTCACCCAAGAAATTCTCTGCACATTATTAATATTCCTAGATAGGTCTTGACAATTAAGCCAATATGTTGATCTTGAAAGCCAATAGATAACTTTGTTTTTTAGTTGCATTATGTCTTCTTCCTTCTCTGACCATAAAGGAGGCATATTTTTCAGCACTATGACCAGTGGGGTTGCTTCTGGCAGAAGATGAAAAACTCTATCAGTGCTGGTGCTCATAATCGGGAGCCTGACATTAGAGGGAGAGTCTTACTCTGATGTGTTATGCCCAGTGTCAGATTGTACTTGCCCCTGTCTGAGACCTAAGCTCTGGGCCTCATTTGGTACCTTATGTGTAGGGGCGACCAAGGGACCAGGGGCCGGGATACTGTCTTGTAGACCAGACGCTCGTAGGTGTTGTAACTGTTCCTGTCCTTCTATCCATGGGGGCAGGGTAATTTTGCCTAGTTGAAGCAGAAGCTGGGGCTGCCACCCTTGCATCAACACTTCCTGTACTCGTTATGCTGGTTGTGCTGGTCATACTTAAAGCAATCAAAGTATTTAATGAGGTATCAATGATGTTAAGAATGTCCATAAGCGGATTCAGGCATGTTTTCATGGTATTCTCCAATGTACGTGTAAACTGGGCATGTGTTAAAAATTCACCTGTGGGGAGGTGGCCGAGCAAGATGGCCGGACAGACGTAGTTTGTCTCGGCTCCCGGTCCACGCTCGGCTCCTGAATGGCTAACGGCGGTTCCATGTCGCCTTTCTGGCTGGGAAACACAGCGCTGGCAAGCTGACTTCGCGGGGCATGAACTGAGCACCCCAGGTTTCTGATATCGCGGTCCGAGCCTACGAGTGAAGCCCTGCTCCGGAGCCCCGGCGCTCATCATAATGGCGGACACCACTGCGTGGGGGAAGGGCGCAGCGGCTCGCCAGTGAGGGGCTCGGCGGTCTGCCACGGCGCTAGGGCGGAGAGAATCGAGACCGGAGTGGCCGCTCCCCTTCTTTGTCATCCACAAGAGAGAATGTGAGGGCTGCCAGCTCCACCGATACCATTCACGAACGCGGGCCCCGAGTTGGGCGAGCGACTCGGCTGGGCCCGCCAGGTGCGCGAGTAGCGAAGGCGCGACCGGAGGGCTGTTGAAGGACACGAATTACGTGCTGCGGTTTGTGCCCAGATGGGATGGCCTCTCGAACCCCGGCCGCCGTATCCGTGAAGATTTGAGCACCTCCGCGCTGGAGTTCTTAACGGGAGAGGCCCGACGAGGAGTGGCTGTTCCCTCGAGACCCGCCAGGTGCGTGTGGGGCGAGAATGTGGCCGGGGATCCGATGGCAGTCTCATTAGGGGCGCCGGAACCCTATAAAGTGCCTCCTGCAGAGTGAAGTCTCCATTTTCAGCATGCGACCTCTATCACGCGCCATGCCTGACCTTAATATGGCGGCCGGGCCCTCTACCTAAGGCCAAACCTGATGCCGCATTTAACACACTCAAGGCCCCGTGCGCTACTCCTAGCACCCCACCAGCCACCGCCTTCCAGCATTTCCGGGTGGCCCAACGATGCGGTCTGCCGCAGGAGTGCCTACTAGGGATTTAACGACTGGAACAGCTCCACGCAGCAGACACTACCACGGCCGCAATTTGTGAAGTCCCCCCACAGCTTGAGTCCCACTACATACGGAGGGTCCCAAAGAGTGCTACGCAAGGCCTCGCGACGGACACGGTGAGCGGCTCTCAGAGCTAGTCCACCTGGACTGTGAAAGGAGAAGACCTGGACGCAGGTTTCAATACTTGTGGCATCCGAACCTTAGATGAAGACTTACCTCTAATCAGCGTTCCCATATCAATAGATTCCCCACCTGGCCACTGCCTACTGCACGTACAGACCTGCCCTTATGCCGCCTAAGAGGGGGACAAGTAAGGCACAGAATAAACTGTAGGATTTCTTCACACCACCAGACAGGCGACTACCACCTGACCAAGACGCGGGACAAGGCGTCATGGCGCTCACCAAGGACGATCTTCTAGCTACGCTACGGGACTTCAAGACAGAACTAAGGAATGAACTGAGTCAAGATCTCAAGGCCTCGATTGAGCAACTTAAGTCCGATCTCACGGGACGGCTCACCTCCCTACAACAGGATGTAGACTCCGTGGGCACGAGAGTGGTGGATCTGGAAGCGCACGCTCAGGACCTAGATAAGCACTCCGCCGCTATGCGAGAGGACATCTGCGCCCTTCAAGATCAACTACATCAGACACAACTCAAGGCTGAGGACCTCAAAAATAGAGCACGGAGGGAGAACCTGCGTATCCGGGACTTAGAGGAAGGAGCAGAAGGGCCGGATCTCGAAGCCTTCCTGGAGGGTCTTTTTGCCGAAGTTTTACACCCGCAGGCCATCAAAATAAAGATAGACAGAGCACACCGAGTTGGGGGACTAGCGTCCGGAGAACGGCGGCGGCCACGCGATGTCCTTGCCAAATTTCACTCCTACAAAGCAAAGGAAGCCGTATTGCTAGCTGCCAGGAAAAAAGGATCTGTCTCCTTTCAGGGCCATTCTTGCCTCATCTTCCAGGATTTGGCCCCAGCTATGCTGGCCAGGAGGCAGCTCTTCCGTCCCATCACGTCGAAGCTCCGAGATGACAACATCAGATATAGATGGACGTATCCGTTCGGCCTTTCCTTTGAATTTAACAATAAACAATGCCACATCTCGGACCTGCAGGAGGGGCTGGATCTCTTGGGACTACCCCCTGACTCTCTGGATTCCACCCACAGCAAATCTCAGGGCCCACCGAAAACCGGGCCCCCGACATATCAATGGTCCACCGGCTCCCGGAGAGGCCGCAAATGAGGACCTCGTGCCCCAGACAGCAAAGACATATGGATTCGGGTGCACGACCTAGCGAACATTGCTGATTTCTCCGAAGACGGACTTCTCCAGAGGTAACCTAGAAAGAGTGGAGCGAAAGGAAGGGCTGCTCTGCCACTGTTGGCCGCAAGGACAACCCCAGTAATGACCTGTTGCGCCATCGCTGCTTAGTGACGACGAATTTCTCTACACACACCCTGCACACCTATGGGCTACTCAACTGCTCCTGGCCGGCAAACACAGCGGTGGCCCACATCCTTGCTGGACGAACATGGCCGGGCCCCCTGAACTCGAAGTGGGGACATGCTGGTAAGACACACGCTGGGCAACTATGCCTTTCCGCCAACTAAAACCCACGACCCCTTGAGCTGTGGCCTCTCCCCCCTGGGGCGCCCTGGCTGAGCAGCGCGATCTTCACGGAGAGGAAATATGGGACAGACAATCCAGATACTCTCCATCACAGGGACCCAGGGAGGCAGTTCTGTTCACATATTTGCGGGTGTGCTTCTGCAGCGCTGACTTTACATGATAACCGCACTTTTATTGGCAATCATAATTACAAGTAATGTTCGGGAGGGGCGTGGACGGGGACCTCGGTCGTACCGTCCCTCCATTGTTCCCATGGGGGTTCCTCAACCCCCAGCTGGGAATCTGTCAGCGGATCTATCACCACTGAAGCTGGCAATGTTAGTTCTAGTTTATTTCGGGTTTGGGGAGGGGGGTGGGACTATGGGCTGGTGGCAGCTTTTTAACGCTCTCCTATGTTGGTGCACTGGGCTCCGATCTTTGCTTAAGCGTCACTTACACATGGGCTATACCTTGTTTGCAAAGACCTTGACTAAGTACCGAGGCCCATCATATGGCTACACTAAGGGGAGAAGGGGTGTTCACGTCCACTAGATGACAGTTACTATTGGTTCATGGAATGTGAAGGGCCTTAACTCTCCTCAAAAACGTCAAAAGGTCTGGAAATACCTCATCGATCATCACATTGACATTGTAGCTCTACAGGAGACACATCTCGCTAGAGCCGAGGATGCACGCCTCCGACACAAACAATACCCCCTGATATACAGATCCTCCGCTCTTACTAAACACAGAGGAGTGGCTCTCCTCTTTCACATCTCCACAAAATTCCAACCTTTAGATGTCCATAACGATAAAGAGGGATGCTTGGTCATGGTTAAAGGAGCTCTGAAGGGCACACTATGCACATTCGTGGCAATATATGCACCTAATACAGGACAGACAGCCTTCCTAAACACAATAGTAGGGAAAATTCAGGATTTTGCAGAAGGACCAACACTTCTACTGGGCGATTTTAATCTCACCTGGCAGCCAGACCTAGACAGCACTCATCCAAACCGAGCAGACACAGGCTCCTTCTCCACAGACACTAAGCAGAAACTGCATGACCAGGGTCTCATAGATGCATGGCGGGCTCTGTATCCCCAGACACGTGATTTTACTTTTTACTCACATGTACACTGCACGTATTCTAGGCTCGACTATATCTTTATGAGTCAGAACCTAATGGGAGCGCTCCAGACTGCCAAGATATTCCCTATTTCCGTTTCAGACCACGGCCTTGTAGCGGTTCACTTAACATGGAGTAACATTGCTCCTACCACACCCCGGTGGTACTTTCCGGCAGCCCTCACGAGGGATAGGGTACATTGCACCTCACTAAGGGAATCGATTACGGATTTTTTTAAGCTAAATAACCCTGAGGACACATCCACATATACTAATTGGGATGCATTCAAGGCGGTCTTCCGGGGACACTGCATCGCTCTCAATTCCGCCCTGAAGAAACAGCGAACCAGAGAGAGAGAGGCCCTAGAGGCAGAGCTGACCAGCGCTGAAACCTCCCTCAAAACCAATCCCACTAGAGCTACTCTTCGCAACCTCACTGCCTTACGGGGCAAACTCAGAGCCATTTACAACAATAGGGCTGAATTCGCCCTCCTTAAACTCCGCCAGCTATCATACTCACAGGGGAACAAGATTGGCAAACATCTCGCCAGACAACTCAAGGAAAAAAGGGAAAGGGAATATATAGGGGGCATACGTAGGGACAACCATATAGTGACACACAAGGACGAGGATAAAGCTGCCCTTTTCAGCTCCTTTTATAAAGACCTCTACACCAAGGACCAACGGGACACGAATAAACAATGTGACTATTTTAAGACTTTACAATTCCCACAGGTCTCGCCGGAATGGAATGACAGACTTACTGTCCCCATATCCCCCGAGGAAATAGCCGCCGCAATCAAGGCTCTTAAACCTCACAGGGCCCTGGGTCCAGACGGATATACCCCCCAGTTTTACAAAACCTTTGCCCCAGACTTAATCCCCCACCTCACCCGGCTGTTTAACAAAATGGCTGACGATGGCGAGACCGCCAGCTCCATGGCTGAAGCGGTGATTACAGTTATACCGAAACAGGGGAAAGACCCGCAACTATGCGCCTCATACCGCCCCATCGCCCTTTTAAATCTTGACGCGAAGCTCTATTTCTCTATCCTGGCGACCCGACTGAACAACCTCATGCCCGCCCTCATCCACCCCGACCAATCAGGATTTATTAAAGGTCGACAGACGCATGACAACACTCGGCGCATAGTTCACCTCATTGAGAAAGCCAACAAAAAACATATTCCAGCAGTTTTGGTAGGACTAGATGCCGAGAAGACTTTCAACAGGGTGGACTGGGGATTCCTTTTTAACACACTAACACAATTAGGGTTTGTCTCCAAATTTATAACCATGCTTCGGGCTAATTACACTCAGCCATGTTCCAGAGTACAAATTAATGGGCTGCGCTCAGAACCCTTCTCTCACACCAGAGGCACACGCCAGGGATGCCCTCTTTCACCACTATTATTTGCCCTTAGCATAGAGCCTCTAGCGATGTCCATCAGGGCAAATCCAGAGATTCAAGGAATTCCATTTAGCGGCGTCCAACATAAAATATCGCTTTTTGCGGATGATGTGCTCCTCTCTCTTGCAGAACCCCCCAGGTCCCTTCCCTCACTTCAACTGGAGCTGGCGAGATTTGAGGAGGTAGCAGGGTTCAAAATTAACCTGGGCAAATCCTATATTCTCAATCTTACTCTTCCGGAATCAGAGGCTCGCCAACTGGAGAGTGACACCCCGCTCCAATGGGCCTCTTCCTCACTCCTATACTTGGGGATCCGGTTGACACCTCGCATAGAGGGGCTCTTTCGAGCTAACTTCCCACCCGCCCTTATCCGTATTCAAACTGATCTGGCACGCTGGAAGCCCCTCTTCATATCCTGGCTCGGCCGCATTCACGCTATTAAAATGACACTTCTCCCTAAACTCCTATACTTATTCCAAGCCCTACCGATAGAACTAGAGCGAGACTTCATTCCTAAAGTCAGATCTATGATCCTTCAATACGTGTGGCAGGGTGGAAGAGCGCGTTTCTCCTTTTTAATACTACGGCGTCCACGCACGGAGGGAGGAGTGGGACTACCAGATATCGGTCTCTACCACAAAGCTGCCCAATTGCGTGTACTAGCGGAGTGGTCACAACGAGAGTCAGAGAAACATTGGCTCCACATGGATCGCACCGTGGTGGGCAGATCCATTTGGGACCTCGTATGGCGTCCCAAGAGAGAAAGGTCTCAGAACGCCTACCTTAGCACCCCCACCCGCACCACCTTGAAAGTATGGGACTCTGTTTCAGGAAACGAACAATGGACCTCGTTTCCCTCACCATATACATCCCTCCACTATAATCCAGCCTTCCCTCCAGCTCTCCACGAAGGTCCCTTCGATGCCTGGAAAGAAGGAGGATGCTTGGCACTGACACACCTTTTTCATAATGCTGACCCTCTCACTTTTGCCAATTGTAGACGAGACTACGGCCTAGAGAACTCTGAGCACTTCCACTACCTCCAGTTACGACATTGGGCCCTCACCCCACATATCCGTGAGGCTGCCACACGTCCCCTGACAAAATTTGAGACCTTCATACTTAACGCAAGCACTATGAAAGGGGTCATATCATTCTTATATAACTACCTACTCACCACCGCACACGCTCCCCGACCACGATACATGACCATGTGGGAAGACATACTCCAACAGGACATACCACACAGGGAATGGACGGAGATGTGGTCCGATATTAGGAAATTTAACCAGTCCATAGACTTGCGTGAAGCCCATCTTAAAACAATGATGGACTGGTACCTATATCCTGCTAAGCTTAAGACGATCTTCCCACACACTTCTGACAGATGCTGGAGGGGCTGCGGCCTTCTGGGCGACTTCCGACACATATGGTGGGACTGTCCCACTATACGCCCATTCTGGGAGGAAATCTTAGCGCATATCAAAGACATGCTAGGTTACCCCATTCCGACCACCATGGCAGAATGTCTTTTAGGTATTAGAGATCCAGCCCTTAAACACCAAACTAGCGCCGACAAAGCCATTATGTGGTTGTGCATAGGAGCAGCCAAAATAGCTATAGCGGCGGCCTGGAAGAAAAGAGAGGCCCCTGCGGTCTCCCTTTGGTATTCTCAGCTCTGGAGACTGCTCAGCCTCGACATCTTCAGAGATGACTACGAAAACTTTGAGTACAGATGGGGACCGTTGCTTTCATTTCTCTCACGAGGCTTACCCATAGCTGTCTGCCCTTCGTCTATTAGAGGCATGCATCTCTTCCAATTTTAGCCCACTCACGACTCACCAACTCTGAACATGTTAGGAACTTTATGCCGCCACCATTGCCCTGCGGGAGCGAGGAGGGGGGGATTTAATTTACCTTTTGTTGTGGGTTTTGACAAGGGAGTTTATTTCTTCTTGCTGTGTTCATTCCCGTTGGGATGACACAAATACACACCGTTGTAAGAGCATGATGGATTTGGCCAGTTTACCTTGAACTCTTGAGCAACAGGTTCTTATCCAGGCCCCTTCAATGTCAGAAACTGTATCTCCTATTTGTAATGCCATATGAGACACTGGCTTGGTTTGGTACCTTGTGAATTATCATGGCTCAGCTCCTTATTTGTTACTTTCCTGTAATTGCTCACTGCGGTGGGCGTCATGTGACAACGTACTGTGACTTCCTACCAAATTTCAATAAAAAGAAGTTTGACAAAAAAAAATTCACCTGTGACTTGCTTTACTGATTCCTTTTGTAAAGTCTTTACCTTATTATCCTGACCAGAGGTAAGCTTTTTGTGAACTATAGGTGGCTTTTGACTGCAGCTCTTGGAATTTTTTGGTGGTGGCGAGCATAAGGTATCAGAGTGGAGACCCACTGCTTCATTAGAGGTAATCTCTAGATTCCCCTGGCATACACAAGGGTTTGTCGTCTGCCACTGATGACTTATTGACCTCTGCAGGGGATGTAGGGACCTTAGCATTGACTAACACCTCTTGATTGCTAGTTAGCAAGGCCTTCTTTGTTGCCCCCAGGCTCTCTTCGACACATTCAGTCTCATTATTAATTGACCCCATTGCCGTTGTGAGGAAGCTGGTAATTGTGGACACTCCTTAACGACAGGCATAGCAGATTTCCGCTTGCCCATTGTTCAATCTTACCTTATATTTCAAGGGATATTAAATTGTTAGAGAGTTTTGGTTAAGAACAGGCGAACCTCAACAAAGGGCCAAGAGGAGTGGACCAGCCCGGCCTCTTCCAGTCGCTGATGGGTGCAGACGGGCCCGCTCTTGGCCCAGTCTTTGCCTGGGCCACGGCTGGGCATGACCCACTCACGTTCCATGCTGCAGGAGCCCTGGCATGAAGATGTAGGCACCTGCGGGAATGACCAACAGGGTCAACTGCTGTGAGGGTTACCAGGGTGTGTAGTTTGCCCCCCTGCTCTTCCTTTCTCAATCCCATGCTGTGGGAACCCTGGCAGGAAGATGTAGGTGCCTCCAGGCACGACCAACTGTGTCAGCGGCGTTCTGCCACGAGGGTTACCAGGGCGTGTAGTTTGAACCCCTGCTCCTCCTTTCTCAAACACACACTGCGGGAGCCCTGGAAGGAAGATGTAGGCGCCTCCGGGCATGACCAACAGCATCAGCAGCATTCTTCCGTGAGAGTTACTGGGACATGTAGTTTGCCCCCCTGCTCCTCCTTTCTCAATCCCGCACTGCGGGAGCCCTGGCAGGAAGATGTAGACACCTCCGGGTTTGACCAACAGTGTCAACGGCGTTATGCCGCGAGGGATACCGGGGCATGTAGTTTGCCCCCCTGCTCCTCCTTTCTCACTCCACTGTTGATCATAATATCAGGCTGCAGGTCTCATTGGTACCGCTAAGCATGCCTAGAATCATACATAAAGGACAGATCATAAGCAGTACAGTTGTCCCCTTTCTTGTCAGAAATGATCAAGATAGGTTGTGGAGTTCCACAGGACTCTGCCATATCTCCACATCTATTTAATATCTACACATCAAGCCTCTGATAAGAGAACTGGGAAAGAGAGGATGCCAGCATTATAAGTATGCAGACAACTCTGAGATCTTAATCTGCTTAGATGGCAAGGCTTCTTCTCTTCTAAACTTTCAAGGCACTGTGTGTTTTTCTGTGGGTGGATGCGAAATAACCACCTGAAACTAAATGCTGATAAAACTGAAGTAGTTGTCGGTAATTGAATCCTACACTCTGGACCCAACAGTACCGGCTTCTGGGAATGGAACCCCTTCCTAAACCTAAGCAAGCTGCTAAAAGTCTGGGAGTCTTCTTTGATAACTTGTTATCCCTGAGACCACACATAAATGCTGTGGTTTCAAAATGCATCTTCATCTTACTGACTATCAGGAAACTACTTTCCTATTTCTTGGTAGAACCACTTAAAACCATCATTTTAGCTGCAGTTGGATCTTGCTTAGACTATGCCAATGTTGCTTATCTCGGTCTCCTTAAATGTGACCTAACTAAGCTAGAGATGGTACCAAATGTTGGGGTCATGCTTATTCAGAAAACACACACTATTCCTCTTCTTAAAAAGCTACATTTGCTGCCAATAAAGCAGTAGATTTAATTAATAACCTGTTGACTGGCTTTCAAGGCCATTCCAAGGATATCTCCTTAATTCGTATCTATTTGGATATCTAGAAATAAATCTTTATGGGCACTTCTATCTTCTTCAGTAAACTTGCTAGGAGTTCCGAGGTTTTTAAACTCAGATATGGATGTGCAGGTTCTCTGTGCTAGACCCTGTGGAATGGAACTCTCTTCTGATATATATTTTTTCTCAACCTGACTTGGTGTCCTTCAGGAAAGCACTGTAGACCTGATTGTTTAAACAAGCTTTCACCTGTTAGCTTATGCCTGCTCCACCTTATCTTCCAATTTTTCTCACTCATATGGTCTTTTAGTGCCACAAAACCTTAGGTTGTGCATTCGCTCTATAAGTATAAATAACATTCACAAGACTAGGTATTCAACCCTTATTTGAGGTTCTGTGATAAATTCTAGGACTCCAGAAGAAATCCTGCTGCTCCTTAGACCAGCGTAGAAGGTGAAGCAAGCACAGCCCTTTGCCCTGTGAACCAGCTTCAACACATTACAAGAACTGTTAGCCTTGCCCTGAAAACCTGCTTTGTGAAATACAAGGAGCAGGGGCGGTTTCTCCATAGGAGAGTAGGGGCGTTGACCCGCTACCTCCAAGCTATTACCCACAAATACCTTATTTATCTATCTTCTGGCAGGCAATGCGTGCTAAGCTCCTAGGTGTGGTTTACTGCAGCGACCAGCTGTGGCTGTGTATCTGAACTGTGTATGTCAGGTTGGTTGGTGTTTTGCTTGTGGTCAGCCTGACATGTACAGTTCAGGCTTCCCCAGTCATCCCTGTAGGGGAGCTGGGAAGCAGAGACATAGCCCCATTGGTCTTGGATGGAGCGCTGTGTTCACCTGTCCCAGCCAGTACCCATATGCCTCTTATGCTGTTTACTATTATTAACAACATGAGAGCAGGGCATTCATTGTCTGAGATGCGTGATGCCTAGTTTCTGCATGCCCGGCATGCTCAGCGTTTTAGTGCAACCAGGCAGCATGCGTAGTGCTGGTGGATTTTGAAGAGTCGGTCCACCAAGCAAAGAGGATCGGCGAGGTAAGATTATTTTTGTTAAGTATGCTCGTGTAAAGCACACGCTAAGCCGTTGTGTGTTCGTGAATCAAGATTATGTGCACTAGTGCTGCGAGAGCTCCGTACACCTGCCGGTCTCCATGTGTACTTCAAACATCGTGTGTGCACCCCAATACATATTAGTGAGTGTGAAAGCACACTTGTGCTGTTAGGCTTGTTGCATGCCTTTTGTTAATAGAGCGCGGCAAATTGCGTGCCTTTTTGAAAGTTTTCATGTTAATTGCAGCTCCCGACATGCTTACACAAGGGGCTGCATTTAACATGAAAACGTTCAAAAAGGCACATAAACTGCTGCGCTCTGTTAAGAAAAGGCAGGCAGCAAGCCTAACAGCACAACGTGTGCTTTCACAATCCCTAATATATATTAGGGATTGTGAAGTGCTGTTAGGCTTGCTGTGTGCCTTTTGTTGATAGATAGGGCGACCAGAATTTTAAAGCCAAAAACCGGGACATTTCACTCAAACAGAAAATGTACACATAGCTGCCAAGGTTTCAGATAGCTATCTGTGACATTTTCAAAATTTCAGTGCAATCAGGACACAAGTCCTAAAAAAAAGAAGTGGGGGGACTAACCTAGTTAGGCAGTATGCAAGAGACACGAAGGCGCACGACATCACGGCGCGCGACATCACACATGGCATCACAGGAATTGACATCATAGAAAGTGGCATCACAAGCCACGACTTTACAGGAAGTGACATCAGATCTAAAGCCTTCACATATATGTTTAGTGGGTCTATCATGTGTACGTTTGAGCGCATTGCGAGGATAATAGTACAGTGAGCTATGGAAGAGGATATGTGACTTCTACACCTCGCAATCCCCCAGTTTTATATTATGCATCCTGTACATTAATTTACAAACTTATATAATTTATTGTACATGTAATATGCACGTGTTGATGTAAAGCACTTTGACACCCTGCATTGGAATGAGTAGGGCTATATAAGAAAAAATAGTGGTACTTAAATTATTTCAACGCCACCTCAGGGGAAGAAAGCTCTATATAAATACTGGGAAAGACCAACACATCTGATATTCTTACAGTGCATGCATATCTCCTAACCAGGGACTGAACGAGTGAAAAGTTGCCTCTCTTAAGTAAGTGTGAAGAGCTAACAAGGTTTGAGCCTTTATTTCCCCCTCCGCTTCATTTACATCAGGTGTGAGGCTCCTGACTGCTCACAGCCAAGAGACTCGAACAAAAGGAGGCCTGATGACCCCTCAAATTCCGCCTTTGTTATGGGCCCAGCAGGAGTCTTAAATAAGAAAGCCCCGTCTCCGCCTGCATGTTGTTGCTTGTTGCAGATGGAAAGCAGACAACGTGCAGGTGCTGCTGAAAGTGTCCCAGTGTTTGAAATTACACCAGGACGAGTTCAGCACATTATTCAGTGGGGCCCAAATTCTTGGCAGGGTGGACGGCGTTCAGCCTGTGAAAAAAGTGGGTGGACGCCTTCCACCCGCGTGTACCCCCGACTCGTGCCCTGAGTGCAATTATGAGTGACATTTCAACGGTTTTGAGTGACACTTTCTTGAGAGCAAAATCAGCATGATTCTACCCAGTACACTAGAACCCCATTCCCAATATGAACCAACCTGCCCCACACAGTGCATTCAAACAACACACAGCCATTAGAACTAACTCCATTCATATCCACCAGAACCAACCTGCCCCTTCACAGTCCATCTTAACCACATTCACATCCGCAGTGTTCAGCTCACCTGTGCCAAACAAGATTCGGGCCAGGTTGAGATGGGGTTAGGGGTCATTGGTGTTGCTTTGCTGATTATTGCAGGAGAGAGGCCGGGCCTGGCCTTTCAGGACTGGCCTCAGATTGTATGGTGCTTCGATATGGGTATTGCACGCAGCTTTTGGTCTGTGTCAGCAGAGAGGGGATGCTGCCTGTGTGTCCTAGGGGCTGCACTGAATCCGAGTCCCAACGTAAACTGCACTGGGTAGCTCTAAGTCTCAGCGCGCTGTCACCCGGGACTTGATGGTGACCCTGGTGCCAGTACACTGTAACTGTGTCACGTGAGGTCAGTGAAGCTGAATGTGGCGCCAGCCCACTACGGGTGAAGTTGTTACATTGTAGCCCCTAAAGCCAACCCAAAGCTAGCTGAGCCAACCCCCAAGTCTGCGCAAGCAGGGCTGACCACGCGCTGCCAGCTCTCTGTAAGTGGTGCTAATTACTAGCTGGCACTGGGCTTGACATCGGAGGAGGATTTATAAATGCATGACTACGCATTTCAGTGCAGTGATGCGGACCACCACACTGAAATGCGTTAGTCTAACGCCTGAAGTGTGGTACTTGACAGGGCTGACTACAATTTTTACTTTAATGGGGCACACAGAATAACAGCGCTCATCAGCATAGAATTATAGAAGAGGCAGTAAAAACATTGATAAAATAAAGATTTTAAAGCCAGTATCATGCCAGTTAATTAAATGGATTTTTTATAACAGCTGCTAACCGTCCCTGCTTTGGAAAACATAAAAAGGCACCTCCCACCGTTTTCAGTTGACCCGCTCTAAAAACCAGGACATGAGCCAAATTTACTGAAACCTACTGGGACAGGTGGTGAAAAACCAGGACTGTCCCTGCAAATCCATGACGTATGGTCAACCTATTGATAAAGCGGTGTAGATTAGGTGCCTTTTTGAAAGTACTCAAGTTAATTGCAGCGCTGTGTATAGGCAAGACGGGCGCTGAAATTAACATGAAAACTTTCAAAAAGGCACACAATCTGCCAAGCTTTATTAACAAATGCATAGCTACCAAGGTTTCAGATTGCTACGTGTAACATTTTCTTAATTTTAGTGTATTATGAGTGCCATTTCAATGACTATGACTGACACTTTCTTGCGAGCAAAATCAAGGTATCGAGGTAGTCGGACCGGCACCACTGCGGCGTGCTAGATCTATAATAAAATTTAAAAGCACATTTTGAAGCAGTCACTAAGGCACTACCTCCTGCACTCCGTGTTGCTCTTTCCCTTGTATGCTTTCCTGCTCCATGTTGCTTTCCTCTCTGTGTGTTTCTCCATCTGCAAAACCCTCCTGCTCTCCATGATGCTCTCTGTTCCTCTCGTGGTTTTCTCTGCAATCCCAACTGCTCCATGCTGCTTTCTCACTCCTGTGTTTCTCCTACCTTTAAACTCTCCCTCCACCGTGCTTACCTTCTTGCTTTCTTCCTTGTGTGCTTTTCTTCCTCCTGTGGGAAAATAGCCCCGCACTCATTGTTGCTCTCTCACTAAGAGGCTATCAGGCACTCACTCATTCCAAAGACTGTCAGTTCCCCAGGTGGTCCAGACAATGGGCAACACAAATTGTCCCCAAACAAAGTGGAGCTCCGCAGCTGAGTATTCCCGGCAACAGCGGTGCTGGAAATGAGCAGACAGCTAAGCTGTTTTTGGGTACTGCGCCCAGGAGGTGAATGGAATGTTTGATGGGTCCTTCCATTCTAACTCACACCAAGTGCTGGGTCGGGGGAGGCCCCAGTGGACCTGGGCCGCTTCACTCACTGAGCACCCCCAAGCGACAGGCCACCATGTCCCCCACAGCAGAGGGGTCCCTCTACTGCATTGCTACCTGTCATGTATTTGCTGCATAATGCTTCCAGTGGTGCACCACTACCAGGGCACTAACTACCCTTTCAGACAGATGCAAGTGTCCTCTAGGCCCACAGCCAGGCCCCGGCCGCCTACACGTCCAGAACAGAAAGAGATTAGGGTCTCAACCTCGCCGCCGCATAGGAACCATCTTACTTCTCTATAGCAACACTTCCTTTATTTATGAATGTCACCCCAGCGCTTAATTTAAGCAGCATTTTCTGCTATCCAACAGCCAGTATGTTCTCTGTGCGATTTAGAAAAAAGACGGAAGTATGCTGGTGGTTAGATACGGCTACCATTTGTTTCATTGTTCCCGATTATGCCTACTAGTCTAGTAGTGTCGGTAGCAGTAGAATATCCGGATGATCAAAAGTATATTGCACAATGAGACCACAAACTGGCAGCTTGAATAAAGCACAGTTATCTACTGCAATAGTGCACATGACGTGCACTTTGCAGTTGCAGTTCCAGCTTCTCCCTCACAGCACGCAGGTGTTGTCAAGGCGCTACAAATGTGTGATTAATGCATTTTAGTGTGGTTATGCAGACCACCACACTAAAATGCGTTAGTCTAAGCCTGAGGCGTGCTACTTGGCAGGGCTGCGAAAGGCATGCAAGAAATGCAGCAGTAGATAAAACGCATATAAGGAATGTTCTGTGGTTGTCCAAGGATAGGACACAACAATGCATTTTACAGATTCCATTGTGGTGCAATCTTGAATAACACAGACACCTCTCAGGGATGTAGCATTCACATTTGACAAAAGTGATAGTAAGGGACACATTGTTACATTAAAAGACTTTTAATGGAGAATATGCTTTTGAATACTGTATCCTTTTTATGTTTGTTGTATGTTGCAAACCTGCCTTAAGACCCTTCATGTGGTGCTGTATGTGTAGAAATACACCGTCTTTTCACTTTATTAAGCAAATGTTTGAGTGATATTTGCACTGATATTTGTTGCTGCACCCACACACGCGGTTGGGTTCTTGGAGCACATAGCCTTGGCTGCAGCGCACAGAAACCTTATACTGCCACACACAGAAGAAAAAAATTAGAGGGAACATTGCAGGTAAGTGGTTTTAAACTTATTTTTTATTAATGTTTAATTACTTGTTATAATAGGGGGGGTGGAGGCTGGTGGCGTAGCGAGTGGAGTTCCACGGAGTTTGTTTGCAACTCCGTGGACCTCCGCGTAGCCCCGCTACGCACACTACACCCGGGGTTAATCTGAATACTCAGCCTAATGGTGTACAAGTTGTCAGTCTTAGCGATAGGGTCCCTTTATGGATCCCCTCGAGGGATGCCACAAAGAAAATCAGTGTGTTGCAAAATGCTTCATCTTCCATTGTGGATTTTACCTGGTTATTCGACAATGCATCCATTCCGGTAAAAAGAGGATTCATTCTCAGCTTTTTTTCTGAGATAGAGGCACTAAAGTTGATATCCAGTAGGGATATTTTAAAAGTGAAGATTAACTCATTTGATACTTTTCCCTACTCTTTTGGCTCCTTGATTGTTGCTAATTTGGTTATGCAGAATTGTGAGCACTTTCTCAATGACATTACATCTGTTTTAGAACACGAGGAATTTTCTACTATGCGTCCCATAATTCAGTGCTTGAAAGCCCCAAGGGCCATTAAATCAGTAGTGCTAGATGTGATGGGTCCCGATTCTTAGTATTTACCTGGTAATCCCAAAAATATCATGGTTTCCTTGGACAAGAGGGGATGTTCAATAAATGTGGTGACGGGTTTGGCAGCTGATCCCCAGGTTTTGGACATGGAAGATGAATCGGCCCAGTGGAGCTGGGTTGCAAGAGCTTTGAATAACATCCGCCCTGTAGCAGAAAGGAGCGATCATTTGAGGTAGCCTGGGCGTTTACTATTGTCTTGGAATATGTCCGGTTTGGATCATAATGAGATGAAATTGAATTTTTTAAAAACCCTGAACCATCTAATTATGTGCTTACAAGAAACTTGGTCTTGTAAAGAGTTTGATTGTGATGGCTATTTTGTGTTTTCCTGTTATGCTAAGTGCTCTGAAAGGGGACACACTAGTGGGGGGGGGTCTCTATTCTGCTTAAGAACTTGATTAACTGGCATCAGAAGGTTTTATGCCATCCCTCAAATCTTTGTATATGCTTGAAGTTGGCACGTTTGGGAGACTACGGCAGGTCTACTTTCTTCCTCGTGGCAAATCTGTATATCCCTCCTGGGAGAAATTTTGACCATCTGCTGAGTGTACTTTTTTTATTCATTCATGATATAGCTACCAGGCAAGAATGCCTTCTAGTGATAATCGTGGGAGACTTAAATGCCAAAATCTCTAACTCTGCCTCGGAGATTCATGCCAACTCTCATAAAGAGGAAATTTGGCATATACCTGAGATTTTATTACCGGAAAAAATAAAAACGGATAAACGAGGGTTCTCCCTGCTTAAAAGTATTAGAAGTATAGATTTGATCATTCTAAATGGGAGAGTGCCTGTCGACAAAGCAGCACAATTTAAGTTTCATTCTCATCACACTCAGAGTCTCTTAGACTATGTGGTTGTCTCTTATCAAATGTTTGGGGCTTGTGAAAATCTATTTGTCCTCCCGTCGGTATGGAGTGACCATAGTGTAGTGGCTTTCGATCTACTGGTACTGGATCCGGGGAACTCTGGCCCGGGTAAGCTGTCTTAAATAAAGCAAACGGACGTTCCTTTTGGACGTCAAAAAATATCTCTGAGGTTAGTTCGGTAGTTAAGAGGGCTTATGTAGAACAGCGGGGTTATGCTCACGCTAATATCGTTCAGTATTTTGAGGCCCAAATGGAAGAGATACGTAATTCAAGCTCTAAATCTGTTGGCCCTCGCTTGTCTAAACAAGGTATATTTTCGTTGAAAATATTAAATCAAGAAATTAATCGACTAGTCCGAAAACAGCATATACAAGTCTCAATGGTCGACAGCAGGAAATCAATCGCCTCAAACGAGCAAGAAGCTGCTGTAAACTCAGTGAAAAGAGAAGGGAGTATGACTCTAAATGGATTGGGTTGAGGGAAGCTGCAAGGGCTAAAGATTCTAGAAAGTATTGGCACTTGATTGCAGAATATTGTGACTCAAGGCGGAAGGCTCTGCCTATTCCGATCCCAGAAAAGGATTGGGTGGATTATATCTCCCTATTATATAAAAACAACAGTCCAGTTGTTCCTGTGACGATTGGTGTGAATGAGTCTTCTTTTCTTGAATTTGGTCCCCCGTCAGGGGGTGAAGTAGTAGGTTTTATAAAGAACACCAGATCATCCGGTGCACAAGGTCCGGACGGGATTCCGATTGTGCTAATTAAAAAGGAGTCAGCTGCGTGGGGAGCTCTCTTAGCTCCACTGTTTAATTATTGTTTTTGAACCAGGAAAATTCCCCTTTCTTGGAAGGGGAGTGTTATAGTCCCTTTGTATAAAAAGAGTCCGAAACCTTCGCCATCAAGTTTTAGACAGATTGCATTGCTGGATGCTTCAGGCAAATTATTTGCTAAAAGCATATTATGTCATCTGCAACAATGGGCCCATGACCAGAATATCATATCGCCAGAACAAGCTTGTTTCAGAAAGAAACATAGTACTTTGGACAACATTGCGGTCCTCCAGACCATCGTAGAGAAATATGTTTTTTTGGAAGGCATGCCAGTCTATACTGCATTCATTGATTTCTTCACGGCGTTTGACAAAGTGGATCACCAAAATGCTGTGGAGAAAACTCCTTCATCTTGGTATACCACATCAACTTCTGTGTCTTATTATAGAATTACATTCAGGTACCTGGTGCCAAGTTCTGATGGGAGGTTCTCTGGGGTTATCTTGTAAAATTAGAACATATATTGGGCTTAAGCAGGGCTGCCTGCTGGCTCCTCTTTTGTTTTCTCTATATATATCCGATCTCCCGGCGTCTTGACCTCAGTGAGGGGGGATGCCCCCAGAATCGGTACAATGTCCGTTGGTTCTCTATTTTATGCGGATGGCGTGGCCATCTTTGATTTAACGCCTATTGGTTTGCAACGTCGCCTGGATGCCCTGACTAAATAAGCAGAAGCCCACTTCTTGAAAATTAACATTGCCAAAAGTAAGATCTTGGTTTTCCGCAAGAAAGGGCTCAGAATAAAGAGATGTTTGAAGTGGACGTTGGGGTCTGAAAAATTGGAATTGGTTGATTCCTATTTATATCTCAGAAAGGTTTTTTCAAAAACCGGGCGAGATATAGAGCATATCAAACTTTGTGTAAGTAGGGCTGTTTCCCAGGCTAGCGCATTAAACAGATTTTATAAGACCTGTGGGAGACGCCCTTTTGGCCATGTTTTGTCAGTCTTCAAGGTTAAAATCCCCCCTTCATTGACATACGCTGATGAGGTGCTGGATATGAACCATTGGCTTTCCTTTGATAAGGCCGAAGGTCGAATCCTGCGCCAAATTTGTAATTTAAACTCTCTGGCTGCCCCTCAAATTTTACATATTGAACTTGGCTTACTATCCTCATATATCTTATCCCTGGCAGCGGTTCTGAGGTGGGGTAATTCCCTCTTCTGGGGGGATGAGGGTACTCTTAGGGCTGCCTTGAGAATGGAAATCTTTGATAAGCTGAAAGAACAATCAACATTTTTTTAGGTCCTTTGCACAAGCAAACAATTCATTTGGGCTTAGCTGGAACACTGACTCCCCCATGCCAAAGTCTGAATTAAAGTTGTTTATAAAGAAGTCTGTAACCTCTATCAGTCTGGCCAGAGATATTGCTTTAAGTCAGCCCAAGTCTCGTAATGAGGTGGTCTGTGGGAGCGCACTGGGGAATAAACCACAGCTCTATTTAACTTGGAACCTACCTCACGGGACTAGAAGGCTGATACTCGTATTGAGAATCCACTTGTTGCCCCTAAGAGAAGTTACCGGCATTTGGGATAAAATACTGAAAGAGGAGAGAATTTGTGAAATGTGTCATTTACAAATTCAAGATTTTAATCATGTGCTATTTGTGTGCTCGGAGTTACAAAAGGCCAGGCACATGTTCTTAAGACCATTATTTATCAAATTTAATATTCATTCCGCCCATGAGGCCCGTTTATTTGTTTTGTCCCCACCAAATGAAATGGTCTGTTATAGGATGTATCAATTTTTAAAAACTATTTGGGCCATTTATTAGGTAATTTTTAACTCTATTTTGTATGTTGTAATACTTTGATGGCTGGATATTTGATTGTACATGTTTATTAATATTTCCTGCTCTTGTTCCATAGGAATGTTTTGACTCACTTATTTATTTATCTTTCTCCCACACAGCACAGTATGTTTGATAACAGTCTTCTTTAGGAGGCAGCTATGTACAAAGGAAGAATTTTGTATTGTATGTAAAGTATTTCTTGTTTAATTTGTAGTGTGTATTTTTGTGGCCCTTCGTAGGAGTTCCATATCAAAATAAACTATAAACCCAAAACCCACACCCAATTTTTTTTTTTAATAAACAATTAACAAAATTCATTATCAATTATTATTATTATCAACTAATTATTAATTAATTAAAATAAATTACTTCCCACCCTTTACCCCTATAAACCTCACAACCCACACCTAAAAAAAAATACACAATTACCATAATTAATTATCAATTAATTAATATTAATTCACAACTAATCATTAATTTAATATAATTAAATTACTTCCCACCCTATTCCCTTATAAACCCACAACCCACTACAGAGCTAAAAAATGCAAAATTTAATTAAAATAAAACTAATAACTACTAAAAATGTAACACATATATTAAAAAACATAAACAATACTTATACAAAAAAAATACACCACATACATTTAAAATCTATACTAAAATACATAACACTAATTAAAAAATCGATATTTTAAACAACGATATTTTTGCAAACGATATTAATGACTTCTATATTTTAAAAATCGATATTACTTACCTTAAAATCGATATTCCTGTCCACGATATTCTTGCTGTCAATATTTCTGTGTCACACTATTTATAAGTGGATAATTGTGTCAGTCGATATTACTAACTAGATATTTGTCTAAATACCGTGGGTAGCCAGAGAGGCTCTTCCTTCCCATGACCGGTTTCATCTTGGGTTCCCGTGACTTAGAGATTTCCATGCCTTTACCTTGTTGCCAGCTTCCACAGACTGCCTTAATCATGAAAGTCTAGTTGTCCACAGTGCCTGCCCCTAAAGGTTACAGCTTCTGATTTCCTGATGTCCTGACAGGCATGTAACACCCATATTACTAGGCTGTGATGAGTGTTCCCTGTCGTGAAGAAACGTAACTGACATTAGATGTTCCTACATAATGCATACTTCCAGCCATCACATCCTCCCTGCATCTGGTGCCTTCACTCAGATATCCGACCCTAGAAGCATGGGGCCGAGCGCACTCTTCACCAATCATCGTGTCCACATAATTGCAAGAAATGACAGAGTCTACATGCATGCCCAATGACACATAAAACTCTATGCATTTGCTCACATAGCAATCTGCACTGTGGTTGCCATACTCAAACAGGCAGATGCTACCCTGTGCAGCAGCTTAATGCGTGCTCTGAGTTCTTGCAACAGCCTCAAAGGAGAAGTCAGAGGCTCAAAGGAAAGAAAGAAACATAACTACATTGCTACAGAATAGCACATTGCTAAACTGTTTAAGCAAGCAGTGAATATATGTTCCCTCTCGTAGATATGCAAGCATGTTTGTAGAGTAATGTTAGAAGTTGTATGACAGAATATTTTATACAGAAATATCTTTTGACATAAATATTGTGTTATGAATATTGTTCACAAAAACATAATCCTGCTGGGTGTATATTGTCTATTTTTTAACTCCAGTTTGGCGATATTTTTTGAGGAGGCGTAGAATTCTGATGCATTCCCAGCTTTACAAAGCTTTGTAAATCTGGGAATGTGTCAGGTTCCATGGATGTTGGGAACACCCACAGCAAAACCCAAGGAAAGCCCCTTTCACACAGAGTAATGCGTGAATGGGGCCCATCTTTACAAGGCTATGAACAGTTACACAGGGTGTCTCACCGGCGGTGCAATGCCCTTGTAAATGAGGCCCTCAGTGTTGTGGCATGACATTAACCCCTTCGATGCTTATGACGAGCTGGACTCGTCATGGCACACAGTGGTCGTGTGCTCATGACGAGTCCAGCTCGTCATAAGACCACCCACGGGGGAAGCGCTGGCGCTCCCCCGTGGGAATCCGATCGTCGGGTTTTTTGGGGGAAGGCAGGGGAAGGGCTTCCCCTGCCTCCCCCATCCCCCTCAATGACGTCAGCGCGCGAGGCGCGCTGACGTCATTGGGGGTTTCCTTTGTTCCCGACGCGCTGGAAGCCATTTGCTTCCAGCGCGTCGGGGAATAAGGTTAGTTTGGGCTCCGGGGAGGGGGATTTCAAACAGAAGAGGCATCGAGGGAAAGGAAAACCCTTTCCTTTCCCTCGATGCCTCTTTTGTGCATTCCTGCTGCACGATCATGCGATCGTGCAGCAGGAATGCCCACTAGACACCAGGGAATTTAAAAAAAAAATGAAAATACTGTTTTGGGGAGCGGCCCCTTGGGCAAGGGTCGCTCCCCTGTTGGGGGCCATATGTTTTTGGTGCTCTGCCCCCCTGGGGGGGCAGTTTTTTTTATATAGCGCGGGGCTTTACCCGAAGGTGTCAGAGCGCTTCACAATAGGAACAGTAACATTACATGAGGAGAAGGTTACAAGTGAGCATAATACAAAAGCAAGCGTTACATTACATGAGGAAAAAGTGACAATTGTGCATGATACATGAGATACAAAATACAAATAGAGGTATAATACTGCAATAAGTGGCAGTCACTCAGAACACACTGGGAAGGCACTTCTATAGGCATGGAGTACAGAATTTCCTATAGTGGAAGAACTTCCTTGAGGGAGTAGAGAGGGCGTGAATTAAACAGGAGACTTAAAATGAAGGGTACACAAATCCAGCACAGCACGCAAGGGTGAGGAATGTACAGGAAAAAGTACAAATTTACAATGAAGAGCGAACTTCCTAGAGGGGGCTGAGAGTGAAAGTATTAGTTCTGAAAGTGTCTTTGGAAGAGAAGAGATTTTAGGTCAGCTTTGAAGATCCGGGTAGAGGAGGTGGCACGGAGCAATGGGGGAAGCAAGTTCCAGATTCTCACCGCATTGCCTGAGAAGGATTGCGCCATCGATCTTTCCCTTTTGAAGACGGGGGGGGGGGGGGGCTCAAGCAGAAGCTTTTCCGCATTGCGAGAAGGGCGAGAGCCACCGGACAATTTCAATTTATTCGCCAGGTAACGAGGGGAGGACGTGTGTAAGGCTTTGTGTGTGATGCAGGCAGTTTTGTAAATAGATCTTGCCTCGATCGGAAGCCATCGAAGAGAGGACAGGATAGGAGTGACGTGGTCGCTTCGTTTAGACCCTGAAATGAAGCGAGCTGCTGAATGGAGGATGGATTTGAGAGGGGAGAGGTGGGATTTGGGTAGGCCCGTCAGAAGAGAATTGCAATAATCCAGTCTTGAGAGAACCAGAGATTGTACCAAGGTTTTTAAGTCTTTCTCCGGGAAGAACCGACGGATCCCCCATAGAAGGCGCAACTGGTAACGTGCGTTCTTAGCAATAGAGTTGATGTGGGAGATTAGGTTGAGTCTTTTGTCAAGAATGACACCTAGGGATTTAGCGCTGTCGACAATGATGGGTTTGTTGTTGAGTAGGTTCAGCTGATCCATCCAAGATTGAACAGGAGGAGGTGAGAGAGAGGTAGAGAGGAGGAGGAATTCAGTTTTGGCGGGATTCAGAATGAGTTGGTGAGCTAACATCCAGTTGTGAATAGAGTTGAGAGTAGAGTTGAGTAGTGAGAGATCGTGTGCGGAAGATAAAGGTATCTTCCCACTAGTCCACCAGGCATTTATTTGTGGAGAGTGACCCCTTGGGTGGCAGAATAGCAGTATGTTTTTAGGCCCATCTGCCCCCAAGGAGGGCAGAAGCCACTAGACACCAGGGTTTTTTAAATTTTTGTGTTGGGGAGTGGCCAAAAGGGCAAGGGTTGCTCCCCTTTTACGGGGGTGAATATTTTATTTATACTCTTTGGCCCACCTACCCCTTAGCTTGGCTGGTGGATTGTGTGTGAACTGGTGCATTATTTGCATATGTGATTGTAATGTTTTTTTCTCCTTTTTATTCTAGTGTAAAGCTTTTGATTCCTGTTTGCGGTTTCGGCAGTGGTTGTTCTGCAGTTTTGCGTAATTGCATTTATTTGGTAAGAAAAATATTTTTGTTGTGTGTACTCCAAATGAGTATTATTGTCATGCATGAATGAATTTTTTTGTAAGTGGTGTCATAATGGCAGCATATTTGTTAGTGTTCAGAGCATGAAATTCTTTGCAATGTTTTGCATTGTCTTATGTGTAATTTTTTTTTCTTCTTTTTTAGTGGGATATTGTTGATCCTTACTGTGTCTGTGCAGAGTAGGTGGTGGTGAGTCTAGCTGCTTCTGTCACGTGAGTGGTATAGTGTTGGAGTATATAGGTCTTTGTGATAAAGCTACATTTTGTTTATTTCTTTTTTTTACAAAGGGTTTGTTGTTGTTGACTTGTTTGACAAGTAACCTTTATTAGTAAGCATTATGGCTAGCCGTAGAATGACTGCTCAGCAGGTGGTTGGTTTGCTTCTTGAATCTTCCTCTGAGCAGGATTTTGAGACTGACAGTGCGTCTGAGGGAGAGGAGGGAGGGGAAGATTCAGGCAGTGAGTTTTCTCTCCACATGGAATCATCGGATGATGAAGGTACTCTCAGTGCAGATGAAGTGCCTGTTTTAGAGGAGGATACTACTGTGCCGATGGTGCAAGAGGCATCTGGATTGCAGCCTGGGGCTGCTAGGCTTCCTACTGGAAGTGCTGGACTCTGGGTTGATCCAAACATGGTGCAGCCGGTGTTGCCTGCCTTTAGTGGTTATGCAGGGTGGAGAGTGGATTGTGAACATTATTTGCCTATACAGTATTTTCAGTTGTTTATGGATGATGTATTTTTGGGTGAGATTGTTGAGCAGACTAATTTGTATGCTGAACAGTTTTTGAGGGACAACAGTGCCAGACTTAGGCCCCATTCTAGAGCTACCCGGTGGAGTCCCACAAATCTGGAAGAGATGAAGAAGTTTTTGGGTTTGACTTTTTTGATGGGTTTGATAAGGAAGCCGTCCATGGGTTCATATTGGTCTACCAGTCCCTTGATGGCAACGGCCATATTTCCTGCAGTTATGACTCGTGATCAGTATTTACTTTTGCTTCGGATGCTGCATTTTGTTGATAATGGTTTGGCGTTGCCACGAGATCACCCTGAATGTGACCGTCTTTTTAAGATTCGGCCTGTTCTTGATCACTTTGTAGATCGATTTTCAGAGATCTATACTCCAGGGAAAGAAATATCTATTGATGAGTCTTTGGTCCTGTTCAAGGGCTGTTTGGTTTTTAGGCAGTACATTCCTAGCAAGAGGGCACGCTATGGAATTAAGCTGTATATGTTGTCTGAGAGTAGGACAGGATATGTTTTTAATTTGCGTGTGTACACTGGTAGGGATTCCACTATTGACCCCCCTGGTTGTCCGTCCACTTTTGGAGTTTCAGAGAAAATTGTGTGGGATCTTGCTAGAGGACTGTTTAACAGAGGCCAAAATTTGTACCTTGATAACTTCTACACTGCTGTGCAATTGTTTAAGGAATTGTTCAAAGTGGACACTTTTGCTTGTGGCACAATCCGCTCTAACCATAAAGGTTATCCAAAAGAGCTTGTTTGCAAAAAACTTCAGAGGGGACAGTGCAGTTCCTTGCGTAGTGATGAACTACTAGCTGTGAAATTTGTGGACAGGAGGGATGTGTACATGCTGACTACCATCCATGATGAGAGTACTTCACCTGTGGCTGTTTGGGGTCAGATTGCTGAAGTGCGCAAACCTGTGTGCATTTTAGACTACAATAAGCACATGGGTGGTGTTGATAGAGTAGATCAGAGGTTGGAACCTTACACTGCTATTCGTAAGGCTTACATTTGGTATAAGAAGTTGGCCATCCATCTCTTCAATTTAGCAACTTTCAATGCTTTTGTTGTGTTCAAGGAGTGTTCTCCTGCGTCAAAGTTGACTTTTGTTCAGTTTCAGCAGTCTGGTCATAGGCAGCCTTGTTGTTGTGGAACAGGCAAGTGTTCCTAGAGTTGGAGTGGTGGAGGATGTGGCTCGATTGAAAGATCGCCACTTTCCTGATCACATTCCTCCTACACCCTCAAAAGACTTTCCCACTAGGAGATGTAGAGTCTGTTGGTGAAGAGGTACGCGGAAGGAGACTCGTATGTACTGCCCTGAGTGTCCTTCTAACCCTGGGCTGTGTGTGCCTGCTTGTTATAGAGCGTACCACAAGCAAAAGAATTATTGGGAGCAACCATGAGTGGTAAAGTGAACTGCCTGGTCTGTAATGTTTAAGAATTGTTGTTCTGTTTCAAGGTTGGCATTAGTGCAATGTATTTAGTTTCTGATTTTGTGTTAGTAGATTTGTATCTATTTGCAATTTGTTTGTGTTTTCTTTTTTGTATAAAAAAATCCTAAATGTGATGGTGGTGTGTGTAGGCTGGTGCTTGGCTGGCGGTGTGCGTGGAGTGGCGCTTGGCTGGCAGTGTGCATGGAGTGGCGCTTGGCTGGCGGTGTGCGTGGAGTGGCTCTTGGCTGGCGGTGTGCGTGGAGTGGCGCTTGGCTGGCGGTGTGCGTGGAGTGGCGCTTGGCTGGCGGTGTGCGTGGAGTGGCGCTTGGCTGGCAGTGTGCGTGGAGTGGCGCTTGGCTGGCGGTGTGCGTGGAGTGGCTCTTGGCTGGCGGTGTGCGTGGAGTGGCGCTTGGCTGGTGGTGTGCGTGGAGTGGCGCTAGGCTGGCGGTGTGCGTGGAGTGGCGCTTGGCTGGCGGTGTGCGTGGAGTGGCGCTTGGCTGGCAGTGTGCATGGAGTGGCTCTTGGCTGGCGGTGTGCATGGAGTGGCGCTTGGCTGGCGGTGTGCGTGGAGTGGCGCTTGGCTGGCGGTGTGCGTGGACTGGCGCTCGGCTGGCGGTGTGTGAGTAGTGACTTGCTGCTGGTCACTACACACACTGCTAGCCGAGCGACACTCCACGCAATCCATCAGCTTGTGTGGTTACTGTGTTAGGAATGTGGGCGTGTGAAAGTGATGGGCCCTTGAATGGCGCTGTCTGCTGGTGTGAGTGTTGTAATGTGATGGGCCCGCGGCTGGTGGTGTGAATGGTTTTGTATGTGTCACACGTATGAAAGGTGTATGAATGGCCTGTAAAGAGGTTGGTGCCTTGTCGTGGCTTTACAGCTCACGAGCTGTGAGTCAATGGTTCAGTTTCTCGTTCTTTCAATTATTAACAGTGCATTTCATTTTTGTGAAATCACTTGTTAATACAATTGTATATACTGAACCATCACTCACCCTCGTGCCAAATCCAACCAGTATGTGTGTGTGCTTGAGGATTAGATGGCTGTGCAGTAATATTTTTTTTGTCTTTCTCAAGCAGGGTGTACCTTGTCCCTTTTTGTGAATGTTGTAATGTGTTTGTTTCGTGCCTGGTGGTGTGAATGGTCTTGTGTGTATCACGTATGAAAGGTGTGTAAATGGCCTGTAAAGCGGTTGGGGCCTTGACATGGCTTTACAGGTCACGAGCTGCGAGTCACTGGTTCAGTTTTTTGTCCTTTCAATTATTGACAGTGCATTTCATTCTTGTGAAATCTCTTGTTAATAAAATTGTATATACTGAACCATCACTTGCCCTCATGCCAAATCCAACTAGTATGTGTGTGTGCTTGAGGAATAGATGGCTGTGCAGTAATCTTTGTCTTTTTAGTCTGTCTGCCAAGGTGTACATTCCGTCTAAGAATAACCTACCAACTGTAGATATTGTCGTAAACGAAACACCCATGGGAGTACATGGTGATATCTCTCTTGTGGATCCCAACAAGTTATGGTACCCACAATGTCCTGCAAACCTCAAAATGTCTGTCACATTTTCCTTGCAATATTGTGCCAAAATTTTCACGCTGCAGAAATAAACAACACTTTATCTCAAAATGACCTGTTTTTGCAAGGGGGGTCACCTGGGTTTTTGGCCCGGGGCACGGCGGCCACCTAGGGAAACCTACCAAACCCACACATTTCTGAAAAGTAGACACCCGGGGGATTCCAGGGAGGTATGGCTTGCGTGGATCTCCCAACGTTTTCTTACCCAGAATCCCCTGCAAACCTGACATTTTGCTGAAAAAATTACTTTTTTCACACATTTTGTGTGGTAAAGTTGTGGCATCACGGGGCTGACACAAATTTCCTACCACCCAGCGTCCCCCAGGTCTCCCGATAAAAATGGTGCCTCACTCGGGTGGGAGGCCCAAGTACCCGCGACAGGCAAGGGCCCACAACGTACTGAGGCGACCTCAAAATGGCCTATCACAAAACGACCTGGTTTTGCAAGGGGTCCCATGACGTTTTGGCCGGGGCTCGGCGGCCACCTAGGGAAACCTACCAAACCCACCATTTCTGAAAAGTAGACACCGGGGATTCCAGGGAGGTATGGCTTGCGTGGATCCCCAACGTTGCTTACCCAGAATCCCTGCAAACCTGACATTTTGCTGAAAAAATCACTTTTTGACACATTTTTGTGTGGTAAAGATGTGGCATCACCGGGCTGACACAAATTTCCTACCACCCAGCGTTCTCCAGGTCTCCCGATAAAATGGTGCCTCACTCGGGTGGAGGCCCAGTACCGGCGACAGGCAAGGTCCCACAACATTTTGTGATAGGCAATTTTAATGTCGCCTCAATACGTTGTGGGCCCTTGCCTGTCTCGGGTACTTGGGCCTCCCACCCGAGTGAGGCACCATTTTTATCGGGAGACCTGGGGGGACGCTGGGTGGTAGGAAATTTGTGTCAGCCCCGTGATGCCACAACTTTACCACACAAAAATGTGTGAAAAAAGGGATTTTTTCAGCAAAATGTCAGGTTTGCAGGGGATTCTGGGTAAGAAAACGTTGGGGGATCCACGCAAGCCATACCTCCCTGGAATCCCCCGGGTGTCTACTTTTCAAAAATGTGTGGGTTTGGTAGGTTTCGCTAGGTGGCCACCGAGCCCCGGGCCAAAACGTCATGGGACCCCCCTTGCAAAACCAGGTTGTTTTGTGATAGGCCATTTTGAGGTCGCCTCAATACGTTGTGGGCCCTTGCCTGTCGTGGGTACTTGGGCCTCCCACCCGAGTGAGGCACCATTTTTATCGGGAGACCTGGGGGAACGCTGGGTGGTAGGAAATTTGTGTCAGCCCGGTGATGCCACAACTTTACCACACAAAAATGTGTGAAAAAGGGATTTTTTCAGCAAAATGTCAGGTTTGCAGGGGATTCTGGGTAAGAAAACGTTGGTGGATCCACGCAAGCCATACCTCCCTGGAATGCCCCGGGTGTCTACTTTTCAGAAATGTGTGGGTTTGGTAGGTTTCCCTAGGTGGCCGCCGAGCCCCGGGCCAAAACGTCATGGGACCCCCCTTGCAAAACCAGGTCGTTTTGTGATAGGCCATTTTGAGGTTGCCTCAATACGTTGTGGGCCCTTGCCTGTCGCGGGTACTTGGGCCTCCCACCCGAGTGAGGCACCATTTTTATCAGGAGACCTGGGGGACGCTGGGTGGTAGGAAATTTGTGTCAGCCCGGTGATGCCACAACTTTACCACACAAAAATGTGTGAAAAAGGGATTTTTTCAGCAAAGTGTCAGGTTTGCAGGGGATTCTGGGTAAGAAAACGTTGGGGGATCCATGCAAGCCATACCTCCCTGGAATCCCCGGGTGTCTACTTTTCAGAAATGTGTGGGTTTGATAGGTTTCCCTAGGTGGCCACCGAGCCCCGGGCCAAAACGTCATGGGACCCCCTTGCAAAACCAGGTCATTTTTGTGATAGGCCATTTTGAGGTTGCCTCAATACGTTGTGGGCCCTTGCCTGTCGCGGGTACTTGGGCCTCCCACCCGAGTGAGGCACCATTTTTATCGGGAGACCTTGGGGAATGCTGGGTGGTAGGAAATTTGTGTCAGCCCGGTGATGCCACAACTTTACCACACAAAAATGTGTGAAAAAAGGGATTTTTTCAGCAAAGTGTCAGGTTTGCAGGGGATTCTGGGTAAGAAAACGTTGGGGGATCCACACAAGCCATACCTCCCTGGAATCCCCCGGGTGTCTACTTTTCAGAAAAGTGTGGGTTTGGTAGGTTTCCCTAGGTGCCGGCAGAGCTAGGGTTCAAAAACTACAGCTAGGCACTCTGCAAATAAAGGGTCATTTTTCACTGTGAAAATGTGGTGCGTCCACGTTGCGTTTGCGCTGCTTCCTGTCGCGGGCACTAGGCCTACCCCCACAAGTGAGGTACCATTTGTTTTGGAAGACCTTGGGGAACGCGGGGAGGGTGGAATTTTGTGGATCCACGCAGATTCCAGAACTTTCCACCACAGAAAAGTGAGGAAAATGTGGTTTTTTTGCCAATTTTTAAGGTTTGCAAGGGATTCTGGGTAACAGAACCTGGGGAGAACCAGTCAAGTCACCCCATCCTGGATTCCCTGGGTGTCTACTTTTCAAAAATGTATAGGTTTGCTAGGTTTCCCTAAGTGCCGGCAGAGCTAGGGTTCAAAAACTACAGCTAGGCACTTTGCAAAAAAAGGGTCATTTTTCACTGTGAAAATGTGGTGCGTCCACGTTGCGTTTTGCGCTGCTTCCTGTCGCGGGCACTAGGCCTACCCACACAAGTGAGGTACCATTTTTTTCGGAAGACCTTGGGGAACGCGGGGTGGGTGGAATTTTGTGGATCCACGCAGATTCCAGAACTTTCTACCACAGAAAAGTGAGGAAAATGTGTTTTTTTTGCCAATTGTTTAGGTTTGCAAGGGATTCTGGGTAACAGAACCTGGTGAGAGCCAGTCAAGTCACCCCATCCTGGATTCCCCTGGGTATCTACTCTTCAAAAATGTATAGGTTTGCTAGGTTTCCCAAAGTGCCGGCAGAGCTAGGGTTCAAAAACGACAGCTAGGCACTTTGCAAAAAAAGGGTCATTTTTCACTGTGAAAATGTGGTGTGTCCACGTTGCGTTTTGCGCTGCTTCCTGTCGCGGGCACTAGGCCTACCCACACAAGTGAGGTACCATTTTTTTGGGAAGACCTTGGGGAAAGTGGGATGGGTGGAATATTGTGGATCCACGCAGATTCCAGAACTTTCCACCACAGAAAAGTGAGGAAAATGTGTTTTTTTTGCCAATTGTTTAGGTTTGCAAGGGATTCTGGGTAACAGAACCTGGTGAGAGCCAGTCAAGTCACCCCATCCTGGATTCCCCTGGGTGTCTACTTTTCAAAAATGTATAGGTTTGCTAGGTTTCCCAAAGTGCCGGCAGAGCTAGGGTTCAAAAACGACAGCTAGGCACTTTGCAAAAAAAGGGTCATTTTTCACTGTGAAAATGTGGTGTGTCCACGTTGCGTTTTGCGCTGCTTCCTGTCGCGGGCACTAGGCCTACCCACACAAGTGAGGTACCATTTTTTTGGGAAGACCTTGGGGAACGCGGGGTGGGTGGAATTTTGTGGATCCACGCAGATTCCAGAACTTTCCACCACAGAAAAGTGAGGAAAATGTGTTTTTTTTGCCAATTTTTAAGGTTTGCAAGGGATTCTGGGTAACAGAACCTGGTGAGAGCCAGTCAAGTCACCCCATCCTGGATTCCCCTGGGTGTCTACTTTTCAAAAATGTATAGGTTTGCTAGGTTTCCCAAAGTGCCGGCAGAGCTAGGGTTCAAAAACTACAGCTAGGCACTTTGCAAAAAAAGGGTCATTTTTCACTGTGAAAATGTGGTGCGTCCACGTTGCGTTTTGCGCTGCTTCCTGTTCGCGGGCACTAGGCCTACCCACACAAGTGAGGTACCATTTTTTTCAGAAGACCTTGGGAAACGCGGGGTGGGTGGAATTTTGTGGATCCACGCAGATTCCAGAACTTTCTACCACAGAAAAGTGAGGAAAATGTGTTTTTTTGCCAATTTTTTAGGTTTGCAAGGGATTCTGGGTAACAGAACCTGGTGAGAGCCAGTCAAGTCACCCCATCCTGGATTCCCCTGGGTGTCTACTTTTCAAAAATGTATAGGTTTGCTAGGTTTCCCAAAGTGCCGGCAGAGCTAGGGTTCAAAAACGACAGCTAGGCACTTTGCAAAAAAAGGGTCATTTTTCACTGTGAAAATGTGGTGTGTCCACGTTGCGTTTTGCGCTGCTTCCTGTCGCGGGCACTAGGCCTACCCACACAAGTGAGGTACCATTTTTTTCGGAAGACCTTGGGGAACGCGGGGTGGGTGGAATTTTGTGGATCCACGCAGATTCCAGAACTTTCCACCACAGAAAAGTGAGGAAAATGTGGTTTTTTTGCCAATTTTTAAGGTTTGCAAGGGATTCTGGGTAACAGAACCTGGTGAGAGCCAGTCAAGTCACCCCATCCTGGATTCCCCTGGGTGTCTACTTTTCAAAAATGTATAGGTTTGCTAGGTTTCCCAAAGTGCCGGCAGAGCTAGGGTTCAAAAACTACAGCTAGGCACTTTGCAACAAAGGGTCATTTTTCACTGTGAAAATGTGGTGTGTCCACGTTGCGTTTTGCGCTGCTTCCTGTCGCGGGCACTAGGCCTACCCACACAAGTGAGGTACCATTTTTTGCGGAAGACCTTGGGGAACGCGGGGTGGGTGGAATTTTGTGGATCCACGCAGATTCCAGAACTTTCCACCACAGAAAACTGATGAAAATGTGTTTTTTTTGCCAATTTTTAAGGTTTGCAAGGGATTCTGGGTAACAGAACCTGGTGAGAGCCAGTCAAGTCACCCCATCCTAGATTCCCCTGGGTGTCTACTTTTCAAAAATGTATAGGTTTGCTAGGTTTCCCAAAGTGCCGGCAGAGCTAGGGTTCAAAAACGACAGCTAGGCACTTTGCAAAAAAGGGTCATTTTTCACTGTGAAAATGTGGTGTGTCCATGTTGCGTTTTGCGCTGCTTCCTGTCGCGGGCACTAGGCCTACCCACACAAGTGAGGTACCATTGTTTTGGGGCAACCTTGGGGAATGCGGGGTGGGTGGAATTTTGTGGATCCACGCAGATTCCAGAACTTTCCACCACAGAAAAGTGAGGAAAATGTGTTTTTTTGCCAATTTTTAAGGTTTGCAAGGGATTCTGGGTAACAGAACCTGGTGAGAGCCAGTCAAGTCACCCCATCCTGGATTCCCCTGGGTGTCTACTTTTCAAAAATGTATAGGTTTGCTAGGTTTCCCAAAGTGCCGGCAGAGCTAGGGTTCAAAAACTACAGCTAGGCACTTTGCAAAAAAAGGGTCATTTTTCACTGTGAAAATGTGGTGCGTCCACGTTGCGTTTTGCGCTGCTTCCTGTCGCGGGCACTAGGCCTACCCACACAAGTGAGGTACCATTTTTTTGGAAGACCTTGGGGAACGCGGGGTGGGTGGAATTTTGTGGATCCACGCAGATTCCAGAACTTTCCACCACAGAAAAGTGAGGAAAATGTGTTTTTTTGCCAATTGTTTAGGTTTGCAAGGGATTCTGGGTAACAGAACCTGGTGAGAGCCAGTCAAGTCACCCCATCCTGGATTCCCCTGGGTGTCTACTTTTCAAAAATGTATATGTTTGCTAGGTTTCCCAAAGTGCAGGCAGAGCTAGGGTTTAAAAACGACAGCTAGGCACTTTTCAAAAAAAGGGTCATTTTTCACTGTGAAAAGGTGGTGTGTCCACGTTGCGTTTTGCGCTGCTTCCTGTTGCGGGCACTAGGCCTACCTACACAAGTGAGGTACCATTTTTTTGGGAAGACCTTGGGGAACGCGGGGTGGGTGGAATTTTGTGGATCCACGCAGATTCCAGAACTTTCCACCACAGAAAAGTGAGGAAAATGTGTTTTGTTTGCCAATTTTTAAGGTTTGCAAGGGATTCTGGGTAACAGAACCTGGTGAGAGCCAGTCAAGTCACCCCATCCTGGATTCCCCTGGGTGTCTACTTTTCAAAAATGTATAGGTTTGCTAGGTTTCCCAAAGTGCCGGCAGAGCTAGGGTTCAAAAACGACAGCTAGGCACTTTGCAAAAAAAGGGTCATTTTTCACTGTGAAAATGTGGTGCGTCCACGTTGCGTTTTGCGCTGCTTCCTGTCGCGGGCACTAGGCCTACCCACACAAGTGAGGTACCATTTTTTTGGGAAGACCTTGGGGAACGCGGGGTGGGTGGAATTTTGTGGATCCACGCAGATTCCAGAACTTTCCACCACAGAAAAGTGAGGAAAATGTGTTTTTTTTGCCAATTTTTAAGGTTTGCAAGGGATTCTGGGTAACAGAACCTGGTGAGAGCCAGTCAAGTCACCCCATCCTGGATTCCCCTGGGTGTCTACTTTTCAAAAATGTATAGGTTTGCTAGGTTTCCCAAAGTGCCGGCAGAGCTAGGGTTCAAAAACTACAGCTAGGCACTTTGCAAAAAAAGGGTCATTTTTCACTGTGAAAATGTGGTGCGTCCACGTTGCGTTTTGCGCTGCTTCCTGTTCGCGGGCACTAGGCCTACCCACACAAGTGAGGTACCATTTTTTCGGAAGACCTTGGGGAACGCGGGGTGGGTGGAATTTTGTGGATCCACGCAGATTCCAGAACTTTCCACCACAGAAAAGTGAGGAAAATGTGTTTTTTTGCCAATTGTTTAGGTTTGCAAGGGATTCTGGGTAACAGAACCTGGTGAGAGCCAGTCAAGTCACCCCATCCTGGATTCCCCTGGGTGTCTACTTTTCAAAAATGTATAGGTTTGCTAGGTTTCCCAAAGTGCCGGCAGAGCTAGGGTTCAAAAACTACAGC
The DNA here is from genome assembly GCA_963921515.1 of Calotriton arnoldi. Classification (NCBI taxonomy): domain Eukaryota; kingdom Metazoa; phylum Chordata; class Amphibia; order Caudata; family Salamandridae; genus Calotriton; species Calotriton arnoldi. The sequence goes on from CAWUFW010004150.1 coordinate 691,440, forward strand.
TAGGCACTTTGCAAAAAAAGGGTCATTTTTCACTGTGAAAATGTGGTGCGTCCACGTTGCGTTTTGCGCTGCTTCCTGTCGCGGGCACTAGGCCTACCCACACAAGTGAGGTACCATTTTTTTGGGAAGACCTTGGGGAATGCGGGGTGGGTGGAATTTTGTGGATCCACGCAGATTCCAGAACTTTCCACCACAGAAAAGTGAGGAAAATGTGTTTTTTTGCCAATTTTTTAGGTTTGCAAGGGATTCTGGGTAACAGAACCTGGTGAGAGCCAGTCAAGTCACCCCATCCTGGATTCCCCTGGGTGTCTACTTTTCAAAAATGTATAGGTTTGCTAGGTTTCCCAAAGTGCCGGCAGAGCTAGGGTTCAAAAACTACAGCTAGGCACTTTGCAAAAAAAGGGTCATTTTTCACTGTGAAAATGTGGTGCGTCCACGTCGCGTTTTGCGCTGCTTCCTGTCGCGGGCACTAGGCCTACCCACACAAGTGAGGTACATTGTTTTGGGGCAACCTTGGGGAATGCGGGGTGGGTGGAATTTTGTGGATCCACGCAGATTCCAGAACTTTCCACCACAGAAAGGTGACGAAAATGTGTTTTTTTTGCCAATTTTGTAGGTTTGCAAGGGATTCTGGGTAACAGAACCTGGTGAGAGCCAGTCAAGTCACCCCATCCTGGATTCTCCTGGGTGTCTACTTTTCAAAAATGTATAGGTTTGTTAGGTTTCCCAAAGTGCCGGCAGAGCTAGGGTTAAAAAACGACAGCTAGGCACTTTGCAAAAAAAGGGTCATTTTTCACTGTGAAAATGTGGTGTGTCCACGTTGCGTTTTGCGCTGCTTCCTGTCGCGGGCACTAGGCCTACCCACACAAGTGAGGTACCATTTTTTTGGGAAGACCTTGGGGAACGCGGGGTGGGTGGAATTTTGTGGATCCACGCAGATTCCAGAACTTTCCACCACAGAAAAGTGAGGAAAATGTGTTTTTTTTGCCAATTTTTAAGGTTTGCAAGGGATTCTGGGTAACAGAACCTGGTGAGAGCCAGTCAAGTCACCCCATCCTGGATTCCCCTGGGTGTCTACTTTTCAAAAATGTATAGGTTTGCTAGGTTTCCCAAAGTGCCGGCAGAGCTAGGGTTCAAAAACGACAGCTAGGCACTTTGCAAAAAAAGGGTCATTTTTCACTGTGAAAATGTGGTGCGTCCACGTTGCGTTTTGCGCTGCTTCCTGTCGCGGGCACTAGGCCTACCCACACAAGTGAGGTACCATTTTTTTGGAAGACCTTGGGGAACGCGGGGTGGGTGGAATTTTGTGGATCCACGCAGATTCCAGAACTTTCCACCACAGAAAAGTGAGGAAAATGTGGTTTTTTTGCCAATTTTTAAGGTTTGCAAGGGATTCTGGGTAACAGAACCTGGTGAGAGCCAGTCAAGTCACCCCATCCTGGATTCCCCTGGGTGTCTACTTTTCAAAAATGTATAGGTTTGCTAGGTTTCCCAAAGTGCCGGCAGAGCTAGGGTTCAAAAACTACAGCTAGGCACTTTGCAAAAAAAGGGTCATTTTTCACTGTGAAAATGTGGTGCGTCCACGTTGCGTTTTGCGCTGCTTCCTGTCGCGGGCACTAGGCCTACCCACACAAGTGAGGTACCATTTTTTCGGAAGACCTTGGGGAACGCGGGGTGGGTGGAATTTTGTGGATCCACGCAGATTCCAGAACTTTCCACCACAGAAAAGTGAGGAAAATGTGTTTTTTTGCCAATTTTTTAGGTTTGCAAGGGATTCTGGGTAACAGAACCTGGTGAGAGCCAGTCAAGTCACCCCATCCTGGATTCCCCTGGGTGTCTACTTTTCAAAAATGTATAGGTTTGCTAGGTTTCCCAAAGTGCCGGCAGAGCTAGGGTTCAAAAACTACAGCTAGGCACTTTGCAAAAAAAGGGTCATTTTTCACTGTGAAAATGTGGTGCGTCCACGTTGCGTTTTGCGCTGCTTCCTGTCGCGGGCACTAGGCCTACCCACACAAGTGAGGTACCATTTTTTTGGGAAGACCTTGGGGAACGCGGGGTGGGTGGAATTTTGTGGATCCACGCAGATTCCAGAACTTTCCACCACAGAAAAGTGAGGAAAATGTGTTTTTTTGCCAATTTTGTAGGTTTGCAAGGGATTCTGGGTAACAGAACCTGGTGAGAGCCAGTCAAGTCACCCCATCCTGGATTCCCCTGGGTGTCTACTTTTCAAAAATGTATAGGTTTGCTAGGTTTCCCAAAGTGCCGGCAGAGCTAGGGTTCAAAAACGACAGCTAGGCACTTTGCAAAAAAAGGGTCATTTTTCACTGTGAAAATGTGGTGCGTCCACGTTGCGTTTTGCGCTGCTTCCTGTCGCGGGCACTAGGCCTACCCACACAAGTGAGGTACCATTTTTTGGGAAGACCTTGGGGAACGCGGGGTGGGTGGAATTTTGTGGATCCACGCAGATTCCAGAACTTTCCACCACAGAAAAGTGAGGAAAATGTGTTTTTTTGCCAATTTTTAGGTTTGCAAGGGATTCTGGGTAACAGAACCTGGTGAGAGCCAGTCAAGTCACCCCATCCTGGATTCCCCTGGGTGTCTACTTTTCAAAAATGTATAGGTTTGCTAGGTTTCCCAAAGTGCCGGCAGAGCTAGGGTTCAAAAACGACAGCTAGGCACTTTGCAAAAAAAGGGTCATTTTTCACTGTGAAAATGTGGTGTGTCCACGTTGCGTTTTGCGCTGCTTCCTGTCGCGGGCACTAGGCCTACCCACACAAGTGAGGTACCATTTTTTTGGAAGACCTTGGGGAACGCGGGGTGGGTGGAATTTTGTGGATCCACACAGATTCCAGAACTTTCCACCACAGAAAAGTGAGGAAAATGTGTTTTTTTTGCCAATTTTTAAGGTTTGCAAGGGATTCTGGGTAACAGAACCTGGAGAGAGCCAGTCAAGTCACCCCATCCTGGATTCCCCTGGGTGTCTACTTTTCAAAAATGTATAGGTTTGCTAGGTTTCCCAAAGTGCCGGCAGAGCTAGGGTTCAAAAACTACAGCTAGGCACTTTGCAAAAAAAGGGTCATTTTTCACAGTGAAAATGTGGTGCGTCCACGTTGCGTTTTGCGCTGCTTCCTGTCGCGGGCACTAGGCCTACCCACACAAGTGAGGTACCATTTTTTTCGGAAGACCTTGGGAAACGCGGGGTGGGTGGAATTTTGTGGATCCACGCAGATTCTAGAACTTTCTACCACAGAAAAGTGAGGAAAATGTGTTTTTTTGCCAATTTTTTAGGTTTGCAAGGGATTCTGGGTAACAGAACCTGGTGAGAGCCAGTCAAGTCACCCCATCCTGGATTCCCCTGGGTGTCTACTTTTCAAAAATGTATAGGTTTGCTAGGTTTCCCAAAGTGCCGGCAGAGCTAGGGTTCAAAAACGACAGCTAGGCACTTTGCAAAAAAAGGGTCATTTTTCACTGTGAAAATGTGGTGCGTCCACGTTGCGTTTTGCGCTGCTTCCTGTCGCGGGCACTAGGCCTACCCACACAAGTGAGGTACCATTTTTTTCGGAAGACCTTGGGGAACGCGGGGTGGGTGGAATTTTGTGGATCCACGCAGATTCCAGAACTTTCCACCACAGAAAAGTGAGGAAAATGTGTTTTTTTGCCAATTTTTTAGGTTTGCAAGGGATTCTGGGTAACAGAACCTGGTGAGAGCCAGTCAAGTCACCCCATCCTGGATTCCCCTGGGTGTCTACTTTTCAAAAATGTATAGGTTTGCTAGGTTTCCCAAAGTGCCGGCAGAGCTAGGGTTCAAAAACTACAGCTAGGCACTTTGCAAAAAAAGGGTCATTTTTCACTGTGAAAATGTGGTGCGTCCACGTTGCGTTTTGCGCTGCTTCCTGTCGCGGGCACTAGGCCTACCCACACAAGTGAGGTACCATTTTTTTGGGAAGACCTTGGGGAACGCGGGGTGGGTGGAATTTTGTGGATCCACGCAGATTCCAGAACTTTCCACCACAGAAAAGTGAGGAAAATGTGTTTTTTTTGCCAATTTTTAAGGTTTGCAAGGGATTCTGGGTAACAGAACCTGGTGAGAGCCAGTCAAGTCACCCCATCCTGGATTCCCCTGGGTGTCTACTTTTCAAAAATGTATAGGTTTGCTAGGTTTCCCAAAGTGCCGGCAGAGCTAGGGTTCAAAAACTACAGCTAGGCACTTTGCAAAAAAAGGGTCATTTTTCACTGTGAAAATGTGGTGCGTCCACGTTGCGTTTTGCGCTGCTTCCTGTCGCGGGCACTAGGCCTACCCACACAAGTGAGGTACCATTTTTTTCGGAAGACCTTGGGGAACGCGGGGTGGGTGGAATTTTGTGGATCCACGCAGATTCCAGAACTTTCCACCACAGAAAAGTGAGGAAAATGTGTTTTTTTTGCCAATTTTTTAGGTTTGCAAGGGATTCTGGGTAACAGAACCTGGTGAGAGCCAGTCAAGTCACCCCATCCTGGATTCCCCTGGGTGTCTACTTTTCAAAAATGTATAGGTTTGCTAGGTTTCCCAAAGTGCCGGCAGAGCTAGGGTTCAAAAACGACAGCTAGGCACTTTGCAAAAAAGGGTCATTTTTCACTGTGAAAATGTGGTGCGTCCACGTTGCGTTTTGCGCTGCTTCCTGTCGCGGGCACTAGGCCTACCCACACAAGTGAGGTACCATTTTTTTGGGAAGACCTTGGGGAACGCGGGGTGGGTGGAATTTTGTGGATCCACGCAGATTCCAGAACTTTCCACCACAGAAAAGTGAGGAAAATGTGTTTTTTTGCCAATTTTTAGGTTTGCAAGGGATTCTGGGTAACAGAACCTGGTGAGAGCCAGTCAAGTCACCCCATCCTGGATTCCCCTGGGTGTCTACTTTTCAAAAATGTATAGGTTTGCTAGGTTTCCCAAAGTGCCGGCAGAGCTAGGGTTCAAAAACTACAGCTAGCCACTTTGCAAAAAAAGGGTCATTTTTCACTGTGAAAATGTGGTGTGTCCGCGTTGCGTTTTGCGCTGCTTCCTGTCGCGGGCACTAGGCCTACCCACACAAGTGAGGTACCATTTTTTTGGGAAGACCTTGGGAAACGCGGGGTGGGTGGAATTTTGTGGATCCACGCAGATTCCAGAACTTTCCACCACAGAAAAGTGAGGAAAATGTGTTTTTTTTGCCAATTTTTAGGTTTGCAAGGGATTCTGGGTAACAGAACCTGGTGAGAGCCAGTCAAGTCACCCCATCCTGGATTCCCCTGGGTGTCTACTTTTCAAAAATGTATAGGTTTGCTAGGTTTCCCAAAGTGCCGGCAGAGCTAGGGTTCAAAAACGACAGCTAGGCACTTTGCAAAAAAAGGGTCATTTTTCACTGTGAAAATGTGGTGTGTCCACGTTGCGTTTTGCGCTGCTTCCTGTCGCGGGCACTAGGCCTACCCACACAAGTGAGGTACCATTTTTTCGGAAGACCTTGGGGAACGCGGGGTGGGTGGAATTTTGTGGATCCACGCAGATTCCAGAACTTTCCACCACAGAAAAGTGAGGAAAATGTGTTTTTTTGCCAATTTTTAAGGTTTGCAAGGGATTCTGGGTAACAGAACCTGGTGAGAGCCAGTCAAGTCACCCCATCCTAGATTCCCCTGGGTGTCTACTTTTCAAAAATGTATAGGTTTGCTAGGTTTCCCAAAGTGCCGGCAGAGCTAGGGTTCAAAAACTACAGCTAGGCACTTTGCAAAAAAGGGTCATTTTTCACTGTGAAAATGTGGTGCGTCCATGTTGCGTTTTGCGCTGCTTCCTGTCGCGGGCACTAGGCCTACCACACAAGTGAGGTACCATTTTTTTGGGAAGGCCTTGGGGAATGCGGGGTGGGTGGAATTTTGTGGATCCACGCAGATTCCAGAACTTTCCACCACAGAAAAGTGAGGAAAATGTGTTTTTTTGCCAATTTTTTAGGTTTGCAAGGGATTCTGGGTAACAGAACCTGGTGAGAGCCAGTCAAGTCACCCCATCCTGGATTCCCCTGGGTGTCTACTTTTCAAAAATGTATAGGTTTGCTAGGTTTCCCAAAGTGCCGGCAGAGCTAGGGTTCAAAAACTACAGCTAGGCACTTTGCAAAAAAAGGGTCATTTTTCACTGTGAAAATGTGGTGCGTCCACATTGCGTTTTGCGCTGCTTCCTGTCGCGGGCACTAGGCCTACCCACACAAGTAAGGTACCATTTTTTTCGGAAGACCTTGGGGAACGCGGGGTGGATAGAATTTTGTGGATCCACGCAGATTCCAGAACTTTCCACCACAGAAAAGTGAGGAAAATGTGGTTTTTTTGCCAATTTTGTAGGTTTGCAAGGGATTCTGGGTAACAGAACCTGGTGAGAGCCAGTCAAGTCACCCCATCCTGGATTCTCCTGGGTGTCTACTTTTCAAAAATGTATAGGTTTGTTAGGTTTCCCAAAGTGCCGGCAGAGCTAGGGTTCAAAAACGACAGCTAGGCACTTTGCAAAAAAAGGGTCATTTTTCACTGTGAAAATGTGGTGTGTCCACGTTGCGTTTTGCGCTGCTTCCTGTCGCGGGCACTAGGCCTACCCACACAAGTGAGGTACCATTTTTTGGGAAGACCTTGGGGAACGCGGGGTGGGTGGAATTTTGTGGATCCACGCAGATTCCAGAACTTTCCACCACAGAAAAGTGAGGAAAATGTGTTTTTTTTGCCAATTTTTAAGGTTTGCAAGGGATTCTGGGTAACAGAACCTGGTGAGAGCCAGTCAAGTCACCCCATCCTGGATTCCCCTGGGTGTCTACTTTTCAAAAATGTATAGGTTTGCTAGGTTTCCCAAAGTGCCGGCAGAGCTAGGGTTCAAAAACTACAGCTAGGCACTTTGCAAAAAAAGGGTCATTTTTCACTGTGAAAATGTGGTGCGTCCACGTTGCGTTTTGCGCTGCTTCCTGTCGCGGGCACTAGGCCTACCCACACAAGTGAGGTACCATTTTTTGGGAAGACCTTGGGGAACGCGGGGTGGGTGGAATTTTGTGGATCCACGCAGATTCCAGAACTTTCCACCACAGAAAAGTGAGGAAAATGTGTTTTTTTGCCAATTTTGTAGGTTTGCAAGGGATTCTGGGTAACAGAACCTGGTGAGAGCCAGTCAAGTCACCCCATCCTGGATTCCCCTGGGTGTCTACTTTTCAAAAATGTATAGGTTTGCTAGGTTTCCCAAAGTGCCGGCAGAGCTAGGGTTCAAAAACTACAGCTAGGCACTTTGCAAAAAAGGGTCATTTTTCACTGTGAAAATGTGGTGCGTCCACGTTGCGTTTTGCGCTGCTTCCTGTCGCGGGCACTAGGCCTACCCACACAAGTGAGGTACCATTTTTTTGGAAGACCTTGGGGAACGCGGGGTGGGTGGAATTTTGTGGATCCACGCAGATTCCAGAACTTTCTACCACAGAAAAGTGAGGAAAATGTGTTTTTTTTGCCAATTTTTAGGTTTGCAAGGGATTCTGGGTAACAGAACCTGGTGAGAGCCAGTCAAGTCACCCCATCCTGGATTCCCCTGGGTGTCTACTTTTCAAAAATGTATAGGTTTGCTAGGTTTCCCAAAGTGCCGGCAGAGCTAGGGTTCAAAAACGACAGCTAGGCACTTTGCAAAAAAAGGGTCATTTTTCACTGTGAAAATGTGGTGTGTCCACGTTGCGTTTTGCGCTGCTTCCTGTCGCGGGCACTAGGCCTACCCACACAAGTGAGGTACCATTTTTTTCGGAAGACCTTGGGGAACGCGGGGTGGGTGGAATTTTGTGGATCCACGCAGATTCCAGAACTTTCCACCACAGAAAAGTGAGGAAAATGTGTTTTTTTGCCAATTTTTAAGGTTTGCAAGGGATTCTGGGTAACAGAACCTGGTGAGAGCCAGTCAAGTCACCCCATCCTGGATTCCCCTGGGTGTCTACTTTTCAAAAATGTATAGGTTTGCTAGGTTTCCCAAAGTGCCGGCAGAGCTAGGGTTCAAAAACGACAGCTAGGCACTTTGCAAAAAAGGGTCATTTTTCACTGTGAAAATGTGGTGTGTCCACGTTGCGTTTTGCGCTGCTTCCTGTCGCGGGCACTAGGCCTACCCACACAAGTGAGGTACCATTTTTTTGGAAGACCTTGGGGAACGCGGGGTGGGTGGAATTTTGTGGATCCACGCAGATTCCAGAACTTTCCACCACAGAAAAGTGAGGAAAATGTGTTTTTTTGCCAATTTTTAAGGTTTGCAAGGGATTCTGGGTAACAGAACCTGGTGAGAGCCAGTCAAGTCACCCCATCCTGGATTCCCCTGGGTGTCTACTTTTCAAAAATGTATAGGTTTGCTAGGTTTCCCAAAGTGCCGGCAGAGCTAGGGTTCAAAAACTACAGCTAGGCACTTTGCAAAAAAGGGTCATTTTTCACTGTGAAAATGTGGTGCGTCCACGTTGCGTTTTGCGCTGCTTCCTGTCGCGGGCACTAGGCCTACCCACACAAGTGAGGTACCATTTTTTTGGGAAGACCTTGGGGAACGCGGGGTGGGTGGAATTTTGTGGATCCACGCAGATTCCAGAACTTTCCACCACAGAAAAGTGAGGAAAATGTGTTTTTTTGCCAATTTTTAGGTTTGCAAGGGATTCTGGGTAACAGAACCTGGTGAGAGCCAGTCAAGTCACCCCATCCTGGATTCCCCTGGGTGTCTACTTTTCAAAAATGTATAGGTTTGCTAGGTTTCCCAAAGTGCCGGCAGAGCTAGGGTTCAAAAACGACAGCTAGGCACTTTGCAAAAAAAGGGTCATTTTTCACTGTGAAAATGTGGTGCGTCCATGTTGCGTTTTGCGCTGCTTCCTGTCGCGGGCACTAGGCCTACCCACACAAGTGAGGTACCATTTTTTCGGAAGACCTTGGGGAACGCGGGGTGGGTGGAATTTTGTGGATCCACGCAGATTCCAGAACTTTCCACCACAGAAAAGTGAGGAAAATGTGGTTTTTTGCCAATTTTTAAGGTTTGCAAGGGATTCTGGGTAACAGAACCTGGTGAGAGCCAGTCAAGTCACCCCATCCTGGATTCCCCTGGGTGTCTACTTTTCAAAAATGTATAGGTTTGCTAGGTTTCCCAAAGTGCCGGCAGAGCTAGGGTTCAAAAACGACAGCTAGGCACTTTGCAAAAAAAGGGTCATTTTTCACTGTGAAAATGTGGTGTGTCCACGTTGCGTTTTGCGCTGCTTCCTGTCGCGGGCACTAGGCCTACCCACACAAGTGAGGTACCATTTTTTGGGAAGACCTTGGGGAACGCGGGGTGGGTGGAATTTTGTGGATCCACGCAGATTCCAGAACTTTCCACCACAGAAAAGTGAGGAAAATGTGTTTTTTTGCCAATTTTTAGGTTTGCAAGGGATTCTGGGTAACAGAACCTGGTGAGAGCCAGTCAAGTCACCCCATCCTGGATTCTCCTGGGTGTCTACTTTTCAAAAATGTATAGGTTTGTTAGGTTTCCCAAAGTGCCGGCAGAGCTAGGGTTAAAAAACGACAGCTAGGCACTTTGCAAAAAAGGGTCATTTTTCACTGTGAAAATGTGGTGTGTCCACGTTGCGTTTTGCGCTGCTTCCTGTCGCGGGCACTAGACCTACCCACAGAAGTGAGGTACCATTTTTTGGGAAGACCTTGGGGAACGCGGGGTGGGTGGAATTTTGTGGATCCACACAGATTCCAGAACTTTCCACCACAGAAAAGTGAGGAAAATGTGTTTTTTTTGCCAATTTTTAAGGTTTGCAAGGGATTCTGGGTAACAGAACCTGGAGAGAGCCAGTCAAGTCACCCCATCCTGGATTCCCCTGGGTGTCTACTTTTCAAAAATGTATAGGTTTGCTAGGTTTCCCAAAGTGCCGGCAGAGCTAGGGTTCAAAAACTACAGCTAGGCACTTTGCAAAAAAAGGGTCATTTTTCACAGTGAAAATGTGGTGCGTCCACGTTGCGTTTTGCGCTGCTTCCTGTCGCGGGCACTAGGCCTACCCACACAAGTGAGGTACCATTTTTTTCGGAAGACCTTGGGAAACGCGGGGTGGGTGGAATTTTGTGGATCCACGCAGATTCTAGAACTTTCTACCACAGAAAAGTGAGGAAAATGTGTTTTTTTTGCCAATTTTTAAGGTTTGCAAGGGATTCTGGGTAACAGAACCTGGTGAGAGCCAGTCAAGTCACCGCATCCTGGATTCCCCTGGGTGTTTACTTTTCAAAAATGTATAGGTTTGCTAGGTTTCCCAAAGTGCCGGCAGAGCTAGGGTTCAAAAACGACAGCTAGGCACTTTGCAAAAAAAGGGTCATTTTTCACTGTGAAAATGTGGTGTGTCCACGTTGCGTTTTGCGCTGCTTCCTGTCGCGGGCACTAGGCCTACCCACACAAGTGAGGTACCATTTTTTTCGGAAGACCTTGGGGAACGCGGGGTGGGTGGAATTTTGTGGATCCACGCAGATTCCAGAACTTTCCACCACAGAAAAGTGAGGAAAATGTGTTTTTTTGCCAATTTTTAAGGTTTGCAAGGGATTCTGGGTAACAGAACCTGGTGAGAGCCAGTCAAGTCACCCCATCCTGGATTCCCCTGGGTGTCTACTTTTCAAAAATGTATAGGTTTGCTAGGTTTCCCAAAGTGCCGGCAGAGCTAGGGTTCAAAAACGACAGCTAGGCACTTTGCAAAAAAAGGGTCATTTTTCACTGTGAAAATGTGGTGTGTCCACGTTGCGTTTTGCGCTGCTTCCTGTCGCGGGCACTAGGCCTACCCACACAAGTGAGGTACCATTTTTTGGGAAGACCTTGGGGAACGCGGGGTGGGTGGAATTTTGTGGATCCACGCAGATTCCAGAACTTTCCACCACAGAAAAGTGAGGAAAATGTGGTTTTTTGCCAATTTTGTAGGTTTGCAAGGGATTCTGGGTAACAGAACCTGGTGAGAGCCAGTCAAGTCACCCCATCCTGGATTCCCCTGGGTGTCTACTTTTCAAAAATGTATAGGTTTGCTAGGTTTCCCAAAGTGCCGGCAGAGCTAGGGTTAAAAAACTACAGCTAGGCACTTTGCAAAAAAAGGGTCATTTTTCACTGTGAAAATGTGGTGCGTCCACGTTGCGTTTTGCGCTGCTTCCTGTCGCGGGCACTAGGCCTACCCACACAAGTGAGGTACCATTTTTTTGGAAGACCTTGGGGAACGCGGGGTGGGTGGAATTTTGTGGATCCACGCAGATTCCAGAACTTTCTACCACAGAAAAGTGAGGAAAATGTGTTTTTTGCCAATTTTTAGGTTTGCAAGGGATTCTGGGTAACAGAACCTGGTGAGAGCCAGTCAAGTCACCCCATCCTGGATTCCCCTGGGTGTCTACTTTTCAAAAATGTATAGGTTTGCTAGTTTCCCAAAGTGCCGGCAGAGCTAGGGTTCAAAAACTACAGCTAGGCACTTTGCAAAAAAAGGGTCATTTTTCACTGTGAAAATGTGGTGCGTCCACGTTGCGTTTTGCGCTGCTTCCTGTCGCGGGCACTAGGCCTACCCACACAAGTGAGGTACCATTTTTTGGGGAAGACCTTGGGGAACGCGGGGTGGCTGGAATTTTGTGGATCCACGCAGATTCCAGAACTTTCCACCACAGAAAAGTGAGGAAAATGCGTTTTGTTTGCCAATTTTTAGGTTTGCAAGGGATTCTGGGTAACAGAACCTGGTGAGAGCCAGTCAAGTCACCCCATCCTGGATTCCCCTGGGTGTCTACTTTTCAAAAATGTATAGGTTTGCTAGGTTTCCCAAAGTGCCGGCAGAGCTAGGGTTCAAAAACTACAGCTAGGCACTTTGCAAAAAAGGGTCATTTTTCACTGTGAAAATGTGGTGCGTCCATGTTGCGTTTTGCGCTGCTTCCTGTCGCGGGCACTAGACCTACCCACATAAGTGAGGTACCATTGTTTTCGGACGACCTTGGGGAACGCGGGGTGGGTGGAATTTTGTGGATCCACGCAGATTCCAGAACATTCTACCACAGAAAAGTGAGGAAAATGTGTTTTTTTGGCCAATTTTGTAGGTTTGCAAGGGATTCTGGGTAACAGAACCTGGTGAGAGCCAGTCAAGTCACCCCATCCTGGATTCTCCTGGGTGTCTACTTTTCAAAAATGTATAGGTTTGTTAGGTTTCCCAAACTGCCGGCAGAGCTAGGGTTAAAAAACGACAGCTAGGCACTTTGCAAAAAAAGGGTCATTTTTCACTGTGAAAATGTGGTGTGTCCACGTTGCGTTTTGCGCTTCTTCCTGTCGCGGGCACTAGACCTACCCACAGAAGTGAGGTACCATTTTTTTGGAAAGACCTTGGGGAACGCGGGGTGGGTGGAATTTTGTGGATCCACACAGATTCCAGAACTTTCCACCACAGAAAAGTGAGGAAAATGTGTTTTTTTTGCCAATTTTTAAGGTTTGCAAGGGATTCTGGGTAACAGAACCTGGAGAGAGCCAGTCAAGTCACCCCATCCTGGATTCCCCTGGGTGTTTACTTTTCAAAAATGTATATGTTTGCTAGGTTTCCCAAAGTGCCAGCAGAGCTAGGGTTCAAAAACGACAGCTAGGCACTTTGCAAAAAAAGGGTCATTTTTCACTGTGAAAATGTGGTGTGTCCACGTTGCGTTTTGCGCTGCTTCCTGTCGCGGGCACTAGGCCTACCCACACAAGTGAGGTACCATTTTTTGGGAAGACCTTGGGGAATGCGGGGTGGGTGGAATTTTGTGGATCCACGCAGATTCCAGAACTTTCCACCACAGAAAAGTGAGGAAAATGTGTTTTTTTGCCAATTTTTAGGTTTGCAAGGGATTCTGGGTAACAGAACCTGGTGAGAGCCAGTCAAGTCACCCCATCCTGGATTCCCCTGGGTGTCTACTTTTCAAAAATGTATAGGTTTGCTAGGTTTCCCAAAGTGCCGGCAGAGCTAGGGTTCAAAAACTACAGCTAGGCACTTTGCAAAAAAAGGGTCATTTTTCACTGTGAAAATGTGGTGCGTCCACGTTGCGTTTTGCGCTGCTTCCTGTCGCGGGCACTAGGCCTACCCACACAAGTGAGGTACCATTTTTTGGGAAGACCTTGGGGAACGCGGGGTGGGTGGAATTTTGTGGATCCACGCAGATTCCAGAACTTTCCACCACAGAAAAGTGAGGAAAATGCGGTTTTTTTGCCAATTTTGTAGGTTTGCAAGGGATTCTGGGTAACAGAACCTGGTGAGAGCCAGTCAAGTCACCCCATCCTGGATTCCCCTGGGTGTCTACTTTTCAAAAATGTATAGGTTTGCTAGGTTTCCCAAAGTGCCGGCAGAGCTAGGGTTCAAAAACTACAGCTAGGCACTTTGCAAAAAAAGGGTCATTTTTCACTGTGAAAATGTGGTGCGTCCACGTTGCATTTTGCGCTGCTTCCTGTCGCGGGCACTAGGCCTACCCACACAAGTGAGGTACCATTTTTTCGGAAGACCTTGGGGAAGCGGGGTGGGTGGAATTTTGTGGATCCACGCAGATTCCAGAACTTTCTACCACAGAAAAGTGAGGAAAATGTGTTTTTTGCCAATTTTTAGGTTTGCAAGGGATTCTGGGTAACAGAACCTGGTGAGAGCCAGTCAAGTCACCCCATCCTGGATTCCCCTGGGTGTCTACTTTTCAAAAATGTATAGGTTTGCTAGGTTTCCCTAAGTTCCGGCAGAGCTAGGGTTCAAAAACTACAGCTAGGCACTTTGCAAAAAAAGGGTCATTTTTCACTGTGAGTCCACGTAGCGTTTTGCGCTGCTTCCTGTCGCGGGCACTAGGCCTACCCACACAAGTGAGGTACCATTTTTTGGGGAAGACCTTGGGGAACGCGGAGTGGCTGGAATTTTGTGGATCCACGCAGATTCCAGAACTTTCCACCACAGAAAAGTGAGGAAAATGCGTTTTGTTTGCCAATTTTTAGGTTTGCAAGGGATTCTGGGTAACAGAACCTGGTGAGAGCCAGTCAAGTCACCCCATCCTGTATTCCCCTGGGTGTCTACTTTTCAAAAATGTATAGGTTTGCTAGGTTTCCCAAAGTGCCGGCAGAGCTAGGGTTCAAAAACTACAGCTAGGCACTTTGCAAAAAAGGGTCATTTTTCACTGTGAAAATGTGGTGCGTCCATGTTGCGTTTTGCGCTGCTTCCTGTCGCGGGCACTAGGCCTACCCACATAAGTGAGGTACCATTGTTTTCGGACGACCTTGGGGAATGCGGGGTGGGTGGAATTTTGTGGATCCACGCAGATTCCAGAACTTTCTACCACAGAAAAGTGAGGAAAATGTGTTTTTTTTGCCAATTTTGTAGGTTTGCAAGGGATTCTGGGTAACAGAACCTGGTGAGAGCCAGTCAAGTCACCCCATCCTGGATTCTCCTGGGTGTCTACTTTTCAAAAATGTATAGGTTTGTTAGGTTTCCCAAAGTGCCGGCAGAGCTAGGGTTAAAAAACGACAGCTAGGCACTTTGCAAAAAAAAGGGTCATTTTTCACTGTGAAAATGTGGTGTGTCCACGTTGCGTTTTGCGCTTCTTCCTGTCGCGGGCACTAGACCTACCCACAGAAGTGAGGTACCATTTTTTTGGGAAGACCTTGGGGAACGCGGGGTGGGTGGAATTTTGTGGATCCACACAGATTCCAGAACTTTCCACCACAGAAAAGTGAGGAAAATGTGTTTTTTTTGCCAATTTTTAAGGTTTGCAAGGGATTCTGGGTAACAGAACCTGGAGAGAGCCAGTCAAGTCACCCCATCCTGGATTCCCCTGGGTGTCTACTTTTCAAAAATGTATAGGTTTGCTAGGTTTCCCAAAGTGCCGGCAGAGCTAGGGTTCAAAAACTACAGCTAGGCACTTTGCAAAAAAAGGGTCATTTTTCACTATGAAAATGTGGTGTGTCCACGTTGCGTTTTGCGCTGCTTCCTGTCGCGGGCACTAGGCCTACCCACACAAGTGAGGTACCATTTTTTTGGGAAGACCTTGGGGAATGCGGGGTGGGTGGAATTTTGTGGATCCACGCAGATTCCAGAACTTTCCACCAAAGAAAAGTGAGGAAAATGTGTTTTTTTTGCCAATTTTTTAGGTTTGCAAGGGATTCTGGGTAACAGAACCTGGTGAGAGCCAGTCAAGTCACCCCATCCTGGATTCCCTGGGTGTCTACTTTTCAAAAATGTATACGTTTGCTAGTTTCCCAAAGTGCCGGCAGAGCTAGGGTTAAAAAACTACAGCTAGGCACTTTGCAAAAAAAGGGTCATTTTTCACTGTGAAATGTGGTGCGTCCACGTTGCGTTTTGCGCTGCTTCCTGTCGCGGGCACTAGGCCTACCCACACAAGTGAGGTACCATTTTTTTGGGAAGACCTTGGGAACGCGGGGTGGGTGGAATTTTGTGGATCCACGCAGATTCCAGAACTTTCCACCACAGAAAAGTGAGGAAAATGCGTTTTTTTGCCAATTTTTTAGGTTTGCAAGGGATTCTGGGTAACAGAACCTGGTGAGAGCCAGTCAAGTCACCCCATCCTGGATTCTCCTGGTTGTCTACTTTTCAAAAATGTATAGGTTTGTTAGGTTTCCCAAAGTGCCGGCAGAGCTAGGGTTAAAAAACGACAGCTAGGCACTTTGCAAAAAAAGGGTCATTTTTCACTGTGAAAATGTGGTGTGTCCACGTTGCGTTTTGCGCTTCTTCCTGTCGCGGGCACTAGACCTACCCACACAAGTGAGGTACCATTTTTTTGGGAAGACCTTGGGGAACGCGGGGTGGGTGGTATTTTGTGGATCCACGCAGATTCCAGAACTTTCCACCACAGAAAAGTGAGGAAAATTTGGTTTTTTTTGCCAATTTTTAAGGTTGGCAAGGGATTCTGGGTAACAGAACCTGGTGAGAGCCAGTCAAGTCACCCCATCCTGGATTCCCCTGGGTGTCTACTTTTCAAAAATGTATAGGTTTGCTAGGTTTCCCAAAGTGCCGGCAGAGCTAGGGTTCAAAAACGACAGCTAGGCACTTTGCAAAAAAAGGGTCATTTTTCACTGTGAAAATGTGGTGTGTCCACGTTGCGTTTTGCGCTGCTTCCTGTCGCGGGCACTAGGCCTACCCACACAAGTGAGGTACCATTTTTTTTCGGAAGACCTTGGGGAACGCGGGGTGGGTGGAATTTTGTGGATCCACGCAGATTCCAGAACTTTCCACCACAGAAAAGTGAGGAAAATGTGGTTTTTTTGCCAATTTTTAACGTTTGCAAGGGATTCTGGGTAACAGAACCTGGTGAGAGCCAGTCAAGTCACCCCATCCTGGATTCCCCTGGGTGTCTACTTTTCAAAAATGTATAGGTTTGCTAGGTTTCCCAAAGTGCCGGCAGAGCTTGGGTTCAAAAACGACAGCTAGGCACTTTGCAAAAAAAGGGTCATTTTTCACTATGAAAATGTGGTGTGTCCACGTTGCGTTTTGCGCTGCTTCCTGTCGCGGGCACTAGGCCTACCCACACAAGTGAGGTACCATTTTTTTGGGAAGACCTTGGGGAATGCGGGGTGGGTGGAATTTTGTGGATCCACGCAGATTCCAGAACTTTCCACCAAAGAAAAGTGAGGAAAATGTGTTTTTTTTGCCAATTTTTTAGGTTTGCAAGGGATTCTGGGTAACAGAACCTGGTGAGAGCCAGTCAAGTCACCCCATCCTGGATTCCCCTGGGTGTCTACTTTTCAAAAATGTATAGGTTTGCTAGTTTCCCAAAGTGCCGGCAGAGCTAGGGTTCAAAAACTACAGCTAGGCACTTTGCAAAAAAAGGGTCATTTTTCACTGTGAAAATGTGGCGCGTCCACGTTGCGTTTTGCGCTGCTTCCTGTCGCGGGCACTAGGCCTACCCACACAAGTGAGGTACCATTTTTTTGGGAAGACCTTGGGGAACGCGGGGTGGGTGGAATTTTGTGGATCCACGCAGATTCCAGAACTTTCCACCACAGAAAAGTGAGGAAAATGCGGTTTTTTTGCCAATTTTGTAGGTTTGCAAGGGATTCTGGGTAACAGAACCTGGTGAGAGCCAGTCAAGTCACCCCATCCTGGATTCCCCTGGGTGTCTACTTTTCAAAAATGTATAGGTTTGCTAGTTTCCCAAAGTGCCGGCAGAGCTAGGGTTAAAAAACTACAGCTAGGCACTTTGCAAAAAAAGGGTCATTTTTCACTGTGAAAATGTGGTGCGTCCACGTTGCATTTTGCGCTGCTTCCTGTCGCGGGCACTAAGCCTACCCACACAAGTGAGGTACCATTTTTTTCGGAAGACCTTGGGGAACGCGGGGTGGGTGGAATTTTGTGGATCCACGCAGATTCCAGAACTTTCTACCACAGAAAATTGAGGAAAATGTGTTTTTTTGCCAATTTTTAGGTGTGCAAGGGATTCTGGGTAACAGAACCTGGTGAGAGCCAGTCAAGTCACCCCATCCTGGATTCCCCTGGGTGTCTACTTTTCAAAAATGTATAGGTTTGCTAGTTTCCCAAAGTGCCGGCAGAGCTAGGGTTCAAAAACTACAGCTAGGCACTTTGCAAAAAAGGGTCATTTTTCACTGTGAAAATGTGGTGCGTCCACGTTGCGTTTTGCGCTGCTTCCTGTCGCGGGCACTAGGCCTACCCACACAAGTGAGGTACCATTTTTTGGGGAAGACCTTGGGGAACGCGGGGTGGCTGGAATTTTGTGGATCCACGCAGATTCCAGAACTTTCCACCACAGAAAAGTGAGGAAAATGCGTTTTTTTGCCAATTTTTTAGGTTTGCAAGGGATTCTGGGTAACAGAACCTGGTGAGAGCCAGTCAAGTCACCCCATCCTGTATTCCCCTGGGTGTCTACTTTTCAAAAATGTATAGGTTTGCTAGGTTTCCCAAAGTGCCGGCAGAGCTAGGGTTCAAAAACTACAGCTAGGCACTTTGCAAAAAAGGGTCATTTTTCACTGTGAAAATGTGGTGCATCCATGTTGCGTTTTGCGCTGCTTCCTGTCGCGGGCACTAGGCCTACCCACATAAGTGAGGTACCATTGTTTTTGGACGACCTTGGGGAATGCGCGGTGGGTGGAATTTTGTGGATCCACGCAGATTCCAGAACTTTCTACCACAGAAAAGTGAGGAAAATGTGTTTTTTTGCCAATTTTGTAGGTTTGCAAGGGATTATGGGTAACAGAACCTGGTGAGAGCCAGTCAAGTCACCCCATCCTGGATTCTCCTGGGTGTCTACTTTTCAAAAATGTATAGGTTTGTTAGGTTTCCCAAAGTGCCGGCAGAGCTAGGGTTAAAAAACGACAGCTAGGCACTTTGCAAAAAAGGGTCATTTTTCACTGTGAAAATGTGGTGTGTCCATGTTGCGTTTTGCGCTGCTTCCTGTCGCGGGCACTAGGCCTTCCCACACAAGTGAGGTACCATTTTTTGGGAAGACCTTGGGGAACAGCGGGGTGGGTGGAATTTTGTGGATCCACACAGATTCCAGAACTTTCCACCACAGAAAAGTGAGGAAAATGTGTTTTTTTGCCAATTTTTAAGGTTTGCAAGGGATTCTGGGTAACAGAACCTGGAGAGAGCCAGTCAAGTCACCCCATCCTGGATTCCCCTGGGTGTTTACTTTTCAAAAATGTATAGGTTTGCTAGGTTTCCCAAAGTGCCGGCAGAGCTAGGGTTCAAAAACTACAGCTAGGCACTTTGCAAAAAAAGGGTCATTTTTCACAGTGAAAATGTGGTGCGTCCACGTTGCGTTTTGCGCTGCTTCCTGTCGCGGGCACTAGGCCTACCCACACAAGTGAGGTACCATTTTTTCGGAAGACCTTGGGAAATGCGGGGTGGGTGGAATTTTGTGGATCCACGCAGATTCTAGAACTTTCTACCACAGAAAAGTGAGGAAAATGTGGTTTTTTGCCAATTTTTTAGGTTTGCAAGGGATTCTGGGTAACAGGACCTGGTGAGAGCCAGTCAAGTCACCGCATCCTGGATTCCCCTGGGTGTTTACTTTTCAAAAATGTATAGGTTTGCTACGTTTCCCAAAGTGCCGGCAGAGCTAGGGTTCAAAAACGACAGCTAGGCACTTTGCAAAAAAAGGGTCATTTTTCACTGTGAAAATGTGGTGTGTCCACGTTGCGTTTTGTGCTGCTTCCTGTCGCCGGCACTAGGCCTACCCACACAAGTGAGGTACCATTTATTTCGGAAGACCTTGGGGAACGCGGGGTGGGTGGAATTTTGTGGATCCACGCAGATTCCAGAACTTTCCACCACAGAAAAGTGAGGAAAATGTGTTTTTTTTGCCAATTTTTAACGTTTGCAAGGGATTCTGGGTAACAGAACCTGGTGAGAGCCAGTCAAGTCACCCCATCCTGGATTCCCCTGGGTGTCTACCTTTCAAAAATGTATAGGTTTGCTAGGTTTCCCAAAGTGCCGGCAGAGCTTGGGTTCAAAAACGACAGCTAGGCACTTTGCAAAAAAAGGGTCATTTTTCACTATGAAAATGTGGTGTGTCCACGTTGCGTTTTGCGCTGCTTCCTGTCGCGGGCACTAGGCCTACCCACACAAGTGAGGTACCATTTTTTTGGGAAGACCTTGGGGAATGCGGGGTGGGTGGAATTTTGTGGATCCACGCAGATTCCAGAACTTTCCACCAAAGAAAAGTGAGGAAAATGTGTTTTTTTTGCCAATTTTTTAGGTTTGCAAGGGATTCTGGGTAACAGAACCTGGTGAGAGCCAGTCAAGTCACCCCATCCTGGATTCCCCTGGGTGTCTACTTTTCAAAAATGTATACGTTTGCTAGTTTCCCAAAGTGCCGGCAGAGCTAGGGTTAAAAAACTACAGCTAGGCACTTTGCAAAAAAAGGGTCATTTTTCACTGTGAAAATGTGGTGCGTCCACGTTGCGTTTTGCGCTGCTTCCTGTCGCGGGCACTAGGCCTACCCACACAAGTGAGGTACCATTTTTTTGGGAAGACCTTGGGGAACGCGGGGTGGGTGGAATTTTGTGGATCCACGCAGATTCCAGAACTTTCCACCACAGAAAAGTGAGGAAAATGCGTTTTGTTTGCCAATTTTGTAGGTTTGCAAGGGATTCTGGGTAACAGAACCTGGTGAGAGCCAGTCAAGTCACCCCATCCTGGATTCTCCTGGGTGTCTACTTTTCAAAAATGTATAGGTTTGTTAGGTTTCCCAAAGTGCCGGCAGAGCTAGGGTTAAAAAACGACAGCTAGGCACTTTGCAAAAAAAGGGTCATTTTTCACTGTGAAAATGTGGTGTGTCCACGTTGCGTTTTGCGCTTCTTCCTGTCGCGGGCACTAGACCTACCCACACAAGTGAGGTACCATTTTTTTGGGAAGACCTCGGGAAACGCGGGGTGGGTGGTATTTTGTGGATCCACGCAGATTCCAGAACTTTCCACCACAGAAAAGTGAGGAAAATGTGTTTTTTGCCAATTTTTAAGGTTTGCAAGGGATTCTGGGTAACAGAACCTGGTGAGAGCCAGTCAAGTCACCCCATCCTGGATTCCCCTGGGTGTCTACTTTTCAAAAATGTATAGGTTTGCTAGGTTTCCCAAAGTGCCGGCAGAGCTAGGGTTCAAAAGCGACAGCTAGGCACTTTGCAAAAAAAGGGTCATTTTTCACTGTGAAAATGTGGTGTGTCCACGTTGCGTTTTGCGCTGCTTCCTGTCACGGGCACTAGGCCTACCCACACAAGTGAGGTACCATTGTTTTGGGATGACCTTGGGGAATGCGGGGTGGGTGGAATTTTGAGGATCCACACAGATTCCAGAACTTTCCACCACAGAAAAGTGAGGAAAATGTGTTTTTTTTGCCAATTTGTAAGGTTTGCAAGGGATTCTGGGTAACAGAACCTGGAGCGAGCCAGTCAAGTCACCCCATCCTGGATTCCCCTGGGTGTCTACTTTTCAAAAATGTATAGGTTTGCTAGGTTTCCCAAAGTGCCGGCAGAGCTAGGGTTCAAAAACTACAGCCAGGCACTTTGCAAAAAAAGGGTCATTTTTCACTGTGAAAATGTGGTGCGTCCACGTTGCGTTTTGCGCTGCTTCCTGTCGCGGGCACTAGGCCTACCCACACAAGTGAGGAACCATTTTTTTCGGAAGACCTTGGGGAACGCGGGGTGGGTGGAATTTTGTGGATCCACGCAGATTCCAGAACTTTCTACCACAGAAAAGTGAGGAAAATGTGGTTTTTTTGCCAATTTTTTAGGTTTGCAAGGGATTCTGGGTAACAGAACCTGGTGAGAGCCAGTTAAGTCACCCCATCCTGGATTCCCCTGGGTGTTTACTTTTCAAAAATGTATAGGTTTGCTAGGTTTCCCAAAGTGCCGGCAGAGCTAGGGTTCAAAAACGACAGCTAGGCACTTTGCAAAAAAAGGGTCATTTTTCACTATGAAAATGTGGTGTGTCCACGTTGCGTTTTGCGCTGCTTCCTGTCGCGGGCACTAGGCCTACCCACACAAGTGAGGTACCATTGTTTTCGGAAGACCTTGGGGAATGCGGGGTGGGTGGAATTTTGTGGATCCACGCAGATTCCAGAACATTCTACCACAGAAAAGTGAGGAAAATGTGTTTATTTTGCCACTTTTTTAGGTTTGCAAGGGATTCTGGGTAACAGAACCTGGTGAGAGCCAGTCAAGTCACCCCATCCTGGATTCTCCTGGGTGTCTACTTTTCAAAAATGTATAGGTTTGTTAGGTTTCCCTAAGTGCCGGCAGAGCTAGGGTTAAAAAACGACAGCTAGGCACTTTGCAAAAAAAGGGTCATTTTTCACTGTGAAAATGTGGTGTGTCCACGTTGCGTTTTGCGCTTCTTCCTGTCGCGGGCACTAAACCTACCCACACAAGTGAGGTACCATTTTTTTGGGAAGACCTTGGGGAACGCGGGGTGGGTGGTATTTTGTGGATCCACACAGATTCCAGAACTTTCCACCACAGAAAAGTGAGGAAAATTTGTTTTTTTTGCCAATTTTTAAGGTTTGCAAGGGATTCTGGGTAACAGAACCTGGTGAGAGCCAGTCAAGTCACCCCATCCTGGATTCCCCTGGGTGTCTACTTTTCAAAAATGTATAGGTTTGCTAGGTTTCCCAAAGTGCCGGCAGAGCTAGGGTTCAAAAACGACAGCTAGGCACTTTGCAAAAAAAGGGTCATTTTTCACTGTGGAAATGTGGTGTGTCCACGTTGCGTTTTGCGCTGCTTCCTGTCACGGGCACTAGGCCTACCCACACAAGTGAGGTACCATTTTTTTGGGATGACCTTGGGGAATGCGGGGTGGGTGGAATTTTCTGGATCCACGCAGATTCCAGAACTTTCCACCACAGAAAAGTGAGGAAAATGTGTTTTTTTTGCCAATTTTTTAGGTTTGCAAGGGATTCTGGGTAACAGAACTTGGTGAGAGCCAGTCAAGTCACGCCATCCTGGATTCCCCTGGGTGTCTACTTTTCAAAAATGTATAGGTTTGCTAGGTTTCCCAAAGTGCCGGCAGAGCTAGGGTTCAAAAACGACAGCTAGGCACTTTGCAAAAAAAGGGTCATTTTTCACTGTGAAAATGTGGTGTGTCCACGTTGCGTTTTGCGCTGCTTCCTGTCGCGGGAACTAGGCCTACCCACACAAGTGAGGTACCATTTTTTTGGGAAGACCTTGGGGAACGCGGGGTGGGTGGAATTTTGTGGATCCACGCAGATTCCAGAACTTTCCACCACAGAAAAGTGAGGAAAATGTATTCTTTTTTCCAATTTTTTAGGTTTGCAAGGGATTCTGGGTACCAGAACCTGGTGAGAGCCAGTCAAGTCACCCCATCCTGGATTCCCCTGGGTGTCTACTTTTCAAAAATGTATAGGTTTGCTAGGTTTCCCAAAGTGCCGGCAGAGCTAGGGTTCAAAAACTACAGCTAGGCACTTTGCAAAAAAAGGGTCATTTTTCACTGTGAAAATGTGGTGCGTCCACGTTGCGTTTTGCGCTGCTTCCTGTTGCGGGCACTAGGCCTACCCACACAAGTGAGGTACCATTTTTTTTGGAAGACCATGGGGAACGCGGGGTGCGTGGAATTTTGTGGATCCACGCAGATTCCAGAACTTTCTACCACAGAAAAGTGAGGAAAATGTGTTTTTTTTGCCAATTTTTAGGTTTGCAAGGGATTCTGGGTAACAGAACCAGGTGAGAGCCAGTCAAGTCACCCCATCCTGGATTCCCCTGGGTGTCTACTTTTCAAAAATGTATAGGTTTGCTAGGTTTCCCACAGTGCCGGCAGAGCTAGGGTTCAAAAACGACAGCTAGGCACTTTGCAAAAAAAGGGTCATTTTTCACTGTGAAAATGTGGTGTGTCCACGTTGCGTTTTGCGCTGTTTCCTGTCGCGGGCACTAGGCCTACCCACACAAGTGAGGTACCATTTTTTTGGAAAGACCTTGAGGAACGCGGGGTGGGTGGAATTTTGTGGATCCACGCAGATTCCAGAACTTTCCACCACAGAAAAGTGAGGAAAATGTGGTTTTTTGCCAATTTTTAAGGTTTGCTAGGGATTCTGGGTAACAGAACCTGGTGAGAGCCAGTCAAGTCACCCCATCCTGGATTCCCCTGAGTGTCTACTTTTCAAAAATGTATAGGTTTGCTAGGTTTCCCTAAGTGCCGGCAGAGCTAGGGTTCAAAAACGACAGCTAGGCACTTTGCAAAAAAAGGGTCATTTTTCACTGTGAAAATGTGGTGTGTCCACGTTGCGTTTTGCGCTGCTTCCTGTCGCGGGCACTAGGCCTACCCACACAAGTGAGGTACCATTGTTTTTGGAAGACCTTGGGGAACGCGGGGTGGGTGGAATTTTGTGGATCTTTGCAGATTCCAGAACTTTTCACCACAGAAAGGTGAGGAAAATGTGTTTTTTTTGCCAATTTTTAAGGTTTGCAAGGGATTCTGGGTAACAGAACCTGGTGAGAGCCAGTCAAGTCACCCCATCATGGATTCCCCTGGGTGTCTACTTTTCAAAAATGTATAGGTTTGCTAGGTTTCCCTAAATGCCGGCAGAGCTAGGTTCAAAAACTACTGCTAGGCACTTTGCAAAAAAAGGGTCATTTTTCACTGTGAAAATATGGTGTGTCCACGTTGCGTTTTGCGCTGCTTCCTGTCGCGGGCACTAGGCCTACCCACACAAGTGAGGTACCATTGTTTTTGGAAGACCTTGGGGAACGCGGGGTGGGTGGAATTTTGTGGATCTTTGCAGATTCCAGAACTTTCCACCACAGAAAAGTGAGGAAAATGTGTTTTTTTTGCCAATTTTTAAGGTTTGCAAGGGATTCTGGGTAACAGAACCTGGTGAGAGCCAGTCAAGTCACCCCATCATGGATTCCCCTGGGTGTCTACTTTTCACAAATGTATAGGTTTGCTAGGTTTCCCTAAATGCCGGCAGAGCTAGGGTTCAAAAACTACTGCTAGGCACTTTGCAAAAAAAGGGTCATTTTTCACTGTGAAAATGTGGTGCGCCCACGTTGTGTTTTGTGCTGCTTCCTGTCGCGGGCACTAGGCCTACCCACACAAGTGAGGTACCATGTTTTTGGGAAGACCTTGGGGAACGCGAGGTGGTGGAATGTTGTGGATCCACGCAGATTCCAGAACTTTCCACCACAGAAAAGTGAGGAAAATGTGGGTTTTTTGCCAATTTTTTAGGTTTGCAAGGGATTCTGGGTAACAGAACCTGGTGAGAGCCAGTCAAGTCACCCCATCATGAATTCCCCTGGGTGTCTAGTTTTAAAAAATGTATAGGTTTGCT
Source organism: Calotriton arnoldi (assembly GCA_963921515.1). Lineage (NCBI taxonomy): Eukaryota > Metazoa > Chordata > Amphibia > Caudata > Salamandridae > Calotriton > Calotriton arnoldi. The sequence continues at coordinate 716,195 of CAWUFW010004150.1, forward strand.
AGGTTTCCCTAAGTGCCCGAAGAGCTAGGGTTCAAAAACTACAGCTAGGCACTTTGCAAAAAAAGGGTAATTTTTCATTGTGAAAATGTGGTACGTCCACGTTGCACTTTGAGCCATTTCCTGTTGTGGGCACAAGGCCTACCCACACAAGTGAGGTACCATTTTTATCGGGAGACTTAGGGTAACACAGAATTGTAGAGCAACTGTTATTACCTATTGACTTTCGATGCATTTCTGCCTTCCAAATGAAAGACAATGTGTAAAAAATAAGTCATTTTGAAAAATGACCTATAATTCTCATGCTAGTATGGGTACTCCCAATTTCGGAAATGTGCAAATATCTACTGTTTCTAAAATCTACATTTTGTTCCCATTTAAGAAATACATAGGTGTCTTTCATAACAATTTTTCCATGTATACATTTTCCCAAAATAATTGCTATATACCCGGTACATAATAAGAAACCATTGCAAGATGCTGCTCAGTTATTGGCTCTGGGTTCGTCGGGTTCTTGGTGAACCTACAAGTCCTATATATCCCCACAACCAGAAAGGTCCAGCGGATATAACGGTATATTGCTTTCAAATAGCTGTCATAATTAGAAGAAGTTACAGGTGAAAACGTTGACACAAATGGCTGTTTTTTTCAACTAATTTTCAATTTTTCCTTCATTTAACTGTTAGTTTCTATAAGGAAAACTTTAAGGATCTACACAAATGACCCCTTGCTGAATTCAGAATTTTGTCTACTTTTCAGAAATGTATGGATTTCTAGGATCCATTATTGGTTTCATACCCATTTCTACCATTAACTGGAAGGAGGTTGAAAGCACAAAAAATAGCAAAAATAGGCTATGTCCCAGAAAAATGCCAAAACTGTGTAAAAAAGTTGGTGTTCTGACAAAAGTCTGCTTGTCCCTGAAAGCTGGGAAGATGGTGATTTCAGCACCACAACCCCTTTTGATGCCATTTGCAGGGAAAAACAAGACGCTTTCATCTGTAGCCCTTTTTCGCATTTTTCCCCAAAAAAACAAAATTTTGCTGTATTTTGGCTAATTTCTGGGTCCCCTCCAGGGGAATCCACAAACCCTGGGTACCTTTACAATCCCCATGATGTTAGAAAAAAAGGACGCAAATTTGGCGTGGATACCTTATGTGGTCAAAAAGTTACAGGGGCCTAAGCGCGCACTACCCCAAATAGCCAAAAAAAGGCTTAGCACAGGGGGGGAAAAGGCCTAGCAGCGAAGGGGTTAAGGGGCAGATTTACAAGCCCCCTTCCTCACCTGTACGTCACTTTTTGTGACGTACTGGTGGCGTATTTTACTGCTCCATATTTACAAGGACAGGAAAAGCCACCCTGCGTGGCTTTTCCTGTCCTTGTAAATATGGCCCCTTTACACGCAGCATTTTGCGTGAAAGGGGCGTTCCATGGGTGTTGCTGTGGGTGTTCCCACGCAACACCCATGGAACCAGACACATTTCCAGATTTACGAGGAATCGTAAATCTGGAAATGCGTGTGAATGCTACGCCTCCCCGGGGGAGGCGTAGGGAGGCGCAACGAAGAGAAATGTTTTCATTTCTCCTTGTTTTTTCCTCTTTTAATGCGTGCTGATTCTACAGCACGCATTGAAAGAGGAAAATGCCTGTAGTGATTGTTTTTGTGCAGGAAGGTGCCCCTTCCTGCACAAAAACAATCTCCTCACGACGCAGGCATCCTTGCACCATGGTGCAAAGGTGGCTGCGCCGGCGCATGGCAGCAGTTTGTGCGCCAGCGCAGGGGGAAGCACAGAGATGCGACATATTGTTGTAAATATGTCGCATCCCTGTGCTTTGAAAGTGACTCAGTGCGGCGCAGCCAAATGGCTTGCGTTCGGCACTGAGTCACTTTCTTGTAAATCTGCCCCTAAGTAAGTACAGATATAGAGTAAATCCTTCATATCTTACAGTTCATTGCATTTAGAAATGCAATGTCCCTGCCATTTTCCAAAGGAGGTGGGAGAGATATTACCCAATGAGTTCACATAATGAGTTCACAAGGCAATCAGCAACCCTGGAAACGACTGGCGATAGAAGCTTCAAGACCTATCTAAACATATAAAACATCATTTATGTACCAGACAGTCAACATGCCGGAGGTCTTTGATCTCAGTTTCAACGAAATCATCTTTAAATGGCTATCGAAGGTCATAAAAGTACTTCCTGAGTCTATGTATTTGTGCTCTTGCATTGTGTGTGCACTGAGCCATTCTTAAGTGCTGCTTTCCTTCCAATAACCTGACCATTGGACCCTTCCCTGCTCCACATGTAGGAACATTAACTCAGAGGGCATTCTTAAATGTGTTGCCATGACCAGTCAAACACAAAAATTAACTCCATGTTGAATGTGTGAACTGTATAGAATAAAGCATCCTACGACACAAATCAGAAAGTATCTTGTATCTAGTGGAACATGAGCAGCTCGACAAATGCTTCGAAAACATAGAACGTGTTTTAATGTTTCACTTTTTTGCTCCTTCCTCATACACAAGTCAGTCTTCAATCCCTTTTCAGTTTCATTCTTTCGAAGGTGTGCAAACCTTTCCCGTAGCATTCATAGTTTTTGTGGATGAGGAATGTTTTAGGATCCATTTGTTTCTAGTTGGACAGACCAGACCCGAACACACCTCCTGGTCGAATTATGACTCATAAGGTGCTTTATGGTGACACACCTGGGTAGTATGAGTAGTATTCAAGGGATTTCTTCACCAAAGACTTGCTGATCAGGAATGTATGTTCTAATAGAAAACGACTGTTGATCTCAACCACAAGAACTGTTACAGGTTTGACCAGGCACTAAACTTCTGGATCAGCCTGTAAGATCAGTGGGAATTAACAAAGCAGCTCCTTCGATTTAGGAAAGCCCTGCAGACACGTTTATCATGGTTTTTAACTCTTCTGTTCCTTTGTTGCATAAAGCGCTGTAATCCCTTTTATCAACTTGTTTAAAAAAATAGCTCCAAGTGCCCAAAGTTTTTCTTGGGTGATTGCTGTTAGAGCTGCCGAATGCTGGGGTTACTGAAGAACAAGACTGCCTAGTCTGGATTACACCTCTTATCTCTTTCTTAACCACTCTATGGGCCTCATAAACAAGGTTTGCACAGGGCAGCGCCGCAAGGAATCTTGTGGCGCTGCCCTGTGTCAAAAGAACAGGGCAGGAATGCACTGTATCTATGACATATGGCGAATTCCTGTCCTTTTCCCCAGCGCTGGCGCACAATGAGCTGTCATACGCCAATGGAGGCACCCTTGCGCCATGGTGCAAGAGTGCCTGCGTTGTGGGCTGATTGATTTTGTGCAGGAAGGGACACCTGTCTGCCCAAAATCAATCAATTGAGGTGATTTCCAGAAAGAGGAAAAAACTAGGCAAAATGAAAACATTTCTCCTCGTTGCGCCTCCCTAACGCCACCCCTGGGGTCGCGTTAGAATCTGATTCATTCCCACATTTACGATTCCTCGTAAATCTGGGAATGCTTCAGATTCCATGGGTGTTGTGTGGGAACACTCACAGCAACACCCATGGAACGCCGCTTTCACGCAGTGTTCTGCGTGGAAGGGGCACATATTTACAAGGCCATGCAAAGTCACGTGAAGCGGCTTTGCGTGGCCTTGTAAATATGCTGCAGCACTTTTCCGGAGCGTCAAAAAAGTGATGCTCCTGCGACGCAAGAGTGACGTACAGGCCTCATAAATTAGTCCCTTTATTTACTCTCTTTTCATTTCACTTCTGGAGATCCTTTTTCACCCCTCTTTCCTTCCTTTGTCATTGTTTTCTCTATCAATTGCTTCCCCCTAGTTTCTCCGTCTTCTGTCTTCTTTACCTTGCTCTTGGTAAAATTATGATGCTGCTGAAAAGCAAATCCCGGTCTCCAAAAATAAGTGTCAGTGCCAACCATGTGCAACCACCGGTTCAAATTATGCACCGTGATGGGGCTCCAGCGCTAGACATGACTATCGACGTTGATGTACAGTAGCATCAACAGAGCTTCTTGGCCACATCTCCCCCATTTTTAAATCGTTTTCTTCAATTATCTTGCATAGTCTTTTTCATTGCGGCCATCCTAACTGCACTCTTGTCGAGGGAGAAGCATTTATTTGTTCTCAAAGTTGGTTGTGTTTCTGGTTTCCATCCACGCTCTGCTCAACGTGCAATAAAACCAGAGAATCCTAGTGCAACAGGAACACAGCCACTCCAAGTTATCATTCTGTAGTATCATCATCTGGTCCATTAGGGCTTGCAATCTGATTAAAGTATGTCATAAATGAAACAAAATTGTTCAATCTGGGTGAAATATTGTTACTTCCATATTCATTCGGCTGTAAACCAGTTACTCTATTAATTAGATGTAGATCCTGACGAAGATTTATTCTGAAGTCAATAATCGAATCCCTCTTAACAAGATATTACATACATCTGGAAATAAAAGAACAGAACAAATTGTAAAACCGTTCATCAGATGAGAGTAGACAGTGCAAGTTCTGGGGTTGTTTAGCAACACAGTGGCACAATTGACATATTAGGGCCCAGATTTACAAGGGCTTTGCTTCGGGTTTGCATTGCTTTTTTAATGCAAACCCGATGCAAAGTGTTGTGTTGGCATTTACAATCCAAAACAGAGAGCAATTTACATTGAATTGTAGCCACAACTAATGCAAAGCTGTGGAAGGTGCTGACTTGCGTTACTTTACGTCAAGGGGGGTTCCATGGGTGGTTCATGGGCTTTCTTGTGCCACCATCCTTGAGCTTTGATGCATCAGTCATCAATGATGCTATTGAATATCTTATGAGTGATGCAGTATGTGAGGTCATAAGTAGTGCATGGCGGTAGTGCAAGTTATATTTTGCTCACTGAACCATAACCAGTGAATTCCAGTGTTTTTTCTGTGGGTTTAAAACCATAGATTATGAATGACATTGTCACCTAACTACAACTTCCCTTTAACCTTTATGTTTTTTCAGTGAATGTCTAGGTTTTTTTTTAATGTAAAGTAAAATCTTATTAGCATAGTTAAGTATATCTCAATCTTATCTTGAATTTTTCTATTGTTATGTCAACCATTTTTAATTTTCATTAGTGTGCCTAATTTTTCAACTTAATGTGTGTTCTTATTTTTCTTTACTTTTCAGAAGTCTAATATGAATGGAAAGGCCCCACAGGGGTTCCGTGTGGGCTTTTCTTCCTGTTCTGAGTCCTGCAGGATTACCACATGACAAGCAACAAATGTTAAAATGTGTTTGGTATGATAGAGTGAGTTTCATTTAAGTATGAGCCTAGAGCTTTTCTTAATGAGTCAATTAATGAGGATCCCTTGAGTCTATTTATAAAATCACTTCTTTTTTGAGTGTCGCAATCTGGCGGTACCTGAATATGGTAGCGAGGGACCTGTGACCGACAGAAAGACATCTAATTGGTTGAAATTACTGTCTTGCTACATTTTCAGGAAGTTCTCAATGTTTCAAACTCATTTGGTATTACCACTTGGGTGAGTCTACAGCTTGTGCAGGGCCCTGCTAATTCTTTTGCGTTCCTGCAATTTTTTATGGATTTTGTCTTTGTCAAAATTTGGCATTGAGGGAGGAGAGAGAACAGGAGATAGAAGAGGACCAAGAGGAGACCACAAGGACAACCAGGGAGCCTTTAGTTTGGCACATTTTCTCCATCCCTCTGGGGAAGAAAAAGATATGCCCCAAAACTGTCATACGCAAAATCAGTGACAAAAACTTCTCAAGGGGTACTGCAAAAAAATACTCCCATGGAACATCTGGCATGTAGCAACATATGCAGACATGCCATCCCAGACACCTGTCCAGAGCAGTGATGTGATGCATTAGAGGCATCAAAATCAACTGCTAGACTCTCCATTGGACCTAGAGACATCGTCCCATCACAAGTACTGAAGCAGCAGACGGATATCAACCGTGCTTACCAGCACATGATAATTTATTGAGGCAAGTGCTCCAAGGTGGTGGTTGTGGGCAACCAGAATGCCTCGGCTGTTTAAGCTGCAAGTTTAGATTGCCTTTTTTAAGTTTAATCACCTGAAAAAATGCAAAAATAGTAAAAAAAGTTTAAAAACACAAAAAACAATTATATTTCGACCCACCTTTCTTGGTTGGAAAATAGATACATTTAATGTTGTTTGTCATGTGTGTCACGTGTGTCTGTTTATGTAAATATTTCGTAATAGTCTGCTATAGCAGTCTATACAAATAACAATAAAAGGTAAGTCTACTATTATAAGTGAAATGAAAACACATATACCAATAAATTTGTGCCAGATTTACAAAACATTTTGCATCAGGTTTGTGTAACTTTTTAACGCAGATCTAGTGCAAAATTCAGGTTGGTATTTATGAACCAACACAAAACGTGATTTGTGTTGGTTTGTAACCAAAAGTAAGACGGTGCAGTGAAATGTGCTGCCTTGTGTTTCTTTGCATCCAGGGGACATTCCATGTGTGTGACAGTGCCTTCATCCATGTATTTTGCTGCATCCCATATCTACAACAGCTCGAAGGAGTGGGATCTGTGTAATAGTTTGTGCAAAGAACAAAGACTGTGTGCAACATGTACTAGACCACACATGTGTGGTTGGTTCCCTACGAGAGGTGGACACTCCACAAGGCTGTACTACAGGGTGAAGTCTGTCCGTAGTAGGGGCTCGGCCATCTAATGGGACTTGAGTGTCTGGTGGGAGTGGACTCTCCATCAGGGGTAGTGCTCAGAGTGAACACTGCATGCATCAGGGACTTGCCCTCCAGTGTGTGGTTGGTTGCCTATAACAAGTCAGCTACCCCTAAAGGATTCGTTATTGATTGAAGACTGTGTGTAGTAGGGGATTCACTGCCTAAGGAGGCTTGAGTGTCTAGAGGGACTATGCTCTCAATGAAGGGTTGTACATAGGAGAAAAAAACTATATGCAGCAGCTGCAGATATTTTTTCAACTGTATGTGCTTGGTTCCCCATAAGAACATATAAGGATGGAAATGTATGTATGATAGTAGTAATGATGCTTCTTAATATTCTGAGCAATTTTGCACTTACTTTCATAGCTCTAATGCTATACCCGTTTATAGAACAATGTCTACAAAAGAAACTTGGATGATGTCATCAGTGATGTCATCAATTATGTCATTTCAGATGTCATCAGTGATGTCACAAATCATGTCATAGAACATGCCATAATTGATGTAATATGTGAGGTTATAAGCAGTGCATGGCAGGGGCGCAACTTATAGTTAGTGCTGCTGACTGTAACTGGTGAATTTCTGCGTTTTATTTTGTTCAAAATGTTAATGTTGTCATTGACTTATTCATTTAACTATAAGCTCACCTTAACCTTTGTTTTTTTCAGTGAATTTCTAAGGGTTTTTTATTTAAACAAAACCAGATCTTCATATCATACCTAACTATAACGTTACCTTAACCTTTTTAAAGCCGTGGGGGGTTGGTCACAAGACCGTACATTTTTTAAAGATGAGGGGTCCATATGTACCCCTCCCCGAGCCTTATTAGGCCATGGGGACCCGATTCCCCAGTGCCACAACTTAAATTAAAGGGAAGGGGGGGACTGTATGGCCCCCTTCCCAGAGCCTTATTAGGCCCTGAAGTCCCCATCTCTCAGGGACATATATTTTAATTAAAGGGGGGCCCTGGGTGGTTGGGTCCCCGAGCCACATTATGCCATGGGGACCCAACCACCCAGGGCCTTTTTTGTGAAAATGGAGATGGGGCACGTGACCCCCCTCCCCAAGCCTTTATAGGCCCTTGGGACCCCATCCCCTGGGCCTTTTTTGAAAAATGAAAGGCGAATGGGGCTGAGAGGCCCCCCTTCCTGAGCCTTGTTTGGCCCTGCGGGCCTCAGGGCCCTTTTTTTTAAATGGAAGGGGAGCCCCCATGGACCCTCCTCCCTGAGCCTTGCTAGAACCTGGACACTCCATCCCTCAGGGCCCATATTAAAATGAAAGGGAAGGAAGCTGTGCAGCTCCCAGGGGCCCACAGTGTTAAAGGTAGATGTTCTGGTGCCCACCCAGGGCATCCACCAAATACTGGTTCGGGGCTGTGAGGAGAGCCCCAAACTGGCCCCAGCTGGTTCCTCACATGCAGCATGAGCAAGCATTCCTCCCACTTGCAGGGAGCAGTTTCTACGACCAGGAACAACATTTTGATGTTTCTGGGCAGGGAAGCAGATCAAAAGTCCCCTCTCAGCAGACTTGGTGTTTGCTCCCACTTGGCAGGAGATTATAAAATGCTCCAGTCAAGCAGGAGCAAACACAGGTTTCCCTGTCCGAGACGGTGCGGGCAGGGATACCATTATGCCCTGGAGGTGGGCTCCCTGGGACATAGGAAGTGAGCCCGCCCCAGGAGATAGGGTACCCTGGGCCACTAATAGGTCAGGGAGGGGTTTGTGTGGCCACCTCCCGATTTTGAATAATTTCAGCCCTGGGGGTAGGCTCCAAGGGGCATTTGGAGGCTCGGGGATGGGGGCCATGTGGCCCCGCTCCGCATTTTGAAAAATGTTGGCCCGAGGGTGGGCTTTCAGGGGCTTGTCATGTCTCAAGAACCGGGGCCCTGCAGCCCCTCTCCCCTTATTCAATGTTTTAGGTCCCGGGGTAGACTTCCTAAGGCCTCTGATGACTGGAGGAGTGTTCTGTGTACCCCCCTCCCATTAATAAAATCTAGATATGCATTAGAACACTGTGGGGAGGCAGAGGTCAGGGGGACAGACTCAGACAATTGAGGGCAGAAAGGAGGGGGAAGGGCAGCAAGTTGACAACGCTGGGCATTAGAGAGGGGCAATGGAAGCACAACTGAACATGGAAGGCAAGGGAAAAGGGGACAGGAGCAACAAACCTACCATGCAGAACAGGCAATAAATATAAATATATGAATGAAAAGTAATTAAAAAGCATGTTTCACATTGACTGGATGGCTAAACGGCAGTATTGGGAGTGATATTCTGGTTGTATTTTCCAATAAGCCATTTAATTGGTAAAAAACATGACTGTCCCTGGAAAAAATGCCGACCTGTAACCAAAGAAACCATCATTGCACATATGTACGAGGAGATCACCTCGCTACTCCAGAAGAAACTACCTACTGCACCAGAAATAAATACGGTAGCACCAGAGCGTCTGGTCCAGCCACTTATGAGCCAGTTTAGTGTGCCTTGGGTTGTTGGCATGGATGGCCACGGGAAGGCGAAGGACATATGTCCAAGGTACTTCACTGTTCAGGGCAGTGTGTCATTCTGCTGCATGTCCCTTTTGCATTGGTAACCTTGCCCTGCCTGTCACTCTTTTCTTTAACTTGGTAATGAGGTGCAGGAGGGAGTATTTTGTGTTTGTGTGTACTGTCGCCCATTCTTACCTAGTATGACAGGGACCGCAAAGCTTCTGGTGTCTTTCCCCATCTGAGACAGATACTGTGCCGTGGGGGCTGGCGAACTGGTACAGGTGCAGCACTGAGGGAGCTGGTGAACCTGTACAAGTACAGCTCCGAGGGGGCTGATAGACTCGTACAGGTGCAGTGCTAAGAGCGGTAGAGCCTGGAGCAAGCACGGGGCATGAGCGGGAACTATTTTGAAAGGGAGCGGTAACTGGTAAGGAGAGAGTTGGGCGATCTGATAACACAGCATAGTAACAAAACCCGAGGGTGTGCATTTGACTAGGGGTTGAGAGGGTTTGTGGAGTGTTTGGCAAATGCCTTGATTTTATATAACACATTACCCCCACCTACACATTTCACACAGAGACTCATCCTCTGCACATGCTACTCTCTCCATGGTGGCTGAGCAATACAATACTCAGCCCACGCGCGGTACTCCGTGTAATTTGGCAGAGTTTTACGTAACTGGGCGGAATTCCGCAGAGTAAAACTCCACAAGCTCTGCCCAGGCCTAATGATCTATTGAGGTCAGGAGGAATCAAGTATGGACATTGACTCGATCAACAGAGGGCAGGAGGGAGGTGGGCAGGGACACCAAACTGATCTTACAGGGCTGGCGCCAGGAGTTGCAGTAGCACAATACGCCACACAGGGCAAGTGGGATGGCAGCGCAGCACAATGGACCATGGAAAGCAATAGAAAGAGGACAGGGCCATGCACATAGACAATAGAGAGCAGAGGGGAAAGAGGCAAGTGCAGTAAACTGGCCATACTGGACAGACAAGAGGGGCAGTTGCAGCACAACAGACTATAAAGGGCAAGAGGGAGCAGGCAGGGGCATGCCAACAGACCATGGAAGGCAGGAGGGAGGGGATAGGGGCCTGCACATGTAAAATGGAGAGCAGGGGGCAAGGGGGCAGAAGCAGTAAATTGACCAGGGCATGTGGTATGGGCACTAGAAGCACAACACACCATGGAGGGCAACAGGGAGGCTATAGACAACAAGGCATACACACAGACAATGGAGGAAAGGTGGGAGGGGGTCAGTGCAGCAAGCTGACCACACTGGGCAGGTAGGAGTGGCAGTGGCTCTACAAAAGACTATGCATGGCAAGCAGGAGAGTTAGTGGCAGCACAACGGCCATGGTGGGCAGGAGGGAGGGGGCAGGGTCATGCATAAAGGACCATGAAGGGCAGAAGGGAGAGGTAGGAGATGGACACAGACAAGAGAGGGCAGGGGAAGGAGCTGCACGAGAGACCATGCAGGGCTGACAGGAGGACCAGTTGCAGCACAACAAAGCATAGAGTGCAGGTGGGAGGGGCAGTGACAGCTCAACAGAACACTCGGAGTAGACCGACGGGGCATTGGCAGGTCCATAGAACATGGTGGGCAAAAGGGAGGGAGCAGGGGGATGCACACAGATATCAGAGGACAGGGGAAAGGAGGGTAGGGCAGAAAGGTAAGCATGGAGGCTAAGTAGCAGGGTAATGATAGGGGCACAGACTAAGGCAATGGTGGGCAGGAGGAGTGGGCAGGGACATCAAGCTAACTAGAGGGCAGTGACAGCACATCTGACCATGCAGGGCAGGAGGTAGTGAGCAGTTGCATGAAATCAGAGGGCAGGGAGGAGGTGGGAATGGGCAGCAAGCTAACTGTGCAGAGAAGGTGGGAAGGCCTGTAGCAGAACAACGGCCACCCAGAGCTGGAATAGGGGGCAAGGGCATGGAGTTAGGTAATGGAGGGCAAGGAGAAGGGGGGCAGGGGCAGCAAGCTTGGACAGGGACAGCACAACGGACAATGCCAGATCACATCCTGCATCCAGCCCTGCTGCCATGCATTGCAATGGACATCTTACTGTACATTAAAAAAAGAAACTAGAAATTCACTGAAAAAAACTGAGGTTAGTTACATTATGATGAGGAAATGTAAGAATATCTAACTTCACATTAAGAAAACCCTAGAAATTCACTGAAAAAGCAAACGCTAAAGGGATTTTATATTTAAGTAAAAATGTCATGTAAAACATACCATTTGACACTAACAAAAACACTGAAATTTCCCAGATATAGTTATCTCAAATAACTATAACTCGTACCCTAAAGTAATTATAGCATGCATCCTCGTCATGCACTGCTTTTACCCTTGTGTATTAAATCACTCATAGCATATTCATTGAATACATTTATAACGTCACTACTTAGATCTGAAATGCCATCATTGTGATAATCCCATGTATGGCGGGAGCGCGAATTATAGTTACTTTAGGGTACAAGTTATAGTCACCATTGGGTAGTTATAGTTAGGTCCGCGTTTCCATAGGAAATGTGTTTTTTGTGTTGCTAATAACTTTGGCCCCATTTGACGAATCTCAAGAAAATTTCCCAAAAAGTGCTACTTTTTGATTAGTTTGTGCATGGAAAGTTTCAGGGTGATCCGACAAGCATGGGCAGAGAAAAGGAGGGGGTCCCAAAACCCAAAAATCCCCATTCATTTTCCATGGACTTCTTTAGACAGGGCTACAGCCAAAAGATGCTGAATAGAATTACATCAAATATGACAGGAAGGTAAATCTTGATACGCAGATTGTGTTTCTTGTGATTTGGTGTAAATCTGTTCAGTAGTTTTTTAGAAATTAAGGGTCAAAATTATTTGTATTTGTAGACAGTTGGGTCCAAGAGAGCCTCAAGAGCCTCTCATGGGAGCAGCAATTTAAAAATAGAGCATTCCAGGGAGTTTTGTTTCCCTTAGGCAAATATGCTCACACAGGAATCAGACTCCCGCAGGAGCGAGCGCTCTGATTGGCTGCAGGAAACATCAGAAAAATGTTGCCTGCAGCCATTACAGGACTCGAAGACTTAGCCACCAGTCCTGAAGTTAAAAAGGAAAGTAATATAAGGGGGAAGGGTAGGGACACCCTGTCCCCTTAGGCCCCATGGGGGACCCAGAAGGACCCCACTGGGGCCAAAATACTAAATAAATCATCAATTTTTGTTGTGATCCTGTGGGACTCCTGTGGGATCGGAAAAAAAGATGGCACCGCTGGCCGCATTGTGTAATTAATGGGAGGGGGTGTGTGGTCCTCTTTTCCTGAGAAATTATAGGCCCTGTGGAGCCCACCCCCGGGGCCAAAAAAGGTCATAAAAGGGGAAGGGGCGCAGAGCCCCCCTCCCTGAGCCTCCAATGGCCCTGGATTCCCATCCCCTGGGTCTATTTCATTAACTAAGAAGAGTGGGCCACAGGCTCCCCTCCCCGAGCCAGTATAGGCCCCAGGGAGCCCACCTCCGAGGCTGAAATGTGCCAAGAAGAGGAGGGGTGGCTGTGAGGCCCCCCTCCCTGAGCATTCATAGGCCCCAAGGACCCCATCCCCTGGGACCGATTAACTTTTTAAAAGGGAGTGAGGGTGCGTGCCTCCCTCCCTGAGCCCAGGACTTGTGCACTTGCAGTGTCCCAAGGAGCCTACCCCCGGGACACAGTAGTTTACCTGCCCGTACGGGCGTGGGAAGGGAAACGTGTGTTTGCTCCCACCTGTCAGAAGCATTTTCAATACTCCTGCCAAACGGGAGTAAACACAAAGGGGCCGATTCCGATCTGGGACGGAAATCTCTCCGACCGAGCCGGACCCGGAGAGATTTCCGACCGAACCGGACTCCTGCAGTCCGACCGAACGAGTACGATGCGGCCGTATGCTGTCGGACTCGATTCGGTCAGATTCCCATAGAAGTCAATGGGAGCCGGTCGTACGACGCGTACACGGGCTCCCATTGACTGAATGGGTACGTCGCGAACAAGGGCTCCACCTACAGCGGGTACGCGTCGGTGCAACCCGCACCGTACATGCATGTGTAGGGGGGACCCATGGGTCCCCCCTGTGTGCGACTCGCAAGGCTACGGGTGAAGGGGGGGTCCGACACGGACCCCCGAAGTCCGGCTCCGACAGCTCTTTGGAGCCGGACGGTACGAGTCGGTCGGGCTGTTCAAAGCGTGCATTGTACTTGCTCGGTCGGGTAACGTCTCCATTGCGTGGTGCAAGTCGTGTCCGTACGAGTCGGTCGGAGCGGTTCAGACCTGGAAACGAGTCGGTCGGAATCAACGCGTACATTCGCATCGTACTAGCTCGTTCGGATAGCTGTACGAGTCGGTCGGTAAAAATGCGCACGGCTCGTATTTGTTCCGGGCGAATCCCGTTCGGTGAGCTTCCGGCCGAGATCGGAATCGGCCCCAAAGTCTGCTCCCAGCGGGTAGGATCTTTAAAAATTCTCCCACCTTCTGGAAGCAGACTTGTGATCTCTTTCCCTGCCCACACTGATGCGGCCAGTGAAAAAGATCAACAAATTGCTCCCGCCCAGATGGAGCAGCATAAATAGCTGCTCCCTATGAGCGGAAGCAATGCCGGCTCAGGCATCATGCAGGGAGGTGGCTGGGGACGCAGGGGCTCTGTGCCTCCCCCCATGGGCAATAGCATTGTGTATGGTGAGTGCCCTGGGTGGGCCCCAGGGCACCAGCTTATATTAAACATAGGCCCTGGGGGAGGTGGTCCCCAGGGCCAGAATAGGTTCCATTCCCTTAAAAAAAAGGCCATGGGGATGGGGTCCCATGGGCGTAATGAGACTCGGGGAGGGGGGCCACATGGCTCCCCATTTAAAATACATAAGGCGCTGGGGGATGGGTTACCTGCAGTCTAATAAGGTTTGGGGAGTGGGGACACATGGCCCCTTCCCGTTTTAATTATATTTTGCCCTGTGGGATGGGATCCCCATGCTGCAAAGACTGTGCTGTGTGGGAGTGGCAGCATGCTGAGGATTTGGCCAAAGGGCTTGGCGGCAGGCCAAGCTCTGTGTTCTTCCCCTGACCCACCAAAGGTGGTGCACAGTGTGGGGCTGCCTGCCAGCGGGGAGCTGAAAGCAGGGCCTGGCCGTAACACATGCTTTGCAGCTAACTCCACACCAGGCATGAGCAAAGGCCATGTGTGGTGTGGTGTTGGCTACCTCCGAGTGGCTGCCTCTGGGAAGTTGGATGCAGTGCCTGGATGCAAGCCAGCCCCTTCTACCAACCTCATTCGGCATGCAATGGAAGGCTGGGTGCAGTGTGAGCATGGCTGCCTGCAATGGGGTCAGATACCTCCGGTGGGTTGGCCACAGGGTCCAATCCCCTGCTCTACACAGCTGAAAGCTGTGCACAGCATAGGGTTGGCTGCCTGTGGCCAACCCCCCACCTCGCCCAGCCTTTGGGGTTGGCTTTATGAATGGTATTAAAATATCACATTACTTTTTAAAAAATTAGAAATTAACTGAAAATGCCAGTAGGTAGTTATAGTTAGGATGTAGTTCCCATAGGAAGAGCATTTTTTCATTTGCAAGTAACTTTGGCATCGTTTGACAAAGCCTCACGAAATTTTCAGAACTAGTTCAACGCTCACTTCAGCTGCTGTGTTGAAAGTTGCTGGGTGATCCGTCAAGCAAGGGCCGAGAAAAAGGGGGAGTCCAAAAACGCGTTTTCCCCATCTTCATTTCCATAGGAACTTTAGACAAGGCTACAGCCCAAACTGCTGAATGGAATTACACCAAATTTGGCAGAAAGATAGCTGTTGGTCCAGAAAATGGTCTTTTTATGAATTGGTGTAAATCCTTTCAGTAGTTGCAGAGTTATTTAAAGGTTTTTCAGATATACAACTGGGACGCATAGGGTTCGTGACCCCTCCCGATCACATGCTGAGATCTGATTGGCTGCCAACACTTCAAACCAGGAAGTGTTGGCAGCCATCTTGTGACTCAGCTTGAACCTAGTCACAGAAAAAAATTAAAAGGGTGCAGGGTAGAAGCAGCCTGAACCCCTAGACCTCTTGGGGGTCCCATAGGGGCCCTGCAGGGCCAAAGAAGCATGTTTTTTAAACTTTTCAGCGAAAGTCACCCTGGATCTGCGGATCCCACCAAAATATTTTTTTAAGTGTTGCACGGGCTCCTGCGCTTTGTTTCTAATCGGCCCCAGGCGGGCCAGGTCCTGGGGAGATGTCCAATATATGTAGAAGGGGGCGCACTGAGCCCCTCCCTTGGAGCCCTAAAGCCCTGGGGACTACCTCCTCTCCAGGGCATTCTTAATAATTATGCAGGGTTGCCTGATGAAGAAAATTCCACTGATGGATTATTTTATAGCTTTTGCACTTTCTTCACAAGTCAGCTAATAAAACTGCATGATATGACGTCCGCAGTGAGCACACAGGGCAGCAATGCACTGGAGTATATTTTATTATTTTGTATGCAATAAGCCAGCTAAATAACCCTCTGAGAAACGAGTCTAGATGTAATGGGTGTCTTAATTTTGGATGTTCCAGACAGTACGTTATTGATTTGGAAAAGAGTTTCAGTCATACATCCTCGTTTAATGAAAGAAAATAAATACTGTGATCTAGAATAATCGTTTCCGCTCAACAAGCTTTTATTGAAGGGCTGGGTTGTATTTTTTAAAGACCTTAATAGCCTCAAAAACTAATCATCTTCTTAATTTCAGCCTCAAACATTAGAAATGTAGGAGTGATAAACTATAAACAATGAACTGCTGTGGTATTTGCTGTTAGGTTTTAAGAAGTTGATTTGTTAGAAAATTGTTCTCTCATCCCAAGCTAACCTTAGCACAATAGGGATAAATTAAATTGAGGCTGGCGTAAATTAGATTTTCCTTAATGGAAAAATTGTTCTCCCAACCTGAGCACTGCAGCGCCGTCACAAGGAGTGGCAGAGTGGGCAATGTGTCCCAGGCCCTGTTTTTGCAAGACCTCGTGGACTGTGGCCTTAAAATGTATAGATTTAGGAAGCAAGCATGCACTTTTTAGATTAATGATGATACATACGTTACCAGATGGTATAAGATGGTGTGGCTACTGGGTTGAATTGTCAATAATGGGACAGAGGCAAGTAGGCATTCACAGAGTTTGCATTCATACTGTGACAGCATTAGGGACCTTGTCATATAAAAGCCCATGGACCAGAAAGCCACTGAAAATATCTTATTGCGAAAGACATATCAGGACAAAGAGAAGGAGCAGTGGTGATTGAAGCATCTTGATGCTTATACGTACTAGGACCCTTGTGTTTCTGAACAGGAACTGAGTGATATGCGGGGGAGGTGTTAGGGTGTGGTTCTGGGAAGCAAGACATAATGTGCAGTGTGTGAATGGATGTTGAAGAATAAAGATATGCTCAACCGCAGCTTCCATGTGTGGTGAAATCTATTTGCATGTTTCAGGCCTGGGGAAGATGCTACAACTGGTGATGAGGAGGGGATTACGTGCCTGTGGAAACAAGACTGCTCCCCCTGAGAGTTTGTAACAGTACAGCAAACTGCTTGTGCGAGCCGCATGTGCCCAGAATCGATTCAAAGCAGTCTGCAACCGGTACACGTGGAGTCAGAGCCCTGCTACTGCCCATACACAGCCGCATAAGCTATCAAAGACCCTACAGAGGATCGTATTTTAAAATTCCCACCGATACTGCCAGTGAGGTTGTCGACAGAGACGTTGCGTTGCGCCCCGAACATACAGCAACATTTCAGACAACGTGAGAAAATAACTATAATGCCAACAAGGTACAAGAAACAGAGCACATGCTCACATGCGGTGGTGACTGAAGAATACTGCGACACATAGTTTTGCATGCGGCTGATGCCTGCAGAGGTTATCGGAGTCACGTGGCACAGTAAAATCAGTTGAACGATACGTGCTAACGCAATGGCAGCAGAAGGGAGTGCAAAATATAATGCAGCCGTGTTCCTGAAGCCACCATTCGAAACATCCAAGAAACAGAACATTAGTGCCAGCTGGACTGCATGGAATGAAACATTCGATGACTTCATAGATGCGC
The DNA here is from genome assembly GCA_963921515.1 of Calotriton arnoldi. Classification (NCBI taxonomy): domain Eukaryota; kingdom Metazoa; phylum Chordata; class Amphibia; order Caudata; family Salamandridae; genus Calotriton; species Calotriton arnoldi. Next base: position 733,475 of record CAWUFW010004150.1, read on the forward strand.
TAGAGGAGGAAGGTGATAAGAAAATCATCAAATATTTGAAAAACCTTGCAGATGATTTAGTGAAAGAAAGCGCAAAAAAGTTTCACCGACTGATGCAACATCCTGAAAGGTGAAAGAAGCGCCGGAAGCCAAGTTCAATCCAATGATGAAACTTGATTATGAAAGGTATATCTTCAACAAAGCACGACAACAGACTGGTGAAACAGTGGATGAGTTTGTTGAAAGACTTGAGGCACTTATTAAACATTGCAAGTTCTGTAACTTTACGGATGAAGAAGCCATCCGCCTCAGAATCATCGATGGCTGCCCTTCAGATTCTTTTAGAAGGCAAATGTTGAGAGAGACACTCAGTTTAGAGGAAATGCTGATGGCTGCAAGAGCAGAGGAACAAGCAGAATGACAAGCCCGCTGACATGGAAGCAGGGACAGTGCACAATGAATCAGCGTGGACCATGAAAAGCAAGCACAAAACAGCTGCCCTTAAGTGAATGTCGTCAAAGCAAACAAAACTATGCTTCCGATGTGGATTTTCATTTCCCCATATAGGCAAATGTCCAGCCCTAGGACATATCTGTAAGAGTTGTGGGAAAGAGAACTACTTCGTAACTGTGTGTCGAGCTAAGGATACATCTAGTGCATCACGACAGAAAGGAAAGATGGATGCAAGAATGAACCAGAAGCACTCTCGCCAGGCCCACAAAACCATAAAGCAACATCAGCTACGACAAGTAGAGACCAAGCAAAATTAATAGTCATCAAGCTTGTTGTACAAAGGTTCTTTACCATTACTATTGAGTACTAGCAAAGAAGATGGGTGCGTGCTGATGATGTCCTCCAAAAGACAGCAGGCATATGTGGGGTTAGCAGACTGTGAAGAAGACCGAAGTTCAAAAACAACTCACCAAAGCGCCGAACTTCTTTTGGACACTGTCCCAGAATTACATTGAAGGTGAACGGTCATCCCATATCCTTCATCATCGACAGTGGGGTGTTGATTAATATCATGCCAGTGAAAAAGTTCAACAGTTTCTCACCTGTGCCATGCCTTACTTCTTCAGAAAGGAAGGTATACACCTGGACAGCTTTTAAACTGCTATAAACCCAAGGGTCATTTATAACAGCAATGCAGCACAAAAAAATGGCAGGATGAGCCACCATTCATGTTCTACAAGGAACCTCATCTAGTGCATGTTTGCTCAGGTTTGTCACAGCTGCCGATATGGGGTTAATATCCCTCAACTACAAACTCTGTGCTCATTCTGAGATTTCGAGCCAATTCTTGTCGTTGTTTCACGATTTGGCAAAACTCAAAAAAATAAAAGTTCAGCTTCATATCAACAATGACGTTGGTCCAGTTGCCCAGAGGCACCGTTGAGTTGTTTTTTCTCTGCAAGAAGCTGTAATGAAAGAGTTGGCAACACTTTTAAAACATGACATCATTGAACATTCTGCAGGTCCCATGCCATGGGTTTCGCTCATAGTAGTTGTACCAAATAAAGGACAGTGCAGAGCAGTGCACATTTGTGTTGATATGCGCCCGCCAAACGGCGCAATTGAGAAGGAGAGACATCCTAGTCCCCATATAGCAGGGATGACTATGCAACTTAGCAGAGCTAAAGTCTTTTCCCGTCTTGACCTAAATAAAGGATACCACTAACTCAATTTAGAAGAGAACTGCAGATATATTACCTATTTTTCCACTCATGCTGGTCTATTTAGAAGAAAGAAGAGACTAAGTTTTGGAGAATCTTGAACGGCTGAGATATTTCAGGATGTTATCCACAGAGTAATCCAAACGATCCCACATGCTTTCAATTACAGTAATGACATACTGGTCTTTGGGAGAACCCAGAAAGAATACAACCAAGCCCTCACTCAAGTGTGCCAGTTACTTGCTGATGCAGATCTAACTTTAAATGCAGTGAAATGTGAATTTCACAAAACCAAACTTAGGTTTTTCGGGCACATATTTTTTGAAGGGGGAATGACTCCAGATCCAGACAAACTGCAAGCACAGTCAACCACTTGCACTCCCCCAAGATGTTGCCACATGCTGCAAACCTTTCTAGGCACGGACAGTTATTGCTGAAGATACATTCACAATTTTCCCACAGTTAGTGCCCCCATTGTGAGACTCAACGAAGCAGAATGTTCCTTTTTGTAATCTCCTGAATGTGATCAGAATTTCCAAGAAATAAAGCATGTAATTGAGAATGCAACTGAAATGGCCTACTTCGAACCCAAGCTACATACCGAGGTCACAGTAGATGTGAGTCTGGTAGGGCTGGGGGCAATCCTTGCTCAACACAGTGGCTATCCGAATGCTCAGAGCCACATTGTGGCCTATGCCAGTCGAAGCCTGTCTGAAACAGAACATGCCTACTTTCAGCCGGAGAAGGAGAGTCTGGCTGTGGTGTGGGCCTGCAAACATTTTCATGTATTCCTCTTTAGGAAACGATTTACTGCCATCACGGGCCACCAGGTGTTGCTCACTACTTTTGGAAACCTGAAGGTTAAGATGCCCTCTTGCATCGAAAGGTGGGGTTGAAGCTACAAGAGTATGACTATGAGATTGTAAACAAACCTGGGAAAGATCAGAACCCAGAAGATAACATTTCACAAGCGCCGCTACCCAGGATGGCTGAAGAATTTCTCAATTTTATTGTGAGGGCCAGCACACCAATGGCTCTGTCTATGGACTAAATCATTGCTGCCACCAACACAGACCAAGACATGACTATCATCAAAGAACTCTTTGAGACACAATCATGGAGACGACGCGCATGACCTTTGGCTAATTATGCTGAAATCAAAAAGTTCAAAAACATACAGGATGAGTTAGCAGTAGCACAAGAAGGCATAATCCTGAGAGACTCGAGAATCGTCAAACCTGATAGCCTAAGGCAACGGGTCATCGAGTTGGTCCATGAAGGACATCGTGGCATTGTAGCTATGACAAGCTATGTGCCAGGCCCTCCGGGCCTTTCGATCAACTCCTCACTCCACAATGGGTGAGAATGCAGCTACCTTGTTGTTTGGGAAAGCCATCAGAACAAAACTACCTCAATGGACATCAGCTCGATCAGGGAATGCTGACAAACTTCATGACACCGATGCTACTCATAAGCCAAAAATAAAGCGCGTGTTGATCAGTGCAGCCTCGCCCAGGAAACTGTCTGACAAAGAAGGCTGGGTACAGGTAAAGCAGAGCTAGAAACGAAAAATAGACACCCTTTTGCCACTGACCCTTTACAGGTAGAGGCGTGCAAGGGACACATGATGACAGCACATCGTCCTGGGAAGTCCATCACTCGGGACACATCACATTTTAAACACCTACCTCGACACTCACCAGCTCATGAAACTTCGTTGGGGGGACCACACCCACAGGCCCGGCTCTTGAACCTGAGCCTGTCCCACCATTGCCTGATAAGAGTGGACCTCGATCACCTTGGTTGACTCAATCTGGCAGATAAGTGCCAGCTCCTTGCAGACTAATTGAGGAGATGAGATTTATTTCAAATGATGCCTTCCACCTTTTATTTAACAAACGGGGAGATGTAGCATCCTGATGCTATATGCAATAGAACCCTTGTGGTTCTGGGCAGACACTGGACTGGAACTACATGATATGGGGGGAAGTGTTAGGGTGTGGTTCTGAAAAGTATAATGTAATGTGCAGTGTGTGAATGGATGTTGGAGAATAAAGATATGCTCAACGGCAGCTCCCGTGTGTGGCGTAACTTGTTTGCATGCTCTTGGGCTGGGGAAGACACAACAGAGATAATTCCTTTAAAGAAAGGGAGAAGGGAATTGATACATAGGTATTACCTGTTAAAAAACAAATTGGACTAAGGTATGGGAGGCACTCCATAAAAAACCCACCAGTTAATTTTATAAAATAGGTCACAAGAGAAATAGCCTGCAGAAGCACATCATGGATTCATTTTTGGGGCAATGCACTGTGTCAAAGTCGCTGACTACACTTACCCGCTGTAACAAAAAGAGTTTCTCAGAACGATTGAATGCAGGCAATAAAGAAAGTTACACAAGAGGATCAAGTATTTGGCTCTGCATGGACCCATTGGAGGGGAATTTCACGAAGGGAACTCACTGCCCGACTGCTTGCTTCGGTGAGTTCCTGGTAGTGAAAGTCCCAGAGCCCTGTCATATAGGCTGATTTACAGTCCAGTAAAAAATCAGGCGCGAATACCCCACAAGAGGTAAGGGTCTTTAAGTGGATTTATCTTGATGCTACTTCAAGCTTTATATAAGGGCAACAAAACATGGATTTTCAAAGCCACTTGATGTTATGAGTTAATCGCTAAGGTGCATTTATTGCCTCACACGCAGTTTTTAGCAAACTTTTAATATGCACAAATGAAAACACTGTGTGATCCAGACACTTTTTCCCAATTCCTCAAAGTCTAGGTGGCTGTGGGGCATTAAAGAGGCAATCAAAAATGACAGTGACCTTGTCTAACCCACTACAACTTAAGCAATGTGCCTCTATCCTTGTCCATAAGTTTTTTTAAGGATCTAGACAAGCAAAATTTTAATTTTATTTGGCAACAAGGTTGGATTTTAATACTTTTTTTATTTATTTATTTATTTTTGGAGTTTTATATAGCGTTTACAAGACCCAGAGGGGTATCAGAGCGCTTTACAGCATACATGTAAAGAAACATAAACATTAGAATACAGTGAGTAGCATCAGAGTGCTGGAGGTCCTATAGATCAAGGTCATTGACCAGATGCATAGAGATGACGCTTGAGGAGAAATTCTTTTAGTTGTCTCTTAAAGTTCGTGAAGGAGGGATTAGTTCTGATGTGGGTAGGGAGAGAGTTCCAGATTTTTGGGGCATTCCCTGAGAAAGAGCGGGAGAGGGCTTTTTGTTTTTGTCTTTTTGGGGGGATTAAGAGGAGCGAGTTGGAGCTTCTTAGGTTTCTTGATTGTCCAGCTTTTGTGAGTTTGGCTGTGAGGTAGTCCGTTTTGCCTGTGTGTAAGGCTTTATAGGTGAGACAGGTAGTTTTGAAAGCGCAGCGTGCTTCGATGGGTAGCCATTTTAGGGCCTGTAATGCAGGGGTGATGTGGTCGTATTTCTTGGTACCTGTGACAATTCTTGCTGCTGCGTTTAGGGTGGTTCTCATGGGGGCTATGTGTGTTTTAGGTGTCCCAGTTAGTGTGGCATTTCCATAGTCAAGTCTGGACAGAACTAGAGATTGGGTTGCGATTTTTAGGTCATTGGGGGTTATGAAAGGTTTGATTTTGTTGAGGAGTTTTAGGTTGTAGAGGGCGCCTTTTGCTGTGGAGTTTATGTGGGAGCTCATGTTGAGATTTGTGTCTAGAGAGATCCCTAGTGATTTAGCTGATTTTGCTGGAGTAAGTTTGCAGTTTAGAGAGTCAAGGTTGTTTATCCATTCTTGGATCTGAGGGGGTTGTTCATGATTGGAGAAGACAAGGATTTCCTTTTTTTCTTGGTTGAGTTTGAGGTGGTTGAGTGTTAGCCAATTTTCTACTTTTGAAAGTGTGGAGTTGAGTCGGAGGATGTCATCGAGGGAGGATACCTCGAGGTACAGCTGGGTGTCATCAGCATAGAGGTGGTAGGCGATGTTTGCTTGTTTTAGAATGGTAGTGAGCGGTTCCATGTAAATGTTGAAGAGTGTGGGGGAGAGGACTGAGCCTTGAGGGACACCTCGAGTTGAGGGGGAGGTGTCAGACATCGAGTTTTTGATTTTTATTAATTGGGAGCGGTTATGTAGAAATGAGAAGAACCATTTTAGGACATTGCCATCTGCTCCGATACGCTTTTGTAGGGCGTCTAAGAGTAGAGTGTGATCTACTGTGTCAAAAGCAGCTGATAGGTCGAGGAGGACAAGTAGGCAGCATATGTTAGAGTCAAGGGAGTTGTGAATGTCATCGGTTATGCTCAGTATAGCGGTTTCTGTGCTGCATCCCTTCCTGAACCCGGATTGGTGTGAGTCAAGTAGGTTGTTAGATTCCAGGTGTTGGTTCAGTTGGGCGAGAATGCATTTCTCCAGGATTTTAGCTAGGAAAGGAAGGTTGGTGATGGGCCTGAAGTTTTTGAGGTCATTTGGGTCAGCATCAGGTTTTATTAGAAGGGGGGTGACTTGGCCTTGTTTGAGGCAGTCGGGCATCAGTACGTTGTTTAGGGAGCTGTTGATGATCTTTGTCCACAGTGGGGTTAGGGTGGGATTGAGGTTCTTAGCCAGGGAGGCGGGTAGAGGGTCTGCATAGTGGTTGGAGGGTTTGGAGTTGGCAATCACCTTGGAAATGTTCTCTTCGGAGAGAGGTTTGAAGTCCTTCCAGCGCTTGGGGGAAGATGGGGGTCTTGGGTGAACGCTTATTTTGGTGGTTGACAGAAGAGGGGTCTCGGCTTCGGGGAGTATGTCGTGAACTAGGGTTGGGTTAGGTTTCGTTATGGGTGAGGATTTGCTGTGTTGGGATTGAGGGTGTTGGTCTAGGGAGAGCTCGATATTGGTGATTTTGTCGTTGAAGAATTTGGCCAGGTTGTTACACTGAAGTTTGGAGGCAGGGGGGTTTGCTTTGGTGGGTTTGGAGGACTGTTTCTGGATGATGTTGAAAAGTTCTTTGGGGTGATTTTTGGCTTTGTCTAGTGCACTCTGGAAGAAGGAGGCTTTTTCCTTGATTATGTGCTTTTTGTAGTTACTGTGTTCTTTTCTGAGCTGGGAGAGGTTGGTTGTGGATGGGTTTCCTCTCCAGAGTCTCTCAGCGGCTCTTACTTTTCTCCTTTCTGAGTTGAGGTCTTTGTTGAACCAGGCTCGGGAGGGGATGTCTCTGACTCTTTTCAGTTTCAAGGGGGCTAGTTGGTCAAGAGCAGTTGTCATTGTCCTGTTGTACAGTGTAGTGAGCTTGACCGTGTTGAGGTTGTCTGTGGAGGGTGGGAGAAGTGACGTTATGGTTTCTTCGAGGACAGGGAGGGGGATGGCATTGAGGTTTCTGCTCCTTTGATGGGTAAATTGTGTTTTGACTGGTGGGGCTGCGGTTTGATTGATGTTGAATCTAATGATGTGGTGGTCTGACCAGTCGATTGGGAGAATGTTATTGATGGTTATTGTTTCGTTTTTGGCTATGATTGCATCTAGGGTAGAGCCCTTTATTGTGGGTTTGACCCTTGCAGTGTTGGGTGAGCTCATTAGTGAGGAGGAGTTCATTTAGTGACTGTATAACAGTGTCCTTTTCGTTATTCCAGGGGAGGTTGAAGTCACCCAGGATGATGTTGTCGGTGTTGGCTAGGGAGCAATGTGTAAGTAGGTCCGATATTTGTTCTCCGAATGCAGGCGAATTTCCTGGGGGTGGTAGGTGAGATGGCATTTTGTTACTTTGTTGTTTTGACGTGTTATGTTGGTGTTGAGGTATTCAAAGGTAGAGAAGGAGTGGGTTTTAATTTCAACTATATTGATGTTGTTCTTATGGATGATGGCAATGCCGCCACCGCGTTGGTCTATTCTGTCTTTTTTGATGATGGAGAAGCCCGGGGGGACTAGAAGGTCAAGGAGGGGATATGATGTTTCATTGAGCCAGGTTTCGGTGAGGAACGCGATGTCAATGTCGTGATTCAGTATGGCATCAGCCAGCTCTATTGCGTGCTTGACTGCGGATCTGCAGTTTATAAGCATGCAGTTTACCATGTCGCTGTTGGAATGAATTTGGGAGGAGGTGGGAGCTTGGGGAATGGTTGTGCGTTGGGAGGGAAGTCTTGTAGACCTAGGTTAGTTGTTGGCTCTACCTATTCCGGTGATTACCTGTATGTTGGAGGGGGGGGTTTGGGTTGTTCTGGGGTCGTAGGATTTGGTGAGTGTTGTTGACTCTCTCAGAGACATCTCAGGTTTCGCTCTTCTTGGTCTGAGAGATTGGGTGCTGCGAGCGGTGGGGCGCCATCTGGTCATCTGGTGATTAGGCAGTTGAGGTGGCTCACTGATGTTTATGAGGGAGGGGAGTATTGAGTGTTGGGCGGGGGAGGGGGGCGTATTGGTGTTGAGAAGGATTTTGTTTATGCCCTGCGTGATAGTGTTGATTTGGGTGTGGAGAAGGGAAAGGTTTTCAGTTATGGTTATGAGGTGCGTAGGGGTCATTGGTAAGAAGGTGTTGAGTTGATTTTCTATACGTGTGAGGCGTTCAGTTGGTTCTGCCATTGACTCTGGGTTTGGGGTGGGGGAAGGGAGGGGTTGAGGGGCAGATCCGACTGAGGGTGTGGGTTGGGGCAGGAGGGTTGAGGGTTGGTAAGATTAGGGGGAGGGGAGGTGTTGGGGGCTGATTCGGCTGAGGGTGTGGGTTGGGGCAGGAGGGTTGAGGGATGGTAAGATTAGGGGGAGTGGAGGTAGTGGGGGCTGATTCGGCTGAGGGTGTAGGTTGGGACAGGAGGGTTGAGGGTTGGTCGGATTAGGGGAAATGGAGAGACATGCGTCTTCTGATGGGCGGTGGAGGGGGGATTGTGGAGGGTGTTTCTCGAGTATATTGGTGTTGTTTTGTCTGAGGGTTGGGCGTTGGTAAGGCTGGTGTTCGTGTAAACGCGGGTAGGGGGATTGGGGTGGATGTATTGGGTGGGGTGAGGGGGTGGGGCAGGGTGCGATGTCTCGAGGTGGGAGGTGTGGTTGGGGGGATGGGAGTGGGGGGTAGAGAGGGATCTGGCGTGGGGGTGGGGTGTAGGTCTGAGGGGTTCAGTAGTTGGGGGCTTGCGGCAGGTTTCATGGCCGTTCTTACTTGGGTCGGGTTGTGGGGGGCGAGAAGGGAAGGGTTGGGGCAGTTGGACGGGGTCGAGATGGAGTTTCGCAGCTTGGGGAAGGCGAGTTCAAATTGGTGCAGGTTGAGGTCATTGGCTTGGACCATGACTTTGCCATTTCTGTATACTGTTATGGTGGCGTTGATTCTGAAGGGAGAAGATTTGGAGATAGTTAGTATTTGTCCGTGGGGTATGTTTGTGGATTTGGTAACTCGCAGGTGGTTAGCTAGGTTATTTCTCCATTTGGCCTGGTGGGTGGTGTAGAAGATGAGGTCAGTTTTTGTCTTACCTTTGGAGGAGTTATGGTAGAGGTCGGCTATGAGTTTCAGGGTGTTGCTTGAGTAGTCTGTGTTTAAAGATTTTGGCGGCGTTAGCTGAGAGGTTGGGTGGGTAGGTGATGGAGAAGGAGTGGGGGCCGTGGGGTTTAAGGTTGGTGAGAGGTAGGGGGGTGGGGGTTAATGGGGTGTACTGGTGGGGTCTTAGGTTGGATGACATCTTCCTGATTGAGGGGTAGCGAGGAAGGGGGGCTACACAGGTGGGGGTTTCTAGGTGGACAGGTAGCTGTAGGGAGGGGGGGACACAGGGAGGTTGGGTATGGGGCAAACCTAGGGCAGAGGGTCGTTTTTGGGGGAGAGGTGAGGGGAACAGGTGGGTCTTGGGTTTATGGTAATACGCTGTGAAAGCTCAGAGCTGCTTATAATTGAGATTATTTTGTAGACATTACCCTGTATGGCTGAGGTTTCCTAATGAGATATGGCAGCCCTATCCTTGTGCAATTTGTGAGGAATTCGAGAAAGTGTCTGGCTGACATCATGTAGAGGGATTTGGCAAGTCATAGCAGGATAATTCAGATAGCGCTGGTGCGGAGACAAGGCAGACCATGCATCCCATATAAACTTGAAGATAACAGGGTTTGTGTCTGGAAGGTTGGCCGGAAGCTACTATGAAAGACTGGGCTATGGAAGCTAAGGTCAGGAACTAGACAGCTAACACCATCTATGTACTCACTTCCAGGTTAGAAAATCCATTTTGCGTGCAATCTAGGCTGTCGGAGTTTTTAAGTCAACTGTAAGTATGTAGCAGCTGTCTGACAACTACCTGGGAATGTGCTATGTGTGGTGCAGTGAATCACATTGCCCACTGAGCTGTGCATCTCACATGCCAAAAGATATTACAGCAATCTATGATCTTCAGGTATAGCTTCCTTCGTGGTGCTTGGTGTCCTTGATAGGTAATTTGAGCTAATTTGAGCTACAAGTCTACTGCAGTGAGACCTTGCAACATGGATGTCAATTTTCAACCGTCAATACATTTAGATCTCTAAGGATTTGCTTAAGAAAATGTTGTCTCTCAGAAAAGTATCCGGAAGTTGTATGTGATTACAAAACGAACTTCAAAATATTTTTGTACATTTGTTTAAACATTAAAGATCAGGGTTTATACGGCTGCTAATGATCCAGTGAGGTAACATGACTGAGGAGTTTATATGCCATTTTTACACATATACAATTGTTATGTGCTAGTGTACAAAGTATTAGAATATCAGTCTTGACATATATTGCCCAGTGCAGGAAAAAATAGGATGTTATGTTTTCAATTTATAGCAATCAACTAGAACCTTGAATCCACGCACATTATAGATCTAGAAACTTGTGAACCTGAAGGACTGAACATCAGGGGAAATGTTTCTTCCTACATCTACCTTGACTAACATGTAAGATGCAATCAACATATTGCAGTTTTAATCTCTATTATTGTGCCATCATCCTTATACCATGTTTATAATTGATTTTCCAATTTAGTCATTTTCATTATGGATACTCTATTTTTCATTCTTTCGTGAAGAAATTTGGAACATATTAATATGTCCAAACAAAAGGAAAAAAAAGTATGCAGCAATCAGTTAACCACTGGGTCCTGATGAATTTATACAATATAGATTCCTTAATGCTTAGACTGCTTATATATAACATTCACATTCTAGTTTTAGAAAGATGAAATTTGATGAAAAAAAGACTTGCCACAGGTGGATGTTTTGGTCTGTTTTTACTTGCACTTTATGCCCCATGCTTTGTATGTGGATGTGCCCGAGATGGCAGTTAATGTGAACAAGACTTGTTTCGTTTCAGAGTCCAGAGGGGTTTGGCTAGCATCCAAGTAAGATGGATGCCTAGGATCAGAGTCCCTCTACGATAGAAGAGAGAAAATTGTTGTTTTCTAACACCAATGCTTAGGAAACGCTCACCGGTGCACTGCATTGTAGCCTGTTTCCAGTTAGGATCTAATTATGAGCCTAAAACAGAACTGTAACTGAGTATTCCTGTCCATCTCAGCTGCTTTAGACTCATTGCAATGATTATCAAGATGGCGCCATGAGGTGTGTCCCCTGACTTACTAGGAATTCACCAGTTCTTTACTGTTCTTCAACAGAATAATAGAGAAGACGAAGTATGGAACGTACCTGTAAGGAAATGCCTCTTTCTGCATGATCAGCAGCAAGTTTTGGACTGATGCTGCTGCTTTTTCAATTCTGAAGGTGCACTGAGGCCTGCTAAACAAAGCCCAGTGCCATTGCTCTGACCCTTAAAATGTATATGTCCAATTGGCTCGCCCACAATTGGCATAAGTTAACTTATTTGTAAGTCCTTGCTATATGGTACTAGGGGTATCCAGGATCAGTAATTGTCTCTCAAGGACTGCTCTACTTTTTGTGCCAACACAAGTGTGACAAAGCAAAGTGTGACTCTCAGCATGCCTTTTCTTAGCTGGCAGAGTAGTTTTACTTCTAACTCGGCTTTGCCATTTAAAATAACGACAAAGCCCAAACCTTTTAAATATATATATGTAACTGTCAAGTCAGACCTAACACGCCCTAAGGCAAGGTGCTGTATATTAAAATGAAGGACATGTGTTTTTACATGTCCTGAAAGTAAAAAAAAAACACATTGTCATTGTTATTGTAAAAAGTCTAGTAGCCACATTGGCAAGTGCAGGGGAAATTCTGACAACCGAGCAGTGCTAACTTCTGAATAGGCCTTCTAAATTTGATATTTCAAGGTATCGAAAGAATCATTGCATTAAACCTGACTTGATGCCCAAGTCGAATTGAATGTAACTTTTGCACGAATGGCAACTTTAGTAAGAAGCCACTTTGCTGCCCAAACTGCCTACAGCGACTGTTTATGGGCCATGAGACAGTGTTCTGCTTTCCTGGGGGAAGGTAAGAACAACTCTCAGGAAGGAAATTAAAGGACTGCTGGTGAAAGAGGTGTGACCTCTCCCTGGCAGGAAAGCCAAACAGGATGTGAGCCCAAGAGGTGAGCTTCAAAGAGGAAGCCGCTTTTAAAGAGCAAATAGTGGACACACACGAGAGGGGCTACTCTCTTGTTCTGTCAGACATGTTGACATTGGTAACACAGGGGGAAAGCCATAGTCAAACCATTTTTTCTGTGGGTGTGTAGCTCCCAGGTAGCCACACCTCAGGAATAGGATAGGGAACTTCACACACCAAGAGAAGGGTTCAGCCATGTTGGAAGTGGGCAGAATCGTACATTCTAAGCTAACCAGATGCCACATTTTACAGGAAGCTGTCACTAGGTGGGAGGGGACCTGGTAGGCCATGGCTATCAGTTGCCACATCCCCAAGGACACAAACTGAGAATAAAGGTAGCACCCCTGCCACCCAAACTTCAGATCTCTTCTGTACTGAAGAGTGGACAGAGGAAGTACTGCCCTGCTGTTTCCTGGACAAGAGAGGCTGCACCAAGACTGGACTGCTCCTGCTGCTCCCTGGGTAGCAAAAAGAGGACTGTGCCTGTGATGCCCTGCTCAAGGAAGTCATCCATGAGCCTCAAACAGAAGAAGTGACTGCAAAAGGGGGTTGGCTGACTTCCTGTTACAGCAACAGGGCCTCAAACGTGGGAGAAACCCGCCTTGATGACTTGGTAGCCAAGTTCGCCTCACCTTTGCTGACCACTAATGTGCATCCTGGGAAACTGAGTCCCAGCCCTCAAAGGTTGCACCTGAGTCTTCTGGACCCATAGAGTCATCAGAATGCAGTTTGGTTTCCCAGCAAGGAAGTTATCATCAGAGAAAGGGAAACTATGATTTAGCTGTGACTGGGGACTAGTAGACCACTGGCAACTAGTTTTTGGGTGGACTTCAACTAGACTTTGAGGGATATCGACCCTTGTGGTCCAAGTTGCCCACAATGGTGTTACAACAGCTCCTGCAATGCGGGGGCCCCAGAGCTCCATGGGGCCCCCACCGGCACTGTGCACGGGGGGCTTGAGGGCTCCTCACTGGGTCTGGAGTGTGGGGGGCCCCTTCGTGCACATTGTAGGGGAGCCCCCTCAAGCCTCGTTATGCCACCGTTTGACCATCTTGTTCATGGGCTGAGAAGTGGCCCTACGAAGACCTCAATCAGCTTCCTTAAGCATCTTCAAAGTCTTGCATCCCTTGGGTCAGGACCACTCCATTAAAGTCTATGGCAGTTCACCCAAAGAGCTTGGAAATCGGCTGGAGACTTTGCTTCGCGTAGGCGTTACATGGGTGGTCATGGGTGTTCCCATACAACCACTGATGTATTTTGATGCAAACCCAGATTTACAAAGACTTGTAACTAGAGTTTGGGCCAAAATGATGCGCCTCCCCCACAGAGGCATACAAGGAGACATATCTTTATTTCTTCTTGTTATTTCTCTTTCTGTGCGCTGCATTCTGCAGCACACATAGAAAGAGGAATATGCCTCTGAGGATTGTTTTTGTGCCGCAAGGTGTCCTTTCCTACACAAAAACAATCCTGCCCAAAACGCAGGCCCCCTTGCACTATGGTCCAAGGGTGCAGTGGTGTAACAATAGCCTATGCAACCCCCACGGAGTGTGGTGGACCCCCTCCAAGTGCTGGCAGAGGGGCCCCCTCAAGTTTCGTTATGCCACTGCAAGGGTACTTGCATTGGCGCTAGGCAGTACACAGTGCACCAGTGCAACGAGAGAACAGAAATGCTCCATAAGTTTGTAAATATGCAGCATCTTTGTTTTCTCCCTTTCATGCAACGAGCCTCAGCATGAAAGAATAGTACATTTACCCCTCAGATTCCTTGGGCTGTAGATTTATCATCTATGACAAGGGTCATGATGTGAAATCTACCACTTTTTGTCCCTTATTACTAGCGGCCCAATATTTGGTCTGTTATATACTCTGTCCAGTAAAGTCCAACTCCACAGAGGTCGGAATCTATCAGGTTTGGTATATACCACCCATATCAGGTTGTTAGGCAACAATACACACATTTTGAAGCTTACTACATCAAAAGCCATATGTTTTGGTGAAAACTGGCCATTGTTTCCTTTGTAAATTTCAGCAGCTTTGAATGTTCAAATTTTACCTCGTAAAAATTGTGGAGGTGCGGTGCTAGCCAGAAAACATTTAATTTAGGTATTTGCTTTAACAGAAATTACCACACATAATGGAATTTGATGGGCCACTCGTAATGGGGGCCTTAAAGATTTCGGGGCACATGCATCAAGCTAGGCAATTGCGATTTCTTAATAGCGATTATTAAGGAATCGCTATTAAGGAATCGCAATTGCCTATGCATGTAGGTTTTGCAAAAATATTTGCGATTCCTACACATTCCTGAATTGCGAATCGCAAATTGCGATTCACAATTAAGGAATGCCTTCCCATTCATTCCTATGGGCCTAGAGGCCCATAGGAATGAATGGGAAGCCATTCGCAATTTGCGAGTACCAAATAGGTACTCGCAAATTGCGAATGCAATTTGAAGGGTGCTAGGGGGCCTTAAAGGCCACCCTGCTGCGCCCCCAAATTTGGCATTTGAGCTCATGTGGCGCACACATAGGTGCGCCACTTGGCACTTTGAAAAATGCACTTTGGTGCATTTTTCAGAGTTTTTGCAAATTACAATCAACTTGCAGTTGATGGTAATTAGCGTTTCCTAAATGCGAAGTCGCATTTAGGAAAGGCTTTGATGCATCCCATTTGCGATTCCCTAAAAGCATTCGCAATTTAGGTAATCGCAAAATTTGCGATTACCTATATTGCGAATGGGTTTTGGGTTGATGCATCCCAATTGCCTAAATACCGGTCGCAAAGGGGCCGATATTGCGAATTGGCCCGTTTGCGATCGGTATTTAGGTTGATGCATGTGCCCCTTCATCACTGTAACGTACCAGTAATTAAACCACGGGTGAATGTTCATCCAAAAAGGTCAATTTTGCTGCCACATTTTAAAACCATCGAGCAATTTAATTGGCAACTATTATGACTATGCTACAAACAGAATTTCCACCTGTATGTGCAGTCAGTAAAAATGTATCTCATCTGAGGAAGTTGGTTGTCGATAACCACATAATTCCCCTGCATGATAGATATCTCATGCCTACCTTCTTTCTGCTGTTTCTTGCTGTTTGCCGTGGCCCAGATTCCCAGAGGTTAATCAACTGATGTCATTATTGGCTTTCTGCTTTCAATATGTCAGATTCACTCCCACATATTTCACCAAATTTTACGGACGTCATTTAGGGGTCACCAGGGGTTGCATCAGCGAACCCTGGCTTACTCTTTGCGACCCCCTGGTACTTCCTTTCGGATCCCTGGCCTCAAGACGCAAAATCAGTGCAAGGAACACGGGCAGATCTGGTGAGGGCTCCACTTTCCTTGTTTTCTATCAATATTTGTACTACACTAATAGTAAATCTAATTATAGTTTTCACTATTAGTGTAAGAAAAATGGCGTACAATTAGATGGAATATAATCCACCCTGACAGCTGAGGTAAGTAAAACTCATTTTACATGTATGTTGTATTCATGTTTGTGGGTGAGTGTGTTTTTGTGAAACAAGTGTGATTATTTGCGAATGTGTGTATATTTTAAAGTGTGTGTATGTGTGTGTGTTTGTCAAAGTAAAGGTCAAATTGCGTGGAATGTCACTTCCACTACCCCTGGCATTTTGGTGAATTGATGCCCATGGCAAATATACCTCTGCATATTGGAGGTTACTACGGTAGACACGATGGAGTTAGCGTAGTGTAAGTTCAGTGACACTGCCACAACTCTAAAGTTCTGCGTTAAAGTTTGGTGGCAAATGAAAATCCTCTAACAGCTAGAGGAAATGACACACCCTTGAAGAGAAACCACTGTGACACCAACTTAACTCTAGTTAAGAAAATTTCACTGATTAATTTTTTTATACATTTTGAACTTTCTTCACAAGTCAGCTAATAAAACCGCCTGATATTACATGCCCGTAGTGAGCCCACAGGCTTCCCATTTTAAGGCAGCAATGCAGTCGAGTATATTTAATTATTTTGTATACAATCAGCCACATAAATAACCTTCTGAGAAACTAGTGTAGACTAAATGGGTGTCCTTATTTTGGATGTTCCAGACAGTACTTTGTTGATTCGGGAAAGAGTTTCAGTCGTGCATCTTCATTTAATGAAAAAACAATAAGTACTGTGATTTAGAATAATCATTTCCGCTCAACAAGCTTTTATTAAAGGTCTCGCTTGTCTTCTTTTACAGACCTTAATAACCTCAAAAACTAATCATTTTGTTATTTTCAACCTCAAGCATTAGAAAAGTTCAAATGAAAAACTAATGAACTTCTTTGGTATTTGCTGTCAGGTTTTAAGAATTTGATTGGTTAGAAAATTGTTCTCTCATCCCAAGCTAACCTTAGCACATTATGATAAGATAAATTGAGGGTGGCGTAAATTAGATTCACCTTAATGGAAAAATTGTTCTCCCAACCTGAGCACTGCAGCGCCATCAGAAGGGAGTGGCAGAGGGGCAACTTGTCTCAGGGCCTGTTTCTGGCAAGGCCTATTGGGCTGTGGCCTGAAAATGTAATTATGGATTTACTAAGCAGGCGCACACTTTTTAAATTAATGATGATGAATATTTCACAGGATGGTATCAGATGCTGTGGCTGCTGGGTTGAATTGTGAATGGTGGGACAGAGGCAAGTAGGCATTCACAGCAGAATTTGCATTCATACAGTACCAACTTTGGGAGGCACTCCATAAAAAAACCCACAAGTTAATTTTATAAAATGGATCGTAAGAGAGACAGGATGTAGCAGCACATCATAGTTTCATTTCTGGGGCATGTCGTTGGCTACACTTACCAAAAGCAACAAAAGTAACAAAAAGAGTTCCTCGGAAGGGAAGCAGGTTGAAAATAAAAAAAAGTTACGCAGGGGGGTCGAGAATTTGGTTGCGCATGCACACATTGGAAGGGATCTCACTGGCAGACTCAGTAGCGGCCCGTGGTGGGAGTGCTGCCGGGCGCTGACGTGGGGCGCGGGAGGGGCAGGGTGGGGGGTAGTAAACTACGGATTATGGCCGATTAGAGGTAAGTAAACATATAAATAAATAAAACCAATTTTGTTGCGCGCGCTGCATCGCATTTGGCGAAGCAGCGCGCGCAACGAAATTCGTTTTATTTATTTATATGTTTACTTACCTCTAATCGGCCGTAATCAGTCTTTATAGGCTGATTTGCAGATGGAGCAGCATAATTTTGGCTCCGCCCGTTATGTTTTGACCATGCCCTATATACGTACACATGTTCTCATGTATTTGTGTGCTTTAATATCATTAACATAATATAGTGCACTTGAAAGGATACAGAAAGTGCATTTACTGTGTAAACTCGACATTTATGTGAGTGTGCATACTAATGTTTCCCTTACAGACCGCAGTCCTCATATATATCTGGACTTGTGTGGGTTGAATAATATTGTTAATACTCATATATTCACATACTCATTTGAATAGTATTCTCCATTTATTCTATAACTGAATATGTATCTATAACCATGCATTTAAATGTGTACTGAGATGCTTGCTACGCTAACTTGACCAAAGGACTTGGCATTTAAATTTTATGTTTAACTTTCAATGTGAACGTCTGCTTGGGGTGAAATGTTTTTCTCCCCTTTGCAGATGCAGTCGTATGATCTCGTGGATAGAGAAAGGCACATTGTGTATGAGAGATAGTGAGGCTAGGGAGGTGTACTTGTGGCAAGGACGAGAAGCACTAACGAACAAAGGGAGGACTACTGTCCATGTTGAACTGGGAGACAAGAGGAATCCAACGACATTCTGATGAGCGGACCAAAGGAAAGGAGTTTCAAGTGTAGTTGCCAAGTTTTCCCCGTGTGATGGTCGACAGTAATGAGACACATGATATTGTATTCTCGAATGATCTTTTCTGAGTTTAATTGGTGATCACACTTTAGCTTTAGTCAGATTCTCTGTTGTGTGGTTTTATACTATGCAATACTACTGATTTCGGACAACTTCTTCAGAAGTCTCTGTAATGCTGACACCTTCCTGCTTTACTGGATCTAATTAGGGATTTCCCAGTTAGCGCTACATAAAGTAGGCTCAGTTTAGGTAACTTAGATTTACTCATGCATAGGCAGAAGGAATGCAAATCATATTCTGAGCATCAGATGCTGTTTCTCATTTTCTTCATTGCCGTTACTGAGTTACTTGTGTGTTTCCTGTTGCTGAGATTTAACTTTTTTTAGACAATTTGGTCTGCCATTAGTATTTCTACAATGTATTTTTGAGATTAGTGCACATCAGTTTGGCTTTGAATTTGTAATAAATCCATACTTAATCTTATTTACAGACCTTTGGTCCTCACTATGTGGCCAAATTGGTTACACTGTAAATTGAACTTGTGAATGATGTTAACTAACTTTCATTCCTTAAACTCCTAAAAAAGGTCCTTTGAAGGGAAATTTGAACGAAAGGCTCAGATGGTAGCAAAGTGTGGATGGTTAGGTCCTGGAATACGGGAAGTCAGGATAATTTGTTAGAGTAGTTCAGACCCAATCCCAGTCCTAAAGCCCATGTCTCGATTTGGAGGATCAGTGGAGTTCCAGCAGTTCGAGAAAGAGTTGTAACAGCGGAGGTGTGAGTATTAATAGGGTTACGCACTCTAAGGTGTTGTGCTTAGCTTGTGGTGTTCATGGAGATTGTGTGATGTTTGGTGGAAATATTTTGAATGTCGTGTGAATGTGGCGCTTAACGTGAAGAAGTTGAAGTTGTTATCGGCGCTGACGTGGCTTAAGATCCCAGGATGATGTTAAAAAGTGTTGAAGACGACACTTCATTGTAATTGTCTTGTAAAGGTTTGTGGTGCCTGTCTTGAGACGTCGTCTGCAGCACAATTGAGATAGGGGCATTTACCTTTGTATGTGAAAGTGAGGTGTGATTAGTGTGGTAGACCCTTTGCGCAGGGGGAATCTGTACTACTCGAGGTGAGTCCTCACAGGTTGAGGTTACATTCAAGTATGTTTGAGTAGTTTGGAAAGTGTTATTCTGATTCATTTCTTGGATGACTGAATACTGTTGATTTCTTTAGTGGAGTGGACAGAGTTATTTGTTGCAAGTGCTTTGCATCTGTTTGCATGGGTTTTACTGAGAAGAATGTGTTCAAGAAAATTGTAAAGGAAGGTGAACTGCTGCAGGAAATGAGATCGACGTAACGGTGTGCCACACTGAGATTGGTTGGTTGATGTAAAGCTTCGCTTTTATTGGTAGTCTACATCACGGAGTGCCGCACTGGTACTGGTTGTTGATTCTAGAAGGAGAATTGTAAGTAAACTATTATTTCCTGCTCTGAAACGAAATTCTAATTGGGATTATTGACATTCTTATCTGAAAATGAAATGTAAAGTCATACGAGATTTGATTAAGGGAGATGTGGCAATACCCATTAGAGATGGAGAAGAGGCACCACCCGAGGATACTGCAGGTCATTATATGCCAATAAACGTAGGGCTCCACACTTGTATTTGGCTTCAACAATGGCATAAGGTCACTGAAGAAGAAGGTGCACTGGCTTTTCCACGCAAAGGTACATTCAATGTGAGAATTATTTAAAATTTAAGGAGAATAGTGTATGAGATGAAACCACAACCTAGACCTAAACAGTTTGAAGTGCTCAATGCTTGGGAGCATACAGCTCATGCCTGAGAGAAGGAGAGGGCAGTACTTAAGGCCCCTGGAGTACAGCCACATTTTAGCAGTCAGGAATTAGATGAATGGTTGAAAGTGGTTAATACCCCATCAAATGAGAGTTGGAAGCTCAGAATTGAGTCAAGGAACAATTATGTAATCATTGATGGTAAATCAGGTGAATGTAGGTAAATTAAAACTCGAACTGGATGAAATGATAAGTGGAAGTCTTGAACTGGCCCAATTGAACACTTATTGAGAAAGTGAACTTGTGTTTATTAGTAAAGATATTACCAGACCAGCCAGGCAAGCCCACGATAAATTGTCTGAAGTAGCTCAGAAATATGAAATAGATTTGGATCGGACTAAAGCTTTCCAGAAAAGTCATTGTTATGTTATGTTACTGAAGTTTATAACGCGCACAGATACTCCTAGGAGTGTCCCGGCGCGAACCTTGAGGTGCAGCTAAAAGAAAATCGCAGATTAAAACAGAAATGTTTTGAGCTGTTTTTTAAAAAGACTACGATCATGGGTGTTACGCAACGAGTAGGGCAGCAAATTCCAGGCAGTGGCCGCCCGAAATGCAAGAGATCTGCCCCCCACTCTTTGACCGTGGACACGAGGTAACCAGGCAAGGTGCTGAGATGCTGACCTCAGATCTCTGGTAGGGGTATAGAACCCAAAGCGCTTCCTTAGGTAAGCTGGCCCTGATCCGTGCAGAGCACGATGGGCAACCACAAGGGCCTTGAACTTAACGCGCTTAATGACCGGCAGCCAGTGCAGAGTGCGCAGGTGTTGTCTAACGCTGCTTCTGATGGAGATGTTAAACAAAAGCCTGGCTGCTGCATTCTGGACGACCTGCAACTTATTGAGGGAATAGTCCGGTAGGCCAATGTACAAAGCATTGGCGTAATCAAGGCGGGACAAAATCAACGCCCTGGTCACTGTTTCCCTTGCAGCCTTGGGGAGTAGGGGGAGAAATTTCCTGAGGGACTTCAATATCCCAAAGCAGCTCCCGGCCAATTTTTTAATATGATACGAGAAAGACAAATTCTCGTCAAACCACACACCCAGATTCTTGACGGGTTGACCAGAAGAAGACGGTAGCGGAAAGCCGGCCGGCCGGCCAGAGAGTATCTCTGAACCGTGTGGGAAAGTTGCCGTAAAGAAGAATCTCCGACTTTTCTTCATTACATTTAAGCTGTGCCGCTGAGAGCCACTGAAAGACAGCTGTCAGACAGTTCTTAACCTTCAGAGTGTCAAACTCTGATTTGTCCCAGGTAAACAGTAGTTGGGTATCATCGGCGTACGCCACGATCTTGGCTCCTAGCTCCTCCGCTAACTGGACCAGAGGAGTGACGTAGATGTTGAAAAGAAGGGGACTCAAAGAGGACCCTTGCGGCACTCCTGTGGTAACACCTTGAGGCGGGGAAGAGAATGGAGGGATCCAGATCTGTTGCGTACGCCCCTCCAGAAAGGATTTTAGCCACCTCCAGGCCGATCCCGTGACACCTATTTCCATCAAACGAGACAGAAGCAGCGAGTGGGGGACAGTATCGAATGCTGCCGATAGATCCAACAATATCAAGGCAGCACTTCCACCGGCATCCAGACAGCCTCGGATAGCTTCCGATACTTCAACCAGGACGGACTTAGTGCTATATGCAGCTCTGAAACCCGATTGAGCTGGATGGAGTAAACCTGAGCCTTCAATAAAATCAGTGAGCTGTTTATTAACTGCTTTCTCACAGATTTTAGATACAGTGGGGAGAAGGGAGATGGGGCGGTAGGTCCCTGGATCCTGAGGGTCTAGTGAAGGTTTCTTTAGGAGTGGCAGGATCTTAGCCTGCTTCCACGCTGCTGGGACAAGCGCCTCCTGAAAGGAGAGTCTAATGAGCGTATTAACTTCTAAATTAACTGTTTCTGCCACAGAGGCCAAGAGCCTCGCCTTACAAGGATTCGAAGGAGAACCTGATTTCATAGCTTTCAGAATTTTAAGTGAGTCAGATAGGTCAATAGGTGTAAAAGCCTCCAGTATGAAAGACGGCTCAGAAGGAGCAGCCGGGGGCACCACCCCCGCCAGAGGTGGGCTTTGACCTCTAAATGTTGTCTGTATTGTACGAATCTTATCAATAAATAAATTAGAAAGTTTTTCACACCATGTGTTAGAGGCAGGGAGCCTTGTTGTCTCAGCCCTCGGCGCCATAAAGCTCTGCACAATAGAGAAGATTTCCCTAGGGTTGCTATTGGCTGACTCTATCCGGTCAGCATAATAGAGACCCTTAGCCTTGCTAATAGCAATGTAATACATTTTCTGAGCTTCTCTGAGCCTGGCCTTTGCTGATGAGCAATAGTCCTTCCGCCAGCAGCGTTCCAGTTTCTTACATTGCTGCTTAAGTACTTTCAATTCGGCTGAGAACCATGGTTTAGACGGTGACTCCCTGACCCGCCTGCGACGCGACGTGGGCGATAGACTATCCATCGCCAGCGTAATCCATCTGGTAAAGCAGGCCAGGGCGCCCTCCATATTGGGGGGGAGAGCTGGTCTCAGCTTCTCCAAAGCCTGGCCGAAGGCTAAGGGATCTACTTTAGCAGCGGCCGGGCTGGCACTAGCCTGTGATATCCAGCAGCTACCCTCAGTGGGCCAGGAGAAGTGAACTAAAAAATGGTCCGACCAGGACACGGGGAGCGGATCTTCAACTACCATAGGAAAGTTGGAACAGATGGGGTCAAGAATATGGCCCCCACATTGACTCTGTTTTAGTGATAAGGACATAGAATGAGAATAGATACGGGGAATGAATTTGCAAATTTGGGAACTGATTAAAAGCATTTGGACTTGGAGTACCCTAGATAAGTTGGAAAGTAAATGGGTGAAGAAGAAGGGCCCCAAGAAATCTATGAGGGAACCACCTCCTCCTGGGGAAGGGGGAGTGGGAGCTACGAGTGGAGGTTATGTTCATGTACCTTGGAGTAGGCGTGATCTTGCATTATTCACCAATGATTTCCACAGGTTGAGAGAGAAGCCAGTAGAATGGTACAAACAAGTTGAACAGTTTGTGAAAATCTCAAAGGATTTGTGGCCTGATGTGAATACTTTATTTCATATTGTTGTCCCAAGTGACTTGTAGACAGCATGTAAGATAGCCACAAAGTGGCCAGAGAGAGAGCTGCTAAGGGAGCCATTGACAAATAGTCTGTCACCCACAGTAATGAGGAAGTATAACCAGGTGATGACATGGTTGAAGTCTAAAGTGTCAGCTCAAGATATTGTCTGGGTCAAGATTGGCCGAACGACCCAGGAACCCAAAGAGACGATTCATGCATATTGTGAGAGATTGTTGTAGGCATTTTAACAGTATAGTGGATTGGAAAAGTTGGAGCCTCAGGATATGGGACATTTTGTGTCCAGGTTTGTGATAGGACTGAGGCCATGGAATTAGCATGATTATACAACAACATTTGATTTGTTGGCAGAATAAGTCGGTTGATGAGATTTTAAGATATGTCAAGCACAGTAACAATGAAATACAAATGAGGCTGAAGAAATTGAAGGAGAACCTAATGATGGCACAAATGAAGGCTGCTCAGAGGGGAGGTCAAAGTCAGTCTTTTGTAGGGAATCTTCCCTCAATGCAGGGAGTGTATCAGTAGGGAGTTTTTGCAATGCGAGGTGGATTTCAGCAGGGGCATGGCCAGAAGCTGATGGAGTAGGAGCCTTCCTCAAGAGGCTTCCACTGGCCGATCCCCTTTTAGTGCCGTCCTGCCGATTTAAGCACCTGTGGGGGGCTCGTTCTCCCCCCACGACCCCCAGACTGTTGAGGTCCCGGTGTCCCTGATGCGGTTTGCGGCGGCAGACCGGGACCCTCGAAAATCACGGAGGAGAGAGACCCGTGATCCAGGCTCAAAATGGTGGCGACCCCTGAGCGACGAACCCCGGAGCAGCCCTGACAGGGGAGAGAGGAGGACGATCTGACCCGGAGGCCGCGTAGAGGTAGACAACCCCCGGCCCACACATCGGATGAGGTGACAGAGGGGAGGATCGGCTTCTGTGAGACATCCTGGTGAGCGGCCCCAGGAAAGTACAGAGAGTGAGGGACTGCAGGCGTGGCGGAGGAGGTGGGAGAAATCTGCGGCCTACTCAGTGGTCTGAACACCCCTTCCCGGCCGTAGAGATTTGGGGACCTGGCAGCCGATCATCGAGACGGCTGCTTGGAGAGCGGCCCTGATTGTCTGACGGCAGAAGGTGGCAGAGGGATCCTGGGTGGCCCCAACAGATGACATAATCCGGATTTGGGGTAGGAGGAGTCGGAGGCGAGGGATCAAGAGGCCTGCCGCCTCCAGTAGACTTAGAGGCCACGGAGTGAGGGGGACGCAATCCGACAGGACTTTGAGTGGCTGGGCCCGCCCTTCCCCTTTGTTCCTCTCAGATGAGGTGCGGAGATGGCGGGGAGCAGCCAGGGGGGGTCGGGGGAATCTGACTGCCCCACAAGCGCGAGAGGCCTAGCTGAGTATGTAACGATCCCACCTGTCCGCAGGCAGAGCGAGGGAGAGAAATACCTCTGCAGTATTATTCTGGACGGCAAAGATGGCATAGGGGAGGACGAGGTAAAAACTAACAAGATACGCAGAGAGATTGGGGATCATCTGGGGCCTCTGAAGTGACATCTGGAGGGGCCCTCACACATGAAAACGCAGGCTGCCCCACTAGCTGGGTAGAGTAAGACACTACGAAGCCCAAGTATCGAACTGGGCCAACCTCTAATCTAGCACACCTTGAAAGGGCGACACTACCCCTTGGGGGTAGAGATGCTGGAAGTCGGCAGAACTCGCAGGGGTTCAAGCAGATGAAGGGAGCGGTGCAACAGAACCCTTTCCACCCGGAAATTGCACCTGTATATCTTGAGAAGGTGATAAGCACATAGAGATAAGATGATTTACGCTGGGAGCAGTCGGAGGAGCTGAGAGAAGGCCTCAGGTGGACAGATCCTGCTCTCTTCGACGGAACCCCATCAGACACGGAGAGGTAGCAATCTACTCAGATGACGACTTCTGGGGCGGCCGCCCAGCATTTCAGGTGAAAAGATGGGGAAAACAAGCAGAAGGAGGGAGCTAGACCCCCCAACTCACGATCCAACAGCCACTGAAGACAACCTAGTGCCGGCTGACTCCAACGCAACTCAAGAAGAAGTGCCAATAGCGCCAACGTTACAAGACATTTTGCAGGCCATAACTGCCTCAAAAATGGCTGGGAGAACAAAATAGAAGCAGTCAGAGAGGAAATGGGCCTCCTGCGCGCTGATCATCGTCAGTTGGCTGACAAAGCGACCACGACCGAAACGGACATTGAGGAATTGAAACCAATTGTAAATACGACTGCCGACAGGCAGAAACTGGTGGAAGCCCAAGTGAAAATATTAACAATGAGAGCTGAGGACGCTGAAAACAGATTAAGATGCAATAATGTGCGTCTTACTGGCCTGCCAGAGAGGCGTGAGGGAAGAGACAGGGTGGCATTCCTGGAGAAATGGTTTCGGGAGGTTGTAGCAACAGAGGGCCTTTCCCCGTATTTTGCATTAGAGAGAGCACGTAGAGTGCCTGCGAGACCTCCTCCTTCTGGAGCACCACCACGCCAAGTGGTGGCACGCACACTGTTTTACAAAGACAGGGATCATATACTTGCACAAGCCCGCAAGAAGGAACCACTGGTGGTGGACAACAGCACGGTCAGACTCTTCCCTGATTTTTCCAGGGAGGTCCAAAGACAAAGATTATCCTTTCTGGTGGTCAAGAAGAAGCTGCGACTGATGGAGATACAATATTTAATGCTCTTTCCGGCCCGGCTGCGAGTGGTGGCCCCAATGGGCACCATCTTTTTTAACTCACCCCAGGAGGCATGGGATTGGATAGGTCAACAAGCAACTGGACGTGAGCCCCTGGAGCGGCGGACAAGAAAGAGTACCCAACTGCGAGCAGAGCGTAGCAAATCTACGGCTGCCCCTTCCAAAGCTGAGAAACAGCGAGAGCGTGAACAGGCTATGGCGGCAGAAACAGCTTTGAACTCACCTGGTTCCAGCGGAGCTTCCTCTCCTGTAAGAGATGACCCACGGAATTCGGACTCAGAACACAGCACCAGTACGATGGAAGGAGGCAGTCAGGAGATGCCGGCGGTCACACCTACTACATCGGTCGAGATTATTTGACTGTCCACAACATGCCGCAAGTATTAAGTATGGGTGTGGGGGGAGCCAGAGGGGCGCTGTAGACGGACTTTCACATTGGGGGGGAAAGGAGCTCACCCTGGTGGGGAAAGACCCACAAACTGAACTGTGCACTGGCTGGGTGAGAGGTCGGTGGCACCTCACTATTGGATTTCCAGATGCGAGGAGGACCACCTCCACCCCGTATGCTCCTTAGCTGGGCATTGTTGTTGAGTGTTTGGATGAGGAGGGTTTGCTCGCTTGTCCTGGGGAAAGGGGATTGGGGATGTTACAAGTTTATGTTTAAGGGGGTTTTGGATCTCACAGACCAGACACTGGGGGGAAAAAAAGAACAGGAAGCCGTGCCTTGCCCCAATCTGTCCGTGCAGGAGAAAGGGGGCCATCTAAGCCCTTCGACAAATACACAAGATATACACCAATGGCTGGCTCTCAATCATATAAGATAGACTCCTGGAATATTAGGGGGATGCACAATATGTCCAAGAGGTAAAAAATTCTATCATATCTTAATAGGCGGGGAATACACATTGCTTTATTACAGGAGTCCCACCTATCGGCAAAGGAGGGGGAGGCTCTGCGACGTAGATGGCGTGGTCAACTATATTACACATCGTACTCCACTTCTGCAAGGGGGTTCCTGATTTGGGTTAGGGCAGGAGTCCCGTTCCAGTGCACCGGGGAGGTAATTGACCCAGATGGTAGGTACGTGGCAGTGAGGGGACGACTGGATGGGTGCGACATAGCGATTGTGAGTATATATGGACCTAATATAGATCAGGAGATGTTTTTGACTAAGATCTCGGGCACACTAGCGACTTGGCTCCCACATTCGATCATCATCGGAGGGGACTTTAATTGTATAGCTGACCCCCAGAAGGATCGCTCGCATCTGCCTCTGGGGGACGCTCCAACAAATAGAGTAGCAAAGGCATTCTCAGGCTGGCAGGGCAAGTGGGGCTTAATAGATTCCTGGAGAAGTCTGAACCCAGAGGGCAGGGATTATTCTTTTTACTCCCCGGTGCACGATTTACATGTCCGGCTGGATACCTTCTTGTGTTCTCCTGATACACACGGCCAGATCCAATCAGTGGAATACTTAACACGCACCCTGTCTGACCACAACCCAGCCCTTCTGCATTTGCGATGGGGACAATTGCACCAGAGAATCCCAAATTGGCGCCTTAAGCCTGAGGCACTAGAAGATCAAGTGTTTCTTGAGGAAATTAGAGAGTGCATTGTGAACTACTTTAATACAAATGCAAATTCAACTAGTTCCCGTTTGACGGAATGGGACACATTGAAGATAGTACTCAGGGGCAAATGCACGGCGACCTCTATAGGAGTAAGACGCTCCCTTGAAACTGACCGTGAATCTGCGGACAGGGCCTTGCGCGTGTTAGAACTACAGCACCCAGGACATCCGGAATTGGGGCAGGCCCTGCTGGATGCCAAAGAGGAAGTGGCCAAGCAAACAGAGAGGCTCCGTAATCATGATTACAAGCGATATATGGACCGCACGCATGCGGAGAGGGACAGAACGGGAGCACTGTTGGCTTGGCTGGCCAATCCGGCATGGAGAGGATCCCCGATCTTAGGCATCGGGGAGGCCAATGGACATATACTATATCGGCAGGAGGACATAAACAGGAGATTTCTGCAATATTATGCTGCCTTGTATAGATACTGTTAAAGGCAGGGAGAAAACAGTGTCAGGGAGTACCTGGCTGCTATCCCCCTTCCCACGCTAGACGCTGAGGAGACTGATGCATTGGGGACCCTCGTGACTGTGCAGGAAATAAGGGCTGCAATTAGGGGGTTGGCTAGAGGCAAAACGCCTGGAACAGATGGGATGCCCATAGAGTTCTACGCTGCTTATGTTGAAGAACTAGCCCCCAAGTTAGCAGAATTATATGAGGTGGCCCTAGAGGAAGGCCAACTTCCAGGGTCCACCCGGGAGGCGCTGATTTTCCCGTTGCTCAAGCCTAGCAAGACCCCTACTGAGTGTGAAGCTTACAGGCTGCTATCCATGCTCAATCTAGATTTTAAAATATTAAGTAAGATATTGGCCACACGCTTCAACCGTTGATGACTGGTCTCATTCACCAGGATCAAGCAGAATTTATCGCGGGACGAAATACGGCTCTTAACATTACACAGTTAATGGCACTTATGTCACAAGGGGACGACAGGATGGGTTGAGAAGTGGTCTTTGCGGTGGATATGGAAAAGGCCTTTGACAGCCTTGAATGGGAGTTCCTGTATGGAGTCCTAGACAGAATGGGACTGGGACAGGGCTTTTCCAAATGGGTTAGACTACTGAACACAAGACCGGTAGCGAGGGTTAGATCTGGAAATACGATATCGGAGAGTTGTGTCGTTGGGCGAGGGACTAGACAGGGATGCCCCCTTTCGCCACTCCTGTTTGCTCTCACCATGGAACCTCTGGCCTCATTGGCCCGCACAGGAGTTAGATATCAGGGGCTCCGACTAGGGAATACCACGCATCACATTGCCCTGTATGCAGATGATCTAATGCTCTTTCTTGGGAATGTGGAAGAGGATTTGCCGGAAGCAAAGGCGTTGATGGAGGAGTATGGTGAGATGTCAGGATTGAGAATTGGCAGAAATCCAAATTGTTTCCATTGACACTCAACGGGGCACCTCCGATAGAGTTGGGAGCTCTAAAATAGGACCCCCACTGCCTAGAATACCTAGGGGTAAAAATATATCATTCCCAAATGAACATATTTGAAGGTAATTTGAGCAAGGCCCTGAGATCTCTAAAGACCAATATGGAATTCTGGAAGGGTCTCGCATTATCACTAGCAGGGAGAGTGGCCCTCCTAAAGATGGTGGTGCTACCTAGACTATTATATTTCTTCACCGTAGTCCCAATATGGATTCCTCCGAGGTGGCATAAGGACTTACACTCTATGCTAGCGGCCTTTCTGTGGGGAACGGGTAGCAAGTGAGTAGCACTGAGTACAATGCAGCGCTCGACCCAGGAGGGGGGATTGGCGGTTCCCGTTTTCGAGCGATATTATTTCACCGCTCAATTGCAGTGGGTGGTGAAATGGGTGGGAGACCTCCAGTCCCAAATACGGGCAGTAGACCAGCTCACACCAAGTCTGGAAACATTGTGGAAGCTCATATTGGGTGTTGATAAGAATGTAGTCGAAGATTCTGATGCAGTGCTGCTGGCCAGAGGCTGCTGGAGACGAGTGCCTCGAAAGACACATACCAGAGTCCCTTACTCACCTGACCTACCCATAACCATACTCAGGGTGCTTCCCCAGGGAGCCGCTTGGGTGGGTCTAGAGGACTGGAAGGAAGCAGGGGCTACGAGGCTAGGAGACCTATACAATTATGGGGAACTCATGGCATCTGAAGATTTTAGAGAGGGGTATGATTTACCGCTGGGGCATTTCTTACTGCATGCTGGGGTTGTGGCGGCGGTCAGGACGCATTGGAAACTGGGGCCAGCTGAACCCACACAACACGCAACCTGTAGCTACTTGGGGACAGGGAGAGGCAGAATTAAGGCAGTTACATGCCTTTATGGAGTTCTGAGCAAGGACACGCTACAACCACTGACCAAGATGGCCGCCCGATGAGACGCCTCGGCCGGGAGCTCCCGGTCAGGGATTGCCGTTTTGGCTTAAATCCCCCTTCTTCCCCGTAATTCTGCCTGTATCTTGACTGCGGACATCCAGACGACATGTGCCGATGCCCGGTGGAGCCGCTTGGTTCGGCTATAGAGGAGTCTGACCCGGGTTTCTCCCGCGGCCGTCACCTATCCAGCCGGACTTTGGGACATGGCATTTCCCGTCCCGCTGCTGCTGTTTCCTCCCTCTACTGCCTCCTTCGGATCGATTCATGGATTGCTGTGAATTGGACCTACCTTGGCACAGCTCTGTTTTCATCGGAAAACCCTGGATGGCGGCGGATTGATCGGGGACGTGATTCCTCTCTTCTGGAACGTCCCCCTGCCCTCCGAGCCAGGAGTAGCTGTCTGCCCCGACGCCGGATCACCCGCAGCAATGAACTGTAATCGAGGGTGAGTGCCACGGCGCTGTTGATCCGGGGGACCTGAATTTCCCGCCTGCAATTCTACCAATCTAAGAACGGCTCACTCTCCCAGCCCCCGCTGCTACCTCGCGGCCGCTACCTCCACCATACTGGCCGTCTGCTTGGGTGTGTGCCTCCTAGGTAGGGGGTCGCGGGAGCTTTGCCCTGTGGACTCTTCAACATCGATGCCCCCGTGGTCCAGAGCCTCTACACGCCTTCTTCAGCCTGCCGTCCACCTTTGGTTTCGTGGCTGAGTCCCCCCTCTGACTCTTCGCACTTTAATCCTGCGCTCTGGTTCTTCCTTATGGAATTTTGAGCTTTGGGCATCCCGCCATTTTGTTGTTGGACTCCGTTGATACCCACGACTCGGACCCGCCATCTTGCCTGACCCCAGTCCTTTCCCCCTTCCCTCCGGTCTCCCCCTGACGATCCTCTATCGTTTTTCTCCTTCTTTCTGGTCTGCCTAAACCCCATCCCTCCTCTGGTTCCCGCCTCTCTCCTCACCCTCCCTCACAACACTACTCTTGTCCCCCTCTACCTCCTCCCCCCACGATTTTTCCACTCACTCTGTTATGATTGTGCAACTGATTGTTTAATTTATCGTACCTATAACTCGCTACTTGTTTTGCTTATGTAAAACGCTCTGATACCCTGACTCTTGTGACTTATGTACATCCCTCCATTTCTTTGTGGAGATGGTCTCCGTCGATTCCCATGATCCGGACCCGCCATCTTGTCTGACCCTTGTCCCTCCCTTCCTTCCTCCCTCCTGACTCCTTCTGATGACCCTCGATCATTTTTCTCTTTTCTGCTGGACGCCCTTACCCCACCCCCCCTCAGGTGCCTTTCTCCCCTCTCAACTATTCCCAGACTCCTATTCTTGTCCCCCTTGTCCTTCTCTGCCTCTTATTACTTGTCATTTCTTTGTAAATTGCCATGAAAAATGTTTTAAATTATTGTACCTTGTAACTCGCTATGTTGGTTCCTTATGTAAAGCGCTCTGATACCTCCGGGTCTAGCCAGCGCTATATAAAACTCAATAAACAAACAAACAAACAAGTTACGAGATAATTGGACGGAGGACCTGAATGTCCGTCGGGAGGATAAATCTTGGGAGAACATTTTTATAGGGGTCCCTAGGTCCTCGAGAAATGCCCAATTCCACCATATACATTTTTTCATATTGCACTGGGCATATTAATAGAATTTTTAGAAGAGAAGATGCGAAATGTCCGAGATGCGGAGAGGTGGGGGTGGAATTGATACATATGTTGTGTGCTTGCCCCGAACTGAAAACTTATTGGACAACAATAACTGCCACTATAGGGGAGGTCATAGAGCGCCCAATCCCTAGCACACCTGCACACTGCCTACTGGGGTTATTTGCGCATAACGCTAAGCTGTGGGTCACTAGTAGATTTCAGGACTTAGCACTGGTCTTAGCTAAACGTGAGATCACGAGACACTGGAAATCTCGTACAGGACCTAATGCCTTCACATGGAAGGCTGAATTAGAGAAATGGGCAGCCTGTGAAGGGAGGGTACTCCTTAGAAGCGCCAAAAGAGGGATTGCTACACTGGAACGAGCTCGGGCTTGGGAAGCTCTAGTCAATACCTTAAAGGAGCCTGAGGCAACTCTAGAGGAAGCGCCATCAGCGGGGGGCTCTCCCTATCGGGAAGACCTGGGGAGTTGGGAGGGGGTGGGGGTGGATACAGGTCAGACTTGAGTTAGAGAGGACTTGTAGCGCCCAGAGGGGTACACTGGAGGAATGGGAACCTGGGAATATGGACGGGGTGGGCACGAGAGCTAGAAGTGGACAAGGGGTATGTTTATGTGTCGGAGATCCAAGTGGGGGGGTGGGCAATGGGAGTTGGGTGGTAGGATAGATAAGGGGGGAAATCAATATCATCAGAAATATACTGTCTCTTTAACTGTTAAATGTATTAGTGAGATATCTGATTGAATGGGTTAAGAGAATGTCATAGACAAATGTATCAGAAACGTATTTGTGTATATATGTTTCATCCAAAGCCCCAATAAAATGTGTTAAAAAAAAAAAGTTGATTTCAGCAACATGGAAGAGGTCACGGCATTCCCATAGACCTGAGTACAGGGATTGATGTAGCCACATTGAAAAATTCCAGTCTGTGTCATTATTGTAATAGGTCGGGGCATTGGAAGCGGGAATGTTTTCTTAATCCTGCAAATCAAGGTAAAAGTCCAGGGTTTGCAAAGTCTCAGAATAATAACCCCATGCATTTGCAAAATGTGCCAAAACCAAGGTCTCAAAATTTTAATTTGCCACAAGCCCCAGTGATGCAAGTTCCACAACCTCCGATGCCACAGAAAGCTGCTAATGGTCCTAGATTTGTTTCGAATAGGGGTGGGTGGAGTTCACGGAGTTGCACTATGCGGAATTCCGTGGAGTTGCACAAAAACTCTGTGAAATTACATGGAGTTCCACTCAGCCCTAATTATGGGATTTATTTAGTAATTTCTGAAAGGTGCAGTCATTAAACACTGTCCCTAGCCCCTCGGTCCTTACCTTGTAACAAACTGTATCCACGGTGCTTAGCAGCAGGCACATGCACATCCAGACAACCCTCCGGCATTTAGGGGATGTGTGAGGACCGACCGGTGCCTCCTGCATGACATCTGTGCATGTGTGAGACACAGCGACCTGATAAACTACACCATGTAGTATCACGCAGGAGGCACCAGCTAGGGACGGTGTTTCATGACTGCACCTTTTAAAACTAAAAAACAAATCCCAGATCCAGGAGGTGATGAGCGAGCGCTCAGCCAGTGAGTACCACCACTCACCCCTTGCTGATGTCTGGACCCCTTCCCTCCACCTCCGAACAGGGATTGTGCAGCTTGAGCACCCTGAGAAAGCTCTGCTAGTCTGAGAAGGGCCCGCTGCCCACCTTTGAACTTCCTGCACCCTGGGCAGAGCCTGGCACATTCTTCTGCCCCTCCATCCTGTTCCCCCGCACCCTGGGTAGGATGATCCCTCTTTGGACTGTTAGGCATCAGCGCTTCCACCTTCCTCGGATACCGACTGATGAGTAGGCACACCTCCCACAGCCCCCACCGCGTCGAGCATCTATTGATAATTTTAATGAACTGGTTCCTGTGCCACCGTATTAGCAATAAATCTAGGCCATTCTTTGTTGTTTAAAGGCCTTATGATCATTATTGCTATCATTAATGAAGCCATTATTCTTTTGTTACTATCGGAGCAGATTTATAATAATACCGACATCAAGGCGGACTTAAAGAAGGGGTAAATGTGTGATTAATGGCTGCTTTCACATTTTAATACTCGACATTTCCGAACCCTTTTCTACAAATAATAAAAGGCCATGGTAAAAATTAGAGGAGGGGATTACAGCAGCACTGCTATGAAGTGTCTAATTTCTCACATATGCAATTGCCTCGTAAAAAAAATCAAAAGACAATACTTTTCTGGGGCAAAGCAAGAGGGTTTGGGAAACACCGTCTTGTGAGAAAAGTTGCGCTTTGAAATATGCACACCGCAAAAAAATAAGCATAAACAATTTGTATATTTTTTTAAATAATCTATTTTGCAGGAAAACATCAATGACGTATGAGGGGGAAGGAAAGCAGCAGCGCAGCCCTACAGTTCTAATGATCTCGACCTGAGATTGTTGCTTTAGCCCGAGGCTAAAGATGTTCAGGCAGACTTGGTTTAATCCAAGGTTTAGATTGATGGCTGAAGCGTTGTCCCACAGATCTGTTGTGTGTCAACAGACCAATGTGGGGAAAATAAATGCAGTGACATTGAGCTACATAGGGAGATCAGGTGGTCCCTTCAACAGGATGCAGTTGGATTTCATTGAGATGCCCATGTGCAATGGCTTGAGGTATGTACTGGTTGTTGTCTGTATCTTTTCACGATTGGTTGAAGCATACCCAAGGCATGACAGCCTCACAGTGGCAAAGGTGCTTTTGAGGGAGTTAGTACCTAGGTTTGACTTCCCGACTTCTCAGAAATCGGACCTAGGCACGCACTCCAACAATGAAATCTTGAGGATGCAGTGTGTAGCTTTACAAGTTCAACAGAGGCTGCATTGTAGCTATAGACCTGAGGCTTCAGGTTCGGTGGAGCAGATCATAGGGACTTTTGAAATGCAGACTTGCAAAAGTTTGTGCTTCTATGTCTTTGAAGTGGCCTGATGCCTTGCTGCTTGTGTTGATGATCCTACTCATCATACCTGATCATACAACATGATTGTCCCCCCATGAAATCATCATGGCCAGAGCAATGAGATTGCTAGCTGTACCTGCAAATACGCTTGAGAACATTTCTGATAATATGATACTTGATTACTCCAAAGGATTGGCTGACGTTGTATGTTTCTCATTAGGTTGAAGCTTCCACAGCCTTGCCACATCAGGAGCAGTGGCATGACCTTAGTTCCGGAGATTGGGTCTTGATGAAAAAACATGTACAAAAGAGTTGTCTGGAGCACTCTTGGCGAGGCCCTTTCCAAGTGATTCTAGTCACTACAACTGTCGTGAAGTACGGCGGTCTCCCTAACTGGGTGCATGCTGCCCACACTCACCGCGTTACATGTCCCCTTGATGATGTAACGGCACCTCTCCCAAAAGTGCTGGTAGTGTTCGAGAGACCATGGGAGCAGGTTAAGCAAGCTGTAGGGGACAAGCAAGATTCTGTAACAGCACTTGCTTGGTCTGAGGGGGGTCTTGGAGAATCGGGGACTAAAGCTGAAGCCAGAGAGTCTAGTCTTGTGGTTGTGACTAAACCAGACTCGGACCATGACGAAGGGCCTAATGCTGTAGAACCGCAAGTGGCAGGAGAACGTTCCGCAAATAGCAGGTGGGTTCCAGGCTATTCCTGAAGATACTGGGGATTCTGATCTGAGTGACGAAGTTAGAAAGGGGACTGTACTCAGAAGATCAAAATCAGCTAGAGTACCCTGTCTGAGTTATTCTTCCCCTGAATGGACTTACTTTGCTGCAAATGACAGAGAGAGAATTCTGGGAATTCTGGGATAACGGTGGGGATTCGACTGAAACTCCGGGAACTTGTTCTTCAGATCGATCTTACTTTTGTTTGGAACTCTTTTTATTAATATTTGCATCATGCAACTTACACAGCATATTGATCGACAATTGATATACAACAGATATTATTTGCTACAGATATCCAATAACTTCTCTTCGGAGTTGTTTCACATTGCCAGCGCTTTTACGGCCGGTTTGTCGAGCTAGTAGTTAATCCCATGCTGACACAAGAGGGAGAGGGGGGGACAAAGTGGAAAGGAAATCAAGAGTTCTCTGGGCTACTATCCCATCTCCCATGGTTCCCCGTATCTCCTGTGTTCAGAGCCACTATATACCTGCCAATCCCCTCACACCTTCTCCCACTTCCCGAGACATCCCTTGCTTTGATACACCACCCTCTCTGTTCCTTGGCACCAATCCATGCCTGATTCCCACTTGTTTCTGGTTTGGGGGGGCTGCTGTACCCCATGCCCTTTTGCTATATTTCTTTTGGCACTATTGCTGATAATGATAGCTAGATATTTTGGAATTTGGGCATTGGTTCTTCAGCACTTATATTTAGGAGGAGCTTCTTGGCGTCCAATGGGACCATTTGCGGCGTTAACTGTGTCATTACCCCTACCACCTGTGCCCAATACTCTAGAATCTTTGGACATTCCCCGAGAATTTGGTAAAAGGTGCCCTCCTGGTTACACCCAGATGTCTCTGCCCTTCCCATCTTGCACAGGACAGTCCTGGAGTAGTATGACCTATGCAGAACGTGGAGCTGTACCAGATGGAAGCGGGATCTAATGGCAACTTCTCTCGGGCTTTGTATTGCCTCCGCCCATTCATCATCGTTTATCTCTCCTAAGCCATTTCCCCATGACGCTCTTATCCTCACCAATGGGTTATGAGGGCAGCGCATTCTTTCTAACAGGGTGCACTTTCCCTATTTGCACCTGGCGCACCTTAGAGGTGTACCATGGCGCAAACAGTAAAAATGCGCCCTTTCAGTAATATGGGCCCTGGATTCCAAACAGGAGTTTCACACTACTTCAATATGCAGTGATTTTGAATACTTGGCCTCATTCCCCAATGTCTCATAGCACTGATCACTAAACATCGGGGAGTGCTTAGGACCAGGAAAGGAACTGGTAGTACAGAGTAAAATTACTGAGCTATTCAGCCTTTTGTGGACGCGTCGAGGGCCATATTACCTAGAGGGCGCACTTTTCCTGTTCGCGCCATGGAGCACTTTCAAACAGGTGCGCAGTGCACAAACAGGGAAAGTGCGCCCTATTTTGTTGAATGCGCTGCTCTCAGGGCAACTGCAAAGTCATACTGCTCTGGGGGCCAGTGCATTTAAGTGAAGTACGGAGTGGCTGCTTCAAAGTCGCTCCGTGCTTCAATGTGCAGGTGACAAGCCACCTACACGTTTAATAGGGGAGAGAGATCCCCTTGCAGGCGGTTGCAGTGAGTGACTGCTACCGCCTGCAAGGGGCTGTCTGGGATTCTATAGGGCTCCCTTGATCCCCTCCAGAGGGCTGCCATCAGGGGCACACTGACAGTGTGCCACCTTTTTGTGGAGCACTGCCAGTGTGCCTCTTTACAGCTTCTTTGCCTTTGCGCCCACATCTATAATACGGAGCAGGTGCAGAAGAAAAGAGATTCCTTCATTTGCATGGGGCCATGCCACATGGAAATGAGGGAATGCCCTCTTGAGAAAGCACTGGCGCTACATGTACCCTAGCTTTAACTGTAATACAGAAGGGACGTCACAAGCGCCCGTGGCCACTTCTGTAATACCAAAGAGCCCTAGGAGCACACAAAGCAGGCGCAAATGCCCGTTGCCCCCGACCCCCCCCCTTCCCCGGGGCACTCCTGTAATACGGCCCCAAGAAGCGACTGGGTTTGCATTGTGCTTCACAAGTCTCTTCACTCATACACTTCCTCACAATAGGCATAATTTTAAAAGGAAGACATGGCCAAAACAAACCACCGAACGCCTGAGAGAGAGAACTGCGGTGCCAATAGCTAGCCGCTATATTTGCTGCGAAAACTGGGAGCCACAGATATAATAGCTCGAGCTTCCTCTTCCCCACGCGCGCACCGCATGACCCTCGATGGCCATTGATCGAAATCTGCAGCAGCGCGCTCCTGGCGGACTCCTTTTCCAATGCAATCAGTTATCAGGCAGAGATGAGAATGATTAACCAACCAACCTGTCGCTAACAGCGACTTCCATGGGGACAAACAAGTTTCGGGTATTCTGAAACGTGCTCTACAAAGCTTTCTTTCTATGCTTTTCAATTGGTCTCCTTTGAAATCGAAATATATACCTGCACACTTCATGAAGAGGAGGTAAACACTGCATTGCCACAAGATAAAGGGATTAGCTGCTCATATTATTACTGGACTCTGAGCCAACTGTGTGTTCCTGCACACAAAAAGCAAGAGTTATCAATATTACCTTTTGTACAAGTAGATTGCATTTGCTTCTGGATTACCACTATCGCAGGTAAATATTCACTCCAGCAAACTTAAGTTATTGTAAATAGAATAGTAGCCAAAACACATGAAATTATTGTTACTTTTTATTTTTGCTTAGTAGAGTGTGAAAGATATATTTGCAGCAAGAAGACTTAGTAGGCCGTATTTCGGAGTTTTAATCAATGTTTTTATTAAATGTTCAACAATTGGAAACTAATGAATTTCTACTGTTGCTAAGATTCAGTGAGTTGTACGTGAGGGTGAAATCCATGACAGTCAATACAGAGTTGAACTCTGCTTTCCTGTGTTGCCTCAAAGCATGGCGTTCAATAGAAAAAGGGATCCGTTATCAAAGGAAATGTTTTCGGCCCCAAGTCCCCACCCTAGAGTTTCTGACAAATCAGGTATGAGGAAATCCCGGGGGTTGGGGAATTATTCTCAATTAAGAGATAATGAAGAACATGTTGGAATAAATGTTCTGATAACATTTCCTGCATGTTTCCCCTCATTTATTGTCTGATTTTAACTAGGACACTCTAGGTGAAAAACTTGAGACCCACACATTTCCCTCACACGTCCTAATCCCGTTTTGGCAAATAAACTATGTGACCACCCACCGCGTTACTGGACTAATGTAATCCGGGCTATGTGCAAAAACAGGATGTATGTTGGAATATGTAGGACAAAAATATTGATGTGACAAAGTCAATCCAGTCTTGACTTTATATATATATATGTGTGTGTTTGTGTGTGTGTATATATATATATATTCACATGTATGTGTGTGTGTGTATATATATATATTCACATGTATGTGTGTGTGTGTGTGTATTATCTACTGGCGGTCGCCAGTAGATAGTTATAGTTAGGACCTATTATCCATAGGAAATCCGTAACATTCTATTCCCAATAACTTTGGCATCGTTTGACGAATCATCGCGAAATTTTCAAAACTAGTGGGGCGCTCCGGTTCGCTCCTGTCTTGAAAGTTTCGGGGTGATTCATCAAGCGGGGGCCGAGAAAAAAGGGGGGTCCCAAAACGTGTTTTCTCCATGTTAATTCCCATAGGAAATTTTAGCCACGGCTACAGCCCGAACTGCTGAACGGAATTACACCAAATTTTGCAAAAAGGTAGCGCTTGGTTCAGAAAGCGACCTTTTTTTTAAATGGTGTAAATCCGTAAAAGCGACCTTTTTTTTAAATGGTGTAAATCCGTTCAGTAGTTGCGGAGAAATTAAAAAAATAAGAGTGAAAAAATCAATTTCCCATAGGAAACTTTATGCAAGGCTACAGCAAAAACTGCTGAACGGAATTACACCAAATTTGACAAAAAAGTAGTGCTTGGTTCAGAAAGCACCCTTTTTAAAAATGGTGTAAATCCGTTCAGTAGTTGCTGAGAAAATCCAAAATAAAACTTTCGATATCTATGGCCGCGGTGGATCCGCGCACCCTCCCGATCACGAGCTGCATGCTAATTGGCTGTCAACACTCCAAACCAGGAAGTGTTGGCAGCCATCTTGTTCCTCGGTAGAACCGAGGAACAAGAAAGCAGTAAAACAACTGCGTAAAACGCAAAAAGGGGGCAGGGTAGAAACACCCTGACCCCCTATGCCTGCTCAGGGGGTCCTATAAGGACCCCGAGGGCCCCAAAAAACTGTTTTCTTTTTTTTTAAATCAGCGGGATGCGCTTAGGATACGTGGATCCCACCGAGAAAAAAAAAAAACTAAGCGCGGTCTCCCGCGCTTCGTGGTTAATTGGCCCCCGGGTGGGCCAAGTCCCGGGGGCATGCGGGGTTTATTTAATAATATGGGGGGGCCTCTAAGGCCCCCCAAGCCCCGGGGACCGCCACCCCCCAGGGCTTTAAAAAAATAATGGTGCGGGAGGGCTCTCGGCCCTCCCGCAGCCCCGGGGACCGCCACCCCCCGGGGCTTCTTTTAAAAAAAACTCCCGGGGCACTAAATATTTCAATATGGGGGTCTGTTACGGACTCCCGAGCCCCGGGGACCACCACATCCCCGGGGCTTTGCCAATGGAGGGAAGGGGGCTGCGCGGCCCCCCTCCTGGAGCCCTTGATGGCCCTGGGGACCACCACCCCCCAGGGCCGGCTCCTGCAGTGTCCCGGGGTGCCTACCCCCGGGACACTGTAGTTGGCTATGACAGGACGGGAGCCTCGCGGCTCCCGTCCTGTCATAGCAAACTGCTTTGCTTCATTGAAGCAAGAGCAGGAAACCTGCTCTCGCTTCAATGAAGCAAAGCAGAATTGCTTTTCCATAAGGGGAGCTGCATGTCAGCAGCTCCCCTTATGGAAAAGCAACGCCGGCTCCCGCAGGACGCGGGGAGCCGGCGGGACCGTGCGGGGATTGGGGACCCCCCCACGGTCCCCAACTAGTGGCCAGGCCAAGGGGGATGGGGTCCCCGGGGCTATTAGTGGCCTGGGAGGGGGGTCACGCAGCCCCCCTCCCCAAAAATAAAAAAAGTTAAGGCCGGCCCCGGGGGATGGGGTCCCCGGGGCCTTAAATGGCCTGAGGTGGGGGGCCACGCAGCCCCCATCCAAAAATTTAAATAGAAAAAAAAAGAGGGCATGCCCCGGGGGATGGGGTCCCCGGGGCCAATAGAGGCCCAGGGAAGGGGGGCCACGCGGCCCCCTTCCCGTTTTTTTTTTATTTAAAAACAATCCTCAGGCCCCGGGGGATGGGGTCCCCGGGGCCAAAAGTGGCCGAGGGAATGGGGGCCACGCAGCCCCCCTCCCATACAAAAAAAAAAAAAGACCGGCATTGTGCGGAGGCCCCGCCCCTCCCTGCAGCAGTCTGCAAACGCGCCCCCTGGCGCGTTTTAAGAAGGGAAGTAATTCCCCTTGAATACTGGGGGTCCCTGGGGGCCAACTAGCCCACCAGGAATCTCCAGTATGCGCTAGGGGCTGCGTTGCAGAGAGGTGTACAGAGGCCACGCCCCTTTTTACACCTCTCTGCAACGCAGCTCTGTGGCGCTTTTGGAGGTACATGGTGGGCTAGTTGGACTCCAGGGACCCTCAGGATTCAAGGGAACTTAATCCCCCAACTTAAAACGCGCCACGGGCGCGTTTGCACAGTGGTGAAGGGAGGGGCGGGGCTTCAGGTGACATGTGTGCAAACAGGCCCCGTGGCGCGTTTTAAGATGGGGAATTAAATCCCCTTCAA
Source organism: Calotriton arnoldi (assembly GCA_963921515.1). Lineage (NCBI taxonomy): Eukaryota > Metazoa > Chordata > Amphibia > Caudata > Salamandridae > Calotriton > Calotriton arnoldi. Next base: position 774,233 of record CAWUFW010004150.1, read on the forward strand.
TCCTGAGGGTCCTGAGGGCCAACTAGCCCACCAGGTACCTCCAGTAAGCGCCACGGAGCTGCGTTGCAGAGTGTTGTAAAAGGGGCGTGGCCTCTGAACACCTCTCTGCAACGCAGCTCTCTGGCGCATACTGGAGGTATCTGGTGGGCTAGTTGGCCCCTAGGGACCCTCGGGATTGAGGAGGAATTAATTCTCCAACTTAAAACGTGCCACAGGGCGTGTTTGCAGACATGTCACCTCAGGCCCCACCCCTTCCTCACCATTGTGCAAATATTCCTCTAAAATCAGCCGAACTACGAATTCCAATTTACTCACCTGTTATCAGGAGAGACCTCAGTGCTGCATCTTTGAGCCCAGTACTGATCCTGAAAAGTAATTCTAACCGTACTTACCAGTAACTTGAATTTCCTTCCATAGGCTAACATTGACTGGTTTCACTTGGAAATTCTTCAAAGTGTGGAGTTTTGGAACTTTATAATATTCCTCTAAAATCAGCCGAACTACGAATTCCGATTTACTCACCTGTTATCAGGAGAGACCCCAGTGCTGCATCTTTTAGCCCAGCACTGACCCTGAAAAGTAATTCTAACCATACTTACCAGTAACTTGTATTTCCTTCCATAGGAATCCATTGTCTGGTTTTCAGCAGAAAAGTTTCAAAGTGTCGATTTTCACAAACTACAAATATTCCTTAAAAATCGCCTGTATGACTTAAACGCATTCTTTCAACTGTTTACAGGAGATGCACCAGTGCTGGATCCAGGATCCACCACTGAGTAAGAAAAAGTAACGATAACACTACTTACCTGCTAAGTGAATTTCCTCCCATAGGATAACATTGGTAATTCTATGTGAAAAAGTTTCTAAGTGTCAACTTTTAAAATACAATAATATTCCTTTAAAATCACTACTGTAACCAAAACGCTTTTACTCAACTGTTTACAGGAGATGTCCCAGGACTGAATCTAGGATCCAGTCCTGTGGTTAGAAAAAGTAATCCATAAAGTAACTAATTGCATTTAACTAGAAATTCACATTGAGCTCCATGTTGCATTGTGTTTGAAATTGTGTTGCCCATTGCAACAACTGTAACTACTGTACTTAAAAGTCTATTGCCTATTTGCAAAGTATTTAAACTAAAGTAATTCATTCTGAGAAAGTATATTTTGTAATGTAATGTATAATGTAATTACAATGTAATTTAAAAAATTAAATATCTAAAAATAAATAGTTTAAAAAAATGTAGTAAATCAGTATTTTAAAAATTAAACAATTAATACATTTAAAAATTGTCATTTACAAAACCTTTGAAATTCACTGAAAAAAACCATAGGTTTTAGACATGTTATAGTTAGGAATTAACATTTAAAAAACCTTTGAAATTCACTGAAAAAACCAAAGGTTTCAGGCACGTTATAGTTAGAAATTAGCATTTAAAAAACCTTTGAAATTCACTGAAAAACCATAGGTTTCAGGCACGTTATAGTTAGAAATTAGCATTTAAAAAACCTTACAAATTCACTGAAAAAACCATAGGTTTTAGGGACAGTTATAGTTAGTTGGACATTGCACTCGTACAAAACCCGTGAAATTCCCCCGTCATAGTTAGTTCAGCTAACTATAACTCACGCCCCCGCAATGCACTGCTGATGACGTCACATATTAAATAACTCATGACATGGTCAGTGACATCACTGATGACATCACTGATGACATCTCAAATGACATCACTGATGACATCACTGATGACATCATCCACGTGATAATCTGATGCACCTCCTCACACCCTAATATAACCTTTGATACACCTACTCTAAATTACAGACTGCCATTCGCAAAACCATAGACACTCCAACACCAATAACTACATACCCACTCACTGATTCTTAGGTCTACACACACACATCCACTCACTCACCCGTACAGTCACTCATACTTACGGTCACTCAGTACAGGACTATCATATGCACTCATACTCCTATATAGACACTCAAACACCGCCACTCATCCATAGAGGTACTCACACACCTAGTCAGTCATGCAAATAATTAAACACACTGCCATTTACTCACCTATACAGATATACACACACCAGCTCACTTACTCATACAAATACTAGCACATTCTTACGCTTTTATACAATCACTGATACAAGCACACACTCATCCATACAGTCACTCTCACAATCACACACTCTCGCTTATAGCTATTTATATATTACAACAAACATATATACTGCCTTTCACATATGTAGTTACTCACACATGTACCACTGGGACATACATTCACTCACTAACACACTCTTACACACACTTACCCACCCATAGAGTCTATCACAGATGCACTCTTGAAACCATCCACCCAGTGAATCACCCACTCACACATCTATGCACAGAGTCGCACACACCCCACCCACACAAACACTCAGGCACCCATACAGATACTCAGACAACCATTCAATAACTCATATAGACACTCATGTAGCTATTCACAAACCCATGCACCACTTACACAGCAACAGACAGACGGATACAGACATTCACCCAGTTTAGTCACTAACCCATGCATTCAGTAAGATACGTTTAATCACTCACTTATAGAGTTAGTCACGCACCTACTAAATCATCCATACAGACACTTATACACCAACTCATTCTTCAATACGCCTTTCCCTATATATATTAAAAATATTTAAACTTTACAGAAACACACAGTCACTGGATGATGCCATCAGTGATGTCATTTGAGATGTCAACAGTGATGTCATCAGTGATGTCACTGACCATGTCATGAGTGATGTAATATGTGACGTCATCAGCAGTGCATTGCGGGCGCGAGTTATAGTTAGCTGAACTAACTATAACGGGGAATTTCACGGTTTTCTACGAGTGCAATGTCCAACTAACTATAACTGTCCCTAAAACCTATGGTTTTTTCAGTGAATTTGTAAGGTTTTTAAATGCTAATTTCTAACTATAACGTGCCTGAAACCTATGGTTTTTTCAGTGAATATATACACATATATATATCTAAATATATATGTGTGTGTGTGTATATATATATATATATTAACTAGTGGCAGTCGCCTCCGGGTAGTTGCAGTTAGGATCGTGTTTCCATAGGAAATGCGCATTTTTTGTGTTGCTAATAACTTTGTCGCCATTTGACAAATCTTCATGAAACATTCCAAAAAAGTGCTACTTCTTGGCTAGTTTGAGCATGGAAAGGTTTGGGGATGATCCATCAAGAAGGGGCTGAGAAAAAAGGGGGGGTCCCAAAATGCGTTTTCCCCATTTAATTTTCTATAGAAATTTAGAGACAGCCACATCCTAAACCGCTGAATGTATTTATCCCAAATTTCACAGAAAGATAGATCTTGGTACAGAAAGAGTGCTTTTTGTGATTTGGTGTAAATCCGTTCAGTAGTTTTTCAGCAATTGATGCTCAAAAACTTTGTATATCTAGGAAAGTGGAGCCTTTGCAGATCCGATAAATCTCCTTCTGAGATCTGATTGGCTGCCACCACCTCAAGTAGGAAGTGGTGGCATACATCTTAGGTCTCGGGACCTAGTCCCAAATCCTAAAATAAATTCCAAAAAGACATAAGGAGGCAGGGTAGGGATAGCCTGACCCCCTGGGCCTGGTGGTGGGGCCAGAGGGACCCTGCCTAGGCCCCAAATTTTTTTTTTAAAGTTTGCCACAAATGTGCAGAGGATTTGCACATCTGTGGCAAAATAAAAAATGTAAAAACAAGCGCGGACTCCAGTTGTTTATCAAACACACCAGTGAGTGAGCCAGGACCCGGGGACGACAAGTTTATTTTTTGGGGGACAAGCATTTCAGCCCGGGAGACCCCATCCCTTGGGGTCTGATGTCTTTTTTACAGGGAGGGGGCAGGCCATTTTTTGCCCCAGTAACCCAATCTCTGGGCCCCGAATTATGTTTTATGGGGAGGGGGGCGCATTGCCCCATTCCCCAAGCTGATTGCTATCCCATCCCATGGGGCCCATTGTATTTATAAAGGGGAAAGGGGCCATTCAGCCCCATCCAGAGCCGCTAAAGGCCATGGGGAGCCCACCACCTGGGGCCGCTAAACTAAGTAAAAGGGAAGGAGGGGCCACGTGGCCTCCCACCCTGAACCATTAATGGCCCCAAGGATCCCATTCCCCAGGGCCGGCTCGCTAGGTATGTGTTGGGGAGCCCACCTCCAGGACATAACAGTTTCCCTGCCCCACTGGCATAGACAGGAAAACATGTGTTTGTTCCTTTTTTGGTGGGATCATTTTCAAAACTCCTGCCACGTGGGAGCAAACACAAAGCCTGCTCCCAACCGGCGGGAGCTTTGAAAATGCAGTAATGTGGGCAGGAAAACAGATCAAAATATTGCTCCAGCCTGGAGGAAGCAGCATAAGTTACTGCTTCCTGCAGGTGGGAGCAATGCCGGCTCTTGGGAAATTGCATTTTGCCCCCCATTTTTTCTCAGCCCCGCTTGATGTACCACCCAAAACTACTTTCAAGGAAGGAGATATATATATATATATATATATATATATATATATATATATCACAAAAAAGACCACTCCACTCCTGGGCAATCAAGAGGACACAGCGGGGAATTTCTGGGAGACCATTTAATCACAGCTATTTAGGCACAATGCATTTCGGCGTCACTCGCCTTCTTCAGATGCCAGTAGCTCAGGGTTGTCCCACTTCCCTCCTTTAAATATCATATTGGCTCTCTCATTGGCGGGAGTGAAGCTTGTCCCAAATAGTTGCTTTGCTGTGGTCCTGTAATAAAGACTCCTATACCCAGCATGCACTGTTGTAGTAAGTTCCACCAGCGGGACAGATTTCTGCTCGCAATGAGCGCTGCTTTGCCAAACAAGCGAGGGGGGTTAATGCTTTGGGAGAGCCCCGTAATTGCATGTCCATGGGCTCCCCGAGTCCCCTACGTCCAAGCCACAATTCCAGATATCAAGCCGGGCCGTGGATCGGCGATGCAGTCACCACGATCCTCCGTGAAGTCACGGACTGTCAGCTGGCAGCGGCCACTTGCCTGGCCTGATCTTGAGGTGGGCCTGTGGTATTCAATCCCTTGAAAGTCAAGCTGCTTGGTTGCCAGCTTTCCCTCAGGCCTCTTGCTGGATGGGACCTCTTTAGCGCGTAACTGGCAACACGCGCAAAATATCACAAAAAAGACCACTCCACTCCTGGGCAATCAAGAGGACACAGCGGGGAATTTCTGGGAGACCATTTAATCACAGCTATTTAGGCACAATGCATTTCGGCGTCACTCGCCTTCTTCAGATGCCGGTAGCTCAGGGTTGTCCCACCTCCATCCTTTAAATATCATATTGGCTCTCCCATTGGCGGGAGTGAAGCTTGTCCCAAATAGTTGCTTTGCTGTGGTCCTGTAATAAAGATCCTATACCCAGCATGCACTGTTGTAGTAAGTTCCACCAGCGGGACAGATTTCTGCTCGCAATGAGCGCTGCTTTGCCAAACAAGCGAGGGGGCTTAATGCTTTGGGAGCGCTGCGTAATTGCATGTCCATGGGCTCCCCGAGTTCCCTACGTCCAAGCCACAATTCCAGATATCAAGCCGGGCCGTGGATCGGCGATGCAGTCACCATATATGTATGTGTTCACTGAAAAAAATCCAAAGGTTACACGGACGTTATAGTTAGGCTCAGATTCCATTTTTACATAACCAGTGAATTCAACAGTTATAGTTACCTAGGTTAAATATAACTTACGTCCCCGCAAGGCACTGCTTATGATTCACATATTACATCACTCATGACATGATCAGTGACATCACTGATGACATCAATGATGACATCTCAAATGACATCACCGATGACATCACTGATGGCATCAGGATGACATCATCAAGTAAGTGTTTTTAAGATTTTATGAGTGTTAAAAATATTTACTAACCTACTACAAAAGTTAAATTAGTATACTAGGTGCACTACTATTGAGTAACACTACTTCTGACATATGTTATGTGAGTGGCTGTGTGACTGTATGTATCCTTGTTAGGGGTGGGCAGAGTTTGCATAGTTTCACTCCGTGGAATTCCATGGAGTTACCTGAAAATCCACGTGATTCTGCAGAGTTCCGCTCCTCCCGAAGTGACAACACAGTCCTGCTTGGTGACTCCTAATTGCTCTTAAACGCTCAGAAACACTGCACACACACACACGCACACCTTCTCCCCTGCCCCTTTCCTCAGGGTGTTCCATACAGATGGTGAGCAAAGTACCTGGGGAGTGGGAATCACAAGCTGTATCAGCAGATGCCGGAGTGCTTCCCTCACTGGCTTTCACCACAGCACTCCACCACCTAATCACACAGGAAACCACACCTTTTCACTGTAGGTGGAGCAGTAAGTTTGAAAATTCCTTATACAGCCGCACCGTAATTACACTTGCACAGTTCAAAACTGTCTGCTACATGTTGAATACGCTGTTTAATTTACAATGTAGTTCAAACGTAAGTAAGAATAACGTCTGCACCTTTATCTCCGTCTCTAACAACAACAAGCACAGCCATCCATCCCGCAGCACACTGCACCTGGGCAATAAGATTCACGCTCCTTCCCCGCCGCGACCCCTAAAGCTGCTGCATGGCCATGATGGTTACTTACAGTTGGTAGTCTTCTGTTTTTTGGCTGAATTCTCTGTTCTTCTTGCATGCCAAGTCTGTGAGAGGCATGGAAAAATCAAATCATGGAGGCAGAAGCTGTGGCCATAGGTTCCGGGCAGGGAGGCGGTGGCAGGCGATTATACATAAGGGCAGAGGAAGCAGCATAAACCCTGGAGTGAGGAAGAGCCAGAACTAACATCAGAGCAAGCTCTGCACTGTGCCTCCCAGACTATCACACAACAAGATGTGTTGTTTTTGAATAAAAGCCCCAAGCAAGTCCAACCTGCAAAGTGATAATAATAGCACAACCCTTTTCGCACACTGCAAAACCTTGGGGCTATGAAGGAACTGCTCCACAGAGGTATTATCCCCGCACTTGGACAGTAAATTCTGCTGCGCCGGGTCGGCGAAGTTTTTTGCCAAACTCCGCGCTCTAAGCAGAGCACGGAGCAGGCAAATCTCTGAGAACTCCGTGGGCGGCGTGGAGTTTACTGCCCACCCTGAATCCTTGTGTGTATGGGTGTGTGAGTGGCTGTATGGGTGTATTAGTGGGTGTGTGGGTAGCTGTGTGGGTGATTGAGATGCTATGTGAGTGGCTGTATTGGTGAGTGAGTGGGTGTGTCAGTGGCTGTATGAGTGAGCAAGTGGTGGTGTGAGTGGCTCTATGGGTGGGTAAGTGGGTGTCTGGTGACTGTATGGGTGAGTGAGTGGGTGTCTGAATGGCTATATCAGTGAGTGACTGGGTGTGTAAGAGCCTGTATGGGTGAGTAAGTAGCTGTTAGAGTGGGTGTTTCATTAAGTAAGTTGGTGTGTGAGTGGCTGTATTGAAGAGTAAGTGTCTGTGTGAATGGCTATAGGGGTGAGTGAGTAGATGTGTGAGTGCTTGTATGGATGTGTGAATGGGTATGTAAGTGGTTGTGTAGGTGTGTGAGTTAGTGTATAGGTGCTTTTATGGGTGAGTGAGTGGCTGTGTTGAGAGGGTATGTGGGGGAGTGAGTGGGATTGTGATATATAGGTAAATAAGTAGGTGTGTGAGTAGCTGTATCAGTGTATGGGGGGAATTTGACTGGCTGTACGGGTGAGTGACTGGTTGTATGAGTGGTTGTATGGGTGAGTGAATGGTTGTGTGAGTGGCTGTATGAGTGAGTATCTCTATGAAGAGTAAGTAGGTGTGTTAGGACTAGTATGGGTCTGTGAATGGGTATGTAGGTGTTCATGTGTGAGTGGATGTATAAGAGTTTGTTTGGGGGTGTGAGTGGGTACATGAATGGTTCTGTGGATGATGACACTGGTGAAATCAATTGAGATGTCATCAGTGATGTCACTGACCATGTCATGAGTTATGTAATATGTGAGGTCATAAGCAGTGCATTGCGTAGGCGTATGTTATAGTTTGATCAGGTGACTATAACTGCTGAATTTCACTGGTTTTGTATGAGTGAAATCTGAGCCTAAATATAATGTCCCTATAACCTTTGTTTTTTTCAGTGAATTTCTAAGGTTTTTTAAATTCTATTTCCTAACAATAAAGTCCCTGTAACCTTTGATTTTTTAAGTCAAATTCTATGCTTTTTTAACTAGTAGTCTCGTTTGCAGAGTGGTGGAGAAAGGGGGCGTGCCCTTTCAATTACCTCTCAGCAATTCTGCTGTGCGAGACTTCCTGAAGGTAACAGGAGGGGTTGTTTGCCCCCAAGGACCCTCAGCACCCAAGGGAACTTCACTCCTCAACTAGTAGTGTGCCAGGAGGCACATTTCCAGAGTGGTGGAGAAAGGGGGCAGGGTCTCTGACCAGCTCTCAGCAGTCGTGCTGTGTGGGACTTACTAGAGGTAACAGGAGGGGTTCTTGGACCCCAAAGACCCTCTGAATCCACAGGAACTGCATCCCCCAACCAGTAGTGCACCAGGAATAACATTTTCAGAGTGGTGGAGAAAGGTAGTGGGGCCTCCAACCAGCTACAGCAATCCCACTGAGTGGGACTTACTGGAGGTACCCGGAGGGGTTCTTGGCCCCCAAGGACCCTCAGCATCCAAGGGGACTTCCCCCACAACCAGTAGTGTATCTGGGGTGCCTTTGCAGAGTAGTGTAGAAAGGGGGCAGGGCCTCCGAAGACCTCTCAGCAATCCTGCTGTGTAGGACTTTCTGGAGGTAACAGGAGGGGTTGATGGCTCCCAAGGACCCTCAGCAGCCAAGGGGACTTTATCCCCCAACCAGTAGTGCGCCAAGAGGCGCGTTTCCAAAGTGGTGGAGAAAGGAGGCATGGCCTCCGATGGCCTTTTAGCAATCCCACTGAGTTAGAATTTATTACTGGAGGTAAGTGGATGGGTCGTTGGCCCCCAAGGTCCCTCAGGAGTCAAGGGGACTTCATCTTCCAACTAGTAGTGCACCAGGAGATGCATTTGTAGAGTGGTGGTGAAAGGGGTGGGGCCTCCGGTGACTTGCAGGTCCATTTAAAAAAACCTTTTTTATTTATTTGGGAATGGGGTCGTGTGGCAACGCTTCCCTGAGCCGATTTTGGTCACAGGGACCCCATCCCCCGGGGTCAGGTATTTTTGGAATGGGGAAAGGTGATTCTGGGGACCCTATCCCCCAGGACCCGGCCTTTTAAAAAATGATTTCTTTATTTAGAGGAGGGGGACCGCGTGGGCCCCCTCCCCGGGCTGATTTTGGCTCCGGGTATCTCATCCCCCAGGGCTTGGCCATCTTAAAGTGGGTGCCTCCAGGGCACCCACTCTGCACTGTGACTGCGGGGGGAGGCTGAATGCCCCTGCAGTCCCTGCCAGCTTCCTGCCTCTTGCGAGAACCAGCACTGCTTTTACACACAGGGAGTAGCTGGAAAGGCAGCTCCCTTCGTGTGAAAGCAATTCTGCTCCACTTCCAGCAAGCAAGAGCATTTTGAATGTTCTCGCTTGCTGGAACTGGAGCATTTGCTGTGGCTTGGTGGGAGCAGTAAAGCTCTGGCCAAGCCACAGCAAACAGCTATGTCCAGGGGGTTGGCACCCCAGGACATAGCAAGAGCCACCCCTGAGAGGTGGCAGTGCCCCAGGCCATCTAAGGTTCATGTAGGGGGAGCCATGCGGCCTCCTCCTTTCTTATTGCAGGGTCTGCCCCGGGGCGGTGGCAGTCCATGGGGCCGGAAATGGTCCAGGGGTGGGGCTGCTTGGCCCCCTTCCCATTAAAAAAAAATGAACTTGACCCCGGGGAAGTGGCGGTCCCCGGGACTCTGGGTGTCCCTGAGGCCCCCCACTACAACTTGCATGACAGCAGGCAGGAAAAAGCTGAAAAGTTTGCTGCCAGCAAGCAGGAGTTTTCCTGCTCCAGTCTGCTGGGAGCATACTTACAGTTTGCTCCCACATGGTGGGAGCTGTCAAAGCTCCCTCCAAGCGAAAGAAAACTGCTATCTCCAGAGGGTGGGCACCTCCGGTGATAGGGGCCCTCCCTGGAGGGTGGCTGTCCACAGGGCCATTAGTAGCTTCAGCAAGGGAGCCACACAGCCCCCCTCCTTTCTGTTTGTACGGGCCAGCGAGGAAGAGGTGGTGGTCCCCGGGGCCAAAAACAGCCCGAGAGGGGCCCATACGGCCCCCCTCCCCATTTTTTTGTAATTCCGTGGCCCAGGGAGGTGGCGGTCCTTGGGGCAATTTTAAATACAGGATGGGGTCCTCTTATTTCCCTCTCAAGCCCCGGGGAGGTGGTGGTCCCCGGGGCCTTTTAAGGACCCCCTCTTATTACTGAATAAAGCCCTGGGATTGTGGCAGTCCCCGGCGCTGACCTTGGGGAGGGGGGCCACACGTGCCTCCAATCCCCATTTTTTAATAATATATATGCCCTGGGACCTGGTCGACCCGGGGGCTGAAGAAGGAACAAGCACGGGAGACCTCAATTATTTAAAAAAAAATATTTGCAGCAAATTTGCGAATCCGTTGTGATTTTTGCAGCGAGAATTGAAAAAATGCTTTAGGCCCATGCAGGTTTCCTGGGGGACCCCAGCACCAGGCCTAAGGGCTCAGGGTATTCCTACCCTGCTCCCTTCACTTTTCTTTAACGTTTTTGTTTGGGACTCGGATCTCCCAAGATGGCTTGCAACACTTCCTGGTTGCAGTGTTGGAAGCCAATCAGATCTCTGCACGAGATCGGAAGGATTCGCGAAGGGTTCATGCCTCTAGATATACAAATTTGTTTTTCTTTAATATCTCCAAAACTACTGAACGGATTTACACCAAATAACAAAAACTTCTCTTTCTGGGCCAAGAGCTACCTTTCCGCCAAATTTGGTGTAATTCCATCCAGCTGTTCAGGCTGTGGTCATGGTCAAATTCCCTGTGGGAGATTGCATGGGGAATACACACTATGGGACCCCTTTTTTCTCTGCCCCCGCTTGATGGATCACCCTCAAACTTTCAGGACAGCAGCTGAAGTGAATGGCACACTACTATTGTAAATTTTGTGAATGTTTGTTCAACAGCACCAAAGTTATTGGCAAAGCAAAAAATGCGTTTCCTATGGAAACTAGGTCCTAACTTTCACTACCTAAAGTTTCCCATTTTCTTTGTTGGGAAACGGTCCCCGAGGCTAAAAAGTTGCATGTATGTAAAATGAAGGGATCAGGTGAGTGCTTTCCTAACCCGTGTGTGTTACAAAAGAGGGCTAAGCATGTGTACTGGGGTTGGAAATGCCCAAAAATTCTTTTTTTTGCCACTTACGAGATCCACGGATCGCTCATGGGGCTCAGCTTGCCTCCCATGTAACTGCGAGGAATCTGTGGATCTTGCACACCTCAAAAAAATAAAATATATATACTTTTACACTCACTCTTACACTTCTAAAGATACTCTCACACCTACACTTACAACCATACACACACTGTCTCACCCATTCACATACCGATACAGACACTCTCACACCCACACTTACACCCATACAGACACTTTCACATCTACTCACATACCCATACAGACACTTTCACACCCATACTTATACCCGCATACTCTCACACCCACTCACATACACATATAAACACTCTCACACTTACACTCATACAAATACTCTCAAACCAACTCACATGCCCATACAGACAGTCTCACACCCACACTTACATTCATACTGACACTCTCACACCCACACTTACACCCAAACAGACACTCTCACACCCACTCTTACACCCACTGAGGCACTCTTGCATCTTCTCATACACTCACTGACATACACATACAGACACTTTCACACCCACTCGCATACCCATACAGATGCTCTCTCACCCACACTTACACCCATACACACTCTCTCACACCCATTCACATACCCCTACAGGCACTCTCACACCCACACGTACACCCATACAGACACTCTCACACCCACTCACATACCCATACAGACACTCTCACATCCACTATTACACCCATACAGACACTCTTACATCTACTCACATACTGATACACTCACCCTCATACACACTGACATGCACATACAGAAACTCTCACACCTACTCGCATACCCATACATATACTCTCTCACCCACACTTACACCAATACACACACTCTCTTACACCCATTTACATACCCCAAGAGACACTTTCACACCCACTCTTACACTCAGACAGACACTCTCACACCTACTCACATATACATATTGACAATCTCACACCTTCCCTTACACCCATATAGACACTCTAAAACCCATGCACATACCCATACAGACACTCTTACACCCACACTCATATACTCATACAGAGTCTCTTAAAATCATCCTGACACCTATACAGACACTCTCACACCAAGAGTTATAACCATACAGATACTGTCACACCCACTCACATACCCATACAGATACTCTCACAGACATACTTACACCCATTCAGAGACTCTCACACCCACTAAGTTACACCCATACAGTCACTATCACACCCTCTCACATACCTATGCAGACACTTTCACACCCACACTTACACCTAAACACACACTCTGACACCTACTTACATACCTATACAGATACTGTCACAACCACAGTTACACTCATATAGACTTTTTCACAACCACTCATATACTCATCCAGACACTCTCACACTCACTCACATATCCATACAGACATTTACATACCCAGTCACAGACCCACACGGGCATTTACACTTTCAGTCACAGATTCGCACACACATAGATCCACTCAGAACTCTCTACAAGAAAATTTTAAACATGCTGTTTTGCATTGAATGTCACACACCCACACAGCCACTCACACACTGACTCATAGAACCAGTCATACCCCCACTCACAGCCCTATACAGCTACTCACACACACTCACACACACATAAAAATACTCAGACACCCCCTCAGAGACTCATAGATTCACTCAAACAGAAAGTCAACAACCTACACATTCACTAACACAGCCACTTTGAACATTTTGAAGTTACTGTTAGTAAATTGAATCAAAAGAAAACCTTAGAAATTCACTGAAAAAAACAAAGTTTACAGTGATGTTATAGTTAGGCTCACATTTCACTGGTACAAAATCATTGAAATTCAACAGTTATAGTTACATAAGCTGACTATAAATTGCACCCCCACAATGCACCTAACATATTACATCACTCATGAATGGTCAATGACATCACTGATAACATCTCAAATGACATCACTGTTGACATCATTGATCAATCAATCAATCAATCAGTGTTTTGTTGACTGCACTACTCACCCATTAGGGTATCAAGGCGCTGGGGGGCTGCAGCACTGTTGGGGTCATTCAAAGAGCCAGGTCGTGAGATCTTTCCTGAATTGGTCCAGTGTTGGGCTTCATCAGAGGTGGTGCTGGAGCTCGTTCCATGTCTTGGCTGCAAGGTAGGAGAAGGACCTTCCACCCACTCTGTTCCTCTAGAAGCATGGGACGATGGCTAGGGAGAGGTTGGCTGATCTAGGTTTCTCTTGGGTGTGTGGAAGGAGAGGCGGTTGTTGAGGTCCGATGTTGTGGAGGGCCTTGTTTGCGTGCGTGAGCAGCTTGAAAATTATCCTTCTTTCGACGGAGAACCAGTGGAGGTCGCGGAGGTGTTGGGTGATGTGGTTGTGCCTTGGGATATCGAGGATTAGTCTGGCTGTGGCATTCTGGACGGTCTGAAGTTTGCAGAGGAGTTTCTTGTTGATTCCGGCATGGAGGGCATTGCCGTAGTCCAATCTGCTGGTGATGAGGGCGTGAGTGACCGTTTTCCTGGAGTCAGCGGGTATGCATTTGAATGTTTTACGTGGTAAGTGGAGGGTGTTGAAGCATGCGGAGGAGACTGCATTGATCTGGTGATTCATTGTGACCGATGAGTCACAATGATGCCAAGGTTATGTGCATGGTCTGTCGGGATGGGTCGGTTTCTGAGGGCGCGGGCCACCAGGTGACGTCCAATGCTGAGGGGGTGGAGCCGAGGATGAGGACTTCTGTATTCTCTGGTTGCGACGGCTTTCATCCCTTCTTGGAAGTTGTGCCTGGTTATGTCGGGCTCCTTGGTGAGGGAGAGGATGAGTTGGGTATCATCTGCGTAGGAGAAGACGTTGAGCCCATGGTTTCTGGTGATGGTTGCGAAGGGGGCCATGTAGACGTTGAAGAGGATGGGGCTGAGGTGACATCATCCAGTGAATGTAAGTGTTTTGTAATTGTTTCTGAGACTCAAAGATATATACTAAGGTACTGCACAAGTTAAATTAGTATTCTTTGTGCTCTACTAATGAGCTACTCTATTTGTAACATATGTCATTTGAGTGGGTGTGTCAGTGTCTGAATCTGTTTGTGAATAGCTGTATGGATGAGTGAGTGGATGTGTGAGTGGCTGTGTATCTGAATAAGTAAGTGTGCAAGTGGCTGTATGGGTGAGACAGTAGCTGTGTAAGTCACTGTATTGGTGAGTGAGTGGGTATGTTAGTGGGTGTGTGGGTGGGTAAATGTGTGTTAGTGGCTGAATGAGTGATTGAGTGGCTGTGGAGTCTCTCTATGAGTGGGTGTGTAAGTACCAGTATTGGTAAGAGAGTGACTGTGTAAGTGGCTGTGTGGGTGAGTTTGTGACTTTGCAAATGACTGACTTTATGCATGGATCAGTGGGTGTAGCAGTGGTGTATGGATCAGTCACAAGGTTTGTTAGAGAATGTACAGGTGAGAAAGTGGGTGTGAGACTAGCTGTATGAGTGGTGTTGGGTTGAATGACTAGGTGTGCAGTGAGTATATAGGTTAGTCAGTGACTGTGTGAGTGGGCTATTAGTGAGTATGTGCTTATGACAGTGAGTTTATAGGTAACTAAGTTTATATGTTATCATCTATAACACTAAGGGCCAGATGTATGACTGATTTTTACGGTCGCAAAGGGGTTTTAGGCCCGTTTGTGACCGCTAAAAATGTGTGGCCCATGTACCAACCCTATTTTGCGAGTCGCAAACAATTTGCGACTCGCAAAATAGGGTTTAGCGACTCGCTATTAGGAAGGGGCGTTCCCTTCCTAATAGCGACTCCAAAAGCTATGTAAGAATGTTTTGCAACCGCAATTGCGGTCGCAAAACACTCGCAGTTTACCACCCTATTCAGAAGGGTGGTAAAGCACTCGCAAACGTGAAAGGGGACCCCTTCCCCTTTGGGAATGCATGCGCAAACATTTTTTAAGGGCAGGCAGTGGTCCCAGGGACCACTGCCTGCCCTTAAAAATGAAAATGAAAAGTTACATTTTTATTTTTTAAATGCATCCCGTTTTCCTTTAAGGAAAATGGGCTGCATTTAAAAAAAACTGCTTTATTTAAAAGCAGTCCCAGACATGGAGGTCTACTCTAAATGTTAAGATTTGGCCCAGTTAGGTGACGGTCGGTCCTTTGGTGTAAGAATCGTCACGGTGGTTTCTCTTTAAGGGTTTACTATTTTCTCTAGATGTTAGACGATTCTTTGCCACCACACTTTAACGCATAACTTTAGAGTCTTGGCAATCTAACAAAACTCACACTATGCTAACTCCACATTGTCTCCCGTAGTAACCTTCAATATGCAGAGGTAAGCTTAACAAGGAGGTCAATGCACCAAAATGCCTGGGGTAGCAGAAGTGACATCACACGCCATTTGACCTTCACTTTGACTCACAAATATATACACATTGACACATACAAACACTTGTCTCTCACATAAACACACTCAGCCATAAGCAAGCATACAACATACATTTAAAATAATTTTTTACTCACTTCAGCTATCAGGGATGGCGATATGCAATCTAATTGTATTTCATTTTTTATTACACTAATAGTGAATAATAATAATTGTAGGACTTGGCCTTTTTGGCTAAAGTTCCCTAAACTTTTTGCTTTCCCCCTAGACCGTTTTCCTGGCATAGAGTTGCCAATTTAGAAGCTTTGGGTACTTTGCCACTGCTGATCAGTGTCAAAGTACAAGAGTTCCCTATGTAAAGTACAATGGTAATTGGTTGGCATGAGGGAACTGGACATTAAGGGTAAACAAACAGAGTCCAGTGTGATTGGTGGCAGCGCACAGCCAGTGCCAAGTGTGGATGATTACAAGAGTGTACGCCAAAAAACCGGATTACCGGTTAGAGGACCTAGTCAGGGTGAAGTTTAATCCCAAATCAAATTGAAATGGAAGGTCAGATATTTGTGACAAGAAAGAGCAGATGCTTTCTTGAGTCCCCTCACTCACCGGGGTTTCCCACCGGTGACATGCTTCATCATTGGGGTCCTCTCAATCCGCTGCGGATTGAGGCGTGCTTCGACTTGCGAAATTACGTAGGAGCACTAATAGGCGACTATGTGTGGTGCAATGTTTGGTGGAGTGGATAGAAAATCTAAAAATACCTGGCTAGTGGGCGAAACACTTTATTCTAGCTCCTAGTCGGTATATTAAAAACAGGGGTACTAGACAACGATATAACCATAATAAGTCAAAAAGTCTCTAGTGTTTAGTCAACATGTTTCGAGCCTCCCCACGGCTCTTCCTCAGGACCACACAGGGACCAGCCCTGTGCGTTCCACTCCTAAGTGACCTAAAAGTGAGGTAAATAATTAGTTAAGTGAAAAGTGATGTGTACACACCTACTGTGTGTGCACTATAATACATACGATTTTAAATTCAATTGATCGTAGTATCTGTTGAAATAAAACAGAACAATGTTAACCATACATCAGCCTGCTAGGGCCCTGGCAGGTATGGAACTGCATGCAGCACACTGCGTCTAGAACATATTTGAAATAAAACATTATGCGTAAAAAACATCGTAGTCTCCACTTCCATCGTGCCTTATCAGGTGGAGTAAAACGTGCGTGTGTCCTAAATGAATATAAGTGTTTTAATAAAACAGAGACATTGACACCACGTGACAAACACATACATAAACCACAAAAAACTTTGTATGTTGCATTACATACTTCAAATGAGGTTCAAAATAGCCCCATGGTCTGGAGGGGTTGAGGGGCTCGTATTCATACTCTGAAATGAGGGTAATGAATAATTAGATATAGTGACAGCAACAAGTCTCTGAAAGAAATGTTAGAACAAGTGCTGCTGTATCGCTGTTGTCCATTGTTGTCGTTTTACTGCCAAATACGATCTGTAGTGGCTACGCTGTGTTGGAAAGAAAAATTAACACTTACTATAGTGGAGCTCGCCTCGGCATTTATTCACCTATTTGTACCCCTGGAGACCGCATATTAACGCGTCTCTCCACGGTTACCGGCTTAAGTACTGTTAGTTCCGCCTAGTCATCGGGTAGATGCTAGAGCGGGAACTATACCAGAAAATGGCCGCCCCAGTGTGGCAAAACGGCGGCCATGTTGGGGGAATAGAGTGGGAAAGGTATCAAATGTAAATTCAGGGGAATTCTTTTTATTTATATTTCTCAGTGTGTTATAACCCCCAAAAAACTAATAAGTAACTTCATGTGGTTATAGTGCGGTCTAAAATCATGTAAAAAAGACCGTCTTAGATGAAAAGATGGATCCTAATGTTATTCGTATAATTCTACCTATACCAGGAAACAGACCTCCCGAGTGTGGCAAAACCGGCGGCCATATTGGGGGAATGGAGTGGACTGTATTCAACGGTAGTCAATACAGGGGACTTTTTATAAGAGTGTTATAGCCCCCAAGGGTCATAAGTATCTTTATGAAGTATTGTCGTAGGGCGGTCTAATTCATGTAAAAAGACCGCCGTAGAAGATGAAAATTGATTCCTGTGTTATTCGTATAATTAAACTCCGGGAGTCAAGCTACTATCTTAGTCTCGTTCTCCTACTAGGCCTTCATTTACTGCCGCGGGAGACATGATGCAGCGAATAACCAGTGGTGGAGTGTAATGGATGTTTGAATACTCGGAAAATCTTCTTTGGACTTATTCATGTGTACATATGAAAACATATGAAAAGAGAAGGAGGCCATGAGTATCTTGTTCCTATTTTATAAATTGCCCCCAGGGAATATTGTCATTCAAACCCGTGGTGTCTGTGCGTAGTTTAAACACCCAACGTTGTTCCTTCTCTAGGAGTTTTCGTTCTAAGGGAAAAATCTGAAAGACATTCTGGTGCACACACGCCCTAAAATTACATCTCTAAGTGGGGGCAACCAAAGAGTCTTACAGCCCTTACCCAACGGACATTATCCGTGCAACAACTGCAGTGTATGTCACCTGACGTCACCCACCAAGAGCGTGACACTAACCGACAACATGGTGTGGGAATTGCGTAAATTCACGAATTGCAACACATCAGGGGTGGTCTACCTAATAACCTGCATATGCAACCTTCATTACGTAGGCATGACGACCAGGAAAGTTAGCAAAAGGATAGTTGAGCATCGTAGTAACATCAGATGCAGGCGAGCAACCACTAAGATGACCACACACTTTATTGAAAAACAACACACTCCTAACGACCTCCATTGGGTGGTGTTGGAACATATAAAACCTACTGAGAACTTAGAACGAAAACTCCTAGAGAAGGAACAATGTTGGGTGTTTAAACTACGCACAGACACCACGGGTTTGAATGACAATATTCCCTGGGGGCAATTTATAAAATAGGAACAAGATACTCATGGCCTCCTTCTCTTTTCATATGTTTTCATATGTACACATGAATAAGTCCAAAGAAGATTTTCCGAGTATTCAAACATCCATTACACTCCACCACTGGTTATTCGCTGCATCATGTCTCCCGCGGCAGTAAATGAAGGCCTAGTAGGAGAACGAGACTAAGATAGTAACTTGACTCCCGGAGTTTAATTATACGAATAACACAGGAATCAATTTTCATCTTCTACGGCGGTCTTTTTACATGAATTAGACCGCCCTACGACAATACTTCATAAAGATACTTATGACCCTTGGGGGCTATAACACTCTTATAAAAAGTCCCCTGTATTGACTACCGTTGAATACAGTCCACTCCATTCCCCCAATATGGCCGCCGGTTTTGCCACACTCGGGAGGTCTGTTTCCTGGTATAGTTAGAATTATACGAATAACATTAGGATCCATCTTTTCATCTAAGACGGTCTTTTTTACATGATTTTAGACCGCACTATAACCACATGAAGTTACTTATTAGTTTTTTGGGGGTTATAACACACTGAGAAATATAAATAAAAAGAATTCCCCTGAATTTACATTTGATACCTTTCCCACTCTATTCCCCCAACATGGCTGCCATTTTGCCACACTGGGGCGGCCATTTTCTGGTATCTACCCGATGACTAGGCGGAACTAACAGTACTTAAGCCGGTAACCGTGGAGAGACGCGTTAATATGCGGTCTCCAGGGGTACAAGTAGGTGAATAAATGCCGAGGCGAGCTCCACTATAGTAAGTGTTCCTTTTTCTTTCCAACACAGCGTAGCCACTACAGATCGTATTTGGCAGTAAAACGACAACAATGGACAACAGCGATACAGCAGCACTTGTTCTAACATTTCTTTCAGAGACTTGTTGCTGTCACTATATCTAATTATTCATTACCCTCATTTCAGAGTATGAATACGAGCCCCTCAACCCCTCCAGACCATGGGGCTATTTTGAACCTCATTTGAAGTATGTAATGCAACATACAACGTTTTTTGTGGTTTATGTATGTGTTTGTCACGTGGTGTCAATGTCTCTGTTTTATTAAAACACTTATATTCATTTAGGACACACACACGTTTTACTCCACCTGATAAGGCACGATGGAAGTGGAGACTACGATGTTTTTTACGCATAATGTTTTATTTCAAATATGTTCTAGACGCAGTGTGCTGCATGCAGTTCCATACCTGCCAGGGCCCTGGCAGGCTGATGTATAGTTAACATTGTTCTGTTTTATTTCAACAGATACTACGATCAATTGAATTTAAAATCGTATGTATTATAGTGCACACACAGTAGGTGTGTACATATCACTTTTCACTTAACTAATTATTTACCTCACTTTTAGGTCACTTAGGAGTGGAATGCACAGGGCTGGTCCCTGTGTGGTCCTGAGGAAGAGCCGTGGGGAGGCTCGAAACATGTTGACTAAACACTAGAGACTTTTTTGACTTATTATGGTTATATCGTTGTCTAGTACCCCTGTTTTTAATATACCGACTAGGAGCTAGAATAAAGTGTTTCGCCCACTAGCCAGGTATTTTTAGATTTTCTATCCACTCCACCAAACATTGCACCACACATAGTCGCCTAGTAGTGCTCCTACGTAATTTCGCAAGTCGAAGCACGCCTCAATCCGCAGCGGATTGAGAGGACCCCAATGATGAAGCATGTCACCGGTGGGAAACCCCGGTGAGTGAGGGGACTCAAGAAATCATCTGCTCTTTCTTGTCACAAATATCTGACCTTCCATTTCAATTTGATTTGGGATTAAACTTCACCCTGACTAGGTCCTCTAACCTGTAATCCGGTTTTTTGGCATATATGATTGAAAGGATTGTGGACCTAGCCTTTTACCCTCTACCTCCCCCCGTTCTTTGTAGTGATTACAAGAGTGCACTGGAGGATTGGGTAGTGGTTAGCATGGTAAATGAATTGGCGGGGTTGACCAATTTGGCCCCAGGGGAGCCTAGGCTCAGAAATTATTTTCCAGGATTGCGCCACCCCGGGTTAAGATGTGGGCTCCTTGATTCCCGGGAACCTGCACGAGAACCGGACCCCTGGCCATGGGTCCAGGGGCCTGAAGAGGCCCCAGAGAGGGAAGAAGGGCCAAGTGGCGCAAGGAGATCCCAGAGTAGTGAGGAGGGGTTGCTGGCTAGCCCCTTGTCTCAAAAGAGGGGGAGGAAGAGTAAGCAGCATCCCCAGGGATCAGAAGCACCACCCAGGAAACTGGGGGCGCCGTAGGAGAGCCCCCGGGTGGAGGCCTAGTGCCTACTTGCCAGACGTGTGAGGAAGGACACCTAGCGTCAGGAGGGCGTGGGGAGTCTGTAGCCAGAGCTCCTGCCGTCCTGAAGTTTGTGGGTGCCATTCCTAAGTGGCAGGCCCAGAAAAATAAATGGAAGGTTAAAAGAGGGTTGTGCTCCTCAGTGGGAACACCGGTGGGACAGTGTCCAGCCAGCGGGGCTGGGTCCCCTAGAAGTGACCAGAGTAAACCCACTTTTAACCTGGAGGGCAGGATGACTGGAGGTAATATCCTGACCAATGGGCCTTCCCAGGGTACCACTCCAGGGTGGGGTTGGCATGGGTCCAGCACCCCTGGAAGGGTTCCCCTGGCCGGGAGGGATCCATGGAACAGCATTGTTGGCTCAGGGGGTAGTGATCAGGAAGAACCCCTGGGGTCAGGAAGGCGAGGACCAGGAGGGTGTCCCTGTGGTAGAGGGCCTGTGTCCTGGTTCTATCGCCTGAAGCAGGGAAGTCCATCAAGGTAATGATTGGTCTACCCTGGCTTTTGGCTGGGACGGGGTTGTGTAGGACTTGGCCTTTTGGCTAAAGTTCCCTAAACTTTTGCTTTCCCCCTAGACCGTTTTCCTGACATAGAGTTGCCAATTTAGATGCTTTGGGTACTTTGCCACTGCTGATCAGTGTCAAAGTACAAGGGTTCCCTATGTAAAGTACAATGGTAATTGGTTGACCATGATTGGTATTTTTGCCTTACTAGTAAAAGTCCCTAGTGATGTGAACTGTGTGTGCAAGGGCTAGTAATGCAAAGGCGCGCAGAGAAGGGAACTCAGGCCTTCAGTGTAGGGCCTGCGCGCAGTTTGCTAAGTTAGCATGTTGTCCTGACAAGTGCAACCACTTGTCAGGCCTTACTTTTCCTTTTGCGTACACTGTGGGCACCCCTGTGGTAGGTCCTGGGTAACCCCTGGGCAGGGTGCAGTGTAGGTAAAAGGCAGGACATATACTGAGGTGTGTGCTATGTCCTGACAGTGAAAAAACAGTACATTTCGTTTTCACTGGTGAAAGGCCATTCTGCCCATAGGACAGAATGGGGAAGGCTGGGTATGGTGTTTTGTTAGCCTAGTTTCCTATAAGTTTATAATGGAGAGGTGAAGTTTAGTATGTATGAACTCACAGTGTCATAACACATCTTTCTATGAAAGTGGTTTTGTCACTGTGGGTTCAGAAACCACTCTTTTAGAAAGTGGCTGAGTTTTGTGCTTTAAGCATTTCTGTGTGTCTCTGCTGAATGTGGATTGACTGTCTGAATCTGAGATGGGAGGGGGTCAGATGGCACCTGGCTGACCTGCATCTGGAGAGTATGCGAGGAGAAACCCCGGGAGGTGAAGAGGCCTGGGTTGCAGCTATAAAACAATTGACCCATCTCCTGCTGAGTGATTAAGGGTCCAAACCCCCAGTATCAAAGGAAGAAAGGTGACACTCGGAGGGAGACACCCAGAACTGATTTAGGCAGGAGTCAGGGACCCCTGAGCACAACGAACTTCAAAGACATGAAGGGGTATAACTAAGAGAACTGAAACCCCTAGAATTTGGTGTAATTTTGAATGGCGAAATGGACAGGTCGAGTCTGCAAAGGCTTTGACCTCTTTCGTGGTCAAGAAGAACCTCTGCCAAGGAAGAAGTTGCTGAAGAGACTGCTGGATATGACTGACCCTTGCTTCGTGATCTGGGGCTGGCCTGCAGTTTGTAGCTTTTACTAAGGAAGAGACTGAAGGGACATTGCAGTGGGTGGTGTCCCCCCCTTCTTGAACAGGACTGTGCTTTGTGCTGTGTCCTGAACCCCAAGGGCCCGAGGTGAGCTGGCTCCCTGTTTGGAAACACAGGAACATAAAAGTTTCCGGAGAAGTCCCAAGCAACGCGGTGAGCGCGTGCTTTTGCAGCTTGAGACCCTCAGAAGTTGTGCCTTGCGATCGTGGGCACGCAGGAGTAAACCGAGTCTCGGACGCGCAGGGTGCGTGTCGAGGTGCAAGCCGAGGCGTTGGTGAGGAGCGCCTGGTCGTTGTGTGCACCAGGATATGAGGTGAGACTCGGACACGCAGGGTGCGTGTCGTGGTGCAAGCCGAGGCGTTGGTGAGGAGTGCCTGGCCGTTGTGTGCAGCGGGAAAAGAAGTGAGTCTCGGATGCGCAGGGTGCGTGTCGTGGTGCAAGCTAAGGCGTTGGTGAAGAGCGCCTGGTCGTTGTGTGCACCGAGAGAAGAGGTGAGACTCGGATGCGCAGGGTGCATGTCGTGGTGCAAGCCGAGGCATTGGTGAAGAGCGCCTGGTCGTTGTGTGCACCGAGAGAAGAGGTGAGACTTGGACGCGCAGGGTGCATGTCGTGGTGCAAGCCGAGGCGTTGGTGAAGAGCGCCTGGTCGTTGTGTGCACCGGGAGAAGAGGTGAGACTCGGACGCGCAGGGTGCGTGTCGAGGTGCAAGCCGAGGAGTGGTGACGATCGCCTGGTCATCGTGTGCACCAGAAAAGAGGTGAGTCTCGGACGCGCAGAGTGCCTGTCGCGGTGCAACCAGAGGCGCTGGTGAGGAGTGCCTGGGTAGCGTGTGCACCGAAATCGAAGTAAGTCTCCACAAGTGCTGAGGGCGGGTCTCGGTGTTCACTGAGACCGCCGGAAGGAGGGCCAGGTCATTGGGCCCTCGGAGTGCAACATTGGCAGCCCGGACCGGCAGTCCCGGAGGAGCGGAGTCGCCGGCCCGAGCTCGCTGTGACCATTGACGGAGTTCTGGATCAAGGCCCAAGTCGCTGAAGGAGGAGAGGAGAGTGGGGTCGCGCCCCCCCCAGGTAACGTGGATCACCACCTGGGGTGGGGTGCGGGCTCAGAGGGACACTCTCTCGGCCTCTCGCTCCTGGCAGCTGCGTGAGCCTGTTGCTTCGGCTCGGATCGAGGCCCGTGCTGGCCCAAGGAGGGGCAGTACTGGGGCCGGAGTGAGAAGCGGTACTTTTGTGTCATCATTGATCCATGTCGGGGGCAACTGTTAACGGAGCACCTAGACTGTCGTATTACACTTTGCATTATTGCTGCTAACGAACTATCGAACTGTCGTATGACGCCTGGCTCTATTTGTGCCTGACGAACTACATGCTGGGTGCGCTACGCACTGCGTTATTTTCCCTTGCAGAGTACATGATTGTAAGCGTGGCGCATTCCATTATTTCTTCATCGCACAGTACCTGATTATAACGTGGCGCATTGCATTATTTCTTCAGTGCACAGTACATGATTGTAGCGTGACGCATTGCTTTGTTTCCTCCTTGCACAGGGCATGCTGGTGGTGATACGCATTGCATTATTCCTTCTGTTGCAAAGTACATGACTGTGGCGCTACGTATGGCATTGTTTCTCTATTGCACAGTTCAGGAGTATATCGTTACGCATTGCAGTATTTCGTTTCTTTTGCAACGTGTGTGATTCTAGCAATACGACCTACGTAACCTTTTGGAAATGGTTAGAAGTCAGCTTAACTGTTGGTTAGAAGCGGTGGTTGGGATTAGAACCTACCAATCCACCGGAAGGAATACTACCCCTTATTATATGTTGGTTTTGTATCGTGTGGTCATATCGTATATCTTCTTGTATAGAGATTATACTCGTTTTATAAAACTCGTGTGGAGTCTATTTGTGGTGACATCATTGGGTTGCTGTGAGTGTGGTTGCACATACTGTACACTTGTGCCTTGGAGATAAGCCTGGCTGCTCGTGCCAAGCTACTAAGGGGGTGAGCAGGGCTATCTCAGACGGTGTCCTTACTTAGCCTAACATTGAAACGAGGGGTCCGTATCTCTCACCTGGTAACAGCGGTGTGGGACGGGGACTCCTGCCTCCAGCATTTGGTGGCGGCGGTGAGGGATAAGGACCCCCACTTCCAACAATAATAATAATAATATTAATAATAATAATAATAATAATAATAATCATAGCTGCCCATGTGTTCCTGGCACTGATTTTGCCACTTGAGGCCAAGGGTCGCAAAGACAGTGACAGGGGGTTGCACGAAGCAAGCCAGGGGTTGCAACTGCAACCCCTGGTGACCCCTAAATGACGTCCATAAAATCTGGTGAAATAAATGTGAGTGAATCCGATATGTTGAAAGTGGAAAGCCCGTAATGGCATCAGATGATTAACCTCTGAGGATCTGGGCCACGACAGACAGCGGGAAACATCAGAAAAAGGTAAGTATGAGAAATCTGTCATGCAGGTCAATTCCTACTTCTTGCATATATATCGACAGCCAACCTCTGCAGAAGAGATACATTTCTACTGATTGCACATACAGGTGGAAATTCTGCTTGTGATATTAATCCAGCAGCGTACTAGCAACAGATAACTCCACTACCATATACTCACCTGGGCCCATACAACTCGCTTCCACTAAACACCAAGTAGACCGCTCGAACTTTTAGTTTTAATGATTCTCATACCTTAAGGTCTAGTTATTTCCTCTCCAACTAAACCTTTCACTGATCAAATAGTTCTTTCCTCTGGTCAATGGACCATTAGGTGGAACTAGTTGATGGTGATAATTAACATGACTTATTATACATTTCTCGATTAAATGAAATAATCACAGACTCGAGAAGTTTTAAAATCTTTATCTAAATTAGTTGTTTGTGAACCAACTCAAACGTTTCAGTACAAACACCCTCATTCACAAGAGTGCCAATTCAATCAAAAATTCAATAGATATAATAATAATTCAGATCCACACAACAACTATGCTCAGAAAGAAGAGGATAGAGAGCGAAGAGCATTTATCAAGACGATGAATTTATAATTACCAAGTATGGTGTGAAGACCAACCCCTGGCCAAAGGGCTGGTAAGGGTCCCCAGGACAGATCAGGAGACAAAGACTTCAGGACAGGCATCAGGACAGGATACTTCACCTCTCTAGATACCGACGACTACTTCGCACCCCTCTCTGACACTCTCTTCCTCCTCGTGGTTCTTCCGCGATCTTCTTTCTAACCCACCCAAATTAAGTAGATGGTTCTGCAATCAGTTTTCTTCATCTGCGTCTCACAGCTCCAGCATCACCCCAGCACACCCAGTTCTCCGAACAGAATCTCTCCGAATACTCCCCAAAATTCTCTCTTAAATTCTCCCCCTACCGCTAACTAGAACTACCTCAATTATACCCTTCCATAAGTATGTACCACCCATTAATGTTTCAAATTTACAAAATACTAACTCTGATTGGACAGGCGAGGGGGGGATGATCATCACACCATGCTTACATTTCACTTATTTCTTTAAAGCATTGTTTCAAAACTCCTCCCCTCAAACTTTATTCCCCACTTCCTTTCCCATACATCTCCAAACTTTATTAATACAAATGTTGCGATCTTTTGAATAAAGTTCCTTCATATGAACTCTTCACCCTCATGTTCCCAGGGCACATCTTCGCCGGCCTTGGACGCGTGACAAGTCCTTAGTCATCTTTTCGTACTTTCTCGCCAGGGCGCATGCGTTGCGCAACGTCAGTCTGCTCGACTCAGACAAATCTGACAGGCCCAAATACGCACTAATAATGAAGTCAAAAGGGAAAATGTTATTCTCAAAAATAAATGATTTCACTGTATACCACCAACTTCTACTCTAACCCATTCCATTTATTATTTCCCTTTCTGCATTTGCATTAGTATAAAACTTATTTTCTAATTTCAGCAAGCACGTGCCATGCATGTGAGTTTTCAAGCGGCCATTTTATGGTTCTTTGCGCAGGCGCCAGAATTTCCCTCCAAGCGTTAGCACGTCATACTACGTAGATGCAGTAGACGCATGCGCAGTAAAGATCCCATGTTAGAATGCATCTTAGTCCTTCGTTCATGTTATTGCAGTTAGTAAACACATAGGCAAGCTTCATTTTCTCCCGCGTGTAAAGGAAATGCGTATTATTAATCACAAAACACGTTGTTAATAATTCGTTAGTGAGTTAAACGAGAGGATTGCTTCCGAGCAAGTCTCATTTACGAGTCCTTGCTCCATCAATCCCCTCTCTGATGGCATATTAAGCCATCACAAAATTACCCATCCTTCCCACATACCAACTTTAACACTTCTCAGTTTTCTCTATTTCTCCTCTCAATTTTTCATCAATAATCTCGTTTGCTTCTAAATCTCGCATCTTCTTATATAACCTGCTTTTCATTTCTTCCAAACGTATTTCATCATATTTTCTCTTTCGTGTCTGTCCCTTTCCTTTTCTTTCCAAGTGTACTTTTTCTTTCGCATCTTTTCTATAACATTTATATGTAATTATTATTAACATCACTACCGTTATTATCATAACTAATGGTATTATTATTTGACCTAGAAAACTTTTCCCAAAATCAACAAACCATTTCCCTATTAATGTTATACTTTTTGTTAGTCTTCCCCACACACTGTCAACCTCCAGTTGGGTCAAATCTTTATGCATTCCTGTAATGTTTTCAATATATCCTTTAATTTTTCTGCTCTTGTCCGGAATATAAGTGCAGCAATGTTGAACTTTCAACATGCCACAGACTCCACCTTCTTTTGCTAACAATATATCAAGAGCAAGACGGTTCTGTAAAACCATAGATCTAATTGCAACCATTTCTGTGTTAATCATTAGAAATCCTCCTGCAGTGTCTGTAACACATTTTCTGTGAATTTAGAATGACTCCAACTGATGGTATCAGTGCACTAAAAATGTCTCCTATAATTTCAGAAAAACTAGCTCTTCTTCTATCTGTTAGTCCATTAGAATTTCCATTGGTTCCACTGATTTTGTCTACATGATACATTTTTGGAAAAACTATTCCAAAATAACAGCTTCCGTACCATCTTGCAGGTAACCTATAATAGACATTCCTCCCACAAACATAATACACTCCTGGAAACACAGGATCAGTCCCCCTTTTAGTTCCCATCCTCCTAATATTAGGAAGTTATGTTCAAATTCCCTGGAACCACTGTAATTATTGTTATAATCTGTCTTTAATCTATGGAGGCAGAATTTTCCCCTTTTCACAAAGTCCAGGGACATCGCAGCATGAGCCTTGCCTCTTGCATAGATTCCCTCCTTCCCAACCCATGGAGGTACATGGGTTTTCTGTGTAGTTGCCTTCCTCATTAAATCCTGTCTCCTTCCTTCTACTGTGGAGAAGTGTGGCTCAATGGTTAGAGTGGCAGACCCTGATGCAGAGATCTGGCCCAGGACCAGGGTTCAATTCCCACCTCGGCGGGTCTTGGGCTCAATTTCCTCAGACCTGATAATTCTCACCTTGGTGCCTATTCTAATCATGGGTCCCACTCTGCAACTCTGGGCAATAGCTTGCTTAATCTCCACAACGGCCCCACCAGCGCTGGGATGCCTGTCTTCACCTTGGGGGTGCCCAGGAGTGGACATTTCACAGGGAAAAGACAGGAAGGGTTCCACAGCGGTATGCGTACAGCGCCAGGACACCCTAGGGTAACAGTGCGCTTTACAAGTACAAATTTCATTTCATTTCACTAAATTCAAAAAATCTTTTTCTTCTTTTCTTAATGTACATGTTAGATTATCTTTATGTGCCTGAACTAAATCTATTAAACTCCTCGTTATGAAAAATTCACCCATAAACTGTGCATTTTTACTACTAGCTACTGGATTCATATTCTTTCTAATAGGTAATTCAAAGAATACTACATCTATATCTGAATAAAAATATTGAAGTTTCCCTGTAGCATAAAATAAACTTGACAAAATACTACATGACACACCATATGTTAAAGGTATATGGTGATACGTCACCCCTTCTGACACTGATGAGGCTAACTTCATACACACATAACAATTACTAATTTCCATCGTATTAACATACTGAAATAACAATTTAATAAACACATTTGAAGACGTATTATAGTCTGATTCATTATGATAGTTTGTTTCATCTTCTACCCCTATTTCTATTTCAGTTTCTCTTATTCTACCCACCTTAACATTAGTATCTGAGTTAATCTTGTCACTTGTTCTCATTATTAAAGGTACTCCTACTGTTAAGAATAGCCATCCTAATGCTGCTAATAAAATACTACAAAAACAAAATCTAAAACACTTTCTTTTTAGTCCACACTTTGGTTTCCTGGTAACTTCAGTTTCTGCCATTTTATTCCTGAGAAAATTTCTTTTCTTTCTCTTGTCTTTTTCTTTTTCAATCTTAGCCTTCCTTTTTGTTCTTAAGGAGGTTTCAATTGGCTTTCATCAATTTGTGCAATATGGACCTCTTCTGTGTCATCAGACAGATCCAGGGACTCAAATTCCTCGAGTATCACGTATGTCCATTCAGGAGCTTTGTATCTCCTGTTTAAATTTCTCAATCTTGGACTTCTTCGAGTTATTTTTGCTAAGGTTTGTTTAGCTCTTGTTTGACTTGTGACTTCGTTCACTTGTTCTGGTCTCTTTTCAGATTTTCTCAAGTGATATTTTAGTTTCTTTACTCCAGTTGGCCAATTGTCTCCTCTCCTGACTCTTTTGATTTGTACTGCGTTTTCACCTTCCTTGTCTCTTTGTAAAATTCTTTTTATTTCATTTATTTTAGGCACAATCTGTTCTGTTTCTCTGTTTTCTGTGCTTGTACCTTCCTTTGCTTCCTCCTGCTCAAATTCTACCGTATTTTGTTCTACTTCTTCCTGAGCTTGTTCTTCTAATTCTATCTGATCCTGTTCAGGTCTTACTTCAAACCTTTCTTCTTCTGCCTGAACTTGTTCTTCTATCTCTATCTGGTCCTGTTCAGGTCTTAATTCAAACTTCTCTTCTTCCTCCTGAACGTGTTCTTCTATTTTTCCCTCCTCAGGCTTGTTTGTGTCTCTTTCTATTTTCACATGAGTGTGTTCTTCTTCCCCTGTCTCTTCCTGACTACTTTCCTGTCTTTTCAGTTCTGTACTTCTTCTGGTTTCAATAGCATCATCAATTATTTCAATCACTGGGATCCATTCTTCCTGACTTATCTCGCGCTGTTCGTCATATGGTTGTCTTTCAGAATCTATCACTCTAGATTCTTCAATTTCACAATTTACAGCTCCTGATGCTTCAGCCTTCTCAGTCAGTGGTGGCTCTTGTTGATCTGATGGGCTCGGAACTCTTCTGGTATGGCTGGCATGAATCCAATTGGGCAGACCTGCACACTTCACTGCTGTGGTAGTGACTAGTATGACTTGCCGTGGCCCGTCCCACCTTGGTGCTAGACACGACTTCCTTGCGTGTTTCTTCACTAGCACCCAATCTCCAGGATTCAAATCATGCGCTTGGTCTGGCTGTCTTTCAACTGCGTCTTCTCCAACCTGGTGAGAGATAGAACGCATCATTTCAGCCAATCCTTTGCAATAGTCCAATACCAGATCATCAGTTATACTCATTAGTTTATTTCCAGGAATAAATGCCTGTCTCATGGCTCTTCCCATGAGAACCTCATGTGGGCTCATTCCTGTTTTCCTGTCTGGAATGCTTCTGAGACCCATCAATACAAGAGGTAATGCATCTGGCCATTTCAGCTTTGTGGATGCACACACCTTTCCCACTCTTAACTTGATTGTGCCATTCATTTGTTCAACAACTCCAGAAGCCTCTGGACGATAAGCACAGTACAGTTTTTGTTCAATGTTAAACGCAGCACAGATGAATCGAATTATTTCATTATTAAAATGAGGGCCTCTATCTGATTCCAAAGTGACCGGAAAACCAAATCTCGGCACTAACTCCCTCAACAACAATTTCGCAACTGTAAGACTGTCATTTCTTTGAGTGGGATAGGCTTCCACCCATCTTGAGAAAAGGCATACTATGACAAGTACGTATTTCAGTCCATTGCATGGGGGTAATTCAATAAAATCTAACTGTAATCTGGTGAAGGGTCCTTCTGCCTTTCCGATCTTTCCCCAGCTTACCACTGTCTTTCTACCTGGGTTCTGCTGTTGACAGGTTAAACATCTTTGGCAAAGGCTCTCTGCGACTACCCTGAACTTCGGATTATACCAACTCTGTCTGAATAGCCTGATCATTGAATCTCTCCCTATGTGTGTTTCTCCATGGTACACTCTCACCATTTTTGAAAGCAAACAATCTGGCATGACTGGTCTTCCATCTAAATACACCCATACCTCATCATGTGGTCTCTTTGTACATGCTGCCTTTATCCAGATTTCTTTTTCCTTTTCCTCAACTTCTTCCTGCAATTGTCTAATCTCATCCCATGTTTCTGGGATGAGATTAGAGAAGTACATAAGTACTTACGTACATAGAAGTACATAAGTTGGCATCTGGTTTCACCCGTTTCAATTTTTCTGTTTATGGCTACTGCATTTTTAGCACAGTATTTGGCCACTTGGTCAGCATAATTATTGCCAGCGGTCACATAGTCATTTCCTGACTGATGTGCAGCGCATTTTACAACTGCTATCTCTTTTGGCAATTGTAATGCTTCCAACAAATCCTTTACATTTTTGCTGTTTCTGATAGGAGATCCTGAAGAAGTCAGAAATCCCCTTTGCATTCAAAGCTGGCCAAAGTCATGCACAACCCCGAACCCATATTGGCTGTCCGTAAATATGGTTACTCTCCAATTTTTCCCCTTTTTGCATGCCATTGTTAAGGCAACCAATTCAGCTACTTGTGCAGACTTGACCCCAGGTAAACAGGATGCTTCAATTACCCCAGATATTTTATAAACAGCATATGCAGCACTTCGTCCTCCTTCTGGTGTCCTAAGGCAGGAACCGTGTACAAATAACTCATGGTCAGCCTCTTTCAAATGTGACTCTCTGATGTCCGGGCGGGGCTTTGTGCATAACTCAGTCACGTCCAAACAATCATGATCACTTTCATCTTTCACTTTTTCATCGCAGGGGTCTGGCAATAGGGTGGCTGGGTTCAGGATCGTACACCTTATCACAGTCACATTCTCAGCTCCCAAAATCACTCTTTCATACTTTGTCAAACGACTAGGGGTGAGGTGCTGTGTTCTTGTTCTTGTCAAAAGAATCTCAACCGAGTGTGGAACAAAAACTTTTACCGGATGTCCCATCACTATCGACTCACTTTGCTCCAGACTCATACAAGTAGCAGCTACTGCTTTTAAGCAGCCAGGCAATGCTGAAGCCACTGGGTCCAATGTGGCTGAAAAATATGCCACTGGACGTCGACTCAATCCAAGTCTCTGTGTTAAGACTGAAAGTGCACAATTTTCTCTTTCACAACAGAACAAAGCAGTCTTTTGAATAATCAGGCATGCCCAAAGCAGGAGCCTCACACAAACAATTTCTTAGTCTCACAAATGCCTCTAGGCAGTCATCATTCCAATCAAACGGATCTTTTGCTCGTTTCCGGATCATCTGTATTAATGGTTTCGCTAACATAGAAAAACCATTAATCCATTGCCTACAGTATCCAACCACTCCCAGAAACATTCTCATTTCTCTCTGAGTCTGTGGCAATTGCATTCCTTTGATTATTTTTATTCTTTCCGGTGTCACTTTTCTAAATCCTCTTTCTATTTTATGCCCTAAATATCTAACTTCTTGTTGACAGAACTGTAACTTTTCTGGAGACACCTTGTGTCCTCCTTCAGCCAAATGGTTCAGTAATGCAATTGTATCTGTGACACAATCTTCTCGTGTTTTTGATGCCACCAATAGGTCATCAATGTACTGAACCAGAACAGAATTTCCAGGCATGATCAACGATTCTAGCCACTTTTTCAAAATCTGATTAAAAATTGAAGGACTCTCTGTGTACCCTTGAGGAACACGACACCATGCGTAAATACGATCTTCAAACTTGAACGTAAAAAGATACTGGCTGTCTGGGTGCAAAGGAATAGAAAAGAACACTTGGCATAAATCAATTACTGTAAACCATCCTGCATTCCAGGGTATCTGATAAAGGATCACTGCTGGATTTGGCACAATTGGACAACAGGGAATTATAATTTTATTTGTTTTCCGTAGGTCTTGCAGTATTCTGTACTTTCCGCTAGGCTTTTTCAGTCCCATTATTGGCGAATTACAGGGACTACCCATCACCTCTTTTAAAATACCTTGTTTAACCATTCGTTCAATTTCTGGAATAATTCCTGCTTTTACTTCTGGACTCATTTTGTACTGTCGGGTATTTGGATACACTGCACCTTCTTTCACCGTCACTTTAACTGGGTCTATATTTGTCATTAGCCCAATGTCTTTTCCTGTAAAATCCCACACTTCTGGATTGACTGTCGTTCTTAACTCTTCTGGCAATTCATTCTCGGTTATTAATGAAAACATTTCATCTACTTCTGTTCCCTGTTTGGCCAGCATCATCTTATAAACAACGTCCTCATCTGGGGTTTGGAAAGCAACACCATCCGGTGTACAATAGATCGTGCAATTCATCTTGCACAAAAGATCTCTTCCCAACAGATTTACTGGACTGGAATCGCAAACTACAAATCGATGCATTTCTCTGAAGTTCCCAATGTGCACCTCCATTGGTTTTGTGATTGGGGTTCTAATCTGTTGGTTAAATACGCCTACAACTTGGATTGACTCTCCCGAGAGGGGTAGGTTTGGGATGTCTGCTGTTCTCACAGTAGACCTGGTAGCGCCAGTATCCAATAGGAAAGTAATGTCTTTACCTTCTACTCTTCCATCAACAAATGGACCTGACTGATCTACCGGCAAGGATGCGCCAAGCACGCACTACTCCTCCTCTCCCCTCAGGCACCGTCATTGTGCGGCATCTGAATGTTTTTCATCATTCTGAAAAAAATATTGTGCAATTGTTCTATTATCCTTACCACTTTCTCCTTGAAATCCGGTGTTCGCACTGAAACTTTGATGGTTCACAAAATTTGGCATAGGAGCTGGTGGCACCTGATATTGTGGAGTAACTACCTGCTGCTGCTGATTCATAAGTACTTCATTCTGCATCTGTGGGATTAAATTTTGATTTGGCCCATTATTATTCTTATTATTCTGAATACTCTTACACTCATTCTTCCAATGTCCAAGCTTTCCGCACGCATGACAAGGAAACTTCTTTCTCGCATCTTCTCTGTCCATTCGTCCCTTATATTTATTACCATTCGTTCCTTGATTATTCTGACTCTGTTCTTTCACTTGATTATTATTTTGGTCATTTGCTTTCTCTTCTTGCTGCTCTGCCAATTTAACCTGTGCCCACATCATTTTCTCTTTTAGCTTCCTACGCCTGGCCTCAATGTCATCTCCGCAATATTTCGCGTACTTTAGAATCTCATCCACTGTCTTGCTTTGCCAACACAACATGTGCTGCTGTATCATCTGACTGATTTCTGGTTTTAAACCATATTCAAACCGATACAGAAAATGTCCCATATCTTTGTCACCGATATTCTCAAAAACACTATACTGCTTAAACACCTGCAATAACCGTTCATAGTACGCATGTACAGATTCATTTGGTTCCTGTGTTGTTCTATCTATTTTTACCCAATCTGTTTCTTTAGGAGGGATTTTCCCTTTCAAATACGTAATCACTTGGTGATACTTTTTCATCACTTCCTCCGAAGGTGCTCCTGTTTTTGCATCTTTAGGATACTCCTCATTAGGCCAATCAATTGTGATCTTACATTCTGTCCATAAATCAGCAGGTACCACTATATCAAACAGACCATCCAAGTCTTTCAATAACACCTTTGAAACCTTCACAAACCTTTCTACCTGTTTGTACCATTCAACTGGTTTTTCTCTCAGTTTTGGAAAATCATTTGTAAATGATAAAATATCTTGTCTACTCCAAGGAACATGAACATATCCACCTCCAGGAACCTCTCTCATCGGACACAATTTTTCCACTCTTACTGGAAATGCAGCTGCTGCTTCTCTCGCTTGTACTTCCTCTTTCTTTCTTATCCATCTAATTCTACATTTATCAATGTCTCCCCACTTTCGCAAAATGTTCATTAATTCCTTTATCTGTAGTCTCTTTCCAGAAGCATTTACACTTTCTAAATCTTTATCAGTAAAATCCACTCGATAAGGTTTCTGTAACAACTTTGATTTAACTATGTCTATTCCAATCTCTGAAGCAACTTTAGTCAGTCTCTCATGAAATACTCTCGCTCTCCTAGTTATACTCTTACATAGAAACAATAATTCCTCATCATTGTAAACGTTTAATCTTTCTGTACCCACACATCCTGTCATCATCTCTTCCAATTCCACTTTCAATCTGCTGATATCTAAAATCTTTGGTGTTGGGTTCTGATTATCTCTTTCCTGAGCCCACCTTTCTATTTCTTCAGAGGTGACTACTGCTGCGCCTGTAGTTCCAGCCGGAACCAAAGGTCTTCTTTCTCTCAAATTCATAGGCGTAACTCTCTATGAAGCTTCCGTCAAAGGTTCCACAATAGGGAGATCCATTAATGAAATAACTGACTCACTTTCGCTAACCTGATCATCTGTAATTACTATCTCTTTCCTAGGACTATCTAATGGAACTGTCACAAGTTGTGGTTTCTGGCAAATCTTATTATCTCCATACAATGGGATTACCGGACCAATGGTTACTGGTACTGTCAGAGCTTCAGTATTTAAATTTAATTGACTTATCTTTTGAACTAGTTCTTCTCTAGTTTTATTCAAGCTTCTCTTTCATTAACTTGCAACACTCTGTTATATGACGTTTCATGTAAGATTTGTGGGGTTAATGGCATTCCCATTACTGGTGCACTTGGAGTAACCTTACTAGCTGCTTCTTGATACGGTGGAGGATTTTTTATTAAAATATCTTCTAACAATTCGTCATCTGATTCACCTTATCCTGTCGAATTCATATGTTTCGTTTTCTCCTTACACTTTCCTCCAGATTGTTCCTCAGCCATCAATACTGGATATAACCCTTCTGATACCATAGCTCTGCTCCACTGTTTCATCTGCCCTTCTTGTGACTCATTCAAATGTCTAGGAAAGAATCCTCTATATTTTCCACCTCTGCATTTCTCTCTTTCATATGACTCAGTCTCCCATTCTTCCAAAGCCTCATATTGAGTTAACCTTGGTCTAGGTTCCAAATCATTCATTTTCAGTCACAAATTCTGAAGAATCCTCCCATTAAACGTACCATCCTTAGGAAACGCTAACACACCATCATCCTTCGTGTATTCTACCCAGTTTTCCAACCACACGCAAACATGATATCCTCTTTCCATCATCATAAAAGATGCTGGTGTCTTCGGTGGTGGAATAGGAATTCCTTCTCTAGTCAACACAGGCTTATCCTTTACAAAGAAATTCCTTATTTTCTTAAAAATTGACATCTTTCTTTTCTCTCCATACATTCTTGAGGAACGGTGTAGGAAATTGTATTCCGCAAACCCTTGAAATCTTCTACCTGTACGTCTTGCACTTACAGTCAAATCAAAATTCTGCATACAATCTTCTCTTCACCAATCCTAGCGCGGCTTCTAACTAGGTATCCAATCAAATCAGGCTCACACTCGTACTCTGACCAATGCCAGCGCGGCCTTTTCCTGATGTCAGTTCTGCTCCTTACTACTGACCCCTCCTTTACAAGGCTGCTCCTGTCACACGCCCGCTGTTTCTACCAATCCCAGCGCTGCTTTCTGTGACGTCAGTCCAACTCCGACAGCTTCTTACCCCTCCTTTACAAAGCTCCTCCTGTCACACACCCGCTGCTCCTACCAATCCCAGCGCGGCTCTCTGTGACGTCAGTACCACTCCGGCAGCTGACCCTACCTTTACAAGGTAATATGAAACTTTATTTCTTGAAATTCTCTTTAAACTTCTTTGTTAATAACAACGTAAAAACATTCGCTACTCTGTCTGTTCCACTAAATCAAAAGGATAGTTTATTTCTTTTCACTGCGAGTAAAACCTTCCGCTTACTCTTCATACAAGCTCCAGAGAACCTGCTACTCCTCCGGTATCACCCGTTTGGGAAATTTGAGACCAAAGTTTCACCAGCGAACTCCTTTTGCTGTCAATCTAGCTTAGAAGAACCTGCTACTCCTTCAGGGTTACCCTTTCTAGGTGATATAACGCCTAAAGTTTCACTAGCGAACTCTTTGCTATCAATCACTCTCACTTTTATACAGAAAGTAGTCCCTATTTTAACACTGCCAGCCCTACCTAGCTTCTCAGTGTTATTCCAACAGACAAGTAACCTCACTGCAGTGTGGTTTCTATCGCCACCCGCTATTCATTTCCCCGTGAATTTTCCAAACGACATAAAACAAGACACTAACTCTTTTTGTTAAACATAAACCAAATAATTAATCATCTATACTTATCACCAAACTAGTCACTAATAACCATAGCTCTGCTACCAGAAAACTGATCCAGCAGCGTACTAGCAACAGATACTCCACTACCATATACTCACCTGGGCCCATACAACTCACTTCCACTAAACACCAAGTAGACCGCTGGAACTTTTAGTTTTAATGATTCTCATACCTTAAGGTCTAGTTATTTCCTCTCCAACTAAACCTTTCACTGATCAAATAGTTCTTTCCTCTGGTCAATGGACCATTAGGTGGAACTAGTTGATGGTGATAATTAACATGACTTATTATACATTTCTCAATTAAATGAAATAATCACAGACTCAAGAAGTTTTAAAATCTTTATCTAAATTAGTTGTTTGTGAACCATCTCAAACGTTTCAGTACAAACACCCTCATTCGCAAGAGTGCCAATTCAATCAAAAATTCAATAGATATAATAATAATTCAGATCCACACAACAACTATGCTCAGAAAGAAGAGGATAGAGAGAGAAGAGCATTTATCAAGACAATGAATTTATAATTACCAAGTATGGTGTGAAGACCAACCCCCTGGCCAAAGGGCTGGTAAGCGTCCCCAGGACAGATCAGGAGACAAAGACTTCAGGACAGGAATCAGGACAGGATACTTCACCTCTCTAGATACCGACGACTACGTCGCACCCCTCTCTGACACTCTCTTCCTCCTCGTGGTCTTCCGCGATCTTCTTTCTAACCCACACAAATTAAGTAGATGGTTCTGCATTCAGTTTTCTTCATCTGCGTCTCACAGCTCCAGCATCACCCCAGCACTCCCAGTTCTCCGAACAGAATCTCTCCGAATACTCCCCAAAATTCTCTCTTAAATTCTCCCCCCTACCGCTAACTAGAACTACCTCAACTATACCCTTCCATAAGCATGTACCACCCATTAATGTTTCAAATTTACAAAATACTAACTCTGATTGGACAGGCGAGGGGGGGATGATCATCACACCATGCTTACATTTCACTTATTTCTTTAAACCATTGTTTCAAAACTCCTCCCCTCAAACTTTATTCCCCACTTCCTTTCCCATACATCTCCAAACTTTATTAATACAAATGTTGCGATCTTTTGAATAAAGTTCCTTCATATGAACTCTTCACCCTCATGTTCCCAGGGCACATCTTCGCCGGCCTTGGACGCGTGACAAGTCCTTAGTCATCTTTTCGTACTTCCTCGCCAGGGCGCATGCGTTGCGCAACGTCAGTCTGCTCGACTCAGATAAATCTGACAGGCCCAAATACGCCCTAATAATAAAGTCAAAAGGGAAAATGTTATTCTCAAGAATAAATGATTTCACTGTATACCACCAACCGCTACTCTAACCCATTCCATTTATTATTTCCTTTTCTGCATTTGCGTTAGTATAAAACTTATTTTCTAATTTCAGCAAGCAGGTGCCATGCATGTGAGTTTTCAAGCGGCCATTTTATGGTTCTTTGCGCAGGCGCCAGAATTTCCCTCCAAGCGTTAGTACGTCATACTACGTAGATGCAGTAGACGCATGCGCAGTAAAGATCCTGTGTTAGAATGCATCTTAGTCCTTCGTTCATGTTATTGCAGTTAGTAAACACATAGGCAAGCTTCATTTTCTCCCGCGTGTAAAGGAAATGCGTATTATTAATCACAAAACACGTTGTTAATAATTTGTTAGTGAGTTAAACGAGAGGATTGCTTCCGAGCAAGTCTCATTTACGAGTCCTTGCTCCATCAATATCCTCATAATAGTTGCCAATTAAATTGCTCATTGGTTTCAAATTTGCTAACAAAAGTGGCCATTTTGATTGAACATTCACCAGTGGTTAATTACGGTTACATTGCAGTGATGGAAAACTTTAAGAACCTCAATGCGAGTGGCCCATTAAATTCCATTATGTGTGTTAACTTCTGTTAAAGCACATACCTAAATTAAACATTTTGTGGCTAACACCACACCCGACAATTTTCACCAGGTAAAATTTGTAAATTCAAACCTGCTGAAATTTACCAGGGAATAAATGTCCAGTTTTGAAAAGAACATATGGATTTTGATGCAGTAAGCACCAAAACCTGTGTATTGTTGTCAAAAACTTGTCATAGGTGATATTTATCAAACACAATAAATTCTGACCCCTATGGAGTTGGATTTTAATGGATGCAATGAATATCACACCAAACATCGGACTGTTAGTAAGGAGGGACAACATGTGGTAGAGTTCACACCATGACCCCTGTCAGATATTATAAATCTGCTGCCCATGGAAACTGATGGGAAAATTTACTATTCTTTCAGCCTGCGCTGCGTTGCATGAAAGGGAGAAAACAAAGGGGCATAGTACCCAAAACATGTTGGAGCGTGGAGCTTCGCCAAATTCAGCAGTGCTGCGCTCCAACATTTTTAAAACGCAGGGATGCACCATATTCATAAGAATACGGTGCACCCCTGTGTTTCCCCTAGCATTGGTGCAAAAATGCTGCCTAGCGCCAGTGCAGGCACCCTATTGCCATGTTGCAAGGGTGCCTGCGCTGCAGGGGTGATTGTTTATGTGCAAGAAGGGACACCTTCCTGCATATAAACAATCCTTCATGGTGATTTGCTCTTTCTATGTGTGCTGCAGAATGCAGCACACATGGAGAGAGCAAAAATGTCTCCTCGTATCACCATTCTAATGCCTAGTAATCTATGGCATTAAAATCGTGCTGTTTTTGACGCTGCCTCAGCCTTGTAAATCTGCGGCAGCATCAAAAAGCAATGGGTGCTGCAGTGGAACGCCCACAGCAACACCCATTGCATGCCCCTTTGCCACAACGGGCGGCGGCAGAAAGGTGCATATTTACAAGGTGGTGTTAAGCCATGTTAAGCGACTTAGCGCCACCTTGTAAATATGGGAAATGGCGGTAAGCCACCAGAGCGTAAACAAAAGTGGCGCTCCGGTGGTGAATGGGGCTTGTACATGTGCCCCAAAGATGCTCCATATTAAGAAACAAAT
Organism: Calotriton arnoldi; assembly: GCA_963921515.1. NCBI lineage: Eukaryota > Metazoa > Chordata > Amphibia > Caudata > Salamandridae > Calotriton > Calotriton arnoldi. Next base: position 814,504 of record CAWUFW010004150.1, read on the forward strand.
GGAGCATTTCAGCTTTCTCCTGGCACTGGTGTACTGTGTACTACCTAGCGCCAATGTAGGTACCCTTGGACCATAGTGCAAGGGTGCCTGCATTATGGGCAGGATTGTTTTTGAGCAGGAAAGGACACCTTATGGCACATAAACAACCCCCGGAGGCATATTCCTCTTTCTGTGTGCGCTGCAGAATGCATTACAGAGAAAGAGAATTAACAAGAAGAAATAAATATATTTTTCCGCGTTATTCCTCTGCTGGGTAGGCGCACCATTTTGGTGCAAACCTAGATATACAAGTCTTGTACATTTGGTTTTGCGTCAAAAATACATCGATGGATGCATGGGAACAACCATGACCACCCATGTAACACCTACACGACGCAAAATAATGCAATGCTGTGCTATGCAATGCATTGCGTTACTTTGTATTTACTAAACCACGCAAAGCCACATGGCTTAGTAAATCCCAGATAAGGAGCTGTGTTAAGTTGAAATGGCTTGCATCATGCAAGGACAATGAAAGTCGTTAGTAAATCTGCCCCTGAATTTCCAGAAGCTAAGCTGTCAATCAGCACCCTGTTATGGAAAAGGACAATACAAGCCACCATTGCATTTCAATCAATCAGAATCTTATAAAGCACGACTACTTACCCGTGAGGGTCTCAAGGCTCCGAGTTAAGTGGTAGGGGTGGGTCTGTGGTTCAGTCGAAGAGCCAGGTCTTGAGGTCCTTCCTGAATTGCAGCAGTGATGGTGATTGCCTGAGGTGGAGAGGCAGGGATTTCCAGGTCTTCGCAGTGAGGTAGGAGAAGGATCTTACTCCAGCTGTGGTCTTGTGAATCCATGGGATGGTGCCCAGGGCCAGTTGGGCCGAGCGGAGACGTCTAGTGATAGTGTAGAAGAAGAGGTGGTGGTTGAGGTATGCAGGTCCGGTGTTGTGGAGGGCTTTGTAGGCGAGCGTGAGGAGCTTGAAGGTGATTCTTTTGATGACAGGTAGCCAGTGTAGGTCTCTCAGGTGGCCGGTGATGTGGTTGCGGCGTGGGATGTTGAGGATGAGTCTGGTGGAGGAGTACTGGACGTTCTGCAGTTTTTGTTTAGTTTCTGAGTGACGCCGGCATAGAGTGTGCTGCTGTAGTCGAGTCTGCTGCTGACGAGTGCATGGTTGACCATTTTCTTGGACTTGGTGGGGATCCACTTGAAGATATTACGAACAAGTCGGAGCGTGTGGAAGGAGGAGGACGAAACGGCGTTGATTTGGTGGATCATAGAGAGCGAGGAGTCCAGGATGATGCAGAGGTTTTTCCGTGGTTCGTGGGGTGTTCCGAGCGCTGGGGGCAACCAAGAGTCATCCCAGGTGGAGGGGGAGGAGCCCAGGATGAGAACTTCAGTTTTGTCAGAGTTAAGCTTTAGGCAGCTGTCCTTTATCCAGGTAGCGACTGCCTTCATCCTGTTGTGGAAGTTGCTCTTGGTGGCTGTGGGTTTGTCTGTGAGGGATAGAATCAGCTGGGTGTCATCAGCATAGTAGATGATGTTGAGTCCATGGCTTCTGATGTTGGTTGCAAGCGGAGCCATGTAGATGTTGAAGAGGGTGGGGCTCAGGGAGGATCCCTGAGGCACTCCACAGCAGGTCTCTGTGGGTTCTGAGTTGAATGGCGGAAGTCTGACTCTCTGTGTTCGGCCGGTGAGGAAGGAGCGGATCCATTTTAGGGCTTTGTCATGGATGCCGGCATCTTGGAGTCTTGCTCAGAGGGTGTGGTGGGAGGCGGTGTCAAAGGCAGCTGAGCGTGTCCAGGAGGATGATGGCAGCAGTCTCGCCTCGGTCGAGGAAGGTAAGAATGTCATCTGTGGCGGCGAGGAGAGTGGTTTCGGTGCTGTGGTTGCTTCTGAAGCCCGATTGGGAGAAGTGCAGGATGATGTTTGTTTCAATGAACTCGTACAGTTGGGTGTTGATGGCTTTCTCAATGACTTTGGCTGGGAGGGAAGCAGAGAGATGGGTCTGTAGTTCTTGAGGTCCGTCGGGTCCGTCGGGTCAGCAGAGGGTTTCTTCAGCAGGGGGTTGATCTCTGCATGCTTCCAGTTTTCCGGGAAGGTTGCGGACTCGATGGAGAAGTTGAGGGTGCAGCAGAGTTCGGGTGTGATGGAGGTGCTGGCTCTGTTAAAGATGTGGTGAGGGTAGGGATCGGAGGGGTCTCTGGAGTGGATGCTCTTTGTGATCCTGAGGGTATCGTCAGAGGTGAGGGTAGTCCAGTTGGTCAAGGTCTGCTGGGGTTTTTTAGCCATTGCTTGTGGTGGTTGTGGATGGTGTGGGTGGGTCTTGGGTTGCTAAGCTGTCATAGATCTCCTTGATCTTGTGGTGGAAGAAGGTGGCGAGGCTATCGCGGAGGTCTTGAGACGGGGGAAAGTTTGCTGTCTCAGTGCTGGGTTTAGCGAATTCTTTAACCACGGCGATGAGTACTTTGCTGTTGTGTGCGTTTGTGTTGATGCATTCCTGGATGGCTGCTTTCTTTGCTGTTCCGATAAGGTGGTGGTGTGTGGTGACAGCGGATTTGAAGGCTGCGTGGTCTGCCATTATCTTGCTGCTCTTCCATCTTTTCTCGAGCCGTTTAAGGACACAGTTTGCATTCCAGGATGTGGCCTACTCTGACTGCACTTCATCAAGCATCATGCAAAGGACAACAATGTGCCGCCATCTTTAAAAAGATTTAATTTGCAAAATGAACAATGACAGCTGCTATTGCAGTTTGAGACGTGGTTTTCATTCCAGGACATTGCGTACTCTAAATATGCATCAAACACACAAAAAGTGATGAGAGGAATGCATTCAGTTTGTCTAACCACTTGCAATTTTGGTAGCATTCAATCCATCATGCTTTTGCTCATCATGCCAGCTCAGTTGGCCATATCTAAATCAGTCTTAACCCTGCACCAATAGGAAAACGCGAGCCCGAACTTTCAGGCCAGGTCCTCCCGGAACACAAGGAACCTAGGATCGGTTATGTCCTCATTGAGGCTTGTCAGGCAGTTGTAGCTTGGTTTCAGAGGCACATTGACCACGGGACCCAAGCCTGAGCATGCCCTTGCCACTTGGGATGGCACATAAAACACACAAAAGGAGGTAAAAGAAATGCTTGCAATTTGTCTAAACACTAACAATCGCTCGGGGTAGCATTCCACCACATAGTTCTTTTGCCCGCCATGCCACCTCAGTTTAGACCCACTCATGTACAAATCAGTCTTGACAATGCTCTAATAAGAACAGTCTAGCCTGAACTGCCAGGCCAGGATCTCCCTAAACCAGAGCACAAGCAACCAAAGACCAGTTTTGCCCTTGTTAGGGGTAATCAGTCGGGCGTAGCTTTGTTCAAGTGGCAAAGTGAGCATGGGGCCCGACTTCTAGGCATACTTTTGCCACATAGTCAGTACATCAAACACACTAAAGGTGATGGGAGGAATGCTTGCAATTTGTGTAAACACTGACAATCGCTCAGGGTAGTAATCCACCCCATTGTTCTTTTGCCCATCATGCCACCACAGTTTGAACCCAGCAATATGCAAATTAGCCTTGGCACAACTCAAATAGGAACAGTCCAGCCTGAACTGCAAGGCCAGGTCCTCCCTACACTGGAACACAAGCACCCCAAGACCGGTTTAGACTTATTCCAGTGAGCTTGGGACACAAGTTTGGGCATACACTTGCCACTTAGGGCGGTACATCAATCACACAAAAGGTTATGGGAGTAATGCTTGCAATTTGTCTAAGAACTGGCAGTGGTTCGAAGTAGTATTCCAACTCATTGTTCTTCTGCCCACCATGCCAGCTTAGTTTGGACCCAAGAATATATAAATCCGTCTTGACTCTGCTCCAATAGGAGCAATCCATTCCGAACTGCCAGGCCAGGTACTTTGAATGCACATCATCACGCAACGGCCAATGACACACCACCACTTAAAACTGAATTTTGTTTGTATTATGAATTATTTGTTTCATGACTCTTCTCAAGACAGACATTCAGTGATGAGCACACTACTTAACATTGGTATTCAATTTCCCTAATGTGCACACAGGTTGTTCAGGTTTGTAATTTGAGCATTTGTATTTTATCATTGATGCACACATCATTTCCCACATGAATTTCATCTAATTACATGCTATTTCATCTACTCTGAGGAGATACATTTTTCAGTGATTTGCACATCATTCTGATGATGTAAACAAGATAACTATCTGAAAAAAGCATATTTATATTAAAGTATAGAGAGATACCCACACATTGGCTGAGTTTAGCATGCTCTTATTTTTATTGATCCAGCAGGAGGTGATATTATTACACTAAGACATTCTTATGCACTCTCCCAGTGGTATTAAAATTAATTGAATTTACTCTAAGATCATTGCAGGTTCATTTTGAATTTTCTTCTATTGTTCTAGAGCAAAGCAATTTAATAGTTATTGGATTTTTTTCTACTGTTATTGACAAATAAATGCAATAGTTATTTTTGTTTTTTAGGGCATTTGTATATAACATACTAAGACATTACTATGTGTCAATCCACACCTTTTTTGAAACATCAATGTGAACCTCCTATCAAATGGAAAACCTTGTTATGAGCTTTCATCAAATACATTGGGGAAATTGGGGAGTTTTACTAGAGCACAATCTAGGATTTGAGGGGCATATGATATTTGAATGTTGCCCTCCTTGTGAGCTTTCTGAAGAAGAAGATGAACTTTATAAATATCAGGAGGCAGTCAAGAGACTTGAGAAACGTCTTGATATACAACAGAGTTCACTTTTGATGAGACTTACATTTTTCAGAGCAATGTTAGGACAAATCAATTGACTAAGCCTGGGCGGTGAACTTCGCTACGCTCGCGAAGCTTGCGAAGTTACAGTAACTTCGCGATTCGCGTAGAACGCGAAGTTACCGTGCACTACGCAATTTGCGGCGTAGCGTAGCTGTTTTTGTTCATCGCGCGCTCAATATACGTTCTCGCGCGCGCGGTAACGACCTACCGTGATTCTGCGTTCGCCGACGCGACTTCCTATCCGTTTGCGGGCGCCACGAGATTTGGAATCCGGCTGCACGATTCCGCGAGAGTGTGCGACCGCGAACACGTCATTCGGACGCGCGATCTGACTTCCGGCGGCAGTGTTGGTAAGATCGCGATCCCGAACACGAAGAAACTACAATCTGGCGAAGAATATATCTCGAGCATCATAAAACCTTCTCGAAAATGATGAATTAGTTCATTTTGCACAAAAAACTCCTCAGGTTGTCATTTAGAGATGTAGTTTGGTGAGCAAGGAGTCCTTTTTCTTTTTTTCCAAGAGGAAGGAAGTGCCCCTGATTCTCAAACTTCCTGTTCCTGTCCAGCAGGCTCCTCCCAGTGTTTTGTCCATGTGCTGTTCACTTTCATTTGGATTTGGAGCTGGAAGGATCACTTTTTGTGTCTGTCTGCTGCATCATATCATTGGATTGGATTTGAGGACTCTTGGATTTGAGATTTTACAAGTAAGTTGGAGAATTGGTGTACTTGTTTGTTTGATTGGGGCTTGTTTGTACCTACATTTTTTGGGGGGATTTCCATATTTTTTAAAATGTATTGTTGTGGCCTGTAGTTTCGGCAGGGGCCTAGTTGTTTTTCTTTGATTGGAATTTCAGCCAGTAGGCCCAGACTAGAGCCAGAGGTACCCATGGGTGCATGTTTCTGTGGTGTCTGTTGAATTGAAAGTTTAAACATCATGTAGGCCGGGCATCCATGGATGGCATTGTTTTGAATTGGTAAAAGTGGTTTTTGGGGCGTATTTTATTTTTTGTGGTGTTTGTTAAATAAATAGGCCTTTTCAGCCAGTAGGTAACCCTGGGCGTTCAGCTCGCGGACTTTGGGCAAGTCCGCACTGCGCGACAACGCGGACTTACACTTTTTATCTTCTTCGCGCGCTCAATGTACGTTTTCGCGCGCGCGATAACGACAATTTGTGACGATCGCGATGCCGAACACGCAGAATTTACAATCTGGCGAACAATATCTCTCGAGCATCATTAAACCTTCTCGAAAAAGTTGATTTAGTTCATTTTGCACAAAAAACTCCTCAGGTTGTCATTTAGATGTAGTTTGGTGATCAAGGAGTCATTTTTTTTTGTTTTACAATTTTTTCCAAGAGGTAGCAAGTTTCCCAGAGTCTCCAACTGCCTGGTCCTGTCCTTTGTCTTCACTTTTTGTTATTTTGGGTGGCCTGGCCATGTGGGTGGCAGCCATTTTGTGAAGCCAGGCATTGTGCTTTTGCCATAGGCCTGCATTGTCTGTCTTGTGTTCCTTTTCTTGTTGTTCTGGGTGGCCTGTCCATGTGTTGGCGGCCATTTTGTGTGAACAGCCACTGTGCTTTTGCCATAGGCCTCAAAGCTTGCGGCCTAGTGTGCCAGTAGGCCCGGCGGTAGTCATCCTCATGGGTGCATAAAAACTGTTTGTGTTGTCTGTTGAATTGTAACATAATTGAGGCCATGGATGGCATTGTTTTGAATTGGTAAAAGTGGTTTTTGGGGCGTATTTTATTTTTTGTGGTGTTTGTTAAATAAATAGGCCTTTTCAGCCAGTAGGTAACCCTGGGCGTTCAGCTCGCGGACTTTGGGCAAGTCCGCACTGCGCGACAACGCGGACTTACACTTTTTATCTTCTTCGCGTGCTCAATGTACGTTTTCGCGCGCGCGATAACGACAATTTGTGACGATCGCGATGCCGAACACGCAGAATTTACAATCTGGCGAACAATATCTCTCGAGCATCATTAAACCTTCTCGAAAATGTTGATTTAGTTCATTTTGCACAAAAAACTCCTCAGGTTGTCATTTAGATGTAGTTTGGTGATCAAGGAGTCATTTTTTTTTTGTTTTACAATTTTTTCCAAGAGGTAGCAAGTTTCCCAGAGTCTCCAACTGCCTGGTCCTGTCCTTTGTCTTCACTTTTTGTTATTTTGGGTGGCCTGGCCATGTGGGCGGCGGCCATTTTGTTAAACCAGCCACTGTGCTTTTGCCATAGGCCTCCAAGCTTGCGGCCCAGTATGCCAGTAGGCCCAGAGGTAGTCACCATGGGTGCATAAAACTGTTTCTGTGTAGTCTGTGGAATTTTGGCATCATTTAGGCCATGGATGGCATTGAATAGATTCAATTGAATTGCGAAATGTGGCTTTTTTGGGAGGGTCTGACTATTTCACTTATTGGGTGTGGTAAATAAATGCCTTTTTTGCGTGTGTACTGTGTCATTATAATTGTGTTGTTGTAGTGGTTGTCTGACTTTCCAAAGTGTTTTTAGCCATGTGGATTTTAGTTTTTGCATTAAAGCTGTGTGTGTTTTATAAGGCATCCTTTGTCTGCCCATATATAGGCCTGCTTGAGTTCATTGTTTGCCGTGCCTTGTGCCTGTGAGTCACCATGTTTCTGGGGGCCATTTTGTTGTGGTAGTTATTAGTGTGCTGTTTTTGCCACATAGGCCTGCGTGTCTTTCCATTTTTCCTCTTGTTTTACTGCTTCCAAATCCATCCCCATTGCCAGCTGCAGCTCCCTGATGCTGCTATATAATACATCCCACGTGATGCACAAATTTAGGCCAAACATGCTCCAGTACATTTTAGTTTTTGTTCTTTAATATTCTTATTCTTCCAGAGTGTACAGTAGCCAGGAAAGCCCTGGCCTTGTTGTCAACGTCTCATAAATGGCTACACTGTGTGTTGTTGTTGGCAGAGTTTCTGAAATTTAATAATTGAGGCCACCACACACTAAGTTCTATATTCTATTTGTTTGATTTGTGCTATGTTTGACTGATGTTCTGGCTTTTTTGCTTTTAGGTGCACAAAGACTGAGGAGGAGGTGTGTCTCTCATCATTGCCTGTTGCACTTCCAGACAGACATCCTGCTGCTGGACACACAACGTGACGTGTGACCTGACCAGACATCTCTGCAACTGAGTGCTGCTGACATCTGAAGAAGATGGGCCCAAAGAAAGCAGGTACCAGGTCCTCCAGTACCAAGAAAGTTGCTATTGAGAAGAAGAAGGAACAGAAGAAGCAAGTGACACTGAAGTCTGGTGTGCCGGCCAGTACCTTTTTTGGGAAAAAAAATTGCGCCTGCAGCAGCGGTGTCCGGGGGCAAGCTGGGGGCAGCACATCCGCATCAGTGGACCCAACCCACCAACCCAGGGCCAAGCACATGAGTGGGGAAGAGGTAGCCAGCCTAATGGTGGAAAGCAGTGATGCTGAGCCGGAGATAAACTTATCGCTATCTCAAAGTAGTACCCAATCAACGCAGGAGGAAACACAGCAGATAAGTGGTCAACAACAACAGCCGCAACCACCGCCCGCAATAGTAGTTGTTGTTCCTCCTGAAGTAGGGGCAGTTCAGGAAATTGAGCCTCATGCAGAGGTAGAAGAAGAAGCCACTCATTCAGAAGATCCATTGTCTTCCAAATCCCCAGCAAGGAAAAGGAGGGGTAGTCCATCGAGTTCTTCGCCAAGCCCCCTTCTGATGATCTAGATGCCACTTGGAAGCCACAAACTGAGTCTGAGAGGGAGCCACGTTCCAAGACCAAGCTAGGGAAAAGGAAGGTTCCAGAAAGCCTTACACTTATGGAGGTCGATGTAGAACAGCAAGATGATGATGATGATGACGACGAGCCAGTCATCACGAACATCACTCCCGGCCCTGAGGAGATGGAGACCAACATTCTTACTCTATCCAAAATCGCTGCGAGGGATGTAGCACGCATACCTCCACAGGTAACACCAACACGACCTACAGCTTCCATATTTGCATTAGCAAAGGCCCGGCAGCGACCTACATCCAGCACAACCACCACCTCTGTAGGAGTAGGTAGTGGTACAGCAGCACAGAGTCAAATTCAACACACACCCTACAGATCATCCGGCATTGGAAGTGGCACCTCCAGCAGGAGGCCAAAGTTAAGCTCCCCAGTTTGGGACTTCTTTACGGTTAGCGAAAAGGAGGAGAACATTGCTATATGCTCCATTTGTAATACCTCTGTTAGTCGTGGTAAGCTTGGTACAAACTATGGTACCGGAGGCCAAATGACCCATCTGAAAAAACACCACTTGATCAGCTGGGAGGACCACCTTCGCGACAGAAAAAAAACTGCAACCATTGGTGTTGGTGGGGATAAAGGAGTAGAAGAAGATCCGATCACGGTGGAAGAGGAAGGACAGGGAGACATTCTCTCTGGTAGTGGTACACAAGGTGTCCCTGACCCCAGCAGTGCAGTCTTAACGTTGCACACATCTTCAGCAACATCTCAGTGGCACAAGAGTAAGAGTCAGCCGGAGACACCAAGAAGTACCAGGTCCGCACTACCAAAAAGTGCGTTGAGCCTAAGAGAAAGGAAAACCATGCAGCCTACCATTATCAGCATGTTTGGGGGTGAGGGGCAGTACGAACGCAACCACCCAATAGCACGTTTGTACAATGCGAAGCTGGCTAAAATGTTAGCACTGGACCTTCTCCCTTTTTCTTTTGTTGAAGGGTTGGGTTTTGTGGAATTTGTGTCAACCATCTGCCCAAAATGGCATGTTCCCAGCCGCTACTATTTTGCCAGAGTTGCAGTTCCAGCACTACATCACGACGTGCTGGAATTGCTAGGAAAGGCCTTGAAGCAGAGTGCTGTTCACAGTATCCACCTGACTACAGACATGTGGACCAGTTGCCAAGCCACAGATTACATGTGCATCACTGCACACTGGATCAGTTTTGTGGGTGTTAGAGAACAGCTATCTGCTGGTGTTGATACTGCAGAGATTTTTCATGCCACTCGCAAACATGCAACTGTAGCCATGTTTGCCATGGAGAAATCTCATACTGCTGCAAACATTTTGGAAGAGTTTAACACCAAGGTCTTTGAGTGGCTGCGCCCAAGAGGGCTTACGATTGGTTTTGTTGCCACGGACAACGGCAGTAATGTAGTTTTGGCCATGCGCAATGGTGGCTATTTCAGGGTCCCGTGTTTGGCACACTGCATTAACATTGTTGTTCAAGACTTTTTGAAAAATGAATCAAAAGTCAGCAACTTACTGGTCACCTGCAGAAGAATATGCACACATTTCAGCCATTCTTTTAAAGCCCGGAAGCAGCTGAGGGTCATTCAACGTGAGCATAAACTGCCAGTCAAAGCGCTCATCCAGGAGGTGCCAACACGTTGGAACTCAACTTATTACATGCTTGATCGTCTGTTTGAACTGTACATACCACTCAATGCTTATGTCATGCAAAGAATAGGGGAACCTACTGTGAGAGGCATGACCGTTGAGATGGCTCAATGGGACCTCATTAAATGCCTGACTGAGATGCTACTTCCTTTTGAGATCTTCACACGTGAAGTCAGCAGGGAGGACTGTACTATGGGCCAAGCTATCCCATTGTTGCACATGCTAGAGCAACAGCTGAAGGATGTGTCTGAAACGTACGCAGGTGTGGATGACAAACAAGACGCATATCATTTGGCGGAGACCTTAGCCGCTCGCTTATCGGAAAATACAAGGATTAAAAATAAAATTTTGTCACAACCACATTACATTAGTGCCACAATTTTGGATCCACGGTACAAAGTATTTCTGAACAGCAAGGCAGTAATTCCTTTTCGGAAGTGGATGTTGCCAACTACAAAACTTTGATAGCTAAGGAAGCAACTATTTTCGAAAGCGAACGGCTGTTAATTACAGGCCCCCCACCACAGGCCATAACCAGTACTACAGGGCATCCAGAGTCAAGTTATACTTCGGAGCCTGAGGGCAGTGCATTTGCCTCCCAGCAGTCACCTACACCAACAATAACATCAAGAACAGGATCATCCACAGCACAATGTGCAACTGATTGGTTTCTACAGCAGGGGTATGGTAAGTCCAGTGCTGATGCAAAGGCAAAACCGGCCGAGCACATCCGAGCACCCCTTAACATTGAGCGGATGGTCCAGGCCTATCTGGATGACCCAACAGAGGTCTTCATGGATGGAAACCCATTGGTGTATTGGTATGGGAAAAGAAGCCAATGGACAGTGCTCAGCAGGCTGGCGATAAAGTATCTCGCTTCCCCTGTCGCAAGTGTCTCTTCTGAGCGTGTTTTCAGTGCTGCTGGTGCCATTGTAACTTCGAAAAGGACCAGTCTCTCGGCCCAAAGCGTGGAGAGGTTAACCATGATCAAAATGAATCAGCACTTTATACCACCGGATTACAAAATACGTGAATCACAGCAGGAAGAGCAGAGCGACTTGGATGACGTAAATAGTGCGTTACAGGACCTACTTCTGTCCGAACCACCAGAGTTTGAGGACGAGCTCCTCTTCCCTGACAACTAGGCTTTCAAATTGTTGCTTTCTTCCTTCCTTTATGTGTCTGTGTATCTGTCTTTCTGGTTCAAATCAAATCACAACAAAACCATCACCACCGTCTTCTTTTTATTTCCCTATTGGAGTTGCACGTCTGTGCATTTAACTGTCCACTCTTCAGAGTCCTGCTTCATCTTCCTGTCTCGCACAAGTACATTTCCATCAAGCCAGACATTAGTACAAGAAATGTTGCCTTTACCAGTCCCGCCTCCATTAGAAGTGAAACGTGACTACTATAGCTATCCTCCGTTTTGTTTTCGAGCCGAAACTCATCAGTGTCCGAAGGCTACAGCCTCAGCAGGCATCCAAAGGTCCTCACTGTCAGGACAGAAGGTACTTGGCAGAGAAAGACAAGAGACTCTTCGAAGAAACTTGCTGACATTTGTGCAAACTCAAATGACCAGCAATGAGCACTACACAGGCCGCGGCCCATCATCACAGTGCTGACCATGGGAAGCAACTTAAACTGTGACAAAGAAGTGCCACAGATGAATAAGACGAAAACCAAAACAGCGCCTAACACTCAAAATGAATGTGGACTGGAGTAATGATGAGGCCACTGCCCCGCAAAAAAAAAAAAAAAAATGTCAGAACTAGGCATCTGATGATCTGACAGCCAAAGAGAAGAGCAAGACAGGTAATGATGGAATGCATTGGATGTTTGCAGACTCTGAGCGATTGCTGTTGTTTGTTGTTGATGTTGTGCATGAAGTCGAACTCTACTCTACTAGTTAATCTACAAAGTGACTCAAGTAAGTCAGTGACAGTCAATGTTTCCCTTCTTGTTGTTTAATAACCAAATTGTACTCCTACTACTGCAGGTGCAGGCCAATATCTGTTGCAATTTTTTAATATGGAATATGGACTTACTCGGAGTCAATACAGACTGAGTTGTAGTTGGACAACACGTACCACACCATGATGATGACCATACTATCTTTTCGCGCGCAGTCATTCAGTTGGATCGGAGATGATTCAAGGACTAACTGCATTTCATGAAGTGGCATAAGGTAAACATAAACACAACAATTCAACAAGAAAGTAGTAAACACAGCAGACCTACATGTCCATGTAGTGGTCTAGTCGAGTGTAGTGATGACTGACAGCGGCGCATTGATTTTGTCACTTAATTAGGAAAATGCTAAGTTGCTGTGTATGCCTTTTGTCTGGCTATGTCAAAAATTAAGGTAAATGGAGGTTGGGTCACGGGCTGGTGCTGTGGTGGGCCTGTTCTGTCCTGTTGTTGTTGTAGCTTAATGCTGTAAACAGAATCTACACGATATATCCAAGCCGCCTCACTCTGAAAGTGTTCTCTCTTCTCTTCTTGGACTCCACCGTAAATGATGTTTTTTTTTATTCATTGATTTCTCAATACCCCTTTTGTTTTTCCATCTAGACGTTACAGGCCGGCCTTTACCCTGTGCTTGCTATACTGGGAGACACAACTCACATTTACCTTACCAATCGGCATCAGGAAGGCCACCAAGATTGATGTGCGGAGCGTCCATGGAAGATAGGACCAAGAGGAAGGACGAGATTCAACTCCACAATTTTAGCATGATAATACAGTAACTTTAGTATCATTCATCATTCATCTTTTAATTAATTTGAATCCTTTTTTCTCTGCAATCATTAGGACTGTGTGTTGTGTGTTTGTTTGCTAATTGATCCCTACAAATGTTTTTTAATTGTCTTTGCTATCTTTACAAGTAAGCCCAGTACAACATGGAATTTGGGTCTCTGAGGGCATATTACAGGCAAGGCAAATTGCATAGAATATACTGGTGCCCTGTACTGTCTAATTGTCTAGTAGGAGTTATTAAGTACTACTCATTAACCATCAAGTTATCTAATCTTCATCATCATTAACGCATGCATTTCCCTTTTCTCGCTTTATTGATTTTTTGGATAAGATCATGGTCGTCTGCCAAGATTGCGCTTTGCTTTTGTTGTCCATGCGTACTGTTTTTCATTTTCAAACCTTTCCCCAAACCCCCTTCCCATCCATTCATCAAACCCTAACCCTCTTCCCCCGGGCTGTGATTTATATTGAGGTGTGATGTGACTACATAAAATGTACACCAATTGATCACACGCTTGCTGGGGCAGATGTGGTGAAAGCAACACTAATTCAATTGCAAGGCAGGGCGAGGAGCTTCTTCTGCTTGGCCACCCATGCTCAGTCTATGTGCATTGTGCAAGCCGTCACCGGCTAATAGTAGTACATCATAATTAATTGCCGTCATTGATTGGATTAATCATCAAACTCCTACCACACAACAGTAAAGGTTACGAATTACGATTGTGTTAAGTTAAGTGACTCACTCGACAGCACAACTGCAGTTTATAACTTCTTGTACTAGGCTGTCCCCGCCACCATTATGTTTAATTTGACTTTAGCAGTTGCAACTGCAATATTGTTTGTTTGGCAGTCGTCTTCTGTACTGTATTTCACTTCGTTCGACTACTCCTCCCACAGTTTTTCTCAGGCAAGTGACTGTCTCTTTTTTTAATTTTTTTAGCAAATGCTACTGCCAGTGTCTACTCTACTACTACCACCACAACCATGGCATCTTCTACATTCTCTATGGAAACCATGCAGCCATCGCTGTGCCGAACGTAGTCATCATCAATCACAGGTAAGATAAGTTTGGTGGGAGGTAGAATACTAGTAGGACAAATAACTCAGTGAGGGGTACCGCATCTATCTGTTTGTTATACATCATCGGCAGATTATTTAAATCAAACACTGGCTGCGGCCCTGCAGCAGCAAGGAAACCAATGTGACGTTAATTCGTAAAACAGTAACCCCCCACAAAACATTAACATTGTATGTTTAAGTATAAATATAATTTATTACCCTAACAAAAATAAACTATCCCACACCTGACCCACCCCTCTCCCTAACCCCAACCAATGTCCAAAACGAAAAAAGTCCAAAGAATGTCCCGAAACCCCAACGCCCAATTCCCACCCACCAAAACAAGGAATAAAAAGGGGCAAAGCAACAGGGTCCTCGATGTTATAATCGGCGGGCTTTGAGGTGTTTGTCCACCAGGATTTTCACCCGCTCCTCCATTTGCTCCTCTTGCCGTGCCATCCGGAGGAGAATCTTCCGGCGGAATGCCCTGCAGTGGCATCCACAATGGGGGACAGCAGTGCTGGCTGCTAATGAATTGCGGCGGGTGGCTATCAGACCGCGGCGCCGTACCGCTGGAGTTGGGGCTTGGCTGGGGCCCGGGGCATCGGACGAGGCTGCAGCTGCTGCCGCCTCCTCCTCCTCCTCCGCCAGAGCCACCAGCCGCCGGTACTCCCGGCATATGGCCTCCAGTTTCCGGCGCCGGGCCCTGACTGCCAACTCCTTCCGCGATGGTTTGTCTTGGGAAAAGAAAGAAAAAAAATATTGTTGTAACCAGTACTCTTACCTAAACAGTAACACAAAATTAATTCAACACATAATGGCACAGTAGCACTAGCAAGAAGCACAGTACATAACATTTGTGGTAATAATCTATCTATCCTCCCACTTCCTCGGCCTCTAACATTTGTGGGAGTTTCAGGCATTATACTAGCACTATGGACTCCAACCAGTACACAGTACACCAGTGTTCTTCTTATCTCTAGTTTAGGGAAATGACATAACCTGGTTGTAGCCGGCATTGCCAGCTCGGTCATCTATGCTTGAACCCAAGACAAACATACGAGTCATGACGCAGAGTCACATTAGTTTGATTTACTACTGTTTGCAGGTGGGGAAGCTCGTATTTTTCTATTACGGGTGGCACTGGCCATACTCTCTCTGTTACATGGAGGGCAATTGCTCAATTTCACAGTGCCTTGGCTACTACAAAAAGGCAGATTATATATCTGATCCAATGATCGTTGCTTTTATATGGGACAACGACATAAGGTCAGTAGCGGTCGTTGGTGGGACTCGGGGAGTTTGGCCGGGCGGTGGCGTGGGTAGGGGCAGGATGGGGGTAGTAAACTATGGATTACGGCCAATTACAGGTAAGTAAACATATAAATAAATGAAACTAATTTTGTTGCGCACACTGCATCGCATTTGGCGGTGCAGTGCGCACAATGAAATTCACTTTATTTATTTGTATGTTACAGTAAAGTTACCTGTATTTGCCCGCGTAATACATTGTTTACTACTACCCCCACCCTGCCCCTCCCCACATCGGCTTTGGTACGCTGGCGCGGTTTCTTTAACATTCCCTAAAACTGTGCATCCCGTGACAGTCTCCACCTATGCTGTCTATGATGAATACATACAGGCATCCATCCATTCTAAGTAAATGTCAATCATTCTTCTTAATCTCTCCACAAACGTTACTTTGTTTCACCAACAACAACGCATGCGTCCACTCACTCCGTTGCTTGCCTTGGCTTAGAGTTTCACCCAAACACCGCTGATGATTCTTGCTATCCACAGTATCCACCCATACTGTGTCTTCCACCCAGGCAGGCATCCATTCTTCTTTCACCTCCCACCCATCCTTCAACAACACATGCATCTGATTCCTATCAGCCACCTATCCATGCTTCCAACGTATCCTTCTCTGCCAGTCGTCATATTAAATCTCGCCCGCCCTTCCTCCTTCCACCCTTCTTTCCCTTTTTGTTCAACACATCCATCAAGGTCATCTGATCTGACTTTTAGTCTCCTCCATAAAACTTTCACAGCTGAGTTGGAGTCAGATATAAGAGGCCATTGGTTAATGAAGTCACGCTGGTAATGCTATTGCTACTGCATTGCTCATGCTAAGTAAAGGGTGTCTTCTTTATTAACCGTTGTATAATGTTCACTACAACTTCATACCTAATAAGTCTCAACAACAGTACAGTGAGTGAAGTCCACTCCACACACCCTTCCAGCTAGTGCAATGTCAATAAGTCATGAATATAACTTACCACCGCCCGCCACTGCTGCTGGCTCACCCCCTGTATCTCCTGCCCCCTCCGGAATGGCCGCAACGCCATCGCCGCTGGCCCCACCGGCACTGGTGGTCGGTAGTACGCCTAGAAAAAACATGACACATTTTTAGATGCCTGTACACCTCCCCCTATTTATTCTTTTTCACTAGCAAGATTGAAAAAAAGTTAATACATATTATTATTATAAATCACATTCAATAGTCCAAATCGGGTACTAGAGTACAGTCAGTAGACAGACACTAGTAGTGTTATTATGGTCCCTAGGGTCATTATTATACTATACTCTACTCTTTGCAAAGTTAGCCTGAGCCATGCAACCATTTTTCGCTTCATGTCTTTTGCGCATGTTACCTCGCAGCTTGTTGTGCAGTAACAGTAAGACGCCTTTTGAGCCCACATGGGCACATACAGCTACTGTCTGAGCGTTGCGTACAAGAGGTCGGAAAACAAGCCACTTTGTTATGGAGTTCCGTTAGTCCGTATTACTTAGCCATAGGTAACATGGTACAGTTTTTTGGCAGGACTGACAAATGCTTGCATTAACACGCACCATTTTTCTCAGGCAGAGGATTCCCTTCTACGAACCAGAGATTTGCAGAGCTTATGAATGATGCATGTAACCAGTAATTCTACGTTCTACGGTGAGGAGTCGCCCAGAATTCACACAGATCTTTTGTCTTATATCATCATGCACTTGTTGCAACAATTTTTATTGTTTTAATCTTATGCATTTTGCTGTTGGAGCTTACTGGAGTACACTGAATTTTATAGAACAACAACATACAGAGGTTGTCATTTGAAAATAAACCTTTTGAACTTACACATAGACTCTGTGGTATTTGGTGTGGTGGTGGTGGTGGACTTACACGAGTGAGTGAGCGAAAGTGTGTTATGTTCGGGGTTGTGGAATCATAATCATTGGGTATCTTCGGGTGGGGGTTCGGGGACCTAATGAGACACTAGCTAGTCGTTCAGGGGATTGTGGGTTCACTTCTGACTGAGGTGTGAGGAACGTCCAAGTTCCAAACTCTCATCACCAACATCCTCTTTCATTGTGCATAGTTCTGCATGGGGCTGTGCAGAATCCAAGTAGTATGTACTATATCCTATCAAAAATAGTCAAATATCTGGTTGTGCATTTTGTTTGTGGTAATTGTCAAAGCCTCAAGATTAAGAAGCCTAGAAGAGGACAACCGAAAGGACTGGACTCAGTGGCTAGAGCTATTAGTATTGGTCAATCTGAGTTTTATTCAAAACCGTACAATAAAGAGTGGCAATGCAAACTGGGCAAGCTTAGCGACAGACTAATAGTAGTAGTACCGAGTACAGACATTCATAGCAGAGGCAGTTACAACTTAGAGGCAGGGATAACCAGAATTTAGAAACAGATAGTCAAGTCAAGATCAAAGAATCTTTTGTAAAAAATATAATTAGGGAGTGGAGCCAGAATTAATAATTCTGAAAAAATAAGGTCCAGTAAAAGTTAGGGCAATATAATTGTTAATATAACCACTGGAGGACTTACTGGGACCAGCAGCAGGGCCCTCGGTAGAGGAGCGGTCCTCTGGTGGTTGTCCCGCCGACTCGGACCCCGTCTTCTTGCCCCTGGGTGCTGCAGATCAGTGATTATGTAAGATATAATAAAGAAAAAGAAAGACACAAACATTAATGATTGCTGTGAAACAAATAAATTATCTAAAAAAAACGCTCAAAAAACGTTTTAGGAAACAAAAGTTGCAATAAAATTGACCTATCTAATCCGATCGACTACTGGCTTGCGGGATTCACGGACAGTCTACTTATTTGGGAACACTAATTCAGTGTTCCATTCTGATTGATTCAAATAAAATCCAGAACACTAACTAAGCCTAAGTACCACCTGACCTAGCCCACCTATTCCAGGCGGGCCAATTGTTCATTAAGCCTGCATTTCCATTTTTTTTTCCATCAAAAATGCATAGATGAGAAGGAGGACACATGCATAAAGTCAGTGCATAATGCATACACCAAATTGTTGGTTGGTTGCGTCTGATGTTCTGCAGCTGACTGACACTGCTAAGCTAAGCTTACCAGTACCACTCACTAAACAAACTACAAAAGGTTCTACTAAGGACTGGGGTAAGCAGCACTCAGTGACAGAGGATGCGTCACGCACACCGCTCAAAAATTATCAACTAATAGTAACTAAACCTAGTATCAAATCCATCCACCACTATTTGACAGGAGGACAAAGGAAGGACTACAGTCTCTCTAGCAATAGCATTACCTAACTGAAGTTCTCTAAAGTAAACTCTTACATAATAATGACAAGCGAGCGCAAAGTTGCAAAAAAGTAAGAGTACCGCCCAGCACCTGTGTCCTACAATCACAGAAGATTTTGAAACGTAATTTACCTGCAATGTAAGCAGCATTATTCTTGTTATTTGTAAAAAATGTATACACAAATCACAATACTTATACTACTATATATATTGGCTACTCACCAAGCCCCACGACCTCGATACCTAGCGGGTTCAACAGGTCCTGCTCCCGGTCAAGAATGTCTGACCACCGGTGGGCCAGCTGGTTATGTGTGCGCCGGACCGCGGAGCAGCGAAACACTGCCCGATGCACCTTCGCCCACCGGCGGTGACGCTCCTGGGTCGGGTAACCGGAGCCTGGCCTGCCGCCTGCTGCCAAGGTCAAGGGGAGGTGGCGCTGAATAAAAAAAACAAGGGCGGCCACCTCCTCCTCCGTAAACAGCTGGCGGGCTTGCACCCCTGCGGGGCGCAGTCTGCCGCAAGGCAGGCGGCGATTGGGCGCACGCGCCTTGCCCTTTGACCCGCTGCTGCTACCCTTCGCCATGGTTCTGGGGTGGGAGGAGGTGAAAAAGAAAAGTTAGAAGGGAAAAATAAAGTTAGGGGAAGAAGTAGGAGCTTAAAGAAGAAAGTTATATAAAACAGTTGAAAAGTAAAAAAAACAGTAAAAAGTAGAAAAAAATGCAAAATATAGACTTAGGCAGAGAGAGAGATAGGTAAGAAATAAAGAAAAATTGAAAAACAGTGTAAAAAACTAAGGATTGCAAAGATTGAGGGAGGATAGAAAAGCAGGCCCAGAACCATAGCATAGAGTGGTAAAACAAGATGGCCGCGCCCATCGCGACCGCATGGGTAAGTTCGCACGATATTTCTCCCCGAGCACGCAAAAAACGTCGCGAACACGTACAACGCGTTCCCGAACATGGAATGCGCATCGCGAGCACGCTATCCGCGACCCGGAACAGGAAATAAGGGATCGCGAACGGGCGGGACAAGTGAAAACCAAAATGGCCGCGCCCATAGGCGACCGCATGGGTAAGTTCGCGCCCCCGAGCACGCAAACAGCGTCCCGAACACGAACAACGCGTTCCCAAGCAAGAAAAACGCATCGCGAACGGGCGCGTCAAGCAGCTACGCACGCTCGCGAAGCTACGCGAAGCTCGCGTAGCGCTTCGACGTCTTCGCGTAGCTTCGCGTAGCGCGACTACGCGAACTACGCCCAGGGTTACAATTGACACCCATGTAGCAGCATTAAAGAAATTAGCAACTGATTGTGAGTTTGATAATTGTACCAGTCAACTTACCAGAGATCAATTTGAGGTAAGGAGCAGGGGTAGGAATGCCAAAGAGAAATTACTGACGTTGAAAAATCACTAACTAGTAGAGAATATTGTAATTGTCAAATAATAATGTGATTTCTCAGTTTTCGTCAAAAGAACGTGTTAAAAAAGAGAGGCTTGGGGCGAGTTTAGTTAGAGATAACATCTTCAAGTGGCCTTGAAAGATTAAGAGAATGCAGGATCTGACTGGAAAAATCCTGGGAGAAAGGACAAAGTAAACTTTTTCAAGCAAAATAATATCTGCTTCAGTTGTGGCTATCTGTCCAACTACCTCGCTAATCATTCTTAACCTGCATTAAATGCTATTGTGTAAGAACTGTCTAAAATATACAAAAAAAAGATGGATGGAAGCCACTGGTAATTACTCAGGGCTGGACCCCGGTCCATTGCTATTTTTGCACACCATGTCACCTCAGCTTGGACCCAGCCATATGCAAATCAATCTTCACCCTGCTCCAATGGCAAAAGTGTAGCACAAGCTACCAGGCCAGGTCCTCCCTGAGCCAGAACACAAGCAACCCAGCACCAGTTTTGCCCTATTTAGGGCTCATCAGCCAGGTATAGCTTGGTTCCAGTGGCACAGTGTGCACAATACCCATGTCTTGGCATTCCCGTCCCACTTAGTGCAACACACTAAAGTATAAAAAAAGAGATGGATCAAATGCCTGAGTTAATCTCAGCCACTGGTAATTACTCGGCGCCACATCCCGATCTATCTTTATTTTGCACACCATACCACCTCAGTTTGGATCCAATCCAATCCAATCCAATCCAAAATCCTTTATTCGGTCTTAAAATTAAGATCATAAAAGTATTTACAATAATGTGTGATACATTAAAATATTCATAAAATTTACATACATACTTGATAAAAATAGTGTAAACAGTCCTCATTATAATGATCACTTCATGTCTGTGTTAAAAATACTAACAGTAGTAAGCACGGCAATAATTAGTGAAAGATCAACCTCTTTCTTTTTTTAACACATAGCCAGAGATAAGATGCCAGAGCATAACATACATAGGGATTCTCCAGCAATTTAAAGTAAAACAGGGCCACACGACAAAATTTGAAATTGTACCTATTACATATCGGAACTATGAATTTACGACGTTCATCTGAGTAAAAACCACAGAAAAACAAGATATGAAGATCATTTTGTACAGACTTTTTGTCACAAGGACACAGTGCAAGGTCAGAATGTTTGTATTGATTACCTGGGAACCCTAACATCAAAGGTATCGTATTTATGCGGAATCTCAGTAAAATATATTTATGGTAAGAAAGTGGTACATCGGCCAAATACAAAAGCTTCCCTCCATCAATACTGGTGTTAATTCATAGAGACGGGCAGCTTGGGAGGAATAGTTTTTTCCCTTCTCAGATATTGTGCCCTAAGTATAAATGTCTCCACCAGTTTGCTTTTTGAAAAAGATTTGCAGGTGGGGGGATTTTTGAAAAGGAGACTTAACCCAATTGCCAAGAATTCTGCTTCCACGTAATGCAACCACTTAACCCGGGTAAAATTTGCTGATTTTAAAAGCAATAATATCAGATTTTGCATGAGAGGCACTGTTGTCCTACGCCAAATAGAGTGCCACAATAGGAGCGGAGCCAATTTGATAGTGTCAGTGATATATGGTAAATCCAGCTCCCTATGTAGCACATAGTTTGAGTACGACTGTGGGACAGAGGTAAAAGACTTAAAAAACGTATTCTCAATCAATCAATCACAAGCTTTATTTTGACAAAAAAAGTCATAAAAGCGACATAAAACATGAATGACATGACCGTTAAAATTGGGCATAAGTAATAAGGAGATTCGGTAATAAATATACACTTAATCTTCCTAATATCAAGTTAAAAACAAGTAATGATTAATCATTTTGTAATACAAAACATAATGAGACTTTTAAATAGCTTGGAAAAGTTCATACGAATATACGACAATTTTATAAAAGCCGAAACAACTAAAAATACCATAAGAATCATAAATAAGTTATATTACTAAAAGCGATAAAACTATTATATTACGACAATCGGTTTCACAGTTCTATGTCAAACAATCTCATAAAATCCTGTGTATAAGGGCACTACTTAACCATACTATATTTGCTATTATGCCTATCAACATAAGATAAAAAGTAATAAAACCAATAGGCTGTCCATGTGTATGCTTTACCTCTCGTTCATCATGTACAAAGCCCTCGAGATTCCTTGCTACTTCAGACACTTAGCTCGAATTCCCCACATCCAGCTCAGAAATTTGGCCGTAGCCACAACTATAGGAACATGTGTATTGGTTTTCAATATACGATGTGCATCACTGCTTAATCTTGTGCCCGTATTTGAACAAATTGGCCTAAGCCATTTGTCCCTGGGGCGCTTGTAAGCTGGACACATAAACAGGATGTGAAGAACTGTTTCGTCATACATATTACAGGATTCGCATCTAGTAGTAGGTGGGCTTTGCCAGTTTTGCATAAAAGATTTTATCGGAAGTGTGCCAACCCTAAATTGGTGATACAATTTTCTATCTAGAGGCTTTAGTATAAAATCCCAATAAGACTCAAATCTGGTGTCTTGTTTATGTTCCATGAAAACACCGGAAAGAGAAGTGATAGTAGTACACGACAATGATTTGGATTTCACCATGGCCCAGTAAGCTTCCTTATATGATTGTTTAGATGGAAATAAATTGCTTTCTGGATTCTCCCACAAGTGTCTATACCCCATTTCCACCAAAGTATGCTTTATTTTTTGTAACCATAAGATGCTACTCGATGTGTCAGCCCATTTTACATCTTTCATAGCATCTGCATAATGGGCCAGCTCTGGGATAGTCCAGATCCTTCTCCAGTAAGCAACTGGCCTGAATCGAGCCAGGTCCTCAAGAGTACTACAACCCAAATCGAGAAAAAGAGGTTTAAGGGGAGTAGATTGGGGAAGGCCTGTTAAAGTTCTCAAAAACTTATTCTGGGCTACAGTTAGAGAGGAAACATTTTCGAAGCCCGAGAGCTCCGCGCCATAAAGAATGGAGGCCCTGACCTTGGCATTATAAATTGTTAGAGCTGGACTTACTGGTTTGGTTTTGGACAATCTGTGTTCTTTTAGTAGAGCGCCTGCTAACTGGACATGCTTTAAAGTCATCAGATCTATCTGGAGTTTCCAGTTCAGCTTTTTGCTCAGTGTCACTCCCAGATATGTGAACACTTCAGATTGTTCCAACTGAGCCTTATTCATAAATACTTTTCCTTGGACCAATTTAGATTTATGGAAAATCATATATTTAGTTTTGTCCACGTTGACTACCAGCTCGTGGTCCCTGCAAAATGTCTCAAATCTATTCAATGCCAATTGCGTCTTAGATAGGATAAGAGTGTCATCTGCAAACATAAGGAGCGGAATCTTTACACCCGCAAGAGAGGGGGCATCGGTTGGATGTGACGAGAAATAATATACAACCCTATCAATAAACAAAGAAAAAAGTGTAGGGGCCAAAACACACCCTTGCCGGACTCCTTTTGATACTGCAAACCTATCAGTGACCTTGCCCTGCGACCCCCATCGTACCTGCGCAAAGTTGGATTTGTGTAGCCTAGCAACCAGTACTAGAAGTTCAGCTGGCATCCCAAGATCTTTTAATACCTCCCATAACTTATTACGCGGCACCAAATCAAACGCCGATTTGAGATCTATAAAGGCCGCGTAAAGGGTACCCTCTGCTAACACTACCCAACGCCAATAGATCATCATGAACCTAAAGACTTGGTCTATAGTGCTCACTTTTTGGCGAAAGCCAGCCTGGAGGGGTGACAAAACATCTTCTTCACCGATCCAAGATTGGATCCTACTCAACACAAGCCTGGCCATTGTCTTCTGTAATGAGTCAATCAGGCTAATAGGCCTGTAATTGCTCGGACACGTGCGATCACCCTTTTTATAAATTGGTATAATTTCCGCACCATGCCATGAATCAGGGATTGGAGCCCCACTCGCGATCGCATTCGCGATTATATAAATATATTTTAGCCAGTTTTCTCTATCATACCTAAACAGGTCGGCCGGGATACAATCCAGGCCTGGCGCTCATCCTTTGGGTAACGCATCTAAAGCTCTACCAACCTCTTCTAGACCAAAGTTTACAGTTTTCTCTGACCTTAAAATTAAACTTTGAGAAGTGCTGTCAGTTGTGGCGGCAAATTGGGCTTGATAGTGGGAAGTCCACTGATCTGGTGCTACGTGGTTAACAGGGACTTGTCGGTGCTCCCCACTGCCCCACTTCACCAACTGCCAAAAATTCTGCATCCTTTTTTCTCTACTCGCCAACAGAAGTTCCTCCCAACGTTTTTCATCTGACTCTTGCTTGGCTTTAAGTTGAATTTTCTTATAGTTAGCTCTAGCAAGCTTTACATTTTCCCTAGATTTTGATTTTATGGCTTGCGTTAGTTTTCGATATGCCACTCTACAGTCCTTATTATACCAGTTAGCAGATTTTGTACTAACTGAATTCCTTGGTTTGTGTACCTTAGTAAAGAAACTTTTAAGCTCTGTGAACAAGTCTTCGTGTACCTGCAAGATCACTGCATTAATATCATCCTGGGTTTCTAAATCCAAAAGGATCTTGAGGGTACGTTCTACTGAGATTTTCATATTTTTTAGTGATTTGTCATTCCCTAAAACTGTTGCCCACTTCACCCTTCTCATATCATTCTCAAGAAAGACATCTGCTGTTGCAATTTCAATTATCTGAGGCTGTGGGGCAATCCCCGGTACCTGTAAACTTAAGAGGAGTGGATTGTGATCACTCTCACTTCTTTCTTGGACCTTCATATCAATGACATGTGACCACATCTCCATGTTGATAAGAAAGTAGTCAATCCTACTGCTACTTATCCCATTGGAGTATGTGTGGGATCCCTTGCAATCCGATAATGTCCTCCCGTTTACTGCCCTAATTCCCCTCTCCAGGCACAGGCTATTCAATTGGAGAACTGCCTCAGTCCACTTCGTTATAGGCGGCAGGTTTAGTGGTGGAATACCCCACTGTACATCCTCTTCATTACCAAAGCCATTCTCGTCATGGAGAAGGGGCTCAAAGGTGCAGTTAAGGTCTCCAGCTATCACCAGGTTATAGTTCCCTCTCTGTTCTTCTAAAAAGATCTCTAGCAGGGAAACTGTACTAGAAAGTTTTCCTCCAACCGTACCTCTGGCATAGATATTGATAACTAATATACCAGATCCCTGGCTTGGTTGAATGATAGTGGCCAGGATGTCAGGGCTGTCAATATAGACATCCTCGACCCTATAGCCTGGATGTTGCCTAACCCATGTTGTGAGCCCACCCGAGGGCCTTCCCTTTTTGCCGGCTATAGCAGGTTTAAAAAAATTTAAATACCCAGGACGGAAAATTGGATTTACTGACCAGGTTTCCTGAAAGACCCATATATCCTGGTCCCCAATGAAGGATGACCAGTCCGCTGACACTGTCTTTGAATTTAATCCCGCTATATTCCAAGAAGCTAATAATAGCGACCGGTTGATTGGACTGGGATCGATGGTAATGCTATCAACCACTGTGGCGGGATCCTGCACAGTTTGGTAATCAATGGGTTCCCCCCTCGTGGCTGGCACTGCCTCATACTGCAGTGTCATAGGCCCGCCCTTTAGGCATCAATCAACCTTATCCAAGACAGAGCCCTCTTTGGTTATGGGGACTTGGACCTGAGTAACAATCCTGCTTTGGGATGCAGGGGAACTATATTTTATTCTTATATTAGATGCAGCCATGTATGAAGTTCTGAGATCAAAGGATACTAAATTATCTACAAGATCTGTAGTAGTTAGCCAAAGACATACATAATCTGTACTAAAACCATGATTCGTGTATCTTTTCGCAGAATATATGTCTTCTCTTATAACTGATCGACAATTCCTCACATGTCGCAACCAATGGATACATTTGTTTATCAAATCCTGCTCATTTTCATAAGGGTACTCAGATGTTATTTTAGGAACATTAATTAGGAAAACTTTAGCTTTTAGAGAACTGCTTGAATGTGAAGTTAAAGGATTCAGACCCATAAGCAACGGCGTATTTGAAATCCTTAGTGCACTATGAGTAGTATGGTGCTGCCTGGAACTTGCACGGCTATGGTCGGAGGACCTTGGTTCCTGACAATTACCAAGGAGTGCTCTATCTGTGTTAGTCTGAGTCATTATAGATGTAATAGATTCTATACCCGCCGAAGGAGCATTCATTGAGCCTGTACCTCCCAAAAAGGTAGATGGTGGAACACTATCACTAGATCTACCCAATAATGCTGGTCTAAGGTTTCCAAGATCTACATTGAGCCCTGATGTCTGAATTATATCTGTTAATCTCACAACCGGGGTTTTCAGGGAGATAACAAGTTCTGTAAGCGAGTCGATATGCACCCTTAAGCCATCTAATTGGTGGCTGGAATGCAAGCAACTACATCCTTTATTTAAGGCCTCCTTGTTGGAAACCTTACTTGCATCTGTCGGATCTATCTGTACCTCAAGTTCATTGGGGCCAGTGGGCTCTTCAATATCCGTCAGCGGGGTAAATCGATTGTTACACTCAATCTCAAAGCCCCCATAGTGGTCAGCGGAATTAAGAACATTTAACGACGTTGACAATTGTGGCATAGCTATCTGCTCAGACTGAGCTTCCTGTACCTTGGTATGAGATAAGCTTTTTTTGTATGTGTGCTTCTTAAACATTTCTGGGATGGATTTAACTGACTGGGGGAAGTCGGGGGGGCCAGCCGAGTGAACTCCCAGTAGTCCACACTTGGTGCCTACAGGAGCAGAGAGGATCTCCTCGCAGTCGCTGATAATATTGTCTATACGTGTCATAACACAGTTGTTTTTCGTAGACTCTATGTGTTTATCCGACCTTTTGACTTTCTTGCGCTTGCCCACTCTCCCTCCCCCTATAGCTTCCATCACCTTCCTTTTACCCATACCAGGATGTATGTGGGTAATAATTTAACAAACAATTAGTGATAATTTAAGAACACACAGTTGAGCACACCTGGGGATAGTTCTATCCTTGGCCAACAAAGACCGCAATCTTTAGTTATACACAATATCTCCTGCAGGTCAGGCTCGGCAGAACTTAATCAGTCTCTGGGCTTTAAAGTTAATAACGCACAAATGCCCGCAGGGAACGCACCGGTGGCTTGCACAAGTAACCGACGATAAAGTCAATACCTTGTTCTCCGTGCAGATTTAAAGACAGCGTTGGTGGGGTGGCCCTGCCCTGCCTCTTCCTGGCGATGACGGGCAAGGACGGGCCCGCCCTTGCCCGCCCTTGGACGGGCTTCGCCCGGGTGCGGCCCGCGCGCGTCCCGCGCCGCGATGGAACCAGGCGCTTTTGAGCGCTTTAGGCAGGCAGAGCACCTCCCTCCTGGGAGTGCACAGAGGGCAAAGACTTGTGGGCGTTGTAGTCCCCCAGCAGCCACGAACAGCAGAGCGTCCCGCGCCGCGATGGAACCAGGTGCTTTTGAGCGCTTTAGGCAGGCAGAGCACCTCCCTCCTGGGAGTGCACAGAGGGCAAAGACTTGTGGGCGTTGTAGTCCCCCAGCAGCCACGAACAGCAGAGCGTCCCGCGCCACGATGGAACCAGGCGCTTTTGAGCGCTTTAGGCAGGCAGAGCACCTCCCTCCTGGGAGTGCACAGAGGGCAAAGACTTGTGGGCATTGTAGTCCCCCAGCAGCCACGAACAGCAGAGCGTCCCGCGCCGCGATGGAACCAGGCGCTTTTGAGAGCTTTAGGCAGGCAGAGCACCTCCCTCCTGGGAGTGCACAGAGGGCAAAGACTTGTGGGCGTTGTAGTCCCCCAGCAGCCACGAACAGCAGAGCGTCCCGCGCCGCGATGGAACCAGGCGCTTTTGAGCGCTTTAGGCAGGCAGAGCACCTCCCTCCTGGGAGTGCACAGAGGGCAAAGACTTGTGGGCGTTGTAGTCCCCCAGCAGCCACGAACAGCAGAGCGTCCCGCGCCGCGATGGAACCAGGCGCTTTTGAGCGCTTTAGGCAGGCAGAGCACCTCCCTCCTGGGAGTGCACAGAGGGCAAAGACTTGTGGGCGTTGTAGTCCCCCAGCAGCCACGAACAGCAGAGCGTCCCCTTATTCTCTATGGACTGGAGAGTAGCAATGGGAGCCATTCCCCAGATTGCTGCGCCATAAACCACTGCCGCCTTGGTTTTGGCGTGGTAGATCTTTTTCATCGGTATCAAGGGTTTGGCTCCCAGCTTTTTCACAAACTGTTTCAATAATCCCAAACTTCTCTGCATGCATAATTCTCTGCCCTCCACTAATTTAGCCCAAGATTGGTTCTTATCAAAAGGACACCCAAATAGGGGAAAGAGTCCACCACCTCAATCTTACCAGAATCCATAAAAAAACTAGGAGGTTTATCCTGTTTCCGCCCCCGCAATGATGACAAAGGATTTGCTTTGATTGACCCTTAGATCTAGTAAATCCATAAAGGACGCATAGGCCGAGATAAGGTGTTGCAACCCCCTCCCTGTTCTTGCCATCAAAACGGCATCGTCCGCATATGCCAGCATAGGGAGGCGCTGATGGTTTACAAGTACCGGGACATCCAAGGCTGCGGCCTCTAGATGGTTCCCCACACCATTCGTGTAAATCGAAAACAAGAATGTTGCCAGGACGCAGCCTTGTCTTACCCCTCTCAAGATCTTAAATGAGCGGGTACACTCCCCATGTCTCCCATAGCGGACTGCGGATGAAGCATCCGTATACAGCTGCCTAATAAAATCAGTCAGGGCCTGATCAAATCCCATCTCACCCATTATCTGCCAGAGTCTCGGGTGGGACACGCAGTCAAAAGCCGCGGAAAGGTCCATAAAGGCAAGATAGATCTTCCCACCCTTGACTCTGGTATATCTATCAATAATTAGTGACAGGTTCAGACACTGATCAACCGTTCCTTTGCCCTCCTGAAAGCCGTATTGTGATGGCATTAAAATATTTTTAGACCTCGCCCAGTCCTCTAGTCTTGTTAATAAGAGACGTCCCATAAGCTTAGCCATTGTATCAATCAGAGATATTGGGCGATAATTTTTTGGATTATTTTTGTCACCCTTTTTATGGATTGGTACGATGGTACTCGTTTTTCATGACTGTGGCGGGCCTATTATGGCAATTTTATTAAAAACATTCGTTAATAAAGGAACCCATATATCTAGATTATCAAAAAAAAAGTCCATTGGAACCCCATCAGGGCCTGGAGCTTTACCCCTACTGCAGGCATCGATCCCATTCCTAACTTCACTAAGACTAAATGAAAGGAATGTCTCAGATGCACTAATAGGAGGGGGTGGAACATAGTCCATTGGGGAAAAAATACTTTTGAAGTGGTCCACCCAGGACTCCTCCCCCACATTGACATCGAGAACTGGATCGTTAGGACTTTTAAAATGGGGGCCATTTACTATTCTCCAAAACTCCTTTGAGTTTGGATCCAGTCATAAGCAAATCTGTCTTGACCATGCTCCAATGGGAACAGTCTAGCCTGAACTGGGAGAAAGTACAAAGTAAACTTTTTCAAGCAAAATAATATCTGCTTGTAGACCTGGCATCCTTAGGGTGGTCTTCCCCCAATATTTTTGTTATTCACCGCTTGTTTTGCTTATCTTCTGTTTGGCCTAAGGACTCTGAGCACTTTACCATTGCTAATCAGTGCTAAAGTGAAGTTCTTTTCCCTAAACATGTGTGTAATTTCTGTATACATGATTGACATATTTAATTTACTTGAAAGTCCCTTGTAAAGTGGTATACCATATACCCAGGTCCTGTAAGTTAAATGCTACTAGTGAACTGTAATACTGATTGTGCCACCCACAGAAGTAGCCTTTCAAGCCTGTCTCAGGCCTGCCACTGTAGTGCCTGTGTGTGCAGTTTCACTGCCACTTCGACTTAGCATTTAAAACGAACTGCCAAGTCTTAAACTCCCTTTTTAGTACATATAAGTCACCCCTAAGAGCAGGGTGCTATGTAAGTAAAAGGTAGGTCATGTACCTCATTGTTTTACGTGTCCTAGTAGTGACAAACACCCAAATTCATTGTTCACTACTGTGAGGCTTGCTCCTCTCAGAGGATAACATTGGGAATTCCTTCAAATACCTTTAAGCTGTAATTCCTGATTGCAGAAGAGTAGATGCTTTATGCTATATATATTTGGATTGATAATGACAAATCCTCTTTACTGGTAAAGTTGGATTTGACATTACTAGTTTAGGAGTGTCACTTTTAGAAAGTGGATATTTCTCTGCACCTACAGCTCTGTGCCAAGCTAACAGAGGGCGAGCACAGGCAAACTTTAGTGTGTATCTTACTTACTCTGTCTAGAGTGGTAGTTCTTGCCTGGCCTGGGTGTATGCCATAGCCAACCAGGAATCCTGTTTCTAACACTGCTTCAGTTGTGTCTATCCATCCAACTCCTTGTCTAATCATCCTTGCCCAACAAAACATTTAATGTTTAAGAATTGTGGCAAAGTGTCCATTTAACAAATAATTGTCAAAGCCAGAAGGTAAAGATAAGTACAGTTGTTGATCCAGAAAGTAACAAACTGGAGGAAATACAAGTGGAAAAGATGGTACTCAAAGATGGAGTACAGAATTGTGGTATTCCATATACTGACATCATAGTAGGGGTGAAAAGAAATTAAAGCCTCTAGACAGCTGTCCTGTATCGTATGAGGGAAGAAAGATTGTGTTAGTGAGAAAATGTGAAAGCTTTTTGAAGTTAGTTTAAAGACAGAGTGATTCTGAACAAAATAAATGTTGCTAAAAAGGGTTGAACATTCTTGTGTGGTGTCACCAAGATCTTTTTAGCATCCTGCTTATAGGAAGTCCAAGAGACTAGATATGTTTGGTTAGCGAGGTAGATTATTATGAAACTAAAAAATGGACAGAATCAATTAAGGATGTATTTGCTCTTAAACACACAAAAGGCTTTAAACACCGAATTTGGATAAATAGGGGGCAAGACTAGTGAAAAACAAATTGAGAAGATTTAGCCAATGAATTAAAAAGAATGTGCAAGGATGTGATTATTGTACCCATTGATTCATCACTTTGGTTATCCCTGCCCCTAGTCGTTGCACATAAGTAGAATGTGAAGCTAAGAGTATGTGTTGATCTGAGGAATGTAAACAAGAAAAAATGGGTTGGCTCCCATTGGATCCCCAACTTTGATGACAACCCTCCGTGGGGCTAAGGTTTTCACAAAAATTGGCTTGGCATTAGTCTGTCACCAGGTGGCGTTGGACCCTGCATACACAAATTTGACAGCTTTTTGTCTCCAATTGGCCCCTTTCAATTCAGCAGAAGGATTTTTTGGTTAGAGTCTGAAGTTGTCAGGGATTAATTGTGCAGCAACTTTCCAAGATAATACCCTTATAACTGGATAGGAGAACAGGATTAAACACTCATCTTTGTACATACACACCTAACACATGCAGAGATTGTATCAAATAGAGAAGGGTGTGAATTTGGCAAGAAAAAGTTAGACTGTTTGGGACATCTCATATTGAGGGGCAGGTTTGAGCAATACACAGGGTTCATTTATTGCCATCTTAAAATCCCCTACATCTGAAAATAAGTAACAGGTGGCTTCTTTCCTTTGGCTTTGAGAATCCTATTTTAAATTTATTCAAAATTTTGCATCCAAGGCAGAGTGTATGAGAGGTCTGCTCAAAAGAAGAAAATTTGGTGTGGTGTGATGGGTGTGAAGGGAATTTGTTCAGTTGAAAGAGAAGATTTCTCCTGGAAAAATGTTGAAATCATTTGACAGAAGCAAGGAACGTACACTGACTGTTGATCCCTGCATGCTTGGTCTTGGGGCGGTAATTGCTCAATTCATCAAGGGAGGTTGTGACACAATTGGGTTTTACTCAATGGTGTTGAAAGACACTGAATGTGCATAATCTGCAATTGAAAAGGAACTGCTACCATGTTGCTGGGCAATCAATTTAAATGTTATGTATGGGCCGTCAATTTATCATGACTGATGATAAACCCTCTGGCCCACACTTGAGTGGCAATGTAATTAAAGATCTTATACTCAGGATTGTGAACTACCCTCAATATTGTTGCTATACAGTTTTGAAACTCGGCTGGGGGAAATAATATTTCAGCTGATTAACTGACAAGATCTACTCTAACCTTTAATCCAGTTGAGCAAAGTAAAGAGAATGAAGAGTGTTTAATGGCTGCTGTCAACGTCAATCATTTAAGTGTAACACAGAAGATGGGTGGTAAAGAAAGATTGAAAAGGATGATACAAAGGTTAGTAAAGAAATATGTGGCGGAACTGAGAAAGATCAGACCTCGTGACTCTACAGGCATGTATAAGGATAGCTGATGAGTTATCATTGGAGTGTAACACATTTTGATTCATGGAGACAAATTAGTCCCACCATATGTTTTGAGGAACAAGATTATGCTCTTAGGGCACAAGGGCCATTTTGGGAAAAAAATATAACAAAATTGTGAAAACAGGCTGAATTTAGTGGAAAGGCATGGACCCTCAGAGTAATGATGAGGTTAGAGTGCATGGAATGATCAGTAGGTGATAAACAACTAAAAACTCACACTCCTCCCATTGCAGCTGATCAAGTAATCATGGATCAAGCTTGCAGTTGATTTTGTGGGGCCATTTTTTGAGCTGATGAGCAAATACAGGTTGGCAATTGTGCCTGCTGACTACAAATACCAAATGGCAGGCTATTGATTTTGTAATGGAACGTAATGCCAGTGTGTTTATTGTTTTCTTTGGAAAGATTTTTATGAGTGAAGGTTTTCCCAAACAAATTGTTCCATATAACAGGGTATAATTTGTGTCCCAAAAAAGTTCAAATTTTTATGTAAGTGTGAGATTAAACATTGTAGGATAGTGCCTATTCACTCCCATGCCAATGGGTTTGTGGAATGTGTGAATGGGATTTTGGTGGAATTTGATCAATGGATTGTGAGATGCGGGACTGATACTAAGAAAGATATTAATAATAAGTTGTGATCTCATCATACCACTCCCAATGCAACCACAGAGAGAAGCTCTTTTGAAATGCTGAATGGAATGGGACCTCTTTTTTCCTGCATGGATGAAAATATGAACCCATACTGATGGATGGGTGAGGGAGACTGATGAAAGTGTTCACCCTAAGATGCGTGCCCATCAGGGAAAGGGGTAAGCATGGACATGATTTGAAGCATTGTGTAAAGGATCTTACTGATCAATTCAGAGTTGGGGAACAGGTATAATTCAATATGCTAGTTCAGTCACAATTAATCCCCCATCAGAGGTCAGAAAGTTAGGGAATATGCCGTGAGAGTACTATGTGCTGAATAGTGGAATATGAAAAGAATGGTGAAAGTAGAGATGTCCACAAAGCAATTGTTAGACTTTGCATCTTTTGGCGTGTTTCCCCTCACTTTTTGCTTCCTGACCTCCTGGTTTTGACTCTGTTTTTGCTGGTGTAATGATTCTGCGCACTTTCCTCACTGGTGTCCAGTGGGAAAGTTCAAGTGCTCCTGTATAAAATGTGTTATGGATTGGTGTTTCCATGATTGGCCTATTTGATTTATGTGTCAGTCCCTTGTAAAGTGCACTGAGAGTGCCAGGGCCTATAGATCAAATGCTGTTGGTGGGCTGCAGCACTGGATTGTGCCACCCACGCAAACAGCCCGTAAAGTGTAACTCTGGACTGCCATTGCAGAGCCTGTGTGCAGACTGGGGCTGCCATGTCGACTTGGCAAGTGCACACACTTGCAAGTCCCTAAACCTTCCCTTTTCTACATGTTAGTGACCCCTAAGGTAGGCCCAAGGTACCCCTGTGGGCAGGGTGCATTGTATGTGAAAGGTAGGACATGCCCTGGTGTGTGTGGCATGTCCTGATAGTGAATTACAGCCTATTTCGTTTTTCACTATTGCAAGGCTACCTGTTCCCCATAGGCCAGAATGGGCAGTTCTGATTATTACAGCTTATAATCCTAACTGACCCAGGTAACATTGTAGAAATTCGAGTTTAGTATGCCTGGACTCAGAATGATAACATGCATCTTTTAGTGAAGTTGGTTTTAACATTCTGTGTTTGAAAATACCACTTTTAGAAGGTGGGTATTTTCTTGTCTAACCATCCAAGCCTGCCTCTGCTAGGTTGTGTATTCCTTGTCTGGAGTGTGAGTGACAGGGGCTGGGGGATGCCAGGAGGCAGGGTGAGTCAGCACAGGGCTGAATAGCAAGATCTACATGTAGATGGGTGGGAGGAGATGCACCTGGGACCTGAATAGGGCTGGGCCTTCCCTCCACAATGCTGGCTCCACCTCCTGTGGTGCGTCTGATGTCCCTGGCCTGCACTGTGAAAGGAAAGAAGGAGACTTGTCAACAAAGTGCTCCAGGACTGGCCAGAACTGGTTTGGACTAGGCAAAGGCCTCTCTGCCTTCAGAGGACAAAGAGAAATTGAGGATAAAAGGGGGACCCAAACCCCAGAAAATTGGAACTCTTTGGGATCAAGAAGACTGCCAAGAAGAAGAGCTGGAGAAGCTGTGAGGAGGAACTACCACTTTGCTGTGTGCTTTGCTGTGTTGGCCTGCAGTGGCTGCTTCTGTCTTGGACAGTGAAAGGACTGGAACTGAACTGTCTGCAATCTACTTTGTGAGTGTCTCCAAGGGCTTGAGGTAGAGCTTGCCCCCTGTTCAAGAAGTCTCAGGAACAGCAAAGACTTCAAGCGCGACGCCGTCTACGACGCCGCTGCCGACGCCGTGTCCTGAAGGCACCGCAGAGGGCACCGCCGCAACACGGCACCGCGACCCTGGTCTCACCGACGACGCCTGCTGACGCCGCCACCGAGCCGCTGCTCGCACCGCGACCTGTGGGCACCGCACTTCGCACCGCCTCGCTTCACAACGACGCCGTGGTATCCCCGACGACGCCGCTCCACGCCGGACTCGACGCCGCTGCTTGCACCGTGGTTCGGGGGCACCGCCCGTAAGTTACACAACGCACCGCCCTCATCCCGCACCGCAGCCTTGGCCCACCGACGCCGGTGCCATCGACTCCAAGTTCGTCAGCCGACGACAGCACTTCACCAACGACGACGCCGCTGCTGCACCGTGGCCTGCCAGCACCGTGACGAGCACCGCCTTCATCTCACACCGCGACCCTGGTCTCACCGATGACGCCATCCGACTCCGCCACCGAGCCGCTGCTCGCACCGCGACCTGAGGGCACCGCACACCGCACCGCTGCACTTCGCACCAAAGCACCCGACGCCGGCCGACGCCAGCGCTCCTGACTTCAACAGAGAGGAGATCGATCTGAAACGCATGTGACTTCGAGGGCCCGACGACGACGCACCGACCTCCGGAACCAACGCCTGCGGACGCCGTGTGTTCGGAAGCTCACCGCAAGGTCATCGACGCCCTGCATTTCTGAAAGGTACTGTTTGCAGGTCTTCCCGACACCGTAGTTGACCCGCGACGTCGCGGTCAGCCAGAACTGTTTGGATTTGTTTGTTCACGACGCCGTGATAGCCCTGGACGGAGCTATCGACATCAAGGAACTGTTTTTAAGGACATTTTGATAACAGAAGATTTTTAAAGTACTGTACTGTGGAGTTTTATCGTATTTGGTCTTGTTTAAAGTATATAAAAATATTGGATATTTTTCTAAACTGGTGTGGTGTCAGTTTGTAGTGCTTACACTGTATTACTGTTGGTTATGTGCAAATGCTTTACACACTGCCCCTAGAATAAGCCTGACTGCTCGTGCCAAGCTACCAAGGGGGTGAGCAGGGGTTATTTTAGGAGTGTAACTCCCTTACCCTGACTAGGAAGAAGGGTCCCTACTTGGACAAAGGTGCAAGCCCTTGCCAACTAGAGATCCCATTTCTAACAGCAAGCATTTTGCAGGTAAGAGAGGAAACACTGTGGGGAAATATTTGATAATAGAAAGAAATGGTAGCTTCAATTTATAGAGGAGTTCAAGGGTTGCATGTAGACTAGGGATGGGTGGAACACGCGGAGTTTCATTCTGTGGAATTCCATGGAGTTACCTAAAAACTCTGCAATATTCCACGAGCTGCGGAATTTTGGCACGTTGCGCTGATTTTTAGCACCAGGAGCTTGTTCCGCACAGTAAACTCAGCGTGAATGGCACCATGCGGAGCACCAGAGGGCGATGCTTCTTTGCTGCCGCTTGAGTAGAATTTCAACTCGAGTGGCAGCTTTCTCACCGTGAGCGGCAGCTTTCTCAACGTGAAAGGTAGTGACCTGCCGCAACCGCCCGTGTTGAGAATCTCGCCAGGAGGCATTCTAGCACTTGAACATCACTCCAGGGGACGCAAATTGTCACTCGCGCTCGCCAACTTAACATTGGCGAGTTGCATAAGAGAAGAAACTCCGCCACACAGCGGTTGGCAGAGTTATACTGGAACTCAGCGTGGAGTGGGCAAAACTCAGCGAACTCCGCCGGCGGAGCTGGATTTCTTGCCCATCCCTAATACAGACACAAGAAGTTCATCATTTGACATTCCTTTCAACTTAGATGATTCAGTTTAAGATATTTTGTTATTATTTTTGCTCTTTTAAAGAATTTGACAGTCCAGAATCTTTTTTTATTTTGATGTTTACTTTTCCTTTTAAAGTTTATGAATGCATTCCATTGCTTGAATTTGTCTTCATTGTATTTGTCGGAAGGCTTACATTGTGTTTCTTGTACTAATTTTGAATATATTTTGTGGAGAAGGGAGATATTGTGGTGATGGTCTCTTACTTCAGCATTCCTGTATTCCATTTGAGGTTTGGAATGTTTATATTCAGGCATTACTCTTGGTGCAGCAGGAGGGCTACGGTGAGGAATAAAGCTCCTTTTATCTGGCACCCACGTTGGATGTATTTGCTTCCTTTCATACTATGATAATAAACAGCAGGTCTATCACAGTTTAAGCAGATTTGTGACTATCAGTCTTCACATGGCATTTTCAATGGTGTTACGGGATCTAGCAACTTATAGCTGAGTTCTGTTCCAATCAAGGGTCCCTCCTACCTCCCATTTACACCTGTGTAATTACAAATATCAAACTTTCTTCAGCAGTCTGTATGTCAAAACATCAATGACAAAAATATCATCTGATACTTTTGCAAAAATAATGTTCAATTTGGTGTGAATTTTCTATTATTAACTCCAATGGGGTGATTACTCTGTAAGCAATATTTAAGACACTGTATTTTAGTCCACAACATTCTAGTATCATACCTCTTCTCATGCTAGTTCTTGAAAAATGTACAATAATGTCAGTGGCTGGTACATTGTTAGGAACCCTTTCTTTATAAATAAAATTGTTGCCTTGGCTTTAAATTGAATAAAGCACTGGAGGATGACTCCACCTGGTCTACCACAATTATCTGGAGATAAATTGTCTGACAAAGAGCAAAAAACCTACCATGACATTAAGGGCCAGATGTACGACCAATGGCAATTGCGACTCGCAAATTGCGCCAAATTGCGAGTTGCAATTTGCAAGCCGCAATTGCCAATGTACAACAGTGTCTGAGACACTGTTTGCGATTCCCAATGAGGTCGCAAATTGCATGCCTCATGCATATTAATGAGGCTGTCGCAATTTCCGACCCCATTGGGAATGGTTGGCACTCCCAGGGATGGTGGCCTGCTCGGGTCAGCAGACCTCCATGTCTGGGACTGCTTTTAAATAAAGCAATTTTTTTAAAATGCGGCCCGTTTTCCTTAAAGGAAAACGGGATGCATTTAAAAAAAAAAATGAAACGTTTTTGTTTCATTTTTTAAGGGCAGGTAGTGGTCCCTGGGAAAAAATGTTTGCGCACCCATTCACAAAGGGGAAGGGGTCCCTTAGGGACCCCTTCCAATTTGCGAATGGTTTACCACACTCTTGAAGAGGGTGGTAAACTGTGAGTGTTTTGCGACCGCAATTGCGGTCGCAAAACATTCTTACATAGAGTTCAGACTCGCTATTAGGAAGGGACGCCCTCAGAATGCCCCTTCCTAATAGCGAGTCGCTAACCCTATTTTGCGAGTCGCTATTTAATTAGCGACTCGCAAAATAGGGTTAATACATGGCCCACTGGTTTTTTGCATGCACAAACGGGTCTAAAACCTATTTGCGCATGCAAAAATCTGTCATACATCTGGCCCTAAATGATTATTTTCTGAAAATCTGGAACAAGGTAGGAGGCTAAAGGGTAGGTACAGGCAAAATATCAAAACTAAAATATTGTGTGGTCAAAATATTGTGGGAAGAATATCGAAGACAAAAATATTGTGAAGGTAAGTTTCTATAGGTAAGCAAAGTATTACCTTTGCTTGACTCCACATATATATGTACCTTGATGAGATATATATATATATCTTCGAATTGCACACATAAAGTTTTAAGAATAGTAAATCTATACTTACCTATTTGCACTTACCTTCTTGATATTCTTGTCCTCTATTTTTTGGCATGCTATTTTGCCCACGCATTGTTTTTGACTTCGACATTCTGTCAGACAACCAGACAACTATCATGCCTCAAAACCTCCACAGCATGTCAATGTGATGGGGAATGTGATTATAAACAGATTGCTTACTCATTAGAGGTATATTTCTCCAGACTGTCTATATGCTTGAAAAATCTAATAATGGCATCTCTGGAATATTCACCAATTAATTTGCAGATGCAAATGTAAAGGGTCATGAAGTACTGATCTCACTTTAGCTCCAGAAATAAATACTTTGGCATTTCGACAATCTTATTTGGTGGTTCATGACAATGGGAGATGAGTGGAGGATGCGTACACTAAGGAAACAAGAACATTCCCTGCATGAAATAAAAGAAATAAGACGAGGGGCGAATGATCAGCATGCTTGGCACCCTGCAGCATCTGCTTCACCAAAAAAAAAAAAAAAAAGAGGAAACGGGAACTTGAATAAAAATTTACTGAAATCCAAAAGGAAGCATGACTGAAGGGAGGGGCATACAGAGAACTAGGAAACAGCGGAAGGCCAAGGAGACAGTATTAGCATATACATGAGCCACACACTCTGCACAAGTATCCATGTGAGCACAAGACAGGCAATCGCCTGCCAAATAGATTCAAAGGAAACATCAGTATGAGTGAGCATGTGACCACAAAAGGGGCAAGCAGCCGCTTCTGCCCTCACTAACCTTGAGGGGGGCCCTACTGCAAATTACATGGACCCCCCCCCCAGAGTCAGTCAGGAACTCTCTGGCCAGGGTACTGTGCTGAGGGGGCCCCCTGGAGCTCTGGCCCCCCGCACTGTAGGGGCTTAGGTCACTGTCTGCTCTCTCCCTCAGTGCTGGTGCTTTTTTAGGCTGTCTAGAGCCATGCACACACTTTTGCACCATAGTGCAAAGGTGTGAGTGTGATGTCTAGAATAGGTTTTGTTCTAGAAGAATATCCAAAGACCAATGCCAAGACATAATTTAAAACTTTGCAAACATTGTATGTTTGCTGTCGAGTGCATCACACATGCAGTACTTGAAAACTTTAGAGAAATAAAAGCATTTGTCCAAGTTAATGCCTGCCTCAAGGAGGTGTTATTTTTGGGGCAGAGCTGTCTAAAAATCTTGTTAGAAAGAGCTTGCAGCAAAAACCATGGATAAATTTCCATGTACCATCCAGGAGACGCCACCTTGATACAAAGTAACCTAAAGTATTGTTTGGTGCTAATTTGCATTACTTGAAGGCAACTTTCTTGAATATATATATTTTTTTCTGGAAAGAATATACCAAATCAACACTTTACACTGGTGGCAGAACCTTTGGTGACTTTGCACCAGCAGAAATGTTTGTAAATCTGCCCAAAGCCTCTTATGAACGCATACATTTAACATATGTGGAAAAGTCATATTCTGAAACAGAAAAGCAAAGTTTAGCTGTAGTTTGGGTATGTGAACGTCATCATTTGTTATTGTATGGGAAGCCATTTACAATCGTCACAGGTCATCAAGCATTTCTCACAATGTATGGCAATCTGAAAACAAAAGTGCCTCTAACATAGAAGGGGGACAAGACTCAAGGGTTATGTTTGCAACTTTATGTACAAATAAAACATTTGTCAAAGTTGATGCCTGCCACAAGAAGATATTTATGGGACAGAGCCGTGTCCACAAATGTTGTTATATAGGTCTTGCAGCAAAACCCATGGCTGGTCGCATTTGACTTCTATCTACCAACCGGGGGCGCCCACTTGATGCAAAGTAACACGAATTATTGTTTTGCTCTACTTTACATTACTTTAAAGCAACTTTCTTGCATAATAAATGTTTTGTGCTGGAAAGTATATGCCAAACCAACACTTAACTCTGGTTGCAGCTCTTTTGGTGACTGTGCACCAGAAAAATCATTGCTAAATGTGCCCCAAAGCATAGTATGCAAGCATAGATTTAAAACAAAGAAGAGAAGGCATGTTCCGAAGGAGAAAAGGAAAGTCTACTTGTAGTTTGGGTCTGTGAATATCATCATTTCGTTTTGTATGGGAAGCCATTTAAAACTGTCACAGATCATCAAGCACTTCTCAAGGTATATTGCAATCTGCAAACATAAATGCCGCTAATGACACATAGGAGGGGGACAAGTCTCATTGGATATGGTTACAAATTTGTACACAAACTAGGTAAAGAATATAATCCAACAGATTATATTTCGCATCATGTGTTGCCCAGTTCTGAAAGAAACTGTCTCCTAGCAGAAGAACACGTGCATTTTATCATACAAGTGTTGACCCCTGAAAAAATAACGACAGAAGAACTAGCAGAACCACCAAACAGGATGTGACCTTACAAGAATTAATCAGAGTAATTCAAGCTAACAGATGTAAGCATGTTAATTCTGCTATGAAATGTCCAAGATGGTTGAAAAGCAGTGGAAGGAGCATGCAAGCAAATACAAGGCCAGGAATCTTACTAGCAGGAAATGGGATTGTATTATCCCAAGCTCTGCATAAATGGGTGGTTGACATTGCCCGTGAAAACGACATGGGTATGATATTTACAGAAAACTGTTGAGAGGTAAAGTGTGGTTACCTGGTTTGGACTTCCTGTTTGAGAATACAATACAGGCTTGTCATTTGTGTCAAACAGTTGGGAAACTAAGCCTGTCTTCAAAATTAACAATGTCAGAGCTCCCAGAGGATGAATGGCCACAGAGTCTGTTGAGTTGTATGGGTCACTAATAAACATTCTTGATTTCATCACATGATTTTAATAAGTGCTTAAAGGGTACTTATAGTGTGGTGTGTGCACCAATGCTATGGGACTGCTACTGTGGTAATTATAGATGAATTGGCATCAGCTCCTTGGTGAGTAATGTTGTTAGGTTTGGAAGGATGCTATGTCTTGTTCAGCGGAATTGTGATTCTTGTTAATTGGTGTAAATCAGTCAGTAGTTTTGAGAAATTAAGGGGCTTACATACAAGCCTTTATCGCCACGGATCATCACTTTTTGTGACACTCCGTGGGCGGTATGCCCTGCGCCATATTTACAAAGTGGCGTTAAGCCACTTTTTGTGGCTTAACACCGCTTTATAAATATGCTAACCTTTCACGCAGGTATCTGCATGAAAGGGGCGTGCAATATGTGTTGCTGTGAGCGTCCCACCACTACACCCATTGCTTTTTGACGCTGCCTCAGATTAACGCGAGGCAAGAGCAGGCATTAGAATGGGGCATGAGGAGAAATGCTTTTATTTCTCCGTGTTTTTGCTTTTTCTGCGTGTGCTGCATTCTGCAGGAATATTCCTGCATTTGCAGGAATGTGTCCCTCCCTGCAAATAAACAATCATTAAATAATGATGATTTGCTACTTCTATGTGTGGTGCACTATGCAGCACACATAGAAGTAACAAATAGCCATTATTGATTCTTTATCTACAGGAAGGGACACCTTCCTGCACATAAACAATCATTCCCTGCAACGGAGGCACCATTGCACAATGGTGCAAGGGTGCCTGCATTGGCACTAGGCAGCTAAATTTAGCCCCACGCTAGGGGAAAAAAAGGGGTGCGCCGTATTGTAGTAAATACAGTGTATCGCTGCATTTTGAAAATGTCGGAGCTTGGCGCTGCCAAATTTGGTGCTGCTCCACTCTCTGATATCTTCTAGTAAATATGTCCCTAAGTGTCAAACAAATATAGATATCTGGATGGCTGGGTACGCGAGAGGCTTGAGAGACTATAGCGGAAATGCCAATTTAAAAATAGAGCATTTTGATTCA
Organism: Calotriton arnoldi; assembly: GCA_963921515.1. NCBI lineage: Eukaryota > Metazoa > Chordata > Amphibia > Caudata > Salamandridae > Calotriton > Calotriton arnoldi. The sequence goes on from CAWUFW010004150.1 coordinate 856,770, forward strand.
CCCAGGGAGCTTTATTTCCCTCGGGCCATCTCGCTCCCGCTGGATCGAGCGCTCTGATTGACTGCCAGCAACAAGAGAAAAATGTTGCTGGCAGCCATTACAGGACTCAGGGACTTAGTCCCCTGTACTGAAGTTGTTATTAAAAATATATAGGGAGGCAGGTTAGGGATAACCTGACCACCTAGCCCCCATGGAGGGGACCCAGATTGACCCACTGAGATCAAAAACAAAAAATAAATCAGCTTAAATTGCCTCGATCCCATGGGACTTCCATGGGATTGAAAAAACAAAAGAAACAAAATGGTGGCAGGGAAAGCATGGTTCAATTATAGGGCCTAGGGAGCCAAACCTTGGGGCCATATTCAATAAGGGTAGAGTGGTGCACATCCCCCTTCTATGAGCCATCACAGCCCCGTGAGCCCACCCGCTGGGCCGAAATTTGCGGAAAAGGGGAGGGGGCTGTCCAGCCCCTCTCACTGAGCCTCTAAAGGCACTGGGAACCCACCCCCCCAGGGATGCTAAACTAATTAAGAGGGTGGCACACAACCCTCTCCTCGAGCCTTCTATGACCACAGGGCCGGCTCACTAGCTGTGTCCCGGGTAAGCCAAAACCAAGGACACCGGTGCAGGCAGGGAAACCTGTGTCTGCTCCCACTTGCTGGGTGTATGTTTGAATCTCCCTCTATGCAGGAGCAAACACAAAATCAACTCCCAGCGGGCATGAGTTTTGAAAATGCTCCCGCCAGCTGGAGCATACTTTTGATCTGTTTCCCTGCCCGTACTGATTCAGGCAGGGAAACAGATCAAAATATTGCTCCCGCCGGGAGGGAGCAGCATAAATAGCTGCTCATTGTGGGTGGGAGCAATACCGACTCCCGCTGCATTCAGGGAGTCATCTGGGTCCACAGGGGCCCTGGGGCTCCCCTAACAGCCTCTAGTGTATGGTGGGTGTCCTATGTGGGCACCAGGGCATCCACCTTTAATAATGTGGGCCCCTGGGGATGGGGTCCCTAAGGCCTAACAAGGCTTAGGCAGGGGGCAGCAAGGTCCCTCCCCTTTTTTGTAAGCTTTGGCCCCAGGGCTGGGCTCTCTGGGGCCTATAATGGCTTGGGAGGGGGGCATGCCCCCCTTGCACTTGAAAAATGAAAGGCCTTGTGGGAATGGGGCCCCAGGGCCTTAAAAGGCTCAGAGATGTGGTCCACATGGCTCCCTCCCACAAAAAGAGATTTGGCCCTGAGGAAGTGGGTCCCCAGGGCCTTTTAATGGCTCAGGGAGTGGGATGTGCGGCCTCCCTCCCCTTAAAAAAAAATACCCCCCTGTAGGAAAGGTTCTCCAGGGCCGTTTAAAGGCTATGGGATGGAGGCTGTGGGGCCTTGCTCACCTTAAAAAAAACGGCCCAGGGGAATGGGGTTCCCAGGGCCTAATGAGGCTCGGGGAGGGGGGCAACTTGGTCTCCCTCCCCTTTAAAAAAAAATAAGGCCCTGGGGGATAAGTTCCCCAGTGCCTAATAAGGCTCGGGAGGGGGACCACTTGGGCCTCATCCCCTCTAAAAAAAGAGGGCCCTGGGTTCCCCAGAGCCTGATGGACTTAATGAGGCTCGGGAGGTGGCACACTTGGCTCCCCTCCCCTTTAAAAAACATAAGGCCCTGTGGGAAGTTTGTCGCAGAGCCTGGGCTCAGGCCAGTCCCTGTAGCCAAGCCCCGCAATGCACGGCCAAAGTCCGAGCGCAGCAGGGATGTTGGCTTTACGTATGTTAATAAAATATTACTTTATGTATAAAAAAAGCTAAAAATTCATTGGAAAAATAAAAACCAGAAATTCATTGAAAAAATGAAAGGTTAAATTAACGCTGCAGTAAGGTGTGATAAAAGATCTGTTTTTGTTAAAAACAAACACCTTAGAACTTCACTGAAAAAAACAAAGATTAAAATAACGTTATAGTTAAGTGAATATCTCGGTGACAACATTAATGTTTTGAACGTTTTGAACAAAAAAAAACACAGAAATTCATCAGCCAAAGCTAACTATAACTTGTGCCACCCATGCACTGCTTATGACCTCACATATTACATCACTGATGACACGTTCTATGACATCACTGATGACATCTCAAATGACATCATTGATGGCATCTCTGATTACATCATCAAAGCTTTGCTTTTGCACATATTGCTCTATTAACTAGTTTCCATTAGAGACCTGAAAGTAAGCACAAAATAGCTCAGAAGAATATGAGGCATCATTAATGCCATCACAGATGCAACTCCCTTAGGTGTAGAAATCATAGGGCTATGTCCAACATTGACCCTATACCATCCACTTCACAGGTAGCATTGCCAACAATAACAATCAATCACAGATATAAGGAAAACCCTCATTGCAAGCGGTGTTCAATCTGTATGCAACTGATCAGAGAAAGCCAAGTTCCTGAAAATATTTAACGTCTGTTCCAAAATGAATGCCATACTACCGACAGCTTTTATCTGTATCACACCCCTGGCAGTCATGGAACCTGCATTGGAAATGAAGCTGGTATGAGTAGAGAAGTAGGTACTCTAAACAGTATTCACTTTATGGACAGTGAAACTCTCATGAGAAATACACTACAGAGTATTAAAAAAGTATTTACTAAGAACAGTGTACACTCTATGCAACTGTGAGAGGCTGGCCTGTCCACTAATGTGAGTGGGCACCTTGCACCAGTCCACACAACCCTTATGGTGATTTAAGAGGTCTTAGACAAGCTTAGAAAGCTATCCAAGTGGTAGCTGTGGAGAGCAGCATTCAGGATTAGTATTGAAGGAGTGTAAAGCAGCTTGTTTTACCAGAATGCAATGTTATAGTATAGATTAAATGAAAAGAGAACCACAGAAGGTACTTATAAAAATATGTATTTATTATAGAATACTCTCTAGTACGTTCCAGTATCTCCTACATGGAGATATACACAAAGCACACAATGCTTCAGCACAGAAATCACAGTAAATAGCACTAGTACACAGTGGGCCCCAGGGAGGGACCAAATCATATATTAAGAAAGTGGTATAAGAACCACGACTCAAGTCAGGACAATGTCAAGAGGACGTAGAATCGCTGGGACCCCAAGGAACCACTCAAGGTGAGTAGATAGATACCCCACGGTGGACGCGTGCAGTGTGGGAACACGACCGCCGGCTCCGCTGGCTCCATACAAATCTACGTGTAAGTCGCGTTTGGATTTTTTAAGATTAAGGACCTTTCCCAGTGGACCCTAAAGAAACCCCGTGGGAGACAGAAGGTTGGAGAGCCACCCCACCCGTGGATACCGTGGATACCGTAGTACCCAAGTTACCTATCCCAGGGGAGCCGGGTGCATAGGTGTGAAGTGGCGTTGGAAACCGCCGTCGAACCCAATGGAGGACTTCAGGAAAGTACAGATGCTGGAAGAGGAGAAAGTGTCCGGAGGAATCCAAACGTGGATTCGAGATGAAGAGTACCTGAAAGCAGAGGGGACAGAGTCTGGGTCACTGGAGAGTGACCAGGGGCTCAGTAGACGAATACCCACCGATGTCGTGTGCTTCAGATTGGTTGGCGGTGATCTTGACTCTGCAGCTGTGGGGACCAAGCGATGCTGAGGACAACCAGCTGGAGCTGTCCCATGAAGGATGTTGAGTGCTGAGGTGTCAGTGTCCGGTGGGAGCACTAACAAGCCTTAGCAACAGCAACCCAAGCAGGAAGTCAGGACCAAGTACAGTTCGGACCAGCAAGTCCAGGGGACTCACCACAAGCAGGTGAGTCAGAGAAGGCCCTGAGCAATCAGGGGAGCCCAAGGAAATTGAAGATGATCCTCCAACGGACCCACAGGCCAACGGCACAGGAGTGGCGAGAGGACCTCGAGCAGCTCACCAAAATAGGCAGGTCACGATGCACACGATGTAGTGTGGCCAAAGATCTTGGTCACAGAAGGTGCTCGGAGTTGGGGCCACTTGGAGCCCGAAGATCTTTTTGCAAAGAGTTCAACAAAGGTTTGCAACTGCAAATGTGACGCATTACCCAGGGGTTTGGTTATTGCAACCCCCACTCAAGTTGCTGGCCTCAAACTTGGTCAGGGGGAGCGCAGGCCTCGGGGTTTGAGAAAAATTACCACCTGAGTTGCAGAGCCCACGGAGTCCGGAGGAGCTCGGGATCTGCAGACCGGTCGTCTTCGTTGCGGTGCCTGCGAATGCAGGGGAGTGACTCCTTCACTCCAAGGGAGATTACTTTGGATGTCCTTGATGCTCTTTAGGCCTTGGAAGATTCCTGGAGGATGCACGGGCCCAGACGATGCAGCAGACTGGAAGGGAGACAAAGTCAGGCCCAAACGAAGTCCAGCGAAGTCCAGAGTGTCCAGACAGTCAAAGTGCAGTGGTTTCAATTCAGAATCTTGTCCACGACGAATCTAGGGTTCTACAGTCAGGTAAGCCCTTAAGTACCCACAGGAGAGGGTTGGAAAGATTCAGGGGACCCGCCTAGGGGAGGGTCTGGACAGGGGATAGGTTACTCCCATGTCCTTTGTCCAGTTTCTTGCCAGAGCAGGAGCCAACGGCTCCCAGGACTGGTTTGAACTGGACTATGCACAGGGACACCAAATGTGCCCCTCATGCAGACTTTGAGGCACCGGCAAGCACACCCACCCAGCCCCAATACACTAAATCCTGTCTGGAAGGTGGTTACACCTCCCTGTGACAGGATGCCTATTGTGCTGCCTTCCTCTGCTCGAGCTTGGCTCAGCTGCAGGAGGGCAGAAATGTGTCTCTGTTCGGCAGCAACCATTTTGTGCTGTCCGGAGTTAAAAGGCTGGTAACGGGAACAACGAGGAACCAACGGAGGGGTCTCCTGATGCGTGGAATCATACCTCCAACACCGGTTACCGGTGTGGGGGTATGATTCCAACATGTGTGACACCAAACACGATAGGGTTTGTTGCAACCGTTTTCGAGATGGTCATCACACGGTAGCTTAATGCCCTTCTATACTTAGTATATGGTTGCTTCACTGACAACCCAGGAGAATGGATTCCGTTGGCTGCAGCGTGACCTGCTCATGCAGGGGCACCCTCTCACTTAGAACCCAGCACCCTGCCTTCTGGATTGTAAAAGCCTGCTATAGGGGTGACTTATAGGTTTTAAGTGCAGTGACCCTTAGATATAGTAAACCTATATCTTAAGTAAGTGGTGCATGCACCAACTTACACAGGCTGTGATGGCAGGTCTGTAGTTCCATTTTGCATTGTCTCTCATGGGTGGCATAATACATGCTGCAGCCCATGGGAGACCTCTGGGGTACCTATGCCCTGGGTACATGTGTACCATCTACTAGGGACTGATAAGGGTACCCCAATATCCAATCTGGAGTGTACCTAAGTATGTCATAACAGTTTAAGGAGAAAGCAGATAGACTGGGGTCCTGATTAGCAGGATCCCAGTCAGATTAGCAAAAAACAGCATTGTACCTAGCAAAAAGTGGGGGTAACCATAAGAAGCAGATCCTACTTTCCTACAGCAACATTTGGCAAAAAAGACACTTTTCACTTAAATTAAGCAAAGTCTAAAGGTGAGTAAGATTATACTACCAGCAGCCTTCATGCTGTGGTGAAAACTATACAAATAGCCCATCTTCTGAAGCAAAAGAAGCAAATGTACATGGGTTAGTGTCATTTGAGATGTCATCAGTGATGTCATGACTGATGCCATGAGTGATGTAATATGTGAGACCATAAGAAGTGCATGACGGAAGCGCAAGTTATAGTTAACTCTGCTAACTATAACTGGTGAATTTCTGTATTTTTTCAGTTCAAAGCATTGATGTTATCATTTACATTCACATAACTATAATGTTACTTTGACCCTTGGTTTTCTCTCTCTCTTGCTCTCTCTCTCTCTGTAAATATATATATATATATATATATATATATATATATATATATATATATATATCACACACATATATGATTATCTACACGTTGGATATTATGTTCCTGATTTATAATTTAATATTGTTGATGTTATAGTGATTATTGTTATTTTTATACAACAGCTTTCATTCATTGTGGGCTCTTTGGAGTCTTTTTGTCAAATTTAATAGTGATTGTGATCTTTATCTACTGATATCAATGACAATGTTTGGGTAACAACATTGACTTTAATTGGTAATTTTGTATAAATCTGCATTTTGTTTCAATAGACTCTTTTTTCATACAGGAAATTGGTTGTTCATGATTTTCTATTAAGTCTTTAGATTGGGTGCTGCTATGATTGAAGTTGGTTAATCCTGTAGATGACATCCTAATTGTCATTTTCAAGGTTTAGACTGTGTGCCGTTTCCTAATAACATTTTAATGGAAAATGATTCTGTTAGATGGTAGGTTTCTTTAACCTCTTTCTTGTTTCCTGATAAAATGGCAGTGTGAACTAATTAATATCAAAGATTTTTATTAAAGTGAATTTGTGAATGGAAATGATAAATGATTAAATTATGCTCCCTGTTGTTTTCATTATTTTTTTTTTAATATGGCTCTCTTGTCTAGCTGGATATGTCTTCATCTCTATCAAATTGTTTTTATGCTAGAGTTTGAGAATTAGAGATTAATTTAACGTAAAATGATAGGCTGTTCTGCTTCCTTGTTAAATTGATGCACCTTTCATTTTATATCAGGTAGTGTATCAGATGGTGATTTTAATATGTTTTCAATAGTGAGCTTGATAATAAGTTTTACATTGTAGCAGATGACTGACATTGCTGAAACACCACATGAAACTATTTTTATGTGAAATATATAGCATGTTTATTGCTTACCTAGCTTATCAATTTGGAGCATAATTTGTTCTACCAGGATAGTTGTATTATTCTTCAAGTATTTCGTAATTGTTTTGTGTTTAGTTTTTGTTTTTTGGAAATTTGTGTTTTTTCTTTTTTGCAACTATGGATAGCGCTGAAGATGCTGTAATGGATGGGGAGCTATGAAACACACGTTGGCTGTTATAAAGATGAACAGGAGAGGGTCCTGGCAACACTTTTATTTGTAAATCTTGCTTCACAGCAACTTGGTGGAAATTTCAGCAGTGCTTTTGAATAATGGAAAGATCTACTCCGGCAGTTGTTAACTTGCACAACAGAGGCTTGTTGTAATCTTTGTAAATGTTATTGCAGAGTAATGTTTTGTATTATTTCATAGCGTTTTTGAATATTCAAATGAGTTCAATGTAAGATAAAACTAGTGTGTTATATATTTATTTTTCAGTTAAGGCAGTTTGAAGGGTGCCTGTACTGAAGGTTTAAGGTCAAGGCCACTGGCTTGTGATGTTTTCACTTGACACTTTCTTTCTCTCAGTTACTCTTGGCATTAAACTTATCTCAATTTAATGTTGTCTGACAAATTGACTGTACTTCGCTTTGGCAGTGCTTCCAGAATTGGATGAAGTGTTTTCAAAATGGGGAAAACCAGTTACATTTAAAACAGACAATGGGCCACCATTTAAAAGAATGGAATTTCAATATTTTATACAGTATGAGGAGGTCAACCACTGGAAGATGATACCATTGTGGCTGTAAGCAAATGGTATAGTGGAGTGCCCTGCCGCTACACATAAGAGCCTCCTCCTCACTTTTTGAATTCCTCAAGAAGTTAAAGACCTGATTTTTATAGGAGTCACACTAGACCCTAGGGGCCTCGTTTAAAAAGAATTGGTGTAGGGCAGCGCCGCAAGTCATTTTGCTGTGCTGCCCTATTCTAATTAGAAGGGCAGGAATGCACCATATTTACAAGATACATAGTCTTGATTCGCCCTTGCAAGATACAGTGCATTCCCGTTCTTTCAGCCAGCGTGGGCACACAATTTACAGCTGAGCACCAATGCAGGCACCCTTGCACCATGGTGCAAGGGTGTCTGTGTTGTTGGCATGATTGTTTTTATGCAGAAAGGGGCACCTTCCTGTACAAAAACAATCACAAGAGGCATTTCCCTCGTTCTATGTGTGCTGCAGAATGAAAGGAAAGAAATAGAGGAAAAAACATATAGAAATGTAAACATTTCTCCTCATTACGCCTGCCCAGGGGAGATGTAAGTTTTTGGCATTGTCCTAGGTTTAAATTCTGGGGTAGTGTCAAATTCCATGGGTGTTGAGTGAGAACACCCACAGCAACACCCATGGAACATCTCCTTGACGTAGAATAAAGCAATGCAGCGCAAAAGTTCATATCTATGAGGCCATGCAAAGCCACCCAGGATGGCTTTGCATCGCCCCATAGATATGATTGAAAGGCCTGCGCCACCAGATAATTATGAAAAGTGATGCTCCGGCGGCACAGGCCTCTTGTAAATGAGGGCCTAGGTTTGGCTAGACTCACACCAGCTCAGCACTAGGATAACCTCCTGGGTGATAGTGCCCTCTACAAATGTACATAGCATAACATACTGCGGAAAGATTCACGGCCATAATCAAGAGAGCTAGTCAAAGACCAAAGTTGATACATGTTACACTACATCAAGCAGTTTTTCAAGTGCTGAGTGTTTATCGTGCGAATCCACACTCAACTTCAGGGAAATCATCATCTGAGTCAATGCTTGGAAGGATAAATAAGACCAGGCTTCCACAATTCCAGGAAAGTAAAATGCTTAAGCATGAAAATAATGTGGATTGTGACAGAAAAGCAAAACAACAGATGGAGAAATATGCTCACACAAGAGTCATGCCAAGATTTGAGATAGAAGTCCAAGAGATTGGGTGCTAGTAAAACAAGCAACCACATTTGGGGGAAACTGATTAACCTTTTCGAAGCATGTTACAGCAAGTCATTCAAATTAAAGGAATGATGGCATCTATACCTGACTCACAGAAGTCTATATCCAGAAATGTATCCCATCTTTAATTAGTGACAAGAACAGACGTATCCAACCTATATTGAAGGTGTAGATACCCCTGTTCTCAAGTCTTTAAGAGTTATAGGCAAACCTTTAATGGAAAAAATTTAGTTGTTGCATGTTGAGTGAGCTGTGTGTTTAAAATTATTTTCTATTTTCTCACTTATATGACAGTTCTCATTGCTTAAGTATTTTTAAAAAGGGACAGATGAAATGTATACACAGTGTACATGGCTTTTTAAATGGCACACGTATGGTCCTTTGCATGTCTTTTGAAGAATGTGTGGGTTTGTACTGACCTTCAGTTACTATGAAGATGAACAGGTGTTTGAAGCTCTGATCCTGCTTAGCTCCTGAAATAAATACATTTGCATTGAGACACTATTATTGGGTGGTTTTTGCTACTGCAGACAAAATCGGCCATTTTGGCTGAACATTTGGCTAGGAATTTATCACTGATCCACCATAGTGATGGAGAATTAAACAGGGTGCTTTTCCACCCGGCCTTGGCAGACCTGGTAAATCTACAACCTGAAATGAATCTTCTTGAGGCAATGCATTTAGACCTACATCTCTCACAGCGAAGAATACAGATCCCCAGGAGAAAGGCCCCAGAGAGATCCCTTGGTGTGTACACAGACTCTAAATCTAATTCTTAAGACAGCAGAGCTATCTCCGTGTCCCTAGATCTTTTTGCGCCGTCGATCAGACAGTAGATATTCCCAGGGTATAGAAAATGTGTTAGATTGATGGTTTCGGAAGCAGAGATATCCACTTATGTGCAAAGATGTTATAGACAGATAGGACCACTATCTCAAAGGGCTTAGTTTGAGCTAGTGGTGCCCAACAGCACTCATTTTCGGGTCCCAGCACGTGTTTCTTCACATCAGGCATTGACTGCGAGAAAGAGAGGGAAAAACACACAACGGGGAAGGAAGTAGTAAGAGAAAGCCGGGTTGCAAAGGGAGAAAGCAGGAATCCACAGGAGTGTGATAAAGGGTCATGGAGCATCTGGTTAGTGGATGGAAGGCCCGTGAGGGCGAATCAAGACTATGCAGCCTTGGTATTCAGAGCGTCAACATTGAAAAGCACTGGCCGCTGGTGCTTTGGGCACCGACACTCATTCTATTACAAATTAAGCACTGCCTATCTCAGTGTACACAGCTCTTATAGTTTGTACATAAAACAGCAGAGCTATCCCTGGCAGAACAAAGTATCCCTGTCTGAACTTTGTTAGAGTAATGCTTAAGTAGCAAATATATTAATTGATGTACAGAGATTCGAACGTCAGTCATGACAGCAGAGCTTTCTAACTATACACAGCTCTTTTGATTCATGATCAGACAGCAGAGTTATCCCTGGCTCAACCCAACCCAACTCAACCTCAAAAGAGTAATGCTCTGAGTTGCAGAAGTAGCCATTGATGTACAAAGATACGAATTTCAGACAGGACTGCAAAACAATCTCGGTGTATACACAGACCTTTGGGGTCGTGAATCTTACAGCAGAGCAATTCCTAGCTGTACAGAGACTAGAGCAGACACGACAGCATAGCTATCCCTCGGAATGCACATATCTGTTTGTGCTAGGGAGAGGCACTGGAACTAGGGGCGTGTTAGGCGCTACATCCCCCTCACATACCATTGGAAAGTCGCATGTAGAATGAACAATAGAGAGGGCTTTAATTTATTTTCTAACAAGATTTACTGAGTCAGACTTGTGAGTTAACAACTTTTGATAAAGTGCTAGTAATTATTTTAACATGTAAGATCTGCGTTTCTTTTTACTTTCTCTAACTGCGCAGAGACTGACAATATTCTGCCACACTGTGTTTTAGCCACATTCTTTTAAAAATACAGTCCAGATTGCCACATTGCTTTCACCATAATGTCGATGGCCAGCCCCCCTGATCTGAAAACTGTTCCAACACCGCTGGGCTCAGGCTTCAGAGGCACTTTTAACGATATTACAAGAACTGCCCAAACATAGCAAAGCAATTCAGTTCTCAGAGCGTGCCCCCGACTCCCAGTCCTCTCACTCTGTAATTGCAAACATCAAACTTTCTTCTTCTCATGGTAGTTCTGGAAAATATGCAAAAATGTCAACAACTGCCCCCATGCAGGGACCCCACTCTTTATGGAGCATCCCATAAATGCCAACAGCTGTGGAATGGGCTGTACTCTGAAAACTGAAACTCAACACAATGCGAACAACCAGCAAGGGACTTCTTTAAATAACATCATTCTGCTTCTCATGACCTCTGCTGTAGAAAACACGCGATCGAAGGAGTGGAAAGGATGAGAGGGTGGGAAGAGCACTTTCCAGGAAGTCTGAGCACGAATTACTTTTTTATATTAATAGAACAGCAGTCGAAAAGTATGAAACCTTTGACAGCCAGGAATTTACACCTCCAATGAAATCTCTCTCCAGCGACAAGAAGCGTTCGGCCATTATCCTATACCGGGAAGATTCTGACTGGGTTGCGATCGCAATCAATTCTGAAATGAGATGGGGCCATATGTATCAAGCCTTTTTCCCGTTTGCAAACGGGCTGATTCTCAGAATCGGCCCGTTTGCGAATTGGAAAAAGCCTTTTGGGATGTATCATCCCAAAAGGCCATCGCAAAATAGAGAATTGCAAAATTTGCGATTCTCTATTTTGCGAATGCAATTAAGGAATTGCAAATTGCGATTCCTTAAATGCAATTCTGGAAGCACCAGAAATTTGCTATTTGGCCTTAAGGAATTGCAAATTACCACCAACTTGAAGTTGATGGTAATTTGCGATTATTTAATGCAAAGTCGCAATCTTAGATTGCTTCTTGCATTGCATTTAAGGAATCGTAATTGCGATTCCCTAAATGCATTCGCAAAATAGGTAATCGCAAATTTTGCGATTACCTATTTTGCGAATTTGCTTTTGGGTTGATGCATCCCAAATAGCAAGCCCGTTTGCGAACGGTATTTTGCTTGAGGCATGTGCCCCTAAGTGTCTATCATTCACGAATATCGATCAATGTTGTCATTTATACCAGTTCTGAAATTCCAAGTAGTGTCTCTAGAAGTGAATTTTAGGCGGATCACAAAAAGTGAATTTTAGTGGAGGTGCACACTGGTCCAAAGATAAAACTGGTAGGACCACATACAAAGGTTTTAAATATATATATTTTCTTATAATGTTTAAATGTTACTTTGTATGTATGCATGTGTATATATATATATATATATATATATCAGTGGCGGCTCCTCGAGGGAGTGCTGTGGGGTGGTGGGATGGGGCGGGGAGGGGCAGGGTGGGGGTAGTAAACTCCGGCCTACGTATGTACTTAACTCCGTTCGGCCGTAGGCCAGGGTTTACTACCCCCACCCTGCCCCTCCCCGCCGCCCGCAGCACTCCCTCGAGGAACCGCCACTGATATATATATATATATATACGTGTGTGTGTGTATTTATATATTCACTGGAAAAAACAAAGGTTACAGGGACGTTATAGTAAGGCTCAAATTTCACTCGTACAAAACCATTGAAATTCAGCAGTTATAGTTACCTGAGCTAACTATAACTTACACCCCCGCAATGCACTGCTATTACCTCACATATTACATCACTCATGACATAGTGACATCGCTGATGACATCTCAAATGACATCAGGGATGGCATCACTGATGACATCGACATAATCCAGTAAGTATAAGGGTGATACTATTTCTAATATAAGAAACAGAAAGGTACGAAGTTCCTGTGTGTACTCTAGGTAGTGAGGAGGTGGGGAATACCTCCTGTCGGAACTGGGACCCTCACACACCCAGCAAGCTAGGTGTCATGCTTCATCATATGGGTCTGCTCCTCATCGAGCCGGCGCTGCAATGCTCGACGGGCACCCATAGAGGGGCTCTTTTTCGGAGATCTTTTGTTCCTCGCCGTATCGATGCTTTGGGTGTGAGGGGCCTAGATATGTGTAGATGTGGGATGTGAATATAAAATAGGTAATGGAAACCTCTGTGGTGAATTTTATTCTATATGGGTCCCAACCTAATTAAAAGGAATAGGGGGGGCGATTGTTTTGTTATAATGGGACAAAAATTTAGCTCAACCCCCAGGTGGTCAACATGTTTCTCGCCACAATTAGTCACGGTAGTGATCAACTGGCGATTCTTCACGACCTAATTTCAAAAACGATCTACAATGTGTGGCAAGGTGCAACGCTACCTACCAAATGCTCTACCCGTGGGTCATTACCCCGGAGAAATGAAGCAACCAACCTAGAGTACAAAAAGAGAATTAAAAACCATGAAATGGTGGAGAATAATCTCCGGGGTAATGACCCATGGGTAGAGCATTTGGTAGGTAGCGTTGCACCTTGCCACACATTGTAGATAGTTTTTGAAATTAGGTCCTGAATAATCGCCAGTTGATCACTACCGTGACTAATTGTGGCAGAAACATGTTGACCACCTGAGGGTTGAGCGAAATTTTGTCACATTAAAACAAAACAATCGCCCCCTATTCACTTTTAGTTAGGTTGGGACCCATATAGAATTAAATTCACCACAGAGGTTTCCATTACCTATTTATATTCACATCCCACATCTACACATATCTAGGCCCCTCACACCCACAGCATCGATATGGCGAGGAACAAAAGATCTCCGAAAAAGAGCCCCTCTATGGGTGCCCGTCGAGCATTGCAGCACTGGCTCGACGAGGAGCAGACACATATGATGAAGCATGACACCTAGCTTGCTGGGTGTGTGAGGGTCCCAGTTCCGACAGGAGGTATTCCCCACCTCCTCACTACCTAGAGTACACACAGGAACTTCTTACCTTTCTGTTTCTTGACTTAATTCAGGGCATGTACGTTGGACCTTTATCAAGCCCTCTCTGTCCCTCCTTTTGTTGATATACTCTTGCACGGGTTATCCCGTGGGACCTATCGGGTTACTAGAGGGATAATTTTCCTTACTGGCCCACCATCACGGGACAGATTTCAGTCCCTCTCTTTCCTTTTGTATTTACATCTCTGTCTATACTAGTCAATATGGATGACAACCCAGGTCTCAGCTTTGGCGATGAGATAGCTGCTGAAATTCTCAGGAATACGCCATCCATCTTGGGGGGAGAAGGTACCTCGGTCTCAGGGGCACCTTCCGAGGACTGGATTACTCTAACTAACATGAAGAGGGAGTGGCTCAAAATCACGATCCACGGAGCGATGATGACAGAATATTTGAGGGCTAATATTTCACCTAACGGTCTGATAGTTAAAAACTTCCCTAGACTTTTTCTGGATGATGCAGTTTTTAAAAAGGAGTGGTCCCTGGTGGCATGGAAATGCACCAGGGACTTACTTATCCTCATCATTAACACAGCAAGGAGAATAGCTGATGCCCTACTTATTAAAATACAGGTGGCTGAAGGGGCAATCAAAACCACCATTCTAACAACCGTTTTCAAAACCAAACTTACAGAACTCAACAATGAGATTGCTGAGCACAAAGAATTCTTGATGAAGCAGAAGGTCAGCAAGCTTCAAAAGGATATTAACAGATTCAGTAAAGAGAAAATATATCCGTATTTGAAAGCTGATTACACTACTAATAAAACCAGCTACTCCTCTGATGAAAGTAGTGATACTAACAGAAGAGATTCAGCCAGCAGTGATTCTAGTGGCGGGAGCTGGGGTGGCCCCAATCAAAGGAGAAATAATCACACACTCACTCCTAACTACCCCATGCATAATTTCCCAGGTCCGCAACCTCCATATTGGCCCTTTCCGATATATCCCCATGGCCCACCTCAATTCTATCCTACTGGCCAACCACCTTTTTTAGGCAGAGGCTGGGGCAGAGGAAAAGGGCACAAAAGAGGAGGACCAAAACAGGTCCAGTGGCAGGACCAACAACCCAATATGGTGGAAACTAGGAGCAAAACACGGGGCAGGAGAGTCTAGTGGTCAATTTATCACATAGACAATTGACATCTACAGAACAAACGATACTGGAGAAAGGGCTCGGGTATGTCCCTACCCCCAAAGAGGACAAATTTCTAGAACAATGCGAAATCCAACACCTGTTTAGAAAAGTACGCCTTAGGGCTTTTTTCGAGGATACAGAAGAACCTGCTAAATTGGACTCAGGCTTATGCAACCCCTCCACTTTCACGCCCACCAGTGGCATGATACCTGTGGAGGTTCTGACATTTGAGAAGGCTGTACTTAAAGACCTTGAAAATGTGGGAAACAAAGCTCCTTTTCATAACCTTTCAAATCAGGAACGTGCAGCTATAAAATCATTGGCAGAGGACAATAGCATCACAATAAAACAGGCAGACAAAGGGGAGCAACGGTCATTCAATCCACTACGGACTATGATACCGAATGCTTACGTCAACTGCGGGATAGGAAATTCTATACCCCTATTACGATGAACCCCACAGTCCGGTTATCTAACGAGATTGCAACAATGGTTTTTGAGGCAGAGAGTAATGGGTGGGTCAGCAGAAAAGAAGCTGGTTTCTTGATTACAAAACACCCCAAGACCCCATATTTCTACACTCTGCCGAAAATACATAAGGGGACCACCCCAGTCCCGGGCAGACCTATTGTCTCAGGGATCGGGTCTCTCCTAGAGCCTTTATCTAAATTTTGTGATTACTATCTGCAACCACTGGTTAAACAGACTCCCTCTTACATCAGGGATACCACAGATATCCTACGTATCATCGGGGAATTGGAAAATACTACTGATATCAACCTCCTAGTCACCCTGTGTTAGACTTGGCATCTTTTGGCGGGTTTCCCCTGACTTTTTGCTTTCTGACCTCCCGGTTTTGACTCTGTTTTTGCTGGTGTGATGATTCTGCGCACTTTCCTCACTGCGGTCCAGTGGGAAAGTGCAAGTGCTCCTGTATAAAATGTGTTATGGATTGGTGTTTCCATGATTGGCCTATTTGGTTTATGTGTCAGTCCCTTGTAAAGTGCACTACGAGTGCCAGGGCCTATAGACCAAATGCTGTTGGTGGGCTGCAGCACTGGATTGTGCCACCCACGCAAACAGCCCGTAAAATGTAACTCGGGCCTGCCATCGCAGAGCCTGTGCGCAGCCTGGGGCTGCCATGTCGACTTGGCAAGTGCACACACTTGCAAGTCCCTAAACCTTCCCTTTGCTACATGTTAGTCACCCCTAAGGTAGGCCCAAGGTACCCCTGTGGGCAGGGTGCGGTGTATGCGAAAGGTAGGACATGCCCGGGTGTGTGCGGCATGTCCTGATAGTGAACTACAGCCTAGTACGGTTTTCACTATTGCAAGGCTACCTGTTCCCCTAGGCCAGAACGGGCAGTTTTGATTATTACAGTTTATAATCCTAACTGACCCCGGGAACATGGTAGAAATTCGAGTTTAGTATGCCTGGACTCAGAATGATAAAATGCATCTTTTAGTGAAGTTGGTTTTAACATTCTGCGTTTGAAAATACCACTTTTAGAAAGTGGGTATTTTCTTGCCTAACCATCCAAGCCTGCCTCTGCGAGGTTGTGTATTCCTTGTCTGGAATGTGAGTGACAGGGGCTGGGGGATGCCAGGAGACAGGGTGAGTCAGCGCAGGGCTGAATAGCCAGATCGACCTGTAGATGGGTGGGAGGGGTTGCACCTGGGCCCTGAATAGGACAGTGCCTTCCCTCCACAATGCTGGCTCCACCTCCTGTGGTGCGTCTGATGTCCCTGGCCTACTCACTGAAAGAAGGGACGGAGACTTGTCAACAAAGTGCTCCAGAACTGGTTTGGACTAGGCGAAGGCCTCTCTGCCTTCAGAGAACAAAGGAATTTGGGATATAAATATTGGGGCCCTGACCCCATGAATTTAGATCTCGCTGGAATCAAGGAACCTGCCAAGACGAAGAGCTGGAAGAGCTGCCAGGAGGAGTACTGCCCCTTTGCTGTGTTGTTGCTTTGGTGGGTTGGCCTGCAGTTGCTGCTTCTGTCTTGGGCAGTGAAAGGACTGGACTGAACTTTCTACAATCTTGTGCTGAGTATCTCCAAGGGCCAGGAACCGAGCTGGCCTCCTGTTAAGAAGTCTCAGGGACTACAAAGACTTCACAAGCCTCTGGGTACCGCTTCTGGAACGCTGTTTCAGTTGCCACAGAGGAAGGGAACTGCAACCGACTCCGTCAACCGAATCCATCCCTGGCCGGTGACCTGTTTGCACCGCAGACCGCATCGCCCCGCTTCGCATCGCAACCCTGGTCTCACCGTAGGCGACGTCCGACGCCGCCGACATCGAGCTGCTGCTTGCACCGTGACCTGTGGGCACCGCAGTTCGCATCGCATCGCTTCACTGGGCCAGCCGGACCAGACCGACACTGTCGCTGCAACTGGCTCAAGAGTCGAGACCGCACCGCATTTGGGGCACCGCTCGCACGTCTGCGACGCACCGCTCCGACTCGCACCGCTGTCCGACGCCAGCTCCCGCACTCCGGCTAGGTCGCCTGCATCGCAACCTGTCAGCACCGCATCGAGCATCGTCTCGCCCTGCATTGCACGCCTTGGACTCACCGACTCCGTCTGCCCGACGCTCATCGAGCCGCTGCCTGCACCGCATCGAGGGACACCGCACCTTGCATCGCTCCGTCTTGCACCGCAACCGCGACGAACGCCGACCGGCTCGTACACTCCGTACCAGCCACAACGAGAAAAGGTACTGTGACCGAGTCTGCTCACGACTCTGCTGGCCCGTATCGACGCGGTCGGCTGGAACTGTTAGACTCTGTGGTTTTCAGCATCACGGTAGGCTCGGACGGAGCTACCGACTCGTACGAACTTTGCTTTTGTGCTATTCCTGCAAAGAAGAAGTTAACGTATCAAGTATTCATTCGTAAAGTATAGTATTGTGGATTTTTGTCGTAATTGGTCTTGTCTTGAGTATATAAAATATTGGTTATTTTTCTAAACTGGTGTGGTGTCCGTTTGTAGTGCTTACACTGTATTACTGTTGGTTATGTGCAAATGCTTTACACACTGCCTCTGAATTAAGCCTGACTGCTCGTGCCAAGCTACCACGAGGGTGAGCAGGGGTTACTTCACGAGTGTAACAACCCTTACCCTGACTAGGAAGAAGGGTCCCTACTTGGACAAAGGTGCAAGCCCTTGCCAACTAGAGATCCCATTTCTAACATTGGTTGTCAGCGGTGAGGATAGGACTTGCGTTTGCACTTGACTTACAGTGATTGGTGTGCACTACTACCATATCGCAGACCATTACGTACCACATACTGGTTCTTTTTCTTTTGGCCTATTTTTGATCTTGCCAGTTTTCAACTCACGACTTTTGTCATGCCTGAATCAATTGCATCATCCGTTGCATCCCTGGAAATTATCTTTGAGGAGGACAGGTTGGAGTCCTACGCCGTAAAGGAGTTACGAGCGATTTGTAAAAACCTGAAAGTCCAAATTAAAGGCCTCACAAGGAAGGAGGAGCTACAGAAGGCGCTGAGGGCCTGGGTAGCAGCCAGACATGCCAATGGGCAGCCTGGTGATCTCAGTGAGGAGGTGGAGGAGCCTATTTCCAGGGTAGATGTGCTTTTGGGTAGGGGGAACCCGCCAGGTCAGGCAGCAGCAGTCTGTCCCCAGAGGAGCTGGAGGACAGGCGGGAGGCAAGGCAGTTCGAGCTGCAGAAGCTCAGGCTGGAGAGTGAGAGGGAGGAGAAGAGATTGGCCATAGAGGAGAGGAAGATGCTCTTAGAGCATGAGAGAGAACTGAAGGAGCTAGAACTTAGGAGTAAGTCAGGCTCAGATGGTGGCAGCAATTCGTCCAGAAAGGCAGACAGGATTGTGCACATTCCCAAGAACGTAGGCAAGGAGTTCAAGAAGGGGGATGACATACAAAGGTGGTTCCAGGGTTATGAGGCAGCCATACACATGAATGGGGTCCCTGAGGAGAATTGGGGAGCAGGATTGTGGCCACTTTTCCCGGAAGAAGCAAGGGATGCTCTGATAGCTTTGGGTAAGGGGTATCACCTCACCTATGCTGACATGAAGGATGCCCTTCTCACAAAGTATGGTCTTACTCCTGAAAAGTACAGGGATCAGTTCAGGTCCAGTAAGAAGTCTGATGCCAACACTTGGTTGGAATGTGTGGATGTGTTCTGCAGGTCTCTGGATGGTTGGGTGAAGGGCAGTAGCGTAACAGATTTTCAGGGGCTCTACAACTTGATTGCATGGGAGCACTTGTCTAGTCTATGTTTTGCAGATCTGCGCCAGCACCTAGTAGATAGTAAGCTAACTGACCCCAGGAAGCTTGCTATGGAAGCGGACCGCTGGGTGAGTACCAGGGTCCACAAGAAAGCGTTTGGGGGAGACTCAGCCAAAGGTGGGCAGGGTCCCCAGCAGAAAGGTGGGGGGACAAGGGTAAAGCACAGGAGTTCTCTAAAGGGCCCCAAACTAGTACCCAGGGTAAAGGTTCCCAGCCCCCCAGTGATAAGAAGAAAGGGGTCTCTACAGGGAAGCCTGTTGAGACCGGCCCCCGCAAGTGTTATGCATGTGACCAGGTAGGTCACTTTAAGGGGGACCCCAAGTGCCCGAAGGGGACACAGCCACCCACCGGTGGACAGTCCAAAGTGTTGGCTAGTGTAGCGCTTGGGGAGGAGGGGTGCCCACAGGAGGGTGGGGATCCCGCAGAAATGACCCTTGTCTCACTCGGGGACAGTGAGATGGTCCCAGGAAACCAGGTGCCCCCTAACACAAAGAAATATAGCACCTGGGTGACCATTAATGGGAACAGGGTAGAGGCTCTCAGAGATACTGGAGCCAGTGTGACCTCAGTCCGGTGTCACCTGGTGTCTGAGAAGCAAGTAGTCCCAGGAGCATTCCACCAAGTAGTTGCTGTCGACAACTCAGAGCGCCAATGTATGGTGGCGCAGGTTCCCTTTGAATGGGGGGTCTCAGGTCCCTTAAGGGTGGTTGTGAGCCCTACCATGCCTGTAGATTGTCTGCTAGGAAACGACCTGGAGCAGTCCTCATGGAAGGAGGTTGAGCTCAGGTCCCACTTGGAGATGCTTGGGTTGCCAGAGTGGGCATGCGTGTCTACTCGGTCAATGGCAGCCAGAAAGGGTGATCAAAAGGACTTGGAGCCTGAAACAGTGGCCCAAGTCCCTGCCAAGAGAAAGGGCAGGGGCGCGGGAAACCGGCCCCCGAAGTTCCCACGGACCGGGAGGAGGCGGACCTCGAGGGGGACGCCCGGTGCCTACAGGGGAGCAGGTAGCCGAACTGGGAGACATCTCTGAGCTGACCCATTGGCAGCAAGAAGGGGGTCCCACCAGGGAGGAGTTCTGCAGGGAGCAGAGCGAGTGCCCTACTCTGGAGGGTCTGCGGCGGCAGGCTGCAGACCAGGCAGCTGGTAATCAGTCCGGGTCACATCTGATCTACTGGGAGAGTGGTCTCCTATACAGTGAGCCTAAGGTTGCTGAGCCTGGGTCAGCCCGTGTGCTGGTGGTACCCCAGCGCTTCAGGACCTTCCTACTGGGTCTGGCTCATGACGTGCCTTTGGCAGGACATTTGGGGCAGGACAAGACCTTTGACAGGCTTGTCACCCACTTCTTTTGGCCCCAAATGCGAAGGCAGTCAGATGCACACTGCAGGTCTTGCCAAACTTGCCAGGCAAGTGGTAAGAGTGGGAGGAAGGTCAAAGCTCCTCTCCAACCTTTTCCGGTTGTTGGAACACCCTTTGAAAGGGTAGGGATGGATATTGTGGGGCCACTGGATCCCAAGACAGCCATGGGCAACAGGTACATCCTGGTCTTGGTGGACCATGCCACCCGGTACCCGGAGGCAATCCCTCTCAGGACAACGACGGCGCCAGTGGTGGGCCGGGCGTTAATGGGGATCTTTTCCCGTGTGGGATTCCCCAGAGAGGTGGTTTCTGATAGGGGGACCAATTTCATATCGAAGTATATGACATCCCTGTGGAAGGAGTGTGGGGTAACCTACAAGTTCACCACTCCTTACCACCCACAAGGAAACGGTCTGGTGGAGAGATTCAACCAGACCTTGAAAGGCATGATCAAGGGTCTAACAGAACCCATGAGGCGTAAGTGGGACGTCCTCTTGCCATGCCTACTCTTTGCATACAGGGAGGTGCCTCAGAAGTCTCTTGGGTACAGCCCCTTTGAGCTCCTGTATGGCCACCCTGTCAGAGGACCTCTGAGTTTGGTAAAGGAAGGCTGGGAGGCAGCTCCCAGGAAAACTCCCCAGGATGTATTTAGCTACATGCTGGCCTTTAGAAACCAAACTGCCCGCTTCAGGAAACTCGCTC
The DNA here is from genome assembly GCA_963921515.1 of Calotriton arnoldi. NCBI lineage: Eukaryota > Metazoa > Chordata > Amphibia > Caudata > Salamandridae > Calotriton > Calotriton arnoldi. Next base: position 877,951 of record CAWUFW010004150.1, read on the forward strand.
AGGCGAACCTAGAAGCAAGCCAGGAAGAAATGAAGAGATGGTATGACCAGAATGCCACTCTGGTCGAATTTCAACCTGGGCAGAAAGTGTGGGTAATGGCCCCAGTGGCACCTTGTGCCTTGCAGGACAAGTGGACTGGGCCATATGAGGTAAAGGAGCGCAAAAGTGACGTCACCTACCTGGTGGATTTGCAGGCTCCAAGGAACCCTTTAAGGGTCCTTCACGTGAACCGCCTCAAGCCCCACTTCGAGAGGTCCGAAGTGAGCATGCTCTTGGCGACAGATGATGGGGTGGAAGAGGAGAGTGAGCCTCTCCCTGACCTCCTGTCTACCAAGGAGCATGATGGGTCAGTAGAGGGTGTGATCCTCTCCCCTACTCTGACTCAGGAGCAGCAGGGGGACTGTCGCCAGTTGTTGGGACAGTTCGCCCCACTGTTCTCTCTGACCCCCGGTGTTACTCACTGGTGTACCCATGACGTGGACACTGGTGACAGCCATCCTGTGAAGCACAAGATTTACAGGTTGACTGACCGGGTCAGAGCCAGCATCAAGGAGGAGGTCTCTAAGATGTTGGCGTTAGGGGTGATTGAGCCCTCCCACAGTCCTTGGGCCAGCCCAGTGGTCTTGGTCCCAAAGGCTGCGGCGCCCGGTGCCACTCCAGAACTCCGGTTTTGTGTGGACTACCGTGGGCTCAATGCCGTCACCAGGACTGACGCGCACTCCATCCCCAGAGCTGATGAGCTCATTGATCAGTTGGGAGCTGCCCGGTTCCTCAGCACGTTTGATTTAACGTCTGGGTACTGGCAGATTGCCTTAACCGATGGGGCCAAGGAGAGATCAGCATTCTCAACCCCAGAAGGTCATTACCAATTCCGGGTGATGCCCTTTGGGTTGAAGAATGCCCCTGCCACCTTTCAGAGGTTGGTCAATCAGGTGTTGGCTGGGCTGGAGGATTTCAGTGCCGCCTACCTGGATGACATTGCTGTGTTCAGTTCCAGCTGGGAAGAACATTTACAGCACCTTGAGAAAGTGTTGAGGGCTCTGCAAGGTGCAGGCCTCACGATCAAGGCCAGTAAGTGCCAGATCGGGCAGGGTTCTGTGGTGTACTTGGGACACCAGGTAGGAAGCGGCCAGGTGGCGCCCCTACAACCCAAGATTGACACCATTCTGGCTTGGGAGCCCCCAAGACCCAGACAGAGGTGAGAGCCTTCTTAGGTCTCACCGGCTATTATAGGAGATTTGTTAAGGGCTATGGCACCATCGTTGCCCCCTTAACAGAGCTGACCTCTAAGAGGCAGCCCAGGAAAGTGATCTGGACTGAGTCCTGCCAGAAAGCTTTTGATGCCCTGAAGGCAGCCATGTGCACGGCGCCCGTGCTCAAGGCACCTGACTTCTCCAAGGAATTCGTCGTGCAGACTGATGCTTCAGAGCATGGTGTGGGAGCGGTGCTCTCACAACTGAACGAAGAGGGCCTGGATCAGCCTGTAGTCTTCCTTAGCAGGAGACTACTTCCCAGGGAACAGAGGTGGAGTGCCATAGAAAGGGAAGCTTTTGCTGTGGTCTGGGCACTGAAGAAGTTGAGACCATACCTGTTTGGGACTCACTTCCGGGTTCAGACAGACCACAGGCCCCTCAGATGGTTGATGCAAATGAGGGGTGAGAATCCAAAACTGCTGAGGTGGTCCATCTCCCTACAGGGAATGGACTTTACGGTGGAACACCGTCCTGGTACAGAACACGCCAACGCAGATGGTCTGTCCAGGTTCTTCCGCCTTAGTGAAGAGAACTCCAATGGGGTTGGGTAGTTCTCCCTACTTTCAGCTGGAGGGGACATGTGTTAGACTTGGCATCTTTTGGCGGGTTTCCCCTGACTTTTTGCTTTCTGACCTCCCGGTTTTGACTCTGTTTTTGCTGGTGTGATGATTCTGCGCACTTTCCTCACTGCGGTCCAGTGGGAAAGTGCAAGTGCTCCTGTATAAAATGTGTTATGGATTGGTGTTTCCATGATTGGCCTATTTGGTTTATGTGTCAGTCCCTTGTAAAGTGCACTACGAGTGCCAGGGCCTATAGACCAAATGCTGTTGGTGGGCTGCAGCACTGGATTGTGCCACTCACGCAAACAGCCCGTAAAATGTAACTCGGGCCTGCCATCGCAGAGCCTGTGCGCAGCCTGGGGCTGCCATGTCGACTTGGCAAGTGCACACACTTGCAAGTCCCTAAACCTTCCCTTTGCTACATGTTAGTCACCCCTAAGGTAGGCCCAAGGTACCCCTGTGGGCAGGGTGCGGTGTATGCGAAAGGTAGGACATGCCCGGGTGTGTGCGGCATGTCCTGATAGTGAATTACAGCCTAGTACGGTTTTCACTATTGCAAGGCTACCTGTTCCCCTAGGCCAGAACGGGCAGTTTTGATTATTACAGTTTATAATCCTAACTGACCCCGGGAACATGGTAGAAATTCGAGTTTAGTATGCCTGGACTCAGAATGATAAAATGCATCTTTTAGTGAAGTTGGTTTTAACATTCTGCGTTTGAAAATACCACTTTTAGAAAGTGGGTATTTTCTTGCCTAACCATCCAAGCCTGCCTCTGCGAGGTTGTGTATTCCTTGTCTGGAATGTGAGTGACAGGGGCTGGGGGATGCCAGGAGACAGGGTGAGTCAGCGCAGGGCTGAATAGCCAGATCGACCTGTAGATGGGTGGGAGGGGTCGCACCTGGGCCCTGAATAGGACAGTGCCTTCCCTCCACAATGCTGGCTCCACCTCCTGTGGTGCGTCTGATGTCCCTGGCCTACTCACTGAAAGAAGGGACGGAGACTTGTCAACAAAGTGCTCCAGAACTGGTTTGGACTAGGCGAAGGCCTCTCTGCCTTCAGAGAACAAAGGAATTTGGGATATAAATATTGGGGCCCTGACCCCATGAATTTAGATCTCGCTGGAATCAAGGAACCTGCCAAGACGAAGAGCTGGAAGAGCTGCCAGGAGGAGTACTGCCCCTTTGCTGTGTTGTTGCTTTGGTGGGTTGGCCTGCAGTTGCTGCTTCTGTCTTGGGCAGTGAAAGGACTGGACTGAACTTTCTACAATCTTGTGCTGAGTATCTCCAAGGGCCAGGAACCGAGCTGGCCTCCTGTTAAGAAGTCTCAGGGACTACAAAGACTTCACAAGCCTCTGGGTACCGCTTCTGGAACGCTGTTTCAGTTGCCACAGAGGAAGGGAACTGCAACCGACTCCGTCAACCGAATCCATCCCTGGCCGGTGACCTGTTTGCACCGCAGACCGCATCGCCCCGCTTCGCATCGCAACCCTGGTCTCACCGTGGGCGACGTCCGACGCCGCCGACATCGAGCCGCTGCTTGCACCGTGACCTGTGGGCACCGCAGTTCGCATCGCATCGCTTCACTGGGCCAGCCGGACCAGACCGACACTGTCGCTGCAACTGGCTCAAGAGTCGAGACCGCACCGCATTTGGGGCACCGCTCGCACGTCTGCGACGCACCGCTCCGACTCGCACCGCTGTCCGACGCCAGCTCCTGCACTCCGGCTAGGTCGCCTGCATCGCAACCTGTCAGCACCGCATCGAGCATCATCTCGCCTTGCATCGCACGCCTTGGACTCACCGACTCCGTCTGCCCGACGCTCATCGAGCCACTGCCTGCACCGCATCGAGGGACACCGCACCTTGCATCGCTCCGTCTTGCACCGCAACCGCGACGAACGCCGACCGGCTCGTACACTCCGTACCAGCCACAACGAGAAAAGGTACCGTGACCGAGTCTGCTCACGACTCTGCTGGCCCGTATCGACGCGGTCGGCTGGAACTGTTAGACTCTGTGGTTTTCAGCATCACGGTAGGCTCGGACGGAGCTACCGACTCGTACGAACTTTGCTTTTGTGCTATTCCTGCAAAGAAGAAGTTAACGTATCAAGTATTCATTCGTAAAGTATAGTATTGTGGATTTTTGTCGTAATTGGTCTTGTCTTGAGTATATAAAATATTGGTTATTTTTCTAAACTGGTGTGGTGTCCGTTTGTAGTGCTTACACTGTATTACTGTTGGTTATGTGCAAATGCTTTACACACTGCCTCTGAATTAAGCCTGACTGCTCGTGCCAAGCTACCACGAGGGTGAGCAGGGGTTACTTCACGAGTGTAACAACCCTTACCCTGACTAGGAAGAAGGGTCCCTACTTGGACAAAGGTGCAAGCCCTTGCCAACTAGAGATCCCATTTCTAACACCCTGGATGTAGAACAACTATATACCAATATTCCACAGAGAGAGACACTCACAGTGATTGAAACTGCATTAACAGAAACTGAATGGGTTGCGTCAACCCCTGTCCCGTTCATTATGCAATGTGCTACCTTAGCACTCACAGAGAATTTCTTCGAGTTTAACAACCAACTCTTACATCAGTCTCAGGGCACTTCGATGGGGAGTACCTTTGCTCATAGCATGTCTTTACATGGCAGCCTTTGAGCAAGAGGTGATTCGACATGCCAGCAACCCCTTCGGAGCAAACCTGAGACTGTGGAAGAGGTATATAGATGACATACTCATCTTCTGGCAGGGTGATACACAAACATGCAATGAATTCTGTGAGTGGATCAACACGAAGAACCAATATTTGAGGTTCACTCATACAATCTCATCAACTGAAATTCCCTTTCTAGATCTCACCATTAGGTTACAAGAGGGTAAATTAGCCACAACTATGTACAAAAAACCTACCGACAGGAACAGTTTGTTGTTATACAATAGTTATCATCCTAAGACTTTAAAAGATAACTTACCCTTCAGCCAATTTTTAAGGATTAGGAGGAACTGTAGTTCACTAAATGACTACAAAACTGAAGCTGAGATTCTGTCGGGTAACCTTTTGAAAAGACAATACCCTAGAAAACAAATCAACTCGTGTATGAAACGAGCACAAAATAACCATCGTGAAAGTCTTCTAGAGATACATGTAAAAGAACCCTCGAAAATGGTGACATGTGTAACCACATACACCCCGAGATCCAATCTGATCAAAAAACCTGTAAATAAACATTGGGAGATTCTTAACACAGGCACACTGGCAATACTGAAACCAAGATTTGCTTTTAAGCGCACTAATAACCTAAAGGACATGTTAATACACACGAGACCCAAGAAGAACAACACCTCAAACCAGAGACAATTGTGGGATCTCCCTCCTGTAACAGGGCACTATCCGTGCGGATCATGCACCGTTTGTCCACAGACCAAACAAACTAAAGAACTGGTACTGTCTGACACTTTCACTTGGACGATCACTAAGCACACGAATTGTAATACATCACGTTGTGTGTATTTGTTGACATGCCCGTGCGACAAAAGATATATTGGTATGACCATGAGAGCCGTGAAAACTAGAATAACTGAACATAAGAGTAGCATTCGTTGCCTCAAGACAAACACGAAACTATATACCCACTTTACAGAACTGAGACATTCCCCAGAAAGTCTACGCTGGGTTGTTCTTGAGGCACATCAACAAATCACGCACACAGCCCTGTTCAGGATTGAACAAAGATGGGTGTTTCGTTTAGACTCAGCCAAAGGTGGCCTTAATGATGAAATCCCATGGAGCACCATCAATTAAAACATGATTCTTATCAGTAATATGCCATAGGAGTATAGTACATATTAAGAGATGGCCATTTACTTAAAACTATTCATCACTAGGTATTACTAACAGTAATCCTCATATGACCTTTATGAGGTACCTATGTAATACTCTATGTTTTCCATACCATTCTTTAACACCTCTATGGATCATTACAGTTTAAGGCACTGACCTTATCATGTTTACACTACGATGGCCACCATTAATGAACTAACCACCTATAAGATGGCCGCCATTTACGAAAGAACCACTACTAAGATGGCCGCCATTTAGTTGCTCACTATCGATATTACCTTCAAGCAACCAATGCGCTATTGCTATTATATAAATATTTCTTCTACACTTTTAACTATGCATAACCTTAGGAAATCCCCCAAGCATTTGCAACGCCAACTTACACGGCTATGATTTTTCTTCCGTTGTAAAGTTAAAGTCCCCTCCCTATTCCATTTTTTATACCACGATTACCGAGGTTTTACAACTAATATCCCTTGAGGATATCCCCTTCACTAACGCCACGCCTCCTTACACTTCCATCTCCTTCTGTTACACAGTTTAGGTTGTTTTGATTGAATCTACCTACCACTATCACCATGGCTTAACAACTAACAACCTCCAAGATGGCCGCCGTGTTTTTTGTGAACTATGACATCACTTATTCCTGAAACACGCCAATTTCGATCTCAGCTGTGGCCACTTTGCCGGCTCTGTGGTCCCGGGAACAGGTATTTAAACAGGCCTTCGCTGTTACATGATACCTTCCTGTGGCAGCGGAGCGGGTAGGTCAGCCACGAAGCTCCAAATGGGAGCAGGTAAGTTTGCACACTGCTTTTGGAGGCTTACTTTGACACCGACTATTGGAGGTAAGAGACATTGGGGTCAGGCGCCATGAGCGCTTAGATATTGAACTCAAAGCTTACACTATTATCCTCTGTTCTCCAATGTATTAACTCTTTACTTGACCAGGACTCTGGGGACGTTTATGCTGTGCACCGCTTCGCCGGATAAGCTCGTTGAGCACCCGGCGTGGGGACACTGCGTGTGGCGCTACCTTCAGCTTCACCGGCAATCTACGAGCGCTCAACAGAAAATAAAGAGTGTTTTATTGGCTTGGGGTCACTGTTTCAGGGCTACTATCACCCTGACCCGTACTTTGTTCTCCCCTCATACCCCATGAGATGGGGGACAGCGAGTGAGCAAATGAGCAGTGAACTATTGTGCATATAGACTTAGAACAATCTATTTTCCTGTCTCATCTCAATTTATACAGTGACACTGCATTGAGTGTCAACATACTCCGCTGCTAATTGATGAGGCATACACAGACCTTATAATAGGTGAGCGCTTTTTTACTCACCACAATGATTGAATTCACAACCTTTTGGCATGTATATACAGGGTTTTTTATAAAAGGATGCACAGAGCTTAAATTGCATGATAGCACTGTGTGATTTTAACGTTTTGACTCTAGAATATGTAAATTACGATATTTCGAATGTATTCTATGAAGATTATTCTCCACCATTTCATGGTTTTTAATTCTCTTTTTGTACTCTAGGTTGGTTGCTTCATTTCTCCGGGGTAATGACCCACGGGTAGAGTATTTGGTAGGTAGCGTTGCACCTTGCCACACATTGTAGATAGTTTTTGAAATTAGGTCCTGAAGAATCACCAGTTGATCACTACCGTGACTAATTGTGGCGAGAAACATGTTGACCACCTGGGGGTTGAGCGAAATTTTTGTCACATTATAACAAAACAATCGCCCCCCCCCTATTCCTTTTAATTAGGTTGGGACCCATATAGAATAAAATTCACCACAGAGGTCTCCATTACTTATTTTATATTCACATCCCACATCTACACATATCTAGGCCCTTCACACCCACAGCATCGATACGGCGAGGAACAAAAGATCTCCGAAAAAGAGCCCCTCTATGGGTGCCCGTCAAGCATTGCAGCGCCGGCTCGACGAGGAGCAGACCCATTTGATGAAGCATGACACCTAGCTTGCTGGGTGTGTGAGGGTCCCAGTTCCGACAGGAGGTATTCCCCACCTCCTCACTACCTAGAGTACACACAGGAACTTCGTACCTTTCTGTTTCTTGACTTAATTCAGGGCATGTACGTTGGACCTTTATCAAGCCCTCTCTGTCCCTCCTTTTGTTGATATACTATTTCTAATATGTCATCTGAGTGGCTGTGAGACTGTCTGACTCTGTCTGTGAGTGGCTGTCTGAGTGGCTGTATGAGTGTGTGAGTGGGTGTGTTAGGGACTGTATAGGTGAATAAGTGGGTGTGTGACTAGTTGTATGGGTGAGTGAATGGCTGTGTGAGGGGCTGTATTGGTGAGTGAGTGGGTGTTTGAGTTGTAGTATGGGCAAGTGACTGTTTAAATGGTTATATGGGTGGGTGAGTGGGTGTGTAAGTGGCTCTATGGGTGGGAGAGTCAGTGTGTGAGTAGGTGTTTGTGTGAGTGACCAAGTGGGTGTATGTGTGACTGTATGGGTGCGTGAGTGTCTGTGTGGGTGTCTATATAGGTGGTTGAGTGGGTGTGTGAGTTGCTATATGGGTGGGTGAGTGGCTGTGTGAGTGACTGTATCAGTGACTGATTGGCTATGTGAGCAGCTGTATGGGTGGGTAAGTGGGTGTGTGAGTGGCTGTATGAGTGACTTAGTGGCTGAGTGAATGGCTCTATGTGTGAGTCACCTGGGGGCATATTTACAATGGGATATCACCACAAGAACATCACTTTTAGCGACATTCTGGTGGCGATATGTCCTTCTCCATATCTACAAACTGGTGTTAAGCCACTTTTTGTGGCTTAACACCGCCTTGTAAATAAGGCCCTTTTACACGCATCACTTAGCGTGACAGGGGCGTGCAATGGGTGTTGTTGTGGGTGTTCCACCACAAAACCCATTGCTTTTGACGCTGCCCCAGATTCACAAGGAGTTGTAAATCTGAAGCAGTGCTGCAGCCCACATAGAAATAACGAATCGCCATTAGTGATTGTTTATGTCCAGAAGAGACACCTTCCTGCACATAAACAATCATTCCCTGCAACGCAGGAACCCTTGCACTATGGTGCAAGAGTGCCTGCATTGGCGCTAGGAAGCTAAATTTAGCACCAACGCTAGGGAAAACACAGGGGTGCACCATATTCTTGTGAAAATGGCACATCCTTGCGTTTTGAAAATGCAATAGCTCTGCTGCCAAATTTGCTGCAGCTCTGCATGCCAACATTTTCTAGTAAAATGTAAATGGGAGTATGAATGAGTTAGTGCTTGTTTGGGTATCTGCATAGGCGAGTGAGTGGGCGTGTGAGTGCTTCTATAGATATGTGAATGGGTATGTAAATGATTGTGTGGTTGAGTGAATTGGTGTGTGAGTGACTCTATGGGTGACTGAGTAGCTCTGTTACTAGCAGTATTAGTGAGTGAGTGGCTGTGTGAGTAGTTTTATGGGTGCGTCACTGGGTGTGTAAGTGGTTGTATGGATCTGTGAGTGGGTGTGTGGGTTTGTAAGTGGGTGTGTGAGTGGTTCTGTAGATTATGTCATCAGTGATGTCAATTGAGATGTCATGAGTGATGTAATATGTGAGGTCACAAGCAGTGCATTGCGAGGGCGTAAGGTATAGTTAGCTGAGTTAACTATTAACCCTGGGCAGAGTTCGCGAAGTTGCGCTACGCGAAACTCCGCGAAGTGGAAAAAAAACTCTGCCACGCTACACGGAGCTCTGCAAGCCGGCGGAGTGCAATAGAAAAATGCAGTTCATGGTGATTTTCAGTGCCGATGCTTGTCCGCACTGAGCAATCATCGCGAACGGCACTATGCACAGCGCAAGCGGGCGCTGCTTTCCTTTCTGCCGCTTGAGTAGATTTTTACTCGAGCGGCAGCTTTCTCAACGCAAACGGGCAGTTTCTCAATGCGAGCGGTCGCGAGCATACTCGACCACTCGCAATGAGAAACCTAACCCCCCCCCGCGTTGAAAAATCTCGCCGGGAGGTGGATTTTCCTCGCTCGCGCTCGCCAACTTGACATTGAGGAACGCGAGCGAGGAAAAAAACTCTGCTACGCTATGCGGGCGGAGTTTTTTTTATCTTTGCGAGCTCTGCGTAACGCAGAGTTCCGAAAACTCCGCGAGCGGAGCGGAGTTCACCGCCCAGGCCTATTAACTATAACTGCTGAAGTTCTATGGTACTGTACATGTGAACTCTGAGCCTAACTATAACGTCCCTGTAACCGTTGGTTTTATTCAGAGAATTTCTAAGCTTTTTAAAATTCTTTTTCCTAACTATATAGTCCCTGTAACCTTTGTTTTTTTTCAGTTCATTTCTAAGGTTTTCTGAATTGAATTTTCACACTACAATGTCCCATTTACCCTTATTTGTGTCAGAGAAGGTTTTTAAAATGTATTCTTTTAATTTTATTTACTATTTCACTTTCAGGTTTTTTTTTAGAAGAAATCCACGCTTATCCAAGTTTATCTTTTGTAAGTATGATATTTTTTGGGGATACTTGTAATGTTAATGACTTAATTTCAAGAAAAATAATATGTTTATTTAGTTCTCAGTTTTTTATAATTTTTGGTTCGTTTTTTTGCATTTTTTCAAATATATTTTTTCCATTAGCATTTTTTTTTTAAATATGATTTTTAACATTTTTTATGGGAATTTTTTTGATGGTAAGTTTACAAGATTAGTTTGATTTTATTAATTTTTTACTAATTTTTTAAGGTCTGAGGTACCTCTGCTGTACTTAAATACACGCTACCCAGCAAGAACTCTATGGTTTTTTTAGTCCGATCACGTGATCGCAATGTAGCTTCGGTTTCCAAAAATTTTTACAATTTAATTCTTGATATATACAACACTATTTTTGTTTTGAAATTAGAGTAGACATATTTGAGGTTAACAATTTCAGAGTATATATTTGATTTTGCAATAACTCACTCAAGTGACTTATTTATTTTGGGGTATCTCCAATCTGCCGATGGGCACCGCGGATTCGTGTGTTTGTACCCCAAAACCGCCTCATTTGATTGGCCACCTAAGGACCACACCTTTTTTGGAATTATACCCCAACCAACACCTGTTATTTCTAGTAGAGGAGAGAGAAAGCAGCACATAGATTGCAACATCTGCTGTTTTCTGTATATACTGTCATTGGTGTTTGGTTACAATGGCTGCAGCATCAACATCTGTTCCAGGAGAAGATCCTGTTCTAGAAGAGGAGGAGAAAGAACCAGAAGCAGCACCATGGAAGAAGGAGAGTGAAGTTTGACGCTTTTTCACCATACCATCTAGCGAAAATAAAGTCACTGGAAATTTTTTTAAGTGCAACATCTGCAGGAAAGAACTTTTGAGAGGAAGCAGCAAAAAGTACAGCTACGGGACATCCTCAATGTGGAAGCATATTAAGTAAGTCTGGGCGGAATTCGCGTAGCAGTGCTACGTGGAACTCTGCGAAGCAAAATAAAACCTCCGCCAAGCTAAGCGGAGTTCCGCGAGTGGGCGGAGTTGCTTGTCCCACCCACTCACATGACATTTCCACCATACGGCAACGCGGATTGCGTGTTCGGGTGGAAATATCACGGGAACTGCACCACGCGGTCGCGCATGGACACGACCATCTTGTTTCTTTCTCTGTTATGGTGCTGGGGCCTACTTTTAGAATCCTTCATAATCTTTTCAATCCTTGATTTCCTAAACTTTTTTTCTGATCTTTTTTATTTATTATCTTTCCCTCTGTTTTCCTAAGTGTGCATTTTGAGTTTTTTTCTACTTTTTTGTGTGTTTTAGTGAGTTTTGTACTGTTTTTCTCTTTACTCCCTTCCTAATTTTTTTTACATCCTTCCCTCTTCTTCTTGTTATTTTGTTATACTTTCTACATTTTATTTTCCTCCCCCCAGCAGCATGGCAGAGAAGATTGCCCCAAAAAAAGCAACAACCAAGAGCCGCCTTACTTACGGAAGGCGGCGCTCGGAAGGGGTGCAGCCCCTGGCCTTGTTTTCGAAGGTGGAGGTGGCAGAGCTTGCTTTTTTTGTGCAGCCCCACCTCCGCTCCACCCTGGCAGCAGGCAGCAGGCCTTGGTCCGGGCTCTGGGAGTGCGAGCAGCACTGGATGAGGGTGCGCTGGGCAGTGTATTACTGCTCTGGGGTCCAGCGCACCCACAATCAGCTGACGCACCGATGGTCCAACATCCTGGACCGAGAGCAGGACCTGCTGGACCTGCTAGGGGTTGAGGTTGCGGGACTAGTGAGCAGCTAATTATTAATATTATTATTATTACTTGTGCGTTCTATGCCATTACTAATATTTTTCTCCCAAATAGCATGCATGCAACTCACATACAGGTAAGTTATGTTTACAAACTTATATTATGTGATCATTATTCTAGGCTGGTGCTCAGCGCTACCTAATCATGCTTGTTTGCGACTTTGCACTCACTTGGGCTGATTATGTAAGAACTTAAGTAATGCAGACTAGAGAGAGACTCCTTTTATTTGACCTGTCACGAAGATAGTGGTAGTTAGTATTAGTAATTAAGCGGTGCGCGTTCTCTCACTTCAGTTCTTAGAACCTTTTTTGTAGCTCATACAGTGACAAGCAACCGACCATATGTGCATGGTCCATCTATGCATTTAAAGAAAAAAAATGCAGATTTAGTCAAAGGTGGTTGAGAATGATTGCGAATGAGAGCAGAACTTAGAAGCAAATATAATTTGTTGCAATTTATTCCAAACTCTTTGGAATAGGCGGGCTAGGTAGGTTTAGGAAATGTGGAGTAAAGATAGGACAGATCACGACCGCGATACTAGTCTACTACTAGTTGATCTGATTTAGGAAAGTTCAATGTTATTGCACTTGCCGTTTCCTGTAAAAAATCTTTTTGGAGAGATTATTTAATATTTATTTACCACTAATCCTTTTTTGTCTCTTTAATTATGTCTTACATCAGCATCCAGGGGTAAGACGACGAGGTCGTCTGAGGTGGGTGCGGGAGGTGCCTCCCAAGAACGCTCCTCGTCCGATGGCACTGCTGGCCCCAGTAAGTCCTCCTGTTGTATATTTCCCTAACTTTTACCGGTCCTTATTTTGAACTACTTATTTCTACCCATTTCCTAATTTTATTTTTTCCCAAATACTCTTTGATCTATCCGTTTCTAAATGAATGTTATCCCTGCATTATCCTATTTACTTCTTTTATATTTCTAGTGTCTATATTTTACCTCAAACAGCCTCTGTCTGTACTAGTCTGTCTGTAGTTTCCTTTCTTCTGGGTTTTCTGTCAGCTTTCCCTGTCCCCTTATATATTTTGTAGACTGCCAAGTGGTGGTACTGTAATACTCAGAGAACCCATTGGTCATGGTCACGTACTACTACTACTAGTACTACTACTCTGCCGTGCAGATTGCATTCCCCAGTAAGGTATTCTATGCATGTTTGTTGAGATGAGATGCTTTCTTTTACTTTCTCATGCTCAATCAGGAAAACAAGAGAGTGGCCATGGTCACATTGGATACCCCAAAGTTGTGTCTTCTTCTTCTTAGCTAGGCCTAGTATTATTAGCAGCAGTTGATGGTGAACTGATTCCCCTGCACCATGGCTGGAAAGAAGTATGAGGAGGAGGATGGTCCCATTGCATTTGCCAACCAAGAAGTCCTTATGTCCGTCCAGTTGGCCACTCTTATTTCTTTTTAAAAACTCAGATTCATCAATAGCTCCAGCCACTCAGTCCAGTCTTTTACAGTTTGTCTTCTTGAGAGGCTTTTCAATAATTGCCACCAACAAAATGCCCAACCGGATATTTTTGATAGAACATAATGTCTGTATCTGAATCGTAGTGATGTGTGTGGTGTATGCATTGTCAATTTTGCTACAAAAAAAATAAATAGGAGAGAGGCGTATATGGTATCTAAAAAATGTGTAATGTTTTTTCTAGCCGCACCGACCACCAGTTCCGGGGCAGCAGGGACGGCGGCACCATCCAAGAAGCAGATGCGGCAGCTACAGGAAGTGAGCCAGCGGCAGTGGCGGGCGGTGGTAAGTCATATTGCTTGCTTATTGACAACTTATGTACTCGCTGCAAAGGTGTACACTGTACTGTTGAGACTTGTGAACAGTTGAAGACACCACTCTTTACTTAGCATATAAACCGGGAGTTGAGTAACTAATGGCTTCTTCTATCTTCAACTCAGCAGAGAAAGTTTCATGATGAGTCAGACCTTGATGGGTTGACGGAAAAGGGAAAGAAGGATGGAAGCAGGAAGGACGGGTGAAATGTAATATGACTGGAAGAGAAGGATGTGTGGTGAAAGGATGCATATACTACAGGTGGCTGATAGGTTGCATGGGTGGGTGAAGGATGGATGAAAGGATGCCTGCCTGGGTGGGTGAAAGTATATGAGTAAAAGGAAAATAATCCTCTAGGGTTTGATGGGTCAAAGCAAGGACGAATGGGTGGTTAAATGACAAATGTATGTTGGTGAAAGGTTTGTTGAGAATGAGAGCCATGTTTGGATGGATGGATGAATGCTATTCATAGGTGAAGACTGGATTGAGAGAAAGTAAAACTTTAACAGTGACTGAGTAGCAAAGCCAAGGGCGAAGAATAAAAAATACTAGAAGAACAATGCAATGATGAATGGAAAAATCCCTGGGAAGAAGAGTAAACAAGGAATGTTTTTTTTATCAAGGTATTTGATTCAAAGGGTTGAGGTGGTATTTAAGACTACTCCCTCGACTCACAGTAGCTTTCAAGTGCAATATATATCATGTACGCACCCATCATCATCAATCGCCTCCCTCCAAGTCCCTACCCATGGCATTTCACCAGTGACAGCCATGGGTGACCTATCGGCTGCATTGTTACATCGGCAGCACTGCATTGTTGGCTGTGCAATGTGGGTCTGCCTCAGTTAATGTGTAGGTCCCTTTACAAATGTCATGGCAATGCGAAAAATAAACAGTTGTGTTGCCCTTCACTCCCATTGCCCACTCATTCACTTTCTAGTACATGAGTACCTTCAGTCCTTTCCTAACTTCCTTCTTCTGTCCCAGCCTTCCCTAAAATTTAAAAAAGTACATTCTTTGCATGCGCCACTTTCCTCTGGCCAAGTGATACATTTTATTATTGCTTCCATAATGTATTATGTCAGTTCACATTTTTCCTTTTCAAGAATTGCCGAACAAGGTGACTCACTACTAGCAAAAGCTTAGGCACATGATGATGACAATGATCAGTAAAACGTCTACCTAGCCGGCCTATTCCATCTAACTTACCTGCAGTCGACTAAGTTAATAAATATTTTCCAAGCAAATCTATTTTGTTGGGAACAAGTAATGTCAAATGTGGTGACAGAGGTTGAGACCAGGGAGTAAAGTGGGAATAAAGAGTAAGTGACTTTGCATTTTGTGGATGAAATAGTCTGTAATGAACGTGCCAAATAAAATATCATGTTCCTTAATCCTTCCCCTGTACTGAAGAGCCATGGGCAGACAGGAGGATGTCTGTCTGCATAATTGTCTTCTTTATAATTAGTTAGTAGTACCTCATGTGACGATCATTCATATATTAGTAACTATTCATCTGCCTTGTTGCAGTCAGGGTGAAATTGAGGCATTTAACAGAGCAGGGCTTTGATAGGAAAAGAGATAATTGTCTAGTATAGCTGCCGCACCTGCAGACAGTAGCAAAGTAACACGAAACAAGTATGTCTGTTAAGAGAGCAAGCTAAGCTGGCATGACTACATTCATTTTATTTAGCTTAACAAGAGAGAGAAGAAGAATACGTGTATACTCCATAGTGCTTAATGCCTGAAACTGTAATCACATCAAAATAGAAAGGGCTGAGGAATCAAGAAAACCAGCACATGTTATGTACTGCTTGTGCTACTGTGCCACTATATAATTTTATGTGTTAATGTTTTGCTAAGATTATTGGTTTCAATTTGTCTTTTTTTCTTTCTTGATATAGCTACTCCTGCCAATCCATCATCTTCAAAACAACCCAAAAGGCAGGAGGTAGCAGCCAGGATCCGGCAAAGGAAGCTGGAGGCCATCAGGGCTGAATACCAGCAGCTGGTGGTCCTGGAAGAGGAGGAGGAGGCGGCAGCAGCTGCAGCCTTAAATGCCTCAGGCCCCAGCCAGGCCTCAGTGCCTCCGGTAGTCCGGTGCCGTGGTCAGGCAGCCGCCCAGCAACATTCCACCACTGCTGCTCCCCCCATAGACTCTATAGAGCATTTCAGCACGCCTAGAAAGCCAGGAAAGAGGAACGTTTTGAATGATTGGAGAGGAAGCTTCTAGTCTGCCGCTAGGCCTGTCTTGCCCCTTTTTTAATCTTTTGTTTAGTGGGTGGGACTTGTTGGGGAGAGGGTGGGAATGTAAGAGTTGGGCATTTTTAGGGTTTTCTCTCATTTATTTATTCATTATGAATAATTACATTTTTGGACTTTCTTTGCTTGGACTAAGCTTGTACATTGGTTTGGGTTAGGGAGCGGGGTGGGCCAGGTGTTGTAGGTTTTCTAGTTTATATTTGTTAGGGAAATACATTTTTTATAGTTGTACATATGATTTACATTTTTTTTGGGGGGGTTACTGTTTTACTTCACAATGCTTCCTTTGCCGCAGGCGCAGTCTGTTTTTAAAATCTGCTGATAGTGTAACAACAGCAAATATTTATGCAGTATCCTCACTTGTCCTACTACTTTTTCCTCCTAGTCTCGGCAGTCTGCAACTATATTAACCCCCAAGGACTTGGAGAGGGTGTGGGAGTGTGAATTTCCATTGTATATAGATTACTGCAGCTCAACAAGGAATCCCCTACAGTTCTTCTCTTACCTGTGATTAGACGAAGCGATGGCTGCATGGTTTCCCAAGGTGCCATGGTGGTGGTAGTAGATAGTAGCAGCATCTTAGCGCACTAGTCGAATAGAGAAAGCACCAGATCCAGATGAAGCGAGGTCCCACTCCCTCCTAGACAAACTCAAACTGTAGGATGAGGAATATTCATTGCAGGGAACTAATTAAATTGAAATAAAAACTGAGTTAATGCCGTTTTATATGCAAGCTTTACAAAAAAAATGAGCCAGTCACCAGAGGGAGGCTAGACTACTAGTGCACAAGAAGAAGAGAGCCAATAGAGAAAATATGCAAAGCAATGCTAAATTAAAATAATCAGAATGGTGAGCTAGCAAAAGTTACAAAATGAAGTTGACTCAAGCTATGAAGTGGACAAGTGTAACCTTTAATGCACGCAATACAGTGCCGGAAGGATGATGATGCTGACAATTATGAACTATGTTCCTCTGAAAAAAAATTTAATATCGCATACTGTGCATGGGTGGGTAATCTAAATATATATAATATTGCCAGGTTGGACTATACTTAGAGCGGAAGAAGAGCCTCACCCTGCCTTGAGTTGGTTTTGCTTCACCACATCTGCCCCACCAAGTGTGTGATCAATTAATGATGTAAATGTAATCTTGGCAGCCAACCATCCTAAATCTGTTATGGGAGGAAAAAGAAATGGAGGAATGATGATGAGTACTACAGATAAACCAAATCAAATTGTCCGTCTTCCCCCAGAGAAACCCAAGTACATTATTTTCTGTTGTACTGAGCTTTGAAAGATAGCAAATAAAAATAAAATATCTGTAGGAGTCAAGTAAACAAACATAAACATCACACATAGTTCTAATGATTAAAGAGAAAAAATTATACTGTATTGCCACATTGGGAGTTGCATTTGCATTCCTCTTAGACTGTTCGTCAACCTTGGGTGCCTGGTGGATGCGGTTCGGTAAGGTAAGTGTGAGTATGTTATATTGTAGATTGAAAAACAAAAATGATATTGAAGAATCAAGGAGAAAAATTAAACTGCATAAGGAAAGGAGTGCAACGAGAAAACGCAGAGGTAGCATGGCTAAATGCCTGTTTCCAGTTACCTTCAACAACAGGCCCCCAACCACCATTAGCTTCGAATTTGAGCCAGACAGCACTGAGCACACACATACCCAGCAACATAGCATTTTCCCAATCAAGTAAAAACCAATGCACCACTGTCACTCACCACCACTGCACAGAGTTGTGTATGTCTGTTGTTTACCTGTAGGCCACTTCAAAGTTATCGTTTGGCTTCAGTGAATTTGAAAGCTTCCATCTTCTTCTGGTGCCAGTTCTCGAAGTAATCATGCCCACGCCCTGAGTCATTCCATCATCTCTGATCCTCCTGAGTCTGACTCCGAGTATGGCGTCTAACGCCGTACCAACTGTGTCCCGTGTCCTGACTCAAATGCAATAGATCGGCCTGTAATACAATTTTGTTGTTGCTCAACAAGAAGGGAAAGATTGAGTTATTTTTTGTGTAGACTATATTTGTGTTTGTGTTATCTAAGGGGCTGTTCGGGCCTGACTCTTTGAGGAGTATAAAGCAGAAAACAATAAAACAAAGCAGCGTAGACTGTAGAGTGGACACAGTGAAGGAATCTCGCTATCTCTCAAAGGGGAAGAAAAAAATAATCTTCAGGGGAAAATTATTGATCAGCCGTCAGTAGGCCACCAACATTGTGAATCATCACTAACATATTAAGTGTAACACTTACTGATAAACAAACACCCATTGTCACACTGCCTGCCACCACATGAATCATCTCTTCTCAACACACATGATGACACATCACAACAAGTTCACAACAAACAACAATCACTCAGCGTGCAATGTATGCCATTTACCTGTTCTTCCGGGGTGCTCACTGTGATCGATTCGTGGTACATTTCAGAATGCAGATCCATTAGTTCATTGCCAGTGTAAATCGAATTATAATGTCACATGTGGGGCAGTCCCTCTAGGGTAGGAAAGGATAGATAATCCAGGCCCAGGGTTGGAGGGAGTCACGGATTTGTTTGTATTCTCCGTCCAGTGCCCAGCTTGAGGTAAATGGGTGCGGGGGGAGTTGGGACTTCTTCACTGCGCAGAGTTGCAACTCAAATCCAGCAATAAAATGTGTCTAAGAGTAAGACAATGGGGATGAAGAGATGAATTGGTCAAACAGACACACACATATAATAAAGTAAATGATAGCAATGTTACCTAGTAGCTAGCTATATATATATTGGTGTGAGCAAGCCTGCGGATGCAGGCGAAACGCGTTACCGAGAAACCGGAAAAAAAATAAAAAAATAAAAGAGAATCTCTTTTAAATTAAACTGGAGTCCTAGTGTTGGTGTCCAGGTACCGGATGGGAACTGGAGTTGGTGTTCATATATATATATATATATATATATATATATATATATATATATATATATATATATATATATATATATATATATATATATATATCACCAGAAGCTCCCGAAGTGGTTGCAGGCAGCAGAGAACACACGGGCACAGACCACAAATGCAATAAGAGGAATTTATTACCAAGTCCACATAACGCGTTTTGGCCGCCAACCTTGAACTGAAACATTGTTGCTGGATGCAGTGATTAAATGTCGTGCAGTACCCTTGTTTGATATGCTCTCAGTGCAAACTTATTGACAAATCTATGCCGGATTCCCAGTAATTTGGATATACTGTTTACAGTTCTGTGTGTGCTGGACCACTAGAGGGATATAAATATAAATATATATATATATATATATATATATATATATATATATATATATATATATATATATTTCTTTTTTTTGTGTCAAAGAAAGAAAGAAAGCAGATCAGCGATACACTACAGACTGAGAGAGAAAGTTCTATGGTTGTTGTTGGTCCAGGCCTAGTAGTCAGGGAAGTATAGCTTGTCCTCAAACTCTGGTGGTTCACCCAGAAGTAGTTCATCTAGCACACTACTTCCATGACCTGAGTCTCCCCCCTCTTCCTCCTGTGGTACTTCAGGTATGGTGTAATCCGGTGGTATAAAGTGGTGATTCATTTTGATCATGGTTACTCTCTCCACATTTTGGGGCAAGAGACTGGACCTTCTAACTGAGACAATGGCACCAACAGCACTGAAAACACGCTCAGTGGAGACACTGGGTTACAGGGCAAGCCAGATAGTTTATTGCCAGACTGCTGAGCACTGGCCATTGGCGCCTCTTCCCATACCAATACACCAATGGGTTTTGATCAGGGTAGACCTCTCTTGCATCATCCAGATAGACCTGGATCATTTGCTCAATGTTCATTTCTGGTGCTTCACTTTGTTCGACCTCTTTTGCCTTCGCCTCTGCAATAGACTTAAGCCCTGCCAGTAGAAACCACTCAGTTGCAGATTTAGGGGCTAATGCTCTTGTTCTTGTTGTTGATGGTGTTCTTGTTGTTGATTTTGGCTGCTGTGAGCCAACAGTACTGCCCTTCGGCTCTGAACTTGAAGGCTGCCCTGCAGGACTTGTGCCCTGGAGGCGTGCGCCTCTAATTCCCTGCCATTCTTTTTCTAGCTCACTGCCTTGCTCAGCTATCCATTTTTTGTATTTTCTAACATCCCGTCAGAAAAAGAATGAAAATGGACTCTAATGGATTGTACCGTGGATCAATAATTGTGGCACAGATGTAATGTTTGGAGGACACAATGTCTCTTTGTACCCTTGTATTAGCAGACAAGCGAAGGATTGAGCTCCCCACCAAGTCATTTGCATCTTTTTTTTCCTCCAGACCTGTGAACATTGCAGACACCTCCATTAGCTGTTCCTGTAGCATATGCAACAATGGGATAGCTCGACCGATGGTACTGTCCTCTTTGCTTACTTCCCATGTGAACACCTTAAAAGGAAGCAGCATCTCTGTCAGACATTTGACTAGACCCCATTGGTCCATCTCAATGATCATGCCTTTCACAGTTGCATCCCCTCTTTACATGACATATTCATTGATAGGTCTGTAGTGCTCAAACAGGCGTTCAAGCATGTAATAAGTCAAGTTCCAGCGTGTTGGCACCTCCTGTATGAGTGCTTTAACTGGCATTCTATTATCATGCTGAATGACCCTCAGCTGTTTCCGTGCTTTAAATGAATGGCTGAAATGAGTGCAGATTCTTCTGCAGGTGGACAGTAAGTTGCTTACTTGGTCTTCTTTTTTGAGAAATCCTGTACAATGATGTTGATGCAGTGCGTCAAACACAGGACCCTGAAATAACCACCATCGGCCATGGCCTTAACTATATTACTGCCATTGTACGTGGCAACAAATCCAATCTTAAGCCCTCTTGGTCGCAGTCATTCAAAGACCTTGTTGTTAAAGTCTTCCAAAATGTTTGCAGCTGTATGGGATTTCTCCATGGCGAATATGGCTACTGTTGCATGCTTCCGAGCAGCATTGAAAATCTCAGCAGTGTCAACACCTGCAGATATTTTTTCTCTAGCCCCCACAAAAGAGATCCAGTGTGCAGTGATGCACATGTAATCAGTCGCTTGGCAACTGGTCCACATGTCTGTTGTCAGGTGGATACTGTGAACAGCACTCTGCTGCAAAGTTTGTCCAAGCAATTTCAGCGCATCGTGATGTAGCGCTGGAACAGCCACTTTGGCAAAATAGGACCGGCTTGGAACCTTCCATTTTGGGCAGATGGCTGCCACAAATTCAAGAAAACCCACTGCTTCCACAAAAGAAAAAGGGAGGAGGTCCAGTGCTAACATTTTATCCAGCTTCGCGTTGTACCAACGTGCCTTTGGGTCATTGCTTTTATACTGCCTCTCTGGCCTAAACATGGCAGAAATACTATCCTGATTTTTTTTTTCCTGATGCCACTGATGCAGGTGACTTCTTGAGAGCAGGGGGTGGTAGGCTCAATGTGCTTTTCAGTGGGACAGTCACTGTCCTCAGTTGCCTTGGTGTCTGGACCCGAGTCTTGTGCCATTGCAATGTTGCTGATGTGTGCGATACTACTGCACTGCTGGGGAGAGGGCTGCTTTGTGTAATGAAGATGTTTTCCTTTTCTTCACCTTCCACCATGATCGGATCTGATTCAGATTCCCTGCTGAGCCGGCTTTCACCCACTTCACCAACAACCCTTGCAGTTTTTTGGCTGGCAAGGAGCTCCTCCCAACGGATCGTATGGTGCTTTCTCAAATGGATTGTTTGGCCCCCGGTACCATACTTTGTACCAAGCTTACCCCGACTAACACTTGCTTCACAAAGGGAGCATATGACAATGTTCGCCTCCTTCTGGCTAACTGAAAAGAAGTCCCAAATTGGGGAGCTCGACTTTATGACGCCGGTGCCACTGTCAATGTCGGATGAACTGGCGGTAGGTGGGCTTTTTGACATTTGACTCTCTGCAGTACCTACCTCTACTGAGGTGGTTGTTGATGTAAGTTGCTGCTGGGATTTTGCAAATATGGCAGCTGGTGGTGGTGGACCTGTGGTGTCACTGCCACATCCCCCTTGGAAGGTTGGGTTGGGGTAACTTCGGTCTCCACTGTGGCTCTACTTCCTCAGCATGAAGCTCAATCTCTTGAACTGCTCCTACTTCGGGAGGAACTACTATTGGCGGTTGTGGCTGTTGTTTTTGTTGTTGTCCACTTCTCTGAGTTTCCTGCAACAATTGGGTACTACTTTGCGATGGAGATAAGTTAATTACAACATCACTGCTTGTCGGCGTTGCCGTAATTAGACTTGCTGCCTCTGTGACAGACACGGGCTTGGGCCTAGATTGGGGTGGGTTTGATTTGGGGGTGCTTATCCCAGCTTGCTCCTCAGAGGCCGGAGAGGCAGGCACAGTTTTTTGTTTCCCAAAAAAGATCTGGGGCGACATACCAGTGCTGCTGGTAGTGGTGGTAAGCTCCTTCTACTTCTCACTGGCCACTTTCTTGGTAGCAGTTTTAGCACCTTTCTTTGGGGCCATCTTGAAGCTGTCAATTAGCAGTGGCACTTAGCTTCATGAGTTGACCAGATGTCTGTGATGGGTGGGTCACTCACGCTTCACGCTGTGCACTGGCCTTCTTTCTGGCAGTACTGTGGGTGATGTTGTCTAACAGAAAAGAAGCAAGGAGGACATCAGTGAAACGTGGCATTGTTGCTGTTCAATTACTACTACAAACAGACACAATATAATTTAGTGTGGTCACTGGTTACTCCTTATTATAGATAATTAATAATACAGTGTATCTATTCGTAAAAATGGAAAACTACACCAACATAAACTTTCATGGTGACTGACTGTACACTCAAGAACGATAAGAGAGAGCAAAAACAACAACATATAGATGAACCTGTTTGCTTTATGTGCGTCACGTGACGTCACACACGTATGATGTGGCACTCAGGGAGGTGCAGCTGACAAATGACAATGGAAGGAATAATCCTTAGACAATTAATGCTGTTGTGCACCTATAGCAGACATGGGGTTGACTTGATTGATGCCAGTAGTGGAAAAGTTGAATGAACCCAAAAAATAAAAAATTTAAAATTATACATAAACTAAAGAAAAAGAAAAAGAAAAAATATTATTGGCCAATTAATTAAAAAAATGGAAAGAATTAAAATTTCAAAAATAAACATAAATGAAGTTATCCTCAAAGATATAATAATAAGTTATTAAACTGTTATCTCATTGCTCAACCATACATGCAGCCTATGGCAAAGGGCCGAATTTGGTTAGACCCACAAAATGGCTGCCAGCCAGTGCCACATTGTCATCAACAACAACACTGAGCAGGAAAGCATTGGCAACAAAGAGAAGACATGCAGGCCTATAGGGAAAACACACTGGCTGCCTAGCCTACACATAAAATGGCCAGGCACCGACCACATGATCACAACAAGAGAACACATGTAGGCCTATGGGGAAAGCACACTAGCTGGCTAGTGGTAACACAAAATGGCCGCCAACCACATGATCACAGCAAGAAGCAGAAGGCCTAGAACAAAGAACGCATGCAGGCCTACGGCAAACGCACACTAACTGCCTACACCAAATGGCCACCAGCCACATGCTCACAGACTCACAACAAGAAGCAGGAGGCCTAGAAAACAAAGAATGTATGCAGGCCTATGGAAAAAGCACACTGGCTGCCTACACAAAATGGCCGACAGCCACATGGTCACAACAAGAAGCAGGAGGCCATGAACAAAGAACACATGCAGGCCTATTGCAAAAGCACACTTGCTGCCTACACAAAATGGTCGCCAGCCACATGGACATAACAAGAAGCAGGAGGCCTAGAACAAAGAACGCATGCAGGCCTATGGCAAAAGCACACTGGCTGCCTACACAAAATGGCCGCCAGCCACATGGTAACAGACTCACAACAAGAAGCAGGAGGTCTAGAAAACAAAGAATGCATGCAGGACTATAGCAAAAGCACATTGGCTGCCTACACAGAATGGCCGCCCGCCACATGGTCACAACAAGAAGCAGGAGGCCTAGAACAAAGAACGCATGCAGTCCTATGGCAAAAGGACACAGGTTGCCTACACAAAATGGCTGCCAGCCACATGGTCACAACAACCAGCAAGAAGGCATGGCCACAACAAAGAAGACATGCTGGCCTCTGGCAAAAGTGCACTGGCTGGATACACAAAATGGCCGCTAGCCTCATGGTCACTGAAAAAAGGCAGGAGGCCTGTAAAACTAAGAGCACATGCAGGCCTATGGACAGTCCACTGACTATGCAAAATGACCCCTGGCCAGTGGCCACATGGCAATGCCAAAAATGAAAATTAACAGGACTAAAAAAGATGTTTACAACAACACACATCCTTCAAAGGCATTACCCCACCTAGTTCTATACATTGTTTGCAGGGAAAAAAAGGGAAATACCACCAAAAAAATCACAATTTGTATTCAATCCAAATCCATCCATGGCCTAAATGCTGTTTTCAAATTAAACAGACACCACAGAAACAGTTGTTTCATGCACCCATGACTAGCACTGGCCCTACTGACTGGAAGGCCGATTGGCAGACTAGGCCACATAGTAAATTAAATCAATATTGCAAATTAATTAAAAAAACATGGAGAAAATGTAGTAAACTGTGAAACATGTTTCCTTTACAAAAGAAGAAAAATGAAATGCAAAGAAACCACCACGTCACTACCGAAAAACAGGCCACCCACCATATTAAATTTAAAAAATCAATTAAAAGCATATATAAATCCAGGTACATGGCCCCAATCAAACAAACAACACCAGTTTTTCAACTTACTTGTGAAATCTCAAATACAAAAAGTCCTTAAATCCAATGGGATATGCAGCAGACACAGAGTGATACTCCCGGCACCAAATCCAAATCAAAAGGGACCAGGAGATGGACAAGCACTGGGAGGAGCCTGCTGGACAGGAACAGGAAGTTGGAGACTCTGGGGCATTTACTTCCAGTTGGAAAAAAAGTTTTTAAAAAAAGACTCCTCGCACACAAAAAACAAGGCTATATGTCAATTTGAGGAGGTTTTTAACTAACAATCGTCAGTTTAGTAAGATTCTGTGCTTCTCGAGGACAGAATCTTCCCCAGATTGCAGCCCTGGTAGATCCTACATGCGCTGGATCACGTACGGCAGAAAACATCTGCCGGAAGTCACTTGCGTGCCCGAATGACGTGTTGGCGACTACAAAATGTCGCAGGAGCATGCAGCTGGCTAGAAAATCTCGTGGCGCCCTCGAAAAGCCCTGAAAATCTCGTGGGCAATCGCGAGCGTCTGGCAAGTTGCTCCCGCACATGCAAAATGACATTTCAAGCGCACTGACCATGATGAGGAGTGTGTAATTTAACAGTAACTCGGAGCTCTCCATGGAACGCAGAGTTGCCAAATTCCGCAAACTCTGCCAACAGAGAGGAGTTTTACACTCTGCTTAATATAAAGAATATCCACAAGAGAGCCTATTAGAGGATGATCAGTGTGGAAGCTGGTGTCTGTCCCTCTGCTTCTTCTGCGACTGTGTCAGCACCTTCCACCTCAGCAATGATAACGGTGGCAGCTGTGTGTCCAAATTTAGGGCACATGGCAACCCATTCTTTACTCTGCCATATGCCAGTTTGATTGAATACTACATCTGTCGCTGAGTATTTGGTTGCAGCTAACAGTCATCATTGTTAATTGTTTGGGGGATTTTAACATCCAAATTTGTTTGCTCTATTTTGGACCTTGATAACATGTTCGTTTACATGCAACTAGTTTTTAAGCAGTTCTGTACATTAATACTTAAAAAAAATATATATCTTTTCAGAACCTCAACAGGTAATCAAATAGAGCTGTGTTTCTCCTTGTATTTCTTTATTGTATATGGTATATAAGTGTCTATGTGGGTGTCTCACTCTACGTATGATTGTGTTTCTGAGTGTATCAGGGTATGTGTGTATCCCTCCATGTATCACTATATGAATGAGTTTGTGTCTGGGTGTGTCAGAGTGTACATAAGTGTGTGCCTAGGTGTGCTAGTGTATGTATAAGTGTCTTCAAGAATGTGTTACAGTATGCATCTGTATGTGCCTGAGTGTGTCACTGCATGTATGAGTGTGTCACTTGGTGTCTAAGAGTATGTATGAGTGAGTGTCTGAGTGTGCCAGGGAATGCATCAGTGTGTGCATGGGTGTGTCAGTACATCTATGAGTGAGTCTGGTGATGTCTGAGTGTATGTATGAGTGAGTGTCTGAGTGGGTCAGCAAATGAATGATTGCGTACATGGGTGAGTCAGTCTATGTATCAGTGTGTCCCTTGGTGTCTGAGTGTATGTATGAGTGTGTTTCTGAGTGAGTCAGTGAATGCATCTGTGCATGCATGGGTGCGTCAGAGTATATATCAGTGTATTACAGGCTGTCTGAGTGTATGTATGAGTGTGTGTGTCAGTGAATGTATCAGTGTATGTTTTTGGATGTGTTAATGTATGTAAGAGTGTCTCTCCAGGTGTCTGAGTGTATGTATCAGTGAGTGTCGGAGTATCTCAGTGAATGTATTAGTGTGTGCTTGGGTGTGTCAGTATATATATGATTGAGTCTTGGGGTATGTGAGTCTATGTATGAGTGATTGAGTCCATCTGTGAGTGCATGAGTGTGTGCATGGGTGTTTCATTGTATGTATCAGTGTGTCTCTTGGTGTCTGAGTGTTTGTATGAGTGAGTGAGTCAGTGAATGCATTAGTATGTGAGTGGGTATGTCAGTGTATGTATAAGGGAGTCCCGGGGTATATGAGTGTATGTAAGAGTGTCTGTCTGGGTGTCTAAGTTTATGTATCAGTGTGTGCAGGGGTGTCTGAGTGTCTGAGTGAGTGTCTGAGTGTGTCAGTGAATGCATCAGTGTATTTGCTTGGCTATGTCAGATATATGTATGAGTGTGTCCTGGGGTGACTGAGTCTATGTATGAGTGAGTGTCTGAGTGAGCCAGTGAATGCATCAGTGTGTGCTTTGGTATGTCACTATATGTATGTGTGTCCCAGGGTGCCTGAGTGTATGTATGAGTGAGTGTCTGAGTGAGTCAATGAATGCATCAGTGTATTTCCTTGCTGTGTCAGTACATGTATGAGTGGGTCCTGGGGTGTCTGAGTGTATGTATGAGTGAGTGCCTGGGTTTGTCAGTGAATACATCAGTGTGTGCCTGCATGTGTCAGTATATGTATGAGTGTGTTCCAGGGTGTCTGAGTGTATGTATGAGTGGGTGTGTCAGTGACTTTGGGAATACATCAGTGTGTGCGTGGGTATGTCAGTGTATATATAAGTGAGTCCTGTGGTGTCTGAGTGTATGTATGACTGAGTGCCTGAGTGTGTCAGTGAATGCATCAGTGTGTGCTTGGGTGTGTCAGTATATGTAGTAGTGTGTGCCAGGGTGTCTGAGTGCATGTATGAGTGAGTGTCTGAGTGTGTCAGTGAATGTATCAGTATGTGTTTGGGTGTGTTAATGTATGTAAGAGTGTCTGTCAGGGTGTCTGAGCTTTATGTATCAGTGAGTGTCTGAGTATCTCAGTGAATATATCAGGGTTTGCATGTGCGCGTCAGTATATGTATCATTGTGTCCCAGGATGTCTGAGTGTATCTATGACTGAGTGTCTGAGTGTGTCAGTGAATGCATCAGTGTCTATTTGGGTGTGCCAGTATATGTATAAGAATGTCCTAGTGTGTCTGGGTGTATGGATAGGTGAGTGTATGAGTGTGTCAGTGAATGCTTCAGTGTAATTGCTTGACTGTGTCAGTATATGTTTGGGTGTGTCTGGGGTGTCTGAGTGTATGAATGAGTGAGTGTCTGAGTGAGTCAGTGAATGCATCTGTGTGCTTGCATCTGTCAGTATATGAATGAGTGAGTCCCAGGGTGCCTGAGTGTATGAATAAGTGGGTGTGTCAGTGAATCAGTAAATATAGCAGTGTGTGTCAGTGTATGGATAAGTGAGTCCCAGGGTGTCTAAGTGTATATATGAGTGCATATCTGAGTGCATCAGTGAATGTATCAATGTGTGCTTGCATGTTTAAATACATCTATGAATGTGTCCTGGGGTGTCTGTGTGTATGTATGAGTGAGTGTCTGAGTGACTCAGTGAATGTATCAGTGTGTGCTTGCATGTGTCAGTATATGTATGAATGTGTTCTGGGGTGTCTGAGTTTATGTATGAGTGAGTCAGTAAAAGCATCAGTTTGTGCTTTGGTGTGTCAGTGTATGTATCAGTGTGTCCCAGGGTGTCTGAGTATATGTATGATTGAGTGTGTGAGTGAATGCATCAGTGTGTGATTAGGTGTGTCAGTATATCTATGAGTATGTCCCAGAGTGTCTGAGTGTATGTATGAGTGTGTGCCAGGGTGTCTGAATGTATGTATGAGTGACTGTCTCAATGAATCAGTATATGCATCAGTGAATTTGCTTGCTGTGTCAGTACATGTATGAGTGTGTCCTGGGGTGCCTGAGTGTATGTATAAGTGATTGACTGGGTGAGTCAGTGAATGCATCAATGTTTGCTTGCATGCGCCAGTATATAAGTGAGTGAGTCCCGAAGTGTATGAGTGTATGTATGAGTGAGTGTGTGAGTGACTCAGTGAATACATCGATGTGTGTGTTTTACTGTATGTATAACTAAGTCCCTGGGTGTCTGAGTGTATGTATGAGTAAGTGCCTGAATGTGTCAGTGAATGCATCAGTGTGTGCCTGGGTGTGTCAGTGTATGTATGAGTATGTTCTTGGAAGTTTACTGTATGAATAAGTGTGTGTGTGTGTTTGTTTTTCTCAGTATATGATTCAGCGTGTGACTGGGTATGTGAAAGCACGCATAAGTGTGTTCATGGGTATCTCAGTCTATGCATCAGTATGTGCCAGGATATGTCAGTGTATGCATCAGTGTGTTGCAGGGTGTCTCAATGTATGCATGAGTGTGTGCCTGGGTGTGTCAGTGTATGAATCCATGTCTACTTGGGTGTCTCAGTGTGTGTATGAGTGAGTGTCTGAGTATGTCAGTGAATGTATCAGTGTATGCTGAGTGTCTGAGTTTATATATCAATGTATCCTTGCTATGTTAGTACCTGTATGAGTGCGTGGTTGAGGTTTGTACTGTATCCAGCAATATTTGCTAATGTGTCTTATTGCATGTATTATAAAACTTAAGTAAACACTTAGCTACCTATATAACTGCAAAAATGTATCCATTAATTTGTAATAAAAGAGAGAAGAGAAATACATGTTATTCTTACACATTATAAAGTTACACAGTAAGGTATTACTTTCTGTAATAGAAATGTTTATGTTAATAATAATGCATTACACAGCTGTAACACGGCAAATGACTTATACATTTAATTTAAGAATTTCCTTTTCCCTTTTTTGCTGTTGTCAGCTTCCATTCTTGTACATCATAAACAATGTACTGTATGGAACTTCAACCTTGAACAGTGGGGAAAAAGCAATCATCTAGTTTATAGGAACAAAAACAGAACTGCACAGTATAGCTCTATAAATGACACTATGCATTGTACTCACTACAAATAATTAATATTTTAGCTATAGCTACTGAACTAATTTAAAGAAACATATGAGAAAAAAATAAAATCCTATGATATTGCAAGCAGTCCATTACTTGAAATAGATGTCAAGCACATTGGAATTTTGGAGTCCGTTTTTAAGACATCACCCCTGGTAGACCAAATGATGTCTTTAAAACTGATGATCCATGAAGAACAAACACTGTATACCATTTTTTAAACAGCAATGCTCCTTAGAACTTTGGTCAAAGAAGGAAGAGGTATGAATTTGGAAGTTTGAAAGTCAGTTTTTGTTTCAATGTAAGCTTGCTGTCATTGCATTCCATCAATCCACTTACACTTCTTAAGTATACAGTGTGGTGTGTTGAAGTTATACAAAGTCCTTCATGAAATATGGTAGCCACTGCAATGTACATTCCTCCAGAAATTTAAATTTGTCCTGCTTTGAAGTTTGTAATTTCACTTTCTATTTTAGATCCATCTGCTCTGCATCGTTCTAGCATTAATATTATCTATTTCGCAAATCTCTGTAACTGCAATGTAGATACAGAGGGGCATATTTACTAGAATAGTGTGGCAGTCACGTGCTCCAACATTTTCAAAATGCAGGGATGCACCGTATTTACTACAATATGATGCAGCCCTGTGTTTTCCTTAGCACTGGTGCTAAAATGAGCTGCCTAGCGCCAGCCCAGGTACCCTTGCACCACAATGCAAGGGTGCCTGCATTGCAGGAAATGATTTTTTATGTGCAGGAAGGTGTGCCTACCTGCACATTAACAATCCATAATGGCTATTTGTTACTTCTATGTGTGCTGCATTTTGTACAATACAACGTACAATATATTGGCCAATGTGCTTCATGCCATCAATTTGATCAAATGTTATGGCTAAGTACTCAACCTCATCATTATTTGGAAAATTAATGAAATCAATCACTTTACCCATCGCAACATTTACTAATCCTTCCCCAATATTTAAATTATGACACAAAATTACTCAACAGTTTTTGCACATGTAAGCACTTTTCTAGCCCTGCAGTCCTTGATACAACTTCTCAAAAGAATCCAATTTAGCATGTAGTTTTTCTGTTAGTAGTATTATTTCTCTGTGGTGTTCCATTTTGTCAATAGCTGTGAGTTCCATCATTTCTTCTGTCTCCAGTTGTAGTAATTGTTCATTAAAATTGGAGCACTCTTGAAGGGTAGGCATTAAAAAGACTAAACATTTACCTTCTTCAATTAAATTGAACATTAGCTGTGCAGCTGTGTTCTTAGAGGAGAAAGGTTTGTTGATAAGTCGACTTTCTAAAATACGTTTCCCTCCTTTGTCAGAACTCCTACTCTAATGTCCTTCAGAATATTTCCATATTCCATAATGGATGTTTGACGCATATTCCTCAGCAGTAGCGGCTCGTGGGGGGAGTGCTGCGTGGCGGTGGGGCGGGGCGGGGGAGGAGAAGGGTGGGGAGTAGGAAACTACGGCAAACGGCTGAACAGAGGTAAGTAAACAAATAAATAAATAAAATGAATTTCGTTGCGCTCGCTGCATCGCATTTGGCAATGCAGCGCTTGCAATGAAATTTGTTTTATTTATTTATTTGTTTACTTACCTCTGTTCGGCCGTATGCCGTAGTTTACTACCCCCCACCGTGCTCCTCCCCCGCCCCGCCCCACTGCCCCGCAGCACTCCCTCCACGAGCCGCTACTGTTCCTCAGTAATTCCTTGTATTCAAAGTTTAGCCAAATGTTTTTATTTCCAATTCTCCCTAAAGAATTATGAGTTTCATCATACAGAAGTTTCTTGAAAACGGGCTGTCCTTTCACGGGCGTTAGTTGCAGTAGGTCACCAAAGACAATTAGGTGCTTTCCTCCAAACAGCACGCTGTACTCTGTTCTTGAAATCTGTTGCATTCTCAAGTGAACAAAGGCAAGCATTAAGTTTGAGACCATGCTTACCTCATTGATGATTAAAATCTTCAGTCTCTAGACACATCATGACAAGCTTAGCCGGATAACTTCTGGTATGCCAGTTTATTGTCATGTTCAACAGGTAGCATAAGTAGTCGATGTAGAGCAAATCTTTTAATGTTGCTTGCAGCTAATCCAGTTGGTGCTGTTACTACACACCATAAGATTGATTATGTTGTCCTCTGAAGGTAAGCATTAAGAACTTTACTTAAAAAGCTTTTCCTGGTGCAAGCTTGACCACTGATGTATAGTAGTATTGGCTTAAACGAATAGCATTGACATTTTTTCTTGTCGTGCAGAAATCCATGCTATATTTTATCATTTACTTCGATATCATTTCTTACTCTTCATCGTTTAGTTGTGGTACTAAATGTTCAAAATCAGCACTTTCCTCTTATGCTTGTTGCATTACAGTCTCCACCTCATTCATAGCTATGGCAGCTACATTTTGAATAACTGGTTTATCATAGGGGATCTTGAGTCAGTGGTCCAGAACTTTGGCTGCTTTGTGAACTCTCCTTAACTATCTCAGCAGCAAGGGTTTCTTCATGTTCAATGTCATCATTTAACATTTGCAAGTAGTTTGGGAAGACTGAACACTGAATGCTGCCTTTAACAGCGTTGAAAGAATCTTTGTAGCAGTCATAGTCTCCAAAAAAAAACTCTCTTCTGTCTGGAGTTTGACAACTGTGGGGCATATTCTCAAGGACTTATCGCCGAGTTAGCGGCACTTTATCGCAGCCAAAGTGGCGATAGATTTATCGCCCTATTCACAAGCTGGTGCTAACAGCCGATATCTCCAGTTTTCCTGCGATAGCAGCCGCAAAAAACATCGCCACGGATGACACCGGCACCTAACGCTAATGAGATGCAGAGTAGACGTTCCCGTGCAAAAAGCCGCGATAACACCACTTCGCAATATTCCCAACGACCAGCCAGATCGGCGATAAGATCCCAAAACAGGCGATAAGGCGCGTTAGCAGCAGGGATTTAACACCTGCTCTTACCTGGTGTTAAGTCGGACGACAACCTGCACCATAAAAGGGAGCCCAGACCAGAGCCACTCCTGAAGAACAACAGATGCCATGGAGCTACTGATCATGCAGCTCGGAGCCCCAAGAGGGCCACAACACCCACCGCCACCACACCCAGGCCCACCACCCCCCCCGGATCCCCTCGCCCCCCCGGACTACCACAGAGGCAGCGCAGACAAAGACAGCGGACCTTCAGAAAACGCACCAGCCTCACAGACTTAACACCAGAGGATGTCATTGCCCACTACAGGCTCAAAAGGACAACCATCCTCCGCATCCTGACCATCATTGCCCACAGGCTGACGTTACCAACACAGCGGACAACCAATATCCCTCCGCAGACAAAGCTGCTGGCTGTGCTGCACCTGTTGGCCTCCGGTACCTTCCAACCAACAACTGCCAGAGTCGGAGGAGTCTCACAGCCAGCCCTATCCAAGTTCCTCACACCTGTCTTGGATGCCATCATCAGCTTGGTACCCCAGCACCTTCACTTCCCACACACTGCGCAGGAACAGCTGGAGACCAAGCAAGGCTTCTACGCCATAGCTGGCTTCCCGCATGTGTTGGGGCAATCGACTGCACACATGTACTCCTCGTGCCCCCTGCCGCCACTGCATACAATTACTGCAACAGGAAGCACACACATTCCATCAATGTGCAGGCAATAGTGAACCACCTGGGACTCTTCACCAATGTCGTCGCCAACAACCCAGGCAGTGTGCAGGATTCCTTCATCTTCCGACAGTCCATCATCAACCAGCGCTTTGAGGCTGGCACCTATGGGAATGCATTGCTCATTGGTAAGTACCAAATGAACACACCACACACCTCAACTCCACAGTCATGCAACTCACGACTCTGGG
Source organism: Calotriton arnoldi (assembly GCA_963921515.1). Taxonomy (NCBI): domain Eukaryota; kingdom Metazoa; phylum Chordata; class Amphibia; order Caudata; family Salamandridae; genus Calotriton; species Calotriton arnoldi. The sequence continues at coordinate 911,349 of CAWUFW010004150.1, forward strand.
AATGCACACGTTACAAACTCACATACAACATGCCAAACAACATGCCCACCTACCAGACACAACAGCACAACTTACTGTGGTAACCTGGGCTAGCCATGTACACAAGCCATCAACGGCATGGCACCTCAGCCACACAATAGCAGAATGTGGGGAGAGGTGGGAACCAAGTATAGGCGAAGGAGGCAAGTGACCCTTGAATGAGAATGTACACAATGCCAAGTGTGGCGTGGATGTGCTGTCCAGACAGCAGTATGCAGACCACAGACATGTCCATGTCGACATATACTGCTGGTGTTTGGAGTTTAGTGGACAGTGGACGCAACCATGTTACCCCAGGCAGTGGGGAAGAGCGTGGAAAAGTAGCTTGTTACGTCCCCCCTTGTAAGCGTGAGCGGAGTGGGCTGGCCCGACGTACGCCAGGCCAGCGTAGGGGTGTGAATAAAAAGCCTGTTGCTCCGGGCGTGGTTCTCTTCCGGAATGGCCAACGTGTCTGCCAGGGCGGTGCCTCTCAGCCCGCCACGAGGCTGACGCCGTGAGCGGCGGTGCCTGCGATCCTGTGCGCCTGCTGCACCCCAGGCCGCTGGTCCCCAGACCCGTCTTGGCCGCCCCTGCACAACCAGGCCTCACTGCTCACCTGCCGACACCGGCGTGTGTCAAAGAGGGCCCACCACGTGCCGGTGCAAGCTCCAAGCCCGAGGCCCACGACCTTGGCAGCCTCCTCAGACCATCACGGCCTCCGCGACACAGGCCCCCAGCACTCCTTTCTCGTTGACGTACTCCACCGCTGCCTCCGGCCTACACTGCGGTCCAGTAGGTCACACATTTGGAACTGAGTCTTGATTTCATGATGGCCGAGTACATATGTTAATGGCAGCATTTATATCACTGTACTCCCTTCGATCTGGTGCCACCAACTCTGTGCATCGCAAGCCAACGACACGTGTCTGTGGGCCCTTGCTGACTACTGCCTTCGGCCTACACTGTGGTGAAGTAGGTCACACATTTGGAACTGAGTCTTGATTACTCAATGGCCGAATTCATATCATTGTACGCAAGGAGGGGAGTAAGAGAAAGACGCGGTTCAGTCCGGAGGAAAAAAGGATCATCGTTATGGAGGTGATCGAACACTACCAACAACTGCTCTGGTGCCACTAACTATGTGCATCGCAAGCCAACGATACGTGGCTGTGGGCCCATGCTGACCGCTGCCTCCGGCCTACACTGCGGTCAAGTAGGTCACACATTTGGAACTGAGTCTTGATTTTTTTATGGCAGAGTTCAAACCATTGTACAGGCCTCATCGCAGACTGCATCCCCTTTCAGCTCTGGTGCCCCGAAATTCATGGACACTCTCTGGTTGAACTTTGGTGGCGTCTGAGTCTATGGCCTGGGGGTTGTCTTCATCATCATGTAGCTGATACTGACTTGGTGTTAAAAATGAGTCTGTAGCATTCATCTCCTCCATATTGCCTGTTCCTGCTTGGTTCTGCCCTCTGCATCATGCCCTGGAAGAACACCTTCAACTGTCCCCCAAAACACTCCGCGACATTCACCTTCGACATCGACGAGGACCCGCTCAGCTCTCGTGGCCCTACCTCAGTGCACCGCAAGTCACCGTCCCGTGGCGGTGTGCCTGTGCCGGCCGCAGTGCATCCGGGGCCACTAACTCTGTGCAGCTCAAGTCATGGACCCTTGCTGTTTGAACTTTGAACTTCCGATTGTCTGATCACTGTTGTAGTTGTTGCCAGCACCAACCACTCCCTGAGGGCTGGCTTACACTCACCCCACACCCATCCAGAACAGGCGTCACTGGACATGTGACCCTGGCAATATAAGGGGCCGGGCGCATGTGCCCGTAACCAGTTCCACAACTATCTAAGTGTGTCCATGTGGTCCTTATGTATGCATGAGGGCCTCGGGCCCTACCACATTACATTGTGCTGTGTACAGTGGACGCAACCATGTCACCTCAGGTAGCGGGGAAGACCTGGGACATGTAGCTGTGTCGTACCCCCCTGTAAGCGTAAGCGGAGTGGGCTGGCGTACGACAGTCCAGCGTAAGGGTGTGGATAATCAGCCCATGGCTCTGGGCATTGCTAAGTGTTGGCCTTGCCAAGGAAGTAACTAATGCATGTGTCTCTGTTGTAGTGTCGGCGCCACCCGTCCCGCAATGGACAATGTTGCGATGTAGCATGCCCCCGGAGTGTGGGCTTGGCCGAAGGGATGAATGAAGGAGCGCAAGCCCGCTCGGGGTCTGGGATCATACATGCCAACTGTTGTGGGTGTCCCTATTACCGCAGCATAGGCCAAAGGTCTACCCTCAACCGCATCACGAGTTCAGCCAGCCATGAACTCTACATCTGTGTCCGCCCTATCCTTACCATAGGCCTACACACACGTGGCCGCCCACATTCAACGCACAACATCACAGTGTCGTTGTCAGGCTTGTGGACATGCGCAGACAGGCATGACAATGGTGTGCCGTAGGAGTGCAAGTGATGCAACCGCGCTGCGCACACTAGTAAATAGGCTCGGGGGGAGGGAGGAGCAGCAGTGAGGCTACGTAATACACATTGATGCCGCTAATTTGCTACAAGCAGTACCTGTCAAACAGGAATCACTAAGTCACACATATCGCACACCAATGAACTAGTGAGCCTGCCAACACATCATGCAGAACCAACTTTTGACTCATGTCTCTCTGCACTGTCACAGGTGATCAAGGATATGCACTCTGCCCTTGGATGATGACACCCCTCCGAGCCCTGAACACACAGGCCCAGAGGCAGTACAATGCGGCCCACAAACGCACCAGGGGCATTGTGGAACGCACATTTGGCGTGTTGAAGTCACGTTTCAGGTGCCTGGACATCACAGGTGGAAGGCTCCTGTACAGCCCAGGCATTGTGTGCAAGATGATCGTTGCATGTTGTGTGTTGCACAACATATGTGTACGCACCAATGCCCCATGGCTACAAGTGCCAGATGCACCGGACGATGATGAGGAAGATGGGGCAGGTGGACCACACCCCACTGCAGCAGCAGCAGGAATAGCCCATAGGAACACCATCATTGACAATTTCTTCACATGAGCACATCACATTGTCACAGTCCTTAGCAATCATGGGACAGTACAAAATGACCACAGGCACATCATGTGCAACTAAATTCATTACAACACACATTCCCTGTGTGCATGTTACTCCTCTGTACAAGCAAATCACTCTGACAAGTGTAAGTGCAACATGTAGTGCTAACAATCTCACAAATTGGAAATAGATGGTGGGTGTGTCACCTCTGTACAGAGAGGCTGTTTAGGGTGTCACGTATTCGAAATGCCATTTCTGTGTGTCAAAGATAGTACGGAATCCCACTCATCAGCGTTTCACATGTGTCCCAAATCATTACATATAGGCTGTCTTCTGTGACCTACAATTGACAACAGGGCTTCTTTTGGGGTAAAATATGTACCACCATGATGCAAGGATGCACCCTGTGACTCAAGTCCCACAACATGAGCTACATGGACGTAAGGGGGAATCACTGCCCCTACATTCGTCCATGCTTTCATACTTGGTTAATCATAGACATGACACATCTGTGTGTATTAGAATGTATTATTCACGTTTAGTGGAGTGTTAAAGCAGTCTTAGTACTGGGCCATGCAGACAACACTTTACAATGTTGCCCCGTGGAGGGCCAGCCAGAGTCCTTTAGGGATTGACAAGTTACTCGGAAGGGGAAGAGTCCAGTCCGCAGGCTGATTGCTGCGTCATTGTTGAGCATACAGAATATGGCAGTCCATGTCGAGGTCCAAGGTTAGTGTCGCAGAGTGTGTCGGGGGACAGTGGAAGGTGTTATTCCAGGGCATGATGCAGAGGGCAGACCCAAGCAGAAACAAGCCATATAGCGGAGATGAATGCTACTGCTTCCTCCTTACCACTAAGGCAGATTCATCCTCATCTTCGTCCTCTGACGTTTCATGTGCCTCACATGTGGGTGGTGGTGTTTGGTTTGCAGCACTGTGTGACTGACACATCAGGGGCCGGAGATGTGGATGTAGAAGTAGCAGCAGCATTCATCTGCGCAATGTCTTGTGGCATCACTCCCATGATGAGGATCTGCAGGGCATGGAAGATCCCATCTACAGCTTTCTCGTGTGCAGACGTGGTAGCCATTCTTTGCGCCTGCATCCGCTCCATGTTCTCCATGACCCTCCTTATGTTTCCCAAATCACGGATGACATCGCTGTAGCCACTCTGACTAGACAGTTGTTGTTGTCTCCGAGTCATGACTCCAGCGACGCCAGCCATGGATTGTTGGAGGGCATGGGGCGGACTGTGGGTATCCGTTAGGGAGTGTAAGTGGTCCCTGATGGGACTTAGACACCCACGTATGGCATCTAGTTTGGCTGCCATGAGGTCGAACCCCACCCGCACCTGTTCAGCCAGCTCCTTCTGGCAGTCTAACACACGGCGTTGGAACGCCATGTGTACTTCGGTGAGGTGCTGGGAGCCAGACGTGGTGGTGGGTGCTTCCTGCTGTGGGGTCTGTGCAGGGGGTGGGATCACCTCGATGGTGCTGGGCTGCCCTGCTACTGGAGGTGGGGTGCGCAGGTTGTCCATGAACCGTTGAAGTTCGTCGTAGTCGATGTCCTGGAGGTCGTTTCCATCATCGCTGACGTGATGTAGGGTCTGCTCTGTAGGAGGTGTTGATTGTCCCTCTGCAATGTAAAGGGGAGATGCAGTTTCACAGTGTGTTCCATGTATGTTGACGCATTGGCGGAGTTTACATACAGACTGCATGACAATGTACATTGTGACTGTTTGTGAGGAGATGCCTAATTGATGCGGGACAGTGGACATTTGTACTACATCACGGATGTGAGGTTGTACTCATACATTGTCATCTCACAGTTTCCTGCTATGCCAGATGTGATTGGCCATTTTGTACACACATGCGGCACCAGTTGTGTCCTGTGTTCTGTTGTGAAAGTGTTGCAGTTTGTATCACATTGTTGTCAATGTTGAGGCGCTCTTATTCTTATGTGTGTGTGCTGCATTGTGGGTGAGTCGCCCCTGCAGCTCTGATTTGGCTGCCCCTTATCCCTTTCAGGCGGTGTGCCTTAGACTTCTGTGCTTCTACAGTGCTGAGATGTTGCGGACTTGGGTAAATTGGGCTCTTGGTCGAGTTGTGACTCTTGGGCATGGTTTGTCCGCAGATGTGTTGTTGACGTCAGGGGTTGTTTGTGCACGTGGATGTGTCAGAGTGTGACCTGCTCCTTTCCGGATGTGGTCCACACTCAGTCACATCAGTGTCGTGGCGTGCACCATGTCATGATAATTGGACTGCAGCCATGCTAATCGTCATGCAGTGTCACTTGCATTGTCAGTGTGGCTCACGGACCCGCAGCTTTGCTGGGTTCAGCACATGTGTATAGGTTTGTTGTGAGATTAGTGATGTGTGGGAGGGCCCCCTCCGGGCACATTGTCGACGGGGGCCTACTTGCTGTTTCTATGTGTGCTGCAGTATGCCAAGGAGATCAGGGACATGGTCCAGAGTCATTGTGGGTGTGCAGTGTGCTCTACTTAATTGTGCATGTGTGCCATTGTGCCCATCTCCCCCGTCCCCCAGTCCCTGGTCGGTACTCCACCTGTTGATGTTGTGCCAGGTCATGTTGAGCAGTGTCCGGATCCACTACTCCTGGCACCGTATCCCGACTGATGACTGTGGCCACCATTTTCTCCTTGTCATCCAGCTCCTGGTGTGCCGCTGGACCCCCACCTCCAATCTGCGTTGCTGCTTTCATGTTGGCATCGAGTTTCTTCTTGGTTTTGCCCTTCACATCATTCCAGCGCCTCTTGACCTCTTCCATTGTCCTCCTCAACTCTGCAACTGCATTCACATGGTACAAGATAGTCTGCCATGTTTGCGTCTTTGTTGCCAATGACACGTTGAAGGTGACGAACAGTTGTTGGTAGTGTTCTATCACCTCCGTAACGATGATCCTGTTTTCCTGTGGACTGAACCGCGTCTTCCTCTTCTCCTTGGCCTTCCCCGACCCCGAGGTTCCTTGCTGGTCGTCTGTGGGGCTTGTGGGGCTCACGTTGTCCTCTGCACTCGGTCCGGGTGCATCCATGGTGCTACGCAGTTTAATTTGTTTTTTGTCTTTTTTTTCTGCTTTTATGGTGTATTTTCCCGCATAACGCATGGGAATTGCAGGCCTGTCGCTGGTTATCGCTGATTTTTGTATCGCGATTTGCGGCATCGCAACTTTTTTCGCGTTCGTGTTTCGCGTTTTTCCGGCGTCGCGTTGATTTTAACGCGGTCATTTGGCGCGTTATTGTGAGACTATCGCATGGTGCCGCCGGGTTGAGAATACAACGTTAACACAGTGTTATCTTCCCGCGATGTGCAAAGTTGCGATAAGCTAATTTTGCGTTAATTATCACACGTTCTTGAGAATATCCCTCTCAGTTTTCTATGGTTAATTAGATTTCCTTTTGAATATTTCACCAAACAACCATCACGTCCAACCACTGCATAGTTTCCTTCTTCTATGTTTTCTGCTACGTTGCTTTTGTAGCTGTAGTGCTGAAGTACTTCACAAAGGCACATGCTTTCCAGATATGGACTCCTTCTTGGATAGTACATATCCAACACATTTGATTTCACAATGTCTGTACTTTGTGGGTCAAACTCTGCTAGGTACTGAATTTCCGGGAAAGACTTCAAGACTCTGTTTCTTGTGCTTGTAAGGCCTAAACTTACCCAAACAGTTCCCCTTGACTTGGAGAACAAACTGCCCAACTGTTCACAGCACTCATAGGAACCCATCTCCATATGGGAAAGCATTTTCAAGCTAAAGCTATACATTTTCTTGGTTAGAGTCTTTTTTGCTGAAATCTGTACCCGCATCGCCTTCATCTCTCTCTTCTCTGATTTTGTGATGTATGAAGAAACATACCAAGCAACAGCGATGGAGCTGTCTGCAACAAATTGTAGATCCATATTTGCATTCTACAGCTTCAGAATCACAGAGTTGTAGTCATTAAGATACTTGGAAGCATCTGTTTTTCTCAAACTGTATATGTTTTATGGAGCTTTCCATGTCAGTGTATGTCTGACTGCAGACAAAAAGCTGTTCCTTGAGAAATGACAGGTCGTGGGAAACCAAATCGACATATTGTGTAAGAATCTCCTTTGCATCTGTACTTTCGACGACAGTACTTCCCACATCTATTAGTTTGAAAGTGTAGATCTTGTTGTCTCAAGCCCTTTTCACCACTATCTTTTGGGATGGCGCATGTCACATACTGTTCTATGAAAGACAAGACAGACTCGTCACTGTCTGTTTTAAATTTCGGTGCTTCTTTTATCCATAACAGCATGTGAATATGAGGAGCACCTCTTGTGTGGTACTCTTTTTTTCAAAAGAAATCAGTTACTTCACCAAGAAGAGGATTTCTTTTGTTGAAAATGAAAGACAGCTTGAAACATGTGGTTAAAATATCTACAAACATTAGCAGGATCCAAGGAGCAAAGTTCTCCTGCCGTCTTGACACTAATGTCTTTAACGTTTGAGTTTGCTTCTCTCAAAAATTCAGGGAGGACATCCCACCGGTACTCAGCACAACTGAGTGTCAGAAACCAAGTTGGTGCACCTTGGTTTCTCAACATACATTTGAGTTCTCCATGATGCTGATACAAATATTTGCTGGTGCCACGCTGGTACGCCATCAAGTTAATCAAGTTGTACTCTAAAGTTTTCATCCTTTCCATGAACTTCCTCCACAAAATCCTTTGCAGTAAGATTTTGAAGATTATCTTCTGTCTTTAATATGTAGTTTACAGCATATTAAAGTCCAGACAAGTGACTCTCAAACAGAAGATGGAAAATATATGGAATGCACTGGTGTAATCTTGGATCCTCTGAATATAATCATGTTGACCGGTATTCAGCTGCTGGTATCTGTACAGGGCGATCATCATAGCGGCCTCCTGCTCCAGTGGGAAATAGTTGGGGAAAACAGTGAGCCTCTAAGGTTTTATCCCAGATACTCATGGGAGCTCCTATTGCTTGTTTCATTTGAAAACGATCAATGTCATCACTGATGATGTCTTTAGAATGCAGAGAATGGATGCTATAGTGTTCATAAATTTCTTCTGATCTCAATTGATCCACCTTTTCAATTTGGCCACTTGATGGTAATGCTTCTTCCTCCATATGTGTTATATCTTGAACAACATCAGCATTTTTATAATGAATAATTTTTTCTACCAGGTATAATGTTGCCTTTTTTACTTTATTAACATCCACTAACTCTTGCCATTTATTTTGCTCTTAGTACGGACACCATTTACTAGAATGATACGTGGATTATCAAAATCTCTCTGTACCCCTATAGTTTCAATATTCTTTTTAAATTCTAATGGCAAGTATGCTACTCTACCTTTAAGACCATTCTGTAACTCTGCTGGAGGTAATTTCACAGTTTTTGGTTCCACACAAACTATAGTTTGGAAAGGATATATACATTATATAAGAATTGATTCATAAACATTTAAATCTTGAAGTTCTTGTGGAATTGAAACTAGTTCTAACTTGTTATGTACTGCTCTAGCTGGCACTTTATCATCCTCAACTTATCATAACAGTGGTACATATAATTTGCAGTGTGCTCAAATTAAACTGTTCTTCTACAAATAAAGATACATCAAACTTTTGCCACTTATCTCTGTTCTCCTGTTCTGTTTGTGAGTACACAACTACATTACAAGTTTGGATTTTGCAGTGAGTGCATTGGCAACAAATATGGACACGGTTTGGTTTCTCTGAACAAACTGTGTTAAACTATGCAATCTCTTGTGCAAAGTTTTCAGTACTAATTCATGTAGCCTGTGCTCCTAAACCTCCAGTAATCAACTCTTCATTTACCCTAGACTCCTCTTGAGAGCCAAATAATTTTTAGAGTGGTGAACAGTAACATCCTAAAATGATGAAAAGGGCTTCTGTAAATTAGTATACTTCCTCAATTTGCATGGATCTAATCCTTTCCAAATTGCAATTTTCTGTTTCAGACTTCTGCATGGAAAGTCACATATGAGAATTCTTGATAAGTCAATTGATTCCTGAAAAAACACTGCAAATACTACTACAGTTCCATTTGTATACTGGGGCATGTCTACATATTCCGTGCACCTCTTCAGCTATCACTTCCTCTACATGTCTAGGAACAATCTCCTCTTTTACAACAGGAGTACCATCTTTTACCTCATAACAACGACCAGTTAAATCAACTGTTTGCACTACTGTGTTCTCTTGGAAATAGCTTTCCTCATTAAAATAAGGTTCCCTACTTGAGGTATGCTTCCACTCACCTTTCAAAATCTTGCAAAAAGTATTTCTATTAATAACTTTTTTCTATGGGTATTTTTCTTCATACACTATACTGTTTTGTCTAGTCTCCTCATTCTATTCAATATTAAGATAGTTTCCTCGTCAGAGCAAATGCTTTCTCAACAATGCTCCCAATATGTTGCTTTTGTGTAAATAAAGCACTTCTCCTCTTATATTTCTTCATTCTTTGTAGCAAAATCTGTATTACTCTAGTCTGAAATATTACTGTTTCTGTCTCCTTGACAAACTCCTTTTTTCTTAGAACAGTTGCTACTATCAGGAACATGTACTCCTTGCTTTTTTGCAGTTGATGTGAAAATTTCATTTTTAGATAAGACTTTGCCCTCATTCTGCATTTTACAACATATTTTTTCAGAAACTGCTTAGTACTCTTACCAGCTTCTCTTTTTTCCTCTCGACATTCTCTGACTTATTTTCTTTTTCTCTCTCAGTTTGAAGTTGGTAATACTGTTTCTTTTTTCTTTGTCTCTTGTCAAGCATGGTAATTCTTCTTCTTAATTTAATGGTGTATATCTGGAAAAAATAATATCTACCTTAATTGACATTATTACTAACTCACTAAGTAACTGGTGTATTTTTTACTCTATGTTTTCTAAACAGTTATGCAAAAGATAGTTTAATCTCTTCTCTGCTCTCCTTTCTACAGTAGGCAGATGTCACTGTGTATCCATCTACCCCTCTTGGTCATAGCTATTAGTGATACGCTGAGTATATTGCTGCTATTTATAATAATGGGTGCATGTGTGTATCACTCCATACATTACTGTTTCAGTCAGTCTATTATTGTGTGTCTCACTCTATATCTGGGCCTCTAAATACCATTATTATTCTTTAGGTGCCTATATTTATAGATATTTTACTCTCTATCTTGGTGTGTTTCTCCCTGCATTACTATGTCTGGTTTGGTTCTGTCAGTACCTACCACTATATACATAACTGTACTAGTGCCCCATTACTATGTACCTGTCTGCATAAGTGTGTTACTCTATGAATAATAGTATACTTAAATATCTCAATCTATATTTCTCTCTCTTTGAATATCTTAGTATATGCATCAGTTTCTCTCTGGCTACATCAGAATACACTTCACTAAGTAACTACTTGCCTCACTATATGCATCAGTGTCGGTCTGGAAGTGTTACTGTACAAATCAGGTTCTACCTCACTGTAATAATAAATACATTAGTGTATGCCTCGCTCTCTTAGTGTATCCATAGGTGTATCTTTATGTGTGTTAGAGTATATATCAGACTATACCTGGCTGTGATACTGTAAACAACAGTGTGTGCCAGATTGTCTCAAACTATATATAAATGTATACCTGTGTGTATCAGTATAGTAATGACAGAATGTCTGGGTATCTCACTGCTTACATTAGTATTACACTGCTTGTGTCAGCGGCTGCATTAGTGTATACCTGTATTCTGTTCCTCTTAACACATTTTTGTTATCCTTTGCTGATCACTGTACATTTCCTAATTTTAATCATTTACTCTCTTTTTATATTGACTATTACTTTTTTAAAACATTGTACTCACATTTATCCACCTTATATGCATTCATTCCTTCTCAATCAAATATTTTTTCATGCTACAGCTTAATTCACATACCTGTTAAATGTGATTGTTGGTCTGTATTTTTGTTTCTCACTATCAGTTTGACTATCTTCTGTCAGAAAGTACTCAAAAACCAAGCACAAGAATGGTTCACCACTCTCATACAAGGGAACCATTAATGGCAATCTTTCCAACTTTTCTTTCAAGGTTAGAGAGGCTGTTAACAAATAGAAACACTTCTTTCATATTTTACTAATAACACAACTCTTTTGAATGCTCAGAATTGTTAACCCTTTCTTACACTCCTCTAAAGAAAACCCAATTTGGTAGGTGTTTTGGGTGGGTCCGCGGATCCACCATGGTGCCCAGCACAGCCTCCCGTGTAACCTCGCAGCATGTCCACGAATCCACGCTTAAAACAGAAATCTTTTTATTAACATTGTTTCTAAAAGCAATCACTTACACACCACTTGGTATTAATGCCTAAATTTAGGGTTAGACACTCCATATTCACCAATACTACTAATAACACTCTCCCTTCACAATTTCATTCTAGGCTTTTTTCTACCCTTCCCCCCATGCTCTGGTACCTCTGTTACATCTGTTACCATGGTGACTAATATTGTAACATTCTCTGCTAGCAGTAGGTCACAAGTTCACAACAGTTTCTAGAGCAGCTTGCTAACTTCTAAACCAAATGCAGCAGGTGTGGTTGACTGTATGCAATTAGAAACAGATCCCAAACATCATTAATTCTTTGTAATATCTGCACAGCCAATGACACATGTACTTACTTTCAAATAAAATTACAACTCAGCCAGAGCCCTACATGCTGGAACTGCAACATACATGTCGGCGACCTTTCCCATATGCTCTTCCATTGCCCCATCTTACAAACTTATTGGGACAAAATATATGAGTGTATAAACAAAACATTTAACATCAACCCCCCAAGGGAATTTTCCTATATCCTACTGGGCTTTCTGGACCCAATGCTTCCAGATGTGAATGATCGCTATTTGCTAGACCTTATGCTTACACTGGCCTGCAAAATTGTGCTCAATAAGTGGAAGAACTCCAAAGAAGTCTCCTTCCGAATAGGGCAGGAATGGCTGTCTTTCCTCAGAGGGGCGGACAACATCTCTCTGCATTCCTCTCCCTGGCGTACTCCACATAGGAAACTGTGGAGGTCCCTTGATGCCTTTTCCTTCACATTTGACCCACCGTGAAACCTATCACACTGCACTCCATTGCACAAACACGGCATCCAAGATCTTCGTACTTTAAGAGGAGTCTTCCCACCTGTCCCCCCATTGCTAAAGATCGTATCTTATAGACTGTTCTCCGACTTTACTATAACGTATCGTTGTGATTTTACTATGTCCTGTATAGTACGCCTGTAATGTATCATGGACCACACGTAGATTGTGATATTCATAGCCCTCCAAGGTATGCCTGTAATGTATTAAAGCTCGTATGTAGAATGTGATATTCATAGTCCACCTGTACCTCACCAACATAACTGCATTTCCTATTGCAACGCACTTGGATAATTTGATGTCTTTTTCTTCTTTTGTAATTTTCCTTGGTTTCATCACATGTCAATATTATTGTTATTTATGTTATTTTCACTGTGATTTCATTTTGTATCATTCTTTTTGTAAATCAATAAAAATAATTTGAAATAAGAAATACAACTTAGTTTTAATCACTAGCATATTTACACTATCCAATAAGATGTGATCTTTTACATTTTCCTTGCTAGGGTCTTTTTTAACTGCCTTCATTTTGAAAACTACCACATTCTGCTACAGCCTTCTCCTGTGTGTTACTGCTCCTTCCTTCAAAATGGTTAGAGTGTGGATTGTGGGTCCTAGCTTTGTGTTTTGAGCTAGACAGTGTGCTAGAAAGAGTGGCATTTACAGGGACCTGGTGTTGCCTAATGTGGATATTACTTGGGTTGGCCGGAGAGGGTTAAAGTGGCATCAGATGCTTCCATTTGTTAAAGGCGTTATGGATTGCCATCATCCAGACCTCATGATTGTGCACTGTGGTGGCCATGACCTGGGCAGACTGACTGAGGTAGGACTGGATGGGTAAGTTAGTGTGTGGGTGAATGTCTGTATGGGTATGCAAGTGGGTGTGAGAGTGTCTATATTTTTTTTTTAGTCACACAAGATCTGCTGATCCAACGCAGATTTGCACAGGGGTCGCGCTGAGACCTGCGATGGATCTGCGGATCTTGCACGGGCAAAAAAGCATTTTTGGGGACTTTCAACCCCAGTACATATGTTAGCCCCTCATTTTTAACAGACACCAGGGTCAGGAAAGCTCTCACCTGACCCCCTTCACTTAATATTCCAACATCTTCTCAGCCCCAGAGACCATTTCCTGACATATAAAATGTCAGCCGCAACTTTTCGGCGAAGGTGCGGCCAGCCAATCAGAATCTTGCTTTGGCGAGTGGACCCGCGGATCCACCATGGTTGGATCCATTGAGGATCCGTGTCCGTATATATACAAATTTGTTTTTTGGTTATTATCTCTAAAACTGCTAAACGAATTTACAGACGAAGAGCTAGCTTTCTGCCAAATTTGGTGTAATTCCGTTCAACGGTTTGGGCTGCAGTCGTGTTTAAAATCTCTATGGGAATTAACATGGGGAAAATGTGTTTTGGGGCTCCCCCTTTTTCATTGCCCCCGCTTGACGGATCACCCCGAAACTTGCCAGACAGTTAAAGAGAGAATCAAATTTGTGAGCAAAATTTCATGAAGATTCGTCAAATGGCACCAAAGATATAGGCAAGTTAAAAAACAATATAAACTAGGTCCTACCTATAACTTCCAACTGGCGGCCACCAGTTGGTAATATATGTATTTGTGTGTGTGTACATATATATAGATATATATACATGTATATATATTTATGTGTACATACATGCAAAGTCAACCTTAAACAATTGAAGCAAACAACACTGCTATGATATGAAAGGTGGTTGGACAAATTAATGTGTGTGCCAAGGTCTATAGTATGTATGCTTTTTCTGTGTTGCCTCCTGGTACACTCAGCATCTGTGGTGGTGTGACACATTTTTAAGAGGGTTGAGGTGACAGAGTTGAGGCACATGGACAAGAAGTATTTTGTCAAAAATAACACAATATTGTCAACGCCTTATCAAAAATATTTTCTTGCTAGAAAGGAGGTGGTGGATTATTGACCTGATACCTTGATACCTGACAACAGGATCTTTCCTTCCAAGGACACTCTGTTCTTGTGAAATTCACTTTAAAAATAAGAATGTTTCCTCAGGATTTTTTGCCAAAAACAAAATGAGAAATTGAGATGAACATGTCAGGAAGCAAACAAACTGGCAAGGATTGCTAATGGTGCTCCGAATGAAGCTGGAGTAAAGTGGAGACCTCCTCCGTACCCCTACTTCTCCAGATACCTGTAGAACTGGTCGGACTTCCCTATGTTTGCAAAATATTAGCTGCACCTTGATGCACCAAAAATCAACACTGTACTAGAATAATGGACCTGCCCTCTGTTATTGGCAACTGTGCTGCAAGGTCATTGATAAAAAATTATGGAGAGTTATGGGTACCGCATACTCAGCACTGGAGGAAAAGCAGTGTACCCCATCTTGTGAGGTGTGATAAAGCTAGAAGGCATGGTAAATTGTAGGAACGGAGTCCTCCAGAGTAGTTCAAAGGTAAGATTTATACCAGTAAACAGGAGCAGCCACAACATCCACAGCAACAGGAATCGCCTTTGTCTCCTAACGGTCCTCTCTCGAACCCCCCAACCTTCTAGCCTAACATTCCACCCACAACATTCCACCCGCATACTGGCCCTCTTTAGTGCTAGAGGCACTCTTATGGTTTGACACCACGTGATGACCTTTGACTACCATGATTTTAATTGTCTTTCGATCCTAGCCTGACTGTACGACACCCTGCATATGCCTGTTCCCCTTGAAGGTTTATTTCATGTAATCTTGCAGTCTTAAAGTGGGAGCTGTCACAGAGTAGAAGAGCCTGCCAAGAACAGAATGTGTGGGATGTACATTTGAAAGCTTGAGAGAGAGAGAGGTGTGGAATGTACTTTTTGGTCTCGAAGTGCAGTGTTATGAGCAGTGGTGCTCAAATGTGCATTATGTTGCACATTGAGAGATGAAGTATGTGGTGCTATAGGCAGTGATGCACAAATGTGCATTGTGTTGTACATTGGGAAATATAATGAAGTTCTTACTATTGGCTTTGACATGGCCTCATGTCATCCTGAATTCTGACTCTGCCTTGCTTGAGCTTTTTTGCGCGCAAAGGCAGGCCCCCAGAGTGCTCAAGCTGTTTGGGTTATTTACGTTCAAGGTTGCTTTGTTTTTTGGAAGAGGAGATTTTTGAATGTACCCTCGAAGGCTTTCGTAAGCTTCGTTAAGATAAAGGCTGGAACATGTGAGAATGCAAAGGGAACGTGGGAACTCCTTTTGCCCTGGAATGCTTGCATGGAAGGTGGCCAATTCCAGTAAGTTTCCTTGGCACAGAAGGAAAGACTCTTGAACCTTCTAGTGTGTTTTGAGACTATAAAGCTGAGGGTTGTTGACTTAGAAACCGGGACTGTTTGAGCCTGAACGATGGACGCATCTTCAGTGCAGGCATCTGGTTGCTGAGTCTCCTGGCTTCGGCTGTAAGTCCCCCAGTCTGGAGAGGCTTAGGATAGGATGAAGATTGCACCAGGTGATGTGTTTGAGTTTTGATTGTTGCCATTGTGATGTGTGGCCAGTGGCTATGATCATTTGAGGTGTTTTCTTTGTGATGTGTGAGTGAGTCAGAGTGCACCTCCAAAGTAATCATTTGATGTATTTAGTGTATATATCTTTTTGATTTCTTGCAGGACGTCCATTATTATATGCTTGTGCATTTTATTATTATTATTCATGCATTTAACTGTTGCATTTGCCAAGTGTGTTATTATTGCTTGCATATAAATATCTATCTCTATATGCATTTGAATGTTGTTCATTTGACATCTGGGAAAGCCTTTCTGTTAGCGAGCATTGCATAAATAAAAGCCCAAGCCGTATTCTAAGAAGAGAGTATTTGATGTGTTTCATTTTGTAAAGTGAAACCCCTTTCGAGGTGTTGTTGTGTTATATGTCTCCTGCTTTGTCGTGTTTGAGCCACCGTGTGGGGGTGGTATTTTGGGAGAGCTAAGCAAGAAATTTTGGCGTCACTTGTAGGATTCGAAAAAATTCAAACGGAAAAGAAAAATGCTTTCTAAAATGTTCATGTTTTCAGTTGCAGATTCGCAGATGCCAACTGAGTTGTTTGGGTGGGAAGTTGCCTCTAATGCATGTTTAACAGATGAGGGGCAATCACAGATATTTGAATTTTTATAAACGTTTTCTTTTAAAGAGGTAAAACAACTTGGTATTTCAGAGAGAAAATTTGGTGTCATTTTGAATGTATTACTCAGCATGTATCAAAAATGTGGGCAGTTAGAAGAAGAACGTAATTAGCTGCAAAGGGAGTTAGTTAAAGCCAAGGAAAATGCAGCTATTTTAAAACGTGAAAATAAATAATTGAAAAGAGAGTTGGAACTCTATCAAGCACCATTTATTTTGCCAGGCTGTTTAGATAGACAGAGTGATTCATTCGTGAAAAATGTGGATGCAGAGAAGCTGCAGGTTAATTTACGGTGCTCAAAGGAGGTTTTAATTAATTCTTTTGAGGACGTTCCTCAGCCAGAAATGAATGGTATTTTGTTTGAATTAGAAGCTTCCAAAGTAACGTTGAGGCGAGAAAATGTAAACATGCAGGAAGATAAACAAACTAGCCTGTTAGAACTAGCGATTGTTGGTTGCAGTTATAAATCAGACTGGTCAGTGAATGACAAACCTTGCTTTACATGGAGAGAGGTTATGAAAAATGCCATTTTAAAACATGAGTCTGAATGGGAAGAGGAGCAGCAATGTGCTTTTGAATCTGTAAAAGAGATTATGCAATGTGTTTCATACGTGTGGCCAATAGAGAAAGGAGACATTGAGTTACATGTGACAGTTCAGGGGCAGTGTGCCACTTTGAGTATGTGGGAAAAACAAGGAAAGAAGAGGGTGCTCTTAGACTTTTGGACTGAAACATTTTCAAATGCTGGAGAATGTTTTCCTTCCTTTGAAAAACAGTTGTTTTTGAGTTGTGCTCTGATAGACACAGGGCAGACACAGTTGTTCTTGAGCTGTGCTCTGATAGACACAGGGCAGACACAGTTGCTTTTGAGTTGTGCTCTGATAGACACAGGGCAGACACCGTTGCTTTTGAGTTGTGCTGTGACAGACACAGGGCAGATACAGGTGCTTTTGTGTTTTTGCACGCTCACAGACACTAGGCATAAGATAATAAGACATAATGTGATTTTGAGTTTTGAAATTTCTTTAATGCAATGGCTGATGAATGTCCCTGAGTTATACAGAACAGGTAATGCACAAGAAGCAAATGTGATCAAGTGGTTCTTACAGACAGAAACTGCAGTTTTGCATGAACAGTTGGTGCAGGCCCCAATAGAAAGACCAGGGGTGGTATTTGAGGTGCCTGAGACACAGGATTCCCCAGTGAAGTGGAACAGGGAAATGTGGCAAATTTTACTGCAAAGCGCAGCTACTGTGTATCATGTAGATGCTCATTGTCCAATACATTCACTAGACAGAACCTTTAATTCCCTTACAGATGAAAAGGCTAAAGTCCTGGAGACAGAGGTGGTGACACACGATTCTGATTTGGTGTACATAACTAAGTGCGAGCACCTAGGAGAGAAATAAACTACTAACAGGTGGGCAGAGAATGAAGGGATGCATATCCCCCTAGACTTAATTAGAACTGGGATTCCTATTTGTCAGTATGCACAGCGCAGACCACTCCCACAGATGGTGAAGGGTCAGTTGGAGAAAGGAAAGTTACCAGAGCAGATAGGGCAGATGGATTGCCTTGGGTTCATGCCAAATGATCAAGGGTGTACTTATTCAGCAGTGTATGGAGAGATAGTCAGGAAGGGGACTGCCCCAGCCCTTCTTACTGAGTAAGGAGAAGGAGAGTTTCACTCCAATACCAAGAATTCAGAGGCCATAGTGTGTGTAGGATTCTCAGATAATTCTCCAGAGCCAGCAGAGAACCATGCAGACAGGAATGATTATATTGTGCCATCAGACCCAAAACAGAAAAAGGAGAACGTGCGCTTTTTGAAAAATATTTTTTGCAAGAAGAGTGATGCTTGTTTCTTTTCCAGATCATACTGCGACATGTTGGTGTACCTGATGTCCCTGTCCTGCGTGTGGGTGCCTTTGTCTAAGTGTGCCCATGACGGTGTGGGTCCCCCCCAAGCCTGAAGTGATCACCGGACAGCGCAGACTGACATCGTTGCTGACATCCTTTGGCTGAATACTGTCTTTAGATACAGTGAACTGATAATGTTGAAAGTGAAGAAAAATATTAAAAGATATAATTTCAAAGCAAGAAGGCTGTATGTCTTTCACACAGAAGGACATTATTTTTTCCGGAAATGCTGTTCAGTTTGAAAAAAAACAAAAATAGATTGTGAAATTAAAATTACAGAAGATGGTGTTCAGTTTAAAGATGATGATGTTGAAGTTATTTTTTTTAAGCAAAATATATAAGTTTGGCTGCTTCAATAGTAGAAGTCCCAGAATTAGCCATTTATAACATTAGGAGCATCAATGAGTTAACATGTTTGATTCTATTTGTGCATTCATTTTGTGTATTCATCATACATTTTATTCTTGACGCTGAGTTATTATCAGATATACATGGGCTTTTTTAAAATGAAGCATTATGTTACATGCTTTTATAATGCCACTGTTTTAATGTGTGCTTCATTTTATATTCGTGCTTTCAGTTCGGAAGTTCATTTTTTGATATATGTAAGTTATGATAGTCAAAGGTCATGGGGTGGAATGTAGTGCTAGAGGCACTCTTATGGTTTGACACCACTTGATGACCTTTGACTACCATGATTTTAATTGTCTTTCGACCCTAGCCTGAATGTACGACATCCTGCATATGCCTGTTTCCCTTGAAGGTTTCTTTCCTGTAATCTTGCAGTCTTAAAGTGGGAGCTGTCACAGAGTAGAGCAGCCTGGGTTTTTCCATCGATAGCAAGCTCTCCCTCGCTGCTCAGATCTCGGGAGTCACCTCGGCCTGCTTTGCTGTCCTCAAGTGGCTAAAGAAAATTCTTTGGCTAATTCCACCGGCTGCTCAGAGGACTGTTCTGCAGGCCTTGGTGATCTCCAGACTTGATTATGGTAATGTACTATATCTGGGTGCGGACCAGACCTCTGTACATCGTCTCCAGCTCATTCAGAATGCGGCAGCCCGCCTACTTTTTAGGTTGCCTCGGCACGCCTCTGCTTCCCCTCTGCTCCATCAACTTCATTGGCTCAGGGTTAGTAAGCGTATCGAGTTTAAGGCCCTCTGCTACATGTATAGAGCTCAGCATGGCCTGGCCCCGTATACATACTCAATCTTGTCAAGCCTTACCGACCCTCTTGCAACCTAAGATCGGCCAATCTCTCTCTTTTCTCCGTTCCCAGAGTACGGCTGACTCGTATGGGCAGCCGTTTGTTTTCCTTCCTGGGACCTAAACTATGGAATTCACTTCCGCTAGAACTCAGGAATTGTCAATCTCTCCTTGTTTTCCGAAAAAAGCTAAAGAGCTTCCTTTTTAGTCAGGCCTAATGCCATCTGAGCCCCTCCCTCGCTTGTCCCGCTTCAGCGCCGGGAAACCCTGTTGGGTAGCCGCGCGCTTTGTAAATCTTTTAAATAAATAAACAGAACATGTGGGATGTGCATCTGAAAGCATGAGAGAGAGAGAGGTGTGGAATGTACTTTTTGGTCTCGAAGTGCAGTGTTATGAGCAATGGTGCGCAAATGTGCATTTTGTTGTACATTGAGAGATGAAGTATGTTAATGCTATAGGTAGTGGTGCACAAATGTGCATTGTGTTGTACATTGGGAAGTATTATAAAGTTCTTACTATTGGCTCTGACATGGCCTCATGCCATCCTGAATTCTGACTCCGCCTTGCTTGAGCTTTTTTGTGCACAAAGGCAGGCCCCTAGAGTGCTCAAGTTGTTTGGGTTATTCACGTTCAAGGCTGCTTTTTTTTTTGGAAGAGGAGATTGTTGAATGTACCCTCGAAGGGTTTTGTAAGCTTCCTTAAGATAAAGGCTGGAACCTGTTAGAATGCAGAGGGAACGTGGGAACTCCTTTTGCCCTGGAATGCTTGCATGGAAGGGGGCCAATTCCAGTAAGTTTCCTTTGCGCAGAAGGAAAGACTCTTGAACCTTCTAGTGTGTTTTGAGACTACACAGCTGAGGGTTGTTGACTTAGAAACCGGAATTGTTTGAGCCTGATTGATGGACGCATCTTCAGTGCAGGCATCTGGTTGCTGAGTCTCCTGGCTTCGGCTGTAAGTCCCCCAGTCTGGAGTGGGTCAGGATGAAGATTGCACCAGGTGATGTGTTTGAGTTTTGTTTGTTGTCATTGTGATGTTTGGCCAGTGGCTATGATCATTTGAGGTGTTTTCTTTGTGATGTGTGAGTGAGTCAGAGTGCACATCCAAAGTAATCATTTGATGTATTTAGTGTATATATCTTTCTGATTTCTTGCAGGATGTCCATTATTATCTGCTTGTGTATTTTATTATTATTATTCATGCATTTAACTGTTGCATTTGCCAAGTGTGTTATTATTTCTTGCATATAAATATATCTCTCTATATACATTTGAATGTTGTTCATTTGACATCTGGGAAAGCCTTTCTGTTAGAGTGCATTGCATAAATAAAACCCCAAGCCTTATTCTAAAAAGAGAGTCTTTGATGTGTTTCATTTTGTAAAGTGAAACCCCTTTCTATGTGTTGTTGTGTTATATGTCTCCTGCTTTGTCTTGTTTGAGCCACCATGTGGGAGTGGTATTTTGAGAGGGCGAAGCAAGACACCCTCCCAGATCCCTAGCCACTGCATAGAACACAACAGAAATTATTGCTAGTGACTCCTGCATAGAACATGCATTGGTGGGCATGTCCACCGCAACGTATGCTTAGGAGCGATTATCTCAAGATCAGGCGCAAAAGCGACAGGTCATATGAGACTGAAGGGTCAGACATTTTAAAGTCAGGCAGATTAGGCAACAAGGTAACACAGATGCACTGAACGAAATAAGAGACTATTAAAAAAATGGCAGCCTAAAATGGGCAGGGTGAGATCACTGCTAACAAACAAACTGAATATTAAGTAAAATCTCATCATAGGTCGGTAAAGAAAGAATGTAAATGGCTAAATATTATACCCTGAAAAAAATAGCATACAATAAAGCTAGTAACCGTTTTCTAACTCCTTTGTGAAAATTGGGTGCACCAGTAAGGATCGTAGTGCCTTCTAGACATAAGAGAATAGCCAGACATAGGGAGCATTAACAGCAATTTTGTTTTTCCCAGATGGAAATTAAATGAGAGAACAGGCTCAAGGACCTGAAACTGAATGACTTGAACACATACTAAGTTCTCCAATCTCAAGGAACAAAATAATGGAAATTATTCAGAAATAGAAATAACGTCGAGAACAGATCCAATATCCGATAAGCTAAATGAAACTACTTACACAGGAGATAATAACTGATGTGGTGGGACTATAGCAACAATGCAGCAGATAACATCCCATGAGACAGCAGTCTACGCCTAGTAAATATAAATGAGAACGTATTAAGAAGGTGATTAACTAGAATAGCAGCACATGGGCTGAGAACCTTCAAACTACTGCTCATCACGCAGTCTGTGAACCCTGGTCTTCCCAGAAGAAAGCAGATGCTTGGATCTTATAGAATTCCTATGTTTGTGAATGCATTTGCAAATCCAATTACAATGCAAAGATCCACAGATGTGAATAAAAAAATACAACTGCTTTCCATCCAAAAAAGAATAATTCCCTTTTGGTGTGAGATTAACCAACAGATACGAATGATACACCTCACAATGGAGGGCAATTTGTAAATGGTGAAAATCAAAGAATAATCTCATGTTAGGTCAAGTTGAAGGTATTAGTCTTTCTGAATGTCAGTAAAGCGGCAATTTAGAAAAGACAGACTTAGAATCTTTCAAGAAGCCACTCAAGAAAGATAGCCTAAGATCATACATCCTTTACTCAGTGAAACTAAGCGTTAACCATGTAGAGAGAAAAAACTATGTATTCTGACAAAGAAAGCCATGTGGGGCAGAAGGTGCTGTCAGAGACAGCGGAACAGAAGGAGTCAGACCTGGAATAGGGAGCTGCCTGGCCCTTACTCATTGCCTTACCTGTGGTTGTTGTGCCCGGTCCCCCGACCATGCTTGGCCCTTAGGGACTTTGCTCTGTTGAGTTAGCCTTGATCTCCTAGCCTCCCTCCCTCTGTTTGCCTCTTGAATTCTCTCTGCTTTCACTGTCACTCACTCTTCTGCCGCTTTCTGCATCTGGCTGCCCACCTCAGTCTCTCACTTCCACTTTTGTCTCTTCCCAGTTTTTGCCTATTTTTCACTCTTTGTCTCTTTCCCCCAGTTCCACTTGTTTCACTTTTGTCTCGTTTTACGTCTTTCCCACTCTATTGCTCTTTGTCAATCTTTCCCCCTTTAGCCCGGGTTCACTCTTTCCCTTTTGCCTCATTTTGCCTGTTCTTCCACTGTCTCACACTTCAATCATTCTTCACGCAGCCGCTTTTTTGCCTTCCTTTTGACTCTTTTTTTTATCTTCTGTAGGAAATGAGCATCTTATGTGTGGTGCACCTCCAGGTTTGTGCCCTATCTGTTTTTGCTGGCTGTAAAACTATGTGCACTTCACCCCTACCAGTAGTAAAGTGCCTGTACTCCCTCTTTTAACATAGTTGAATTAGCATAACCCTAATTGGCATATATAGCTTAGCTATAAGTTCATAGTATATGCACAAAGCATACCTAGGACTTGTAAGTTAAATGCCACTAGTGGATTGCAGCACCTATTGCGCCATCCACTACCGGGGCTGTATAAAATATGGCTTCAGGCCTACCATTAGACCCTGACTAAAGCACTTTGAACATGTCAGAATGAATCTTTTTGACAGGCCTAAACCTTCCTCTTAATTAATAATAAATCACCCCTTAAGTAGGTCTTATAGCCCATAAGGGAGGGTGTGTGGTATTTAAAAGTAGGACATGTAAAATTGTAATGTTAAAAATGCTCTTACAGTGGCTAGCACCTAAAAACAATTTTCACTGCAGTATAGATGCCTTTTCCTTAAATAAAACCTGGGATGCAATATTAAATTTAATAATGCCATCACCAGCTAGGAAACATCTACACATTTAATTCTTGGACTCTTAGTAATATTATGAAAATCCAAATTCACTGGTGAAGTCGGAATTTTAATAAATATTAAGGAAAAAGTATTGTTAGAAAGTTACCTCTTCCATGCCTAAAGCCACAGGAGGTTAATTTGTATTAACCTTCACCTGCAGACCTCTGAGTGCTCAACCCTGAATGAGGTGTGAAAACTGCCTCTGGGCAGAGGCAAAAGCTTGGGTTTGAGGAGGTGTGAGGAAAATTGTGTATTATATATTGTGGTTGTGAGAGCTCACCGTGTAATACGTTCACAATACCGTCTTGGGTCAAGCCAGTATTATTTCTAATACCTTTAGCTTAACCCTGAGCAGATGTGGCTTTGAGCAGCCAGGCTTAAACAAGAGAATAAGTGTAAAGCATTTAGAAGTACCAAAGCAACAAAATAAGAAAGTCGCACAACATGAAAGAAATCCAAAACAAATTTATAAAAATAGATCTTATTTTTATGAAACAAAACAAACTTAATACAGCATACGGTTCCGGAGATATACATTTTTAAGTAAAACATAAATCACTGCTTTTCACTCAAATTTCAACAAGCATTAGTAACTACTGTGGTAAAAGGATACTTTAAAAACTTTGTTGTGTTTGGCTACTTTGGCCTGCTATGGTTGACCAACTCCGGTAGGGAGAAGGTCGAGGGACCAGTAAGGATTTGTAGGACAGTTACCTTGTCTCCAAAGCCATCTCAAGTCCAGTTCCAGGTTCTATGGGTGAACCCCTATAGACTATAATGGAGTATTCCTGTTGCAAGGGATACAAGATGTTGAAGATGCTGTTAAATGCTGAGGGCGCTGTGTAGTCAACAGGGGGGGGGCGTCTTGAGGCTATGCCTCAGTCCACAGTCTAGGTGGGGTGACTTTGGCCACAAGTGTGGAGGTCCCTCAAAGTCCTTTGGGGTCTGGCAAAAGTCCAGTTGCTACTGGACTACTGGTCTCCGGTCACAGTGAAACCAGCTGTTTCCTCTTTTAAAGACTAGTGTTTGTCTTGGGTGACCAACCTACACTCTGTCTGCTGACTTGTGGCCCTGGTGCTGCAACACAGCATCAGCCAAACTACTCTTGGAGTTCACCTTTTCTATCTGGGGCCCAGAAGCGACTTTTTCTTGAGTCAGGCACCACTTGCACAGTCCTCTCTTTGCTATCCCAAGGAGCAGCAGGTGCAGTCTCTCTCCTGTCCAGATGTGATCTGAAGTCTCGGTGCCATGTGTGCAATATTTATGCCTAGAAAGTTACCTCGGGATGTGGCGGTTACTAGCCAAAGGGGTATCAGGACATTTCCCCCCTGATGATGACTTCCTGCAGTGTGTGTCATCTAACTATTCCAGAGTGCACTATTCAGCCCACTCCCTAGATAGCTGAATCCTTCTCTTGGATTGTGGAGCTTGGCAGCCCACCCCAGAGGTGTGGCTACCTGAGGGCTACACAATAATGGAAAAAATGGCTTGGTAATTGGTCTCCCATCTCTATCCCCAATGCCAACCCATCTACCTGAACAAAAGATCAGCCCTTCTTGTTTGTGTCCACCATTTGCCCTTTAAAGGCAGCTGTCCCTCTGAAGCTAGCATTTTGGGCTCACACCTTTAAGTACCAACTTTAGAATTACCATTCAGAAGTTAGTACAGCTGAGCTGCCAACGTGTAACCCTGTCCTTGCCAAAGGGGTTACTAGCCTTGCCACAGTAAACATGACGATTTTGGTTTTTTTTTACAGTTAGGACATAGAAAAATGCATGCTCTATAATAAACAGCCCCCTGCCTTAGGACTCAATAGGCCTGCTGTAGGCCTCATTGATATATATATTATAAAAGGATCATTGACAGAATAGCGGTAACAAAATTATTGTATGGACAGAACATCATGTCAAAAATATTGAGGATCAAAATATCAAGAAGGTAAGTGCTAATAGGTAAGTATAGATTTACTATTTTTAACTCCACATCTACGTACCTTTAAGATATATACATATATCGTCAAGGCACATATATGTGGAGTTAAATAAAGTAAAACTTTGTTCCCTATAGAACCTTTCCTTCACAATATTTTTGTCCTTGATATTCTTAACACAATATTTTGACCACAAGATATTTTTTCCCAATATTTTGTCTCAATACCTTCAAAAAATAAGGTTTATGCTTTGCCATTAGTTTAAATGATAAAGTCACGCTAGCAGTTTAAAACTGCTCTGCCAGTCTGCAGTGGCAGGTTGGGAGACATGTTTTACCATTGTCACATATTGGGTGGCACATTAAGTGCTGCAGCCTTGGTGGGGCACTTTAACTTACAGACTCTGGGTACCTTTGGTACCATATAAAAGCGAGCTATAAGTAAGTAAAGTTATACCAATTGGGTGTAATCCAATCAAACTTACACTTTTAAGGGTCAGAGCACCAGCACTGAGGTCAGGTTGGCAGGCCTCAGTGCACTCTCAGAGTCGAAAAACCAGCAGCATCAGTCCAAAACCTTTGGGGTGATCATGCAAAAAGAGGCCTTTCTTTACATGTCCCCCGTCAAATGAAAGGTGATAAGCAACTAACCTGCAACCGGGTAGTTCCCATCATTTAAGTAGGAGAACTTAGAAAGGCCATCTGCATTGGCATGGTCAGTCTCAGGTCTGTGTTCCACTGTAAACTTAGGTCAGCTGAACAAAGTACCTTCAATCCTGGTTTGTAGAGCATTGTGAGGGACCGAGTTGAAGATAAGTTGCACAGCTGAAACGATGCATTAGTTCTGAGATGCGACAAGGCTGCAGTGCAAGGTCCTGCATCGTTGTTGAGGATCCTGTCGATGAGGGCTTGCAATGCGAAGTCCAGAGTTGAGAATACATTGTGCAGTCAGGGCAACATGCCGGTTCCAAGGAGCTGAGATGCAGAGTCCATCGTCGTTGTTGAGAGTGCCGCATATGATTGATGAAAGAGCCTGCGATGAGTTTGACTTGCGCAGCGGCTGGTTACAATGCAATGCAGGTTGTTGTGGTGGTTCCGATCCACGCAGCAGCAGTGATGCGTCGGTTCTGCTGGGGGTTGTGCCTCGCAGCAGAGGATATGCTTCGGTTCTGCTGGATCCACCAAGGCAGGCAGAGCACCTTAGGCCCACTTTCAAGAGTCCAGGACTGGGTTGGCACCACTTGACACGGTAGACTCACAGATGGCAGTGTTCCGGTGCTGGATCAAGGTTGTTGGTGCCTTCTGTCCCTGAGGCTCAAGTCAGGAGGACAGCCAACTAGCCATTGGAGTCACTCTGGAGGTCTGGGTTGAAAATAATCAGGTCAAGTCCTTCTCACCCAGGCAAAAGGGCAGCAGGCAGCAGGTCAGCACAGCAAGGCAGCAGTCCAGCAGGGCGGCAGTCTGGCAGAGGGGCAGTCCTTCAGCAGCTCAACATTCCTTTTTCCTGGCAGAGTATCCACAACTTCAGAAGTGTGCTCAAGTGGTGGTATCTGTGGTCCAGTATTTACACCCAGTTGTGCCTTTGAAGAGGGGCGAAGCTTCTAGAGGTTTCCCTTTGAAGTTCCTTTGAAGTCCCTAGGTGTCCTGCCTTCCCTGGCTCCAGACTAACTACAAAAGGTATGCATCCCTGTTTTTTTTTATTGAGATCCATCATAGCAAAAAGTTACAAACATCAACATATACTATATACACCAGCAAATAAATACATTATAGAACAGGTCAGCCTCAAATAATTTACGCAATTCATTATTAATAGAATATTAAGCCATAAATTGACCCAAAATGTTATCAAAGCTAGTCACCCCTACACACCGAAGGGCATACAGCCATTCTTTACCTCTCACTTACTTCATCTTCACGACTCATTAACCTATGGAGGGGATCAACCTGGTTTGCAGCCTTTGAAGCAATAGATCTGGTCACCATCATTGCGACATACAGTAGTTTTTGGAATCTGGAGGCTAATCGTACAGCAGGAGCATAGCCTATTAACTTCAACCACATACTGGGGACTAGTTGTATCTGCCAAGCTGATTCCAAATACCAGAATATCACTCTGCAAAATTCTTGAATGGCAGCACACTGCCCAATTACATTAGACCAATTTGTAACGGCACATGATTCACATCTAAAACAACTACTGGATCATGCAGAGTTCATTTTAACCAAAAAATTACAGAGTTCTGTAGAGCAACCATTTTTTGTAGAATTGAATTCTACGCCAATTGGCCCATCTCAGGACCTTAAAATGTAACTTATTAACTTTATTCCACATCTCCCTTGTTAAACTAATTTCTTCATATTTCCCCCAATTACTGATTACCTTTTGGCACGTATCAGAGCCTCTGCCTGTTGCAAGCAATATTTTCCATTCTCCTGGACGTTTTAAATCTGGGGCCTCAATCAGGTTTGTGACCAAATTTTGACTGTCACAAATCTGCCTAATATCCAGAGCCCTAAACTTACTGGCCAGAACTTTATAAGAGCGCAACACCCAAAAATTACCCTTGACAAATTCTTTAATCTCAGTCCAATTCTTCCACCTTTCTTTCGTCATGAAATCGGCCACCTTACAAAACCCCATTATCTCCCATTTCAGGACTGTGTTTGGGTCCATCCTATCCTTTGAGTCCCAATTCAGTTCTGTTAGGGGTGTAACGGAATTAATATAGGGGGATTGTGTGTCGCCTGTAAAGATCCCTTATTTTTTAAAGGACCACAGTATAGAGGACATTTTCAGGTGATTTTGTCATTTTTAAAACTTTTTTAAAAATTCCTTTAAAATCAAGCCCATAAGATCATTCTTAAACATTCCAACTGACTCATGTTTCACTTTGAATATGGACATGTATTGAGCAAAATATGCAAAATAGTAATCCTGCAAATTGGGGAGCGCTAAACCACCATCCTCTGCACCTTTGCATAAAGTGCTAAATGCTAATCTGGCAGTTTTATTCTGACAACTAAAAGATGTATATAGAGATTCACTTTTCTAAAAAAAAGAAAAAGGATGCCAAATGCACACATGGTATAGCTGAAAAAAGAAAATTAAACAGGGGAAGAACTGCCATTTTAATCAGTGCCACCCTCCCTGGAATGGTAGGAAAGAGTGAGTTCCATTGTGCAAACAATGCTTTTACTTTTAAAAGTAACGGGTCATAATTAAGTTTGTATAAATCTTGAATATATAATAACCAGGTACCTCTTTGGTTGCTCATTTACACAGGTGGTCATATCTGGGAGCAATATATCAGGCTCACAATTCAGAGAATTATTTCGGTCGTCTTCTTATTAATCCTATAGCCCCCTTTTACCTGGTAGAAGGAAAAGACCTCGAAAGCTTTTTCTTGAGAACACTTGCTTACATCGAGCAGCAACATTATGCCATCCGCATAAAGTTTTATTTTCTCCATCTGTGGTATAAGAGGGTGGATATCCCCATACTTAAGTATTGAGATCGCCAGTGGCTCGAAGAAAAAAGCGAATAATACAGGTGACAGGGAACAACCCTGCCGGGTGCAAAGGCGCACTTGCACTTTACCAAATTCAGCTGCATTAGCTATAATCTTTGCTTCAGAGCTCTCATACGTCTTATATATATACCTCGTGATCTGGAAGGGTGCCGA
Organism: Calotriton arnoldi; assembly: GCA_963921515.1. Lineage (NCBI taxonomy): Eukaryota > Metazoa > Chordata > Amphibia > Caudata > Salamandridae > Calotriton > Calotriton arnoldi. Next base: position 940,313 of record CAWUFW010004150.1, read on the forward strand.
CAAACTTCTATAAAATACCAATAAGAGTCTCCCAGACTACGGAGTAAAAAGCCTTCTCCACGTCTAATAGAAAGACTGCGGCGGGGATATTATTAACAGAGAGATAATTCAAGTCCTCAGCTAAATAATGTCTATTTATCCCTAACAGTCGCCCAGCAATAAAACCGTTCTGATCCTGGTGTATTACTTTCGCCGCCATGCTATTAAATCTATTAGCCAGCAATTTTATAATAATCTTATAATCTGAGTTTAATAATGTAATTGGGCGATATGGGTTTGGATCTTCCCCATCCTTACCTTTTTTCGAAAAGCTAACCACGTTCCCCAAATTAAACGAAGATATAGGGCCACCCTCCAGCACTGAATTAGCAACCAGCAGCAAATACTCCATTAAAACATCCAGGAACGAGTTCTAAAACTCAGACGGGAAACCATCAGGGACACAGACCTTACAATTTGGAAGGCTTCTAACCACCTCGACCATCTCTACGTTCAAAAAAGGATGGGCTATATTATGCATGTCTACCTCTGTAAGTAAAGCAATCTCCAGCCCCTCCAAAAAAGCCCCAAATGTTCCCTTATCAATCACTTGATTACTGCTATAACTTCGCCTATAGTGTTCAACCAGAATTTCACCCAATTTGTCCTGTTCCGTACAACGAACACTCGAGACTGGGCACTTCAAAGCATGGATCATGTTTCTCGAGACTTTTTCTCGGGCCAGGCATGCCAGGAACCTTCCCGCAAAATTGCTCTCCTCATACATTTGATACATATAGGCCCAATTTGATGCCAAGCACTTAGCATAATAAAAGTCACTTAATGCCTGTTTAGCCTTCTCAAACTCCTTTCTGTTCGCCTCAGAAGGCTACCTCAAAAATGTATCATGCACATCCTGGCGACCCGTTTAAAGGCCTGCTTTTGCTCTTTGGCATTTCTATTGTTAGCTGCATCTTTCACTATTCTCTTCTCACTTACATAGACTTTTATTGTATCCCATGCCACATTTGGCGGGACCGACCCATGATTCCTGGTCAAAAATTCTTTAATCTCCTCTTTTCATATCCCAACCCACACATCCTACTGTAGGTACTGTCTATTAAAAACCCACCTTCTCACGCGCACCCCTTTCCAATAACATCTCCAACTCAAGAAGTGCATGGTCCGCATATCCATTAGGGAAAGTCCACTGACTTTTAAAGGTCAGGGTTTTGGAGATTAAAAAAAAATCAATCCACAAGGCACTATGAAAGAATATGACTCATTACAACGCGTACTAATACCACACGTGCCATTACAACGCAGGTATTACTACGCGTTGTAAATTACAATTACATGCCATTACATCGCATACTTTTACCACGCATATGCCTTCACCACACATGCCATTACAACACAAAGGCATGCGTGGTAAAGGTATATGCGTGGTAAAAGTATGAAATGTAAGTGACACTACCCTGCCCTACCCTAATCCCTAATGTAGTACCCCTGCACGACCTTCCCCCGACCCCCAGTCCTCTCCCTACATTAACACTACCCAGCATGACCCCCCCGACACTACCCTAAACCCTAAAACACTACCCTGCACTACACACACACCCCGACACTACCCTAAACCCTAAAACACTACCCTGCACTAAACACACACCCGACACTTCCCTAAACCCTAAAACACTACCCTGCACTACACACACACACACACCACGACACTACCCTAAACTCTAAAAAAGTAACCCCCACCCCAGGCCCAATCCCCCTTACCTCTCTCTCCTCGTGGTTCCTCTCTCCTCCTCTCACGTCGGCTGAGGGGCGCTGCACGTAGTTGTGAGGAAACGGAAGAGCCTCAGTGTCCTCACAATGAGGTGGATCGCCATTATATCACATGCGTTATAAAAGCGCACGCGATGTAAAAAAATGCGTAGTAATGGCTACGCATTGTTACATTGCATATGTTGTAGCGCTTGCGATGTAATGGCATGCGGGGAAACAGCCGCGTTGTAATGGCTGTTTCCCCTATGAAACCTCCCTGAAAAGCATGTAAATTCTCTCTTTAATGGAAAGGCATCCCTCCAGAGATCAATTAACGAGAGGAATGTTTGATAGCTCTGCATATTATTCGCTACCCTGGGCTTTATTGTCTTTTAAGGTTTTCCGAGGTATCTATCATAAGATTTTGCAACAAGTTAAATTCCCCGCCCATGATAATCTCGCCTTGGACTTGCATTAAAGATTGAAATAATGCCTTATATGGCCTAACATTATCTTCCACTGGGGCATAATAGCTAGCGAAAGTGAGCCGCCCAGAAAAAAACAAGCAATGAACAGTTATTTAAGTAGGGGGAGTGATAGACTTTTGGGCTGCTGTTTTGCTCCTGTTTCTGTCACTTACACCTCTGATTGTGCACTCCGGTGCATTCCTGCACATGGTTATCACTTGCGCGGTTTTTGCTGTTTTTGGGGCCAGGAGTTCAGTTGCATAGTAAGGGAAGGGGGCTGGATTTTTGCTCCCCACTTGCGGGAAACTCTGCACTGCTGGGCTCTGTTGAGCATTTGTGGATCCTTTTCCCTCCCGTTTTTGGTTTAAGAACTTTGTGTTTCTGCACTTAGAAGTCGGTTGCCGGCTCTTTGGAAACTAAGGAGTATCAAGGTGCACTAAGGAAATGCCAGCAAAGTTCACCAAAGCATTGAAATCAGCTAAGCAGTCCGGGACAGATAGAAAACTTCACCAGCTGAATTAAGAGGCACTCAGAAGTGAGCACTGGGGTACTCCAAGTCACTAGCAGCTGTACGGGCCGCTCAAATTGAAATAGAAGAAGGAAAAGGCCCGCCTGCCAGCACACCTGACAGTACCCCTACAAGTATACCAAGCAGCCCACTGTTCTCAGGTTTGGATGAGGCGAAGGCCTGAGACATGTTGGAGAAAGAGCTGGAAGCTGGATCTCAGGGAGCTGGAGTGTTCCAAGGGGTGTTGGGTGATATAGCAGTGAATGTTCAGAGACCACTAGTACAGATATTGCCATGAGAACAGTTAGTACAAGTCACTGGGGGAGAAAGGAGGGCCAAGAAAATTGTCTCAATATTCCCCAGGAGAGGAGGAGAAAAGGGGTTCATCTATGGAGAATACCAAAGATGGTGGCATGTATCCATTATTCTAGACCAGCCGATCTAATGCCAAGAGTGGTAGTAATGTCAGTTGAGGAGCCAGGGTGAAATTCATCAAAGTCCCGGCCTGAATTCGGAGCCCCATAAGAGCGCTACTCAATTAGAGGCAACCCCGAGTAATGGTATGGTCACTCAGAGCTCGATTAGCGCTGGGTCAGAGAAGCAGGCGGACTCTGCACAATGTTGGGGTGGCTCTATTTCCAAACAGGCAGAGGTCGATGAGACTTCCAAGGCTTTTGCTAGTATGCCTCACAAGGTTCTGAAAGAGGTGAACTCTATTAAAGCTACACAGGCAAACATGGTGGATGATTTGAGAAAATGGTTAGACTTAGTCTGTGCACAACTGGGAGCCTCTCAACTAGGTTTAATGAGGTGGAACAAATAGTGTCTGATTGTGAGGACAAAATACACAACTTGGAAAAAGCTAATAAGCAGATGGAGAAGGAGATATTATGGCTCAAGGAGAAACAGGAGCAGATGGAAAATTATGTAAGAAGGTCTAACCTTCGGATTATGGGAATCCCAGAGCACAGTAAGGACGACTTTAGGATGCATACAGTTTGTGGAAAATTCAATTCAGTCTTCGGTAATTCTGGATTATAAGCAGGATTTAACAATCATGTGGGCTCATCGCATACCATCTCAGGTTGTGGGCCAAGCTAAGTATCCTCGCACCATGAGGGTGAACTTCACTGATTATAGAGTTAAAGAGAGGATACTGACTAAAGGGATACGGGAGAAGACCTTTAAGTCCACAGATATTTTTGGGTTCCACATTTCTTCAGACATGACAGTGGAATCTGTCTTACACCTTCTCTTTGCCTCTTTTTGTCCCAACTTTGGCTTGTTTTGCTTCTTTTTTAACTTCGTTCACTTCTTTCTTGCGTCCTTCACTTGCCTTGTTCACCCACCCCCCAAATCCCACTGCTTGCTCCTGCTCCACCCGTTCTCCGGCACCTCCTGCCACTTTTCCTGCTTCTCTCCCACCCTGCACCCTCTGACCGCCTCCTGTATCCTCCCAACTAGCATTCTCTGGCCTTCACCCCCACAGTGTACAATGTGCACAATCACACCTTTTAAGATACCACCAAGCACACTAAACACCAAACCCTCACCTGCCTACTCCTCAACACCCGCTTGTTTCCTACGCATGTCATAAATGTTTGGGACCTTCTGCACAACCTCTTTCTGGACCTACTCTTCCTTACCGAGTCCTAGCTAAACCCAGCATCCACTCCAGACATCGCAGTGGCCATCCTCCCATTTCCTCGCATTCAAATCCTTCATTCTACTCAGTGACCTCAACTTTGACCTATAAACTCACACCAACCGCAATGCCATAAATTCCTGAAACACCTGTGCATAGTATTACTCACCCAACGAGTAAACAATACCACCCATGTAGCAAGACAACTCCCTGATCCTGTATTCACCAACTTTTGCAAAATCACATTGGACAAACCCACCCCACTGACCTGGATCGACCATTCCGTCATCCATTTTGGCTACATCTGCCAACCATAGCAGAAGCGAACATATTAAGACCTCAAGACACAACTGGAGCAAGATCCCAAAGAAACATGGACTTCAACACTTAGATCACCTGCTGTGCATACTCTTTTGCGCCTGTAAAAATAGTCTCTAACAGCTGCGGTCGCTGCAGGTAAGAGCGGTGGCGGTGGGGCCAGGTAAGGGGGATTTCAAGAGACGACCACGAGGGAATATTCATTATTTATTTAATTTTCCCTCGTGGTCGCATCTCGAAATTCCCCCTCACCTGGCCCCACCGCCCCACCGCTCTTACCTGCAGCGGCCGCAGCTGCCTCCTAATCTCACTCCAAGACGCAAGTAAGCTGGTGTACAGAAGACCTCTGACTCACCAAACGCCACTGTAAATAGTTGAAAAGCTGTTGGCACCACGCTCATAACAAGAACAACAAAAACACTTACAGACCAGCTCTCCGGATTTAGCATCAGCGCCTCAGAACCACCAAGTGTGCAGCACTCACTGAATTGATCTAAAATAGCTCCAGCAGTTCAAAAGAAATCTTCACAATAGTGAAGGAATTCACATCCCCTGCCGCCAGCTCCATGATGGTGACCTCCTCACAGGAAGTCTGCACCCAACTCTCCCACTACTTAATCATCAAAATCAACACCATCTACAACAACTTTGCCCCCCCCCCCAGCTTGACGTCTCCACCCTCGTGATCCTTCACCAGGACAAGAACACCCCAGAAACCACCCTGGCCTGCATCCAGCCATCACCCCACAGAAAACCGCAAACGCAATAAGCTCCATCCACTGTGAAGCGCCTTTCGGATCCCTGTCCTCACTTCATATTCATCAAAGGCCTCAACCCCATCTGCACAACCCTCACCCCAATTCCCAATGCCTCTCTCACAGCTGACATCTTCCTGGACTCTTGGAAACATGCCACCATCACCTCTCCTGAAGGGTTGTTGGCAGACCTGTAAATAACGGCAAATTGTAGACACTTCTCCCACATCCCCTACCGACATAAGTACCAGAAAAACTAATCAACACCATACTGTCCGACCACCTTAAAGGCAACCACCTCCTGGACCCTCCCAATCTGGATTCAGACCCAATCACAGCACTGAGACTGACCTCCTCTCTACCACCGACAACATCTGCCTCATCATGGACAAGGGGGGCATAGCTGCACTCATCTTACTCAACCTCTCTGCCAATCCCATACACCTCCACAAGAATGGAAATCGGTGGATCAGCTCCTTCCTCTCAGGCTGCACCAAGTCAGATCTGGCACATTCTCGTTTTCTGTATCCAACTTATCCATAGCATCCCTCGAGGCTCTTTGCTTAGTCCTGCACTTTTCAGCATGAACCTGAACTCTCCCCCTCAACATCATCCATGTGCACAGGCCCAGCGTCATCTGTTACGCCGACCACACCCAGCTCAGAACCTTTGAATACCCAAGCAAACTTCATCAATGGCATGTCTGAGGTCACGAACAGGATGAAAACTAGCTGCTTAAAATTCAGCACCGACAACACAGGTGTGCTCATATTCAGAAACACCTCTATCTGTTCCTCAGCATGGTCGCCCCCACCCCCACTGCTGTGTAGAAAGCGTGAAAAATAAAATGGTAATAAAATCATTTTATTGCCATTTTATTTTCTGCTCTCTGCCAGCAAACGAAGTGCGAGGGCAGGGCGAGGCCAGTGCGTAGCTGCTGCCAATGATTGACAACAGTGAAGAGTGTCCACTTAAGTTTGAAGTGTGCATGTTGGTTTGGCCGGCTACCTTGCTACGTCCAAACCGACATGTGCAATTCAAACCTCTCCAACGTGGGTTGTCTTGGACAGCTGGGTTGGAGAGCAGGCACAGGTCTACAGTGCCTTTAGGAGTGTAGAGCAAGCCTGCTCCAGCCAATCAAGATGCTTTACTCATGCTGCTTAACATCATGAGAACAGCGTCTTGATTGGATGAGAGAGTTGGCTGTGGGATTCGCTCTCCGAGAATGTGCTGCAGAACAACGAGGAAATGCTGCAGAACATCAATCAGCAGTGTAAGGTAAGTAATTTTTTTATGTGCATATTTATATTATATTATTGTGTATATTATTATGTGCATTTTTATGTGTATATGTTTTGCGCCTGTTAGACTTGGCATCTTTTGTCGTGTTTCCCCTGTCTTTTCTGACCTCCCGGTTTTGACTCTGTTTTTGCTGGTTTAGTGTCTCTGTGCACTTTCTCACTGCTGTTCAGTGTTAAAGTGCAAGTGCTCCTGTTGTAAATTGTGTTATGGATTGGTGTTTCCATGATTGGCATATTTGATTTACTGGTAAGCCCCTAGTAAAGTGCACTGAGTGTGCCAGGGCCTGTAAATCAAATGCTACTGGTGGGCCTGCAGCACTGATTGTGCCACCCACAGAAGTAGCCCTGTAAAGGTAACTCAGACCTGCCACTGCAGTGTCTGCACGCAGTTTGTAATTGCCATGTTGACCTGGCAAGTGCACCCACTTGCCAGGCCCTAATCTTCCCTTTTCTTACATGTAAGACACCCCTAAGGTAGGCCCAAGGTACCCCTGTGGGCAGGGTGCTGTGTATGTTAAAGGTAGGAAATGTACTGATGTGTGTGGCATGTCCTGGTAGTGAATTACAGTGCAATTCATTTTTTACTATGGAAAGGCCATCTGTCCCATTGGGCAGAAGGGGAGTTTTACTTATAACATCTTATAAGCATACCTTACCATTGGGACAAGATGGGTAATGGAGTTTAGTATGCCTGGACTCAGAATGTAAAAATGCATCTTTTAGTAAAGATGATTTTTCTGTCCTGTGTCTGAAAATACCACTTTTAGAAAGTATGTATTTTCTTGCTTAGCCATCCTGTGTGCCTCTTCTGGGTTTGTGGATTGACTGTCTGGCTTTGGAGTGACAGGGGCTGGGGATGTGCATTCTCTTCAGACAGCCACTGGCGGGGGGGGGTCGAGGTGTGTCCTGCCTTTCCTGGATGAGTCAGGGCTGGGCTGAATAGACCTGGGCTGCATTTAGAGTAGTGGGAGGAGATTTGTTTTCTTGCACCTGAATGGGCCTGGTCTGCTGTAGACAATGCTGTCTCCGCCTCCTGCTGGGAAGCTGGGCCAGAGAGGACCAAACTGGTTTGGATTAAGCACAGACACCATCTGCCTGAGAGATCAAAGGAATTTTGAGTATAAATATTGCGGCCCAGACCCCAGAACTTTAGAACTCTTTTGGACCAAGAAGACTGCCAAGAAGAAGAGCTGGAGAAGCTGTGAGGAGGAACTACCACTTTGCTGTGTGCTTTGCTGTTTTGGCCTGCAGTGGCTGCTTCTGTCTTGGGCAGTGAAAGGACTGGACTGAACTTCCTGCAACTTCTTTTTCTGAGTTTCTCCAAGGGCTTGAGGTAGAGCTTGTCTCCTGTTCAAGCAGTCTCAGGAACAGCAAAGACTTCAAGTTCATCTGTTACCAGCACTGGAGACTGTGTGTTTTGTGCTGCAACAGAAGAAAAAAGCAACCCGATGCTGTCATATGCCGCTGCCGACTCGGTGTCCTGAAGGCACCGCAGAGGGCACCACCGTACTTTGCACCGCGACACTGGTCTCACTGACGGCGCCACTCAATGCCACCACTGAGCCGCTGCTTGCACCATGACCTGTGGGCACCGCACTCCGCACCGCCTCGCTTCATGCCGCCGCCCTGGTATCCCTGACGACGCCGCTCCACACCGACATCGATGCTGCTGCTTGCACCGTGGTTCGAGGGCACCTCTCGGAAGTTACACAATGCACCATCCTCATCCCGCTCCGCAGCCTTGGCCTACCGACGCCTGCGCCATTGACTCCAGTTCGTCAGCCGACGACAGCGCTTCAGCAATGACGATGCCGCTGCTTGCACCGTGACCTGCCAGCACTGCAACGAGCACCGCACCACTTCGCACTGCAGCCCTGGTCTCACTGACGCCGCTGGAGGACTGTCACCGAGCCGCTGCCTGCACGGCGACCTGAGAGCACTGCACGCGGCACCGCTGCACTTCGCACCACAGTCCCGACACCGGCGCTCCCGACTTCAACCGCGAGGAGTTCGATCTGCAACACGTGTGACTTCAAGGGCCCGATGACTCCAGCACCGACTTCCGGAACCGAAGCCTGCCGATGCCGGATCTTCGGAGCTCAACGAGAGGTCACCGACACCCTGCATTTCTAAAGGTACTGTTTGCGGATCTTCCCTATACCGTAGCTGGCCTGCGGAGTCATGGTGCACCAGAACTGTTTGGATTTGTTGTTCACGATGCCGTGGTAGCCCCGGACGCAGGGGTGGCTCCTCCATTAGGGCGGAGGAGCGTCGCTCCACTGCTTCTCGCAGTGCGAGGAGCAGAAACATAAAATGCTATTTTAAATACCATTTTATGTTTCTGCTTCTCGCACTGTGAGAAAGCAGAAGGGTATGCCTGGTTGGGGGCGGGCAGGTGGGCGGGTCGGAGAGGAGTGGCTTGTCCAATTCTGTGGGCCCTGACTGTTTGGTCGGCCCTCTGGGGCCGACCAAACCAGTCATGCGCACTCTGGATTTTCTCTATGTAGGCTGCATTGGGTGGGGAGACCAAGGTAATCTTGGTATCATCCTTGATCCTAACAACATTCAACAAGTGATGTTGAAGAAAGATTTCTTCCAAGTACAGGCTTTCCAAGCAAGCTCATGGGAATTGTTATATCCAGAAGTATTTAAAAAAGAGTTGGGTCTTTTCAAAGGTTTCAAGCACATGATTAAGTTAACAAATCGGGCTCAGCCTGTGGTACACAAGGTCAGGAGGGTGCCCCTGGTGTTGCAATCAGATTTAAAGAAAGAATTAAACAGATTGTGCTCGTGATGTAATTGAACCCATTGAATCTTCTGATTGGGTGTCTCCTGTGGTTCTGGCCAAAAAGGCTAATGGCAATCTGCGCATGTGTGTAGACTTACGTGATTTGAATAAGAACATATGGATAGATCAGCATCCTCTTCTCAATATTACGCAAATGACATCCACCCTCAAAGGTGCCAAGTTATTCAGTTTGTTAGATATGTCATCTGCATATCATCAGACTGAATTACATACTGAATCAAGGCATCATTTACTGCATTCATCACTCCTGAGGGCCTTTTCCAATTTAAACGCATGCCTTTTGGTTTGGCCTCTGCGTGTGCCGTCTTTAAGAGAGTGGTTGAAAGTATGTTCAAAGGTATGCCTGGGGCTATGGCCTTTCAAGATGATGTTTTAGTGTATGGTGAGGATCAAAGTCAACACAATAATAGGTTGTGCCAGGTGTTGTCTTTGTTAAAACAAAAGGTGTTACCCTTGGCATTGATAAATGTAAACTTAATTGCACTACTGTGGACTACTTGGGATACATGTTATCTTCTGATGGAGTGCAACCCAAACACAGTTTGGTTAAAGCCATTGTATATTTCGGCATCCCTAACAACAAGGATCAATTAAGGTCATTTATGGGCCTCATTGAGTTGTATTCCCATTTTATTCCCAATTGTGCGTCTAAAACTTACAACATCAGAAGTCTTCTTAAGAAGAATGTCTGTTTTTCTTGGAATGATGCATGCACTAAGGAATTTAATTTAATCAAACATGAAGTAGCTCATGCCATTCCCCTTAAAGCGTTTGATACTAGTGACAAAACCATAATCATGACTGATACCAGCCAAAAAGGTTTAGGTGCCGTCCTTTTGCAGCAAAGGGATGGCAAAGATGAGGTTTTTGCTTTTGCCTCGAGGAGTTTGCATGGAGCCGAACCTTCTTACTCCGTGATTGAGCGTGAAGCTCTTGCATGTTGGTGGGGCATCACTCATTTCAAACATTACTTTTATGGTTCGAACTTTGTGGCACGTGTTGACCATAAACCCCTTGTTGACCTGTTCACCACTAAAGGTGGAGGGAAAGCTACTCCTAGAATTGCGAGATGGCAATTCAGACTCATGGAGCACAATTTCAGCGTTGAGTATGTACCAGGCAAAAGAAATCTCCTTGCTGATTGTTTGTCTCGTTTACCTTCAGTCAGCAATAAGATTGTAGAAATGAAGGATGCTCATGAGGATTTTGAATTGGTGTGTTGTATTATAGGTCAATCTGAGGACGCCATTTCAGAGAAAGAGTGGAGAGAAGCTTCTGAGTGTGATCAAGAATTTGAGGAAATTTTGAAGTTAAGTCAGGGATGGTCACACAACATAAATGAACACAATTGTGTCTACAAGTACAAGCATGTTTTCGACGAGTTGTCTACCGTGAACGGTCTGCTGTACAGATCGTCACTGTTAGTTGTTCCTGAGGCCATGAGAAGCAAGGTCCTTACTTTGGCTCATGAGGGCCACATAGGTATGCGTGCCATGAAAAGAAGGATAAGAGAACATTTTTGGTGGCCGGCTTTGGACAGACAGGCGGAGCATTTTGTTAGGGATTGTATGGAATGCGCCATCAGTGACAAGTCGCAGGTAACCACTCCCTCTCCTATTGAAGCTATTGAGGTTCCTGACAAAACTTGGTTTAAGGTTGCCATTGACATAATTGGCCCTTTGTATTTGTCTGCCAACCTACCTGAGTATGGTATTGTTCTCATGGATTTTTATAGTTGTTGGCCTGAAATTAAGTGGGTAAGAACTTCTGATTCTATCTCTGTTATCAAGTTTCTCAAATCACTTTTTGCAGAGAAGGCGTTCCTGAGGAACTCCTTAGTGACAATGGCTCTCAGTTTGTTTCAGTTCAATTTGAAGATTTTCTACGTTCTCTTGGTATCAAACATGTAAAAACTTCTCTTTATCATCCGAGAAGCAATGGCCTTGTAGAACGTTTTAACAGAGTCATTAAACAGAATGTGCAGCTAGCGAAAGCAAGTGGTCTGAACTGTAAGGCAGAAGTCGAAAAACTTTTATGGGCTGTTCGCACCACTGTTAATTCTGACACTGGTGTGTCTCCTTTTGTTTTGTTAAGAGGTCGAGTACCTACCTCTAAACTTTTGAGAAGATGGATGGGTGACAAGGGGTTCATTTTGCCTAAGGATAAGATTGATGACGTTGGCAGAAAGCGTTTTTAGGCACAAAATAGATATGATCAAACGCAGTCCACCTGCCCCAAAGGGATTGAAGTCTGTGTGGGGGACATGGTGAGAGTGAAGTGTTCTAGGATTTTACACAAAGGTGAGTCCAAATTTTCTGTTCTTAAGAAGGTGGTAAAAATTAACAAAGGCGCTGTCAAATTGGATGATGGTAGGTGGTGGAACATGGGGAAGATTGCTGTGTCTAAAACAGGTTTGCATGTTCAACCCAATAAATCTGTTCGTGCTGATGTTAATAATGACACCAATTCTACTTCCCGTTCCCCGTCTTCCAGGACCATCAAGTTGCCTTCCAAATGTCATGATTATATTTTGCAATTACTTTTATGCTCTCCTGCTTTGGGAATACATCGTTTTTGCTCTTTGTATTTATTTGTTCTTTGTATTCAAGTTTTGGTTTTCATCTCATTGTTATAGGGGAAAGATGTGTTGGGTTCTCCTTCTATTCTCTGGACGTCTGGAACTTCTGTACGTCAAGAGAATAGAGGGAACCTTGTGGTGCCGGGGTTCGGGATGGGCAGTTGAGAGTAGTTGCAGTTGTAGGCGGATCGTTTCTGCTGTCCTGTTGACATTTCGAATAAATACTTATTTTCCACTTACCTTCGTTGTACTTCCTTACACTTACCTACAGTTCATTGTACATATTTGACTTTAGCAGGCTTGGATGCACTGCGAACCCCCACTTATTAGTGAAATAGAAAGAAATACTTACGTATTGTACTGTGATATGCCTCTTACTAACCCTAGACAGCCGTTGAAGCGTGTTGTTGCTCCTGGCCAGAGCACTGTGTTATTATTTGTACATACTATTGTTAGCATTCGTGTATCGCTTTCTATTCCTGATGACGCACTGAAGCGCTTCGTGGACGCCTAGCAGACAACTCTGTGTGATGTTTACTCCTTTAATGTGACAGAATGGCTATGATGCATTGTGCCATACTTGCTAACCCCACTGATTTAAGCACTATGCTAATTACTAATGCTTCTTTGTGGCAACTCTCTACTAGATTTAGTCGAGTTAGGCTACTGCGTAGTTACAGGGAAGCTGTGGGTTCAACCTGTTAAAAGTTTAACCCAGTCTCCAGGGTATGTTACAAATTTATACTGAATAAGTAGCTACCTACGTCATTATCATATGAAAACTCTTAATTGATGTCATAACTGCAATTTCGCTATTGCATTATTCACCTTCTTGCTTTATCAAATTTGCTTGAAAATGCACCATTTGCCCACTCTTTTTACAAAATTTTCCTGGGGGAGAACCCCTCCAAACCCCTCTTATGACAGTTGAGCTCACGCACTACCCTTGCTTGCAAGAGGGCACTCATCCAGAACATTTACGCCCACCACTTTCACATATCACCAGCCGCCACTGCCCAGACAGAACTACCGACTTCAAGGAACTATAATTTTCAAGTATTCTTGCAAAGTATATATTTTTAAGTACTGTATTGTGGATTTTTATCGTTTTGGTCTTGTTTTAAGTATATAAAAATATTGCATATTTTTTTAAACTGGTATGGTGTCCTTTTGTAGTGTTTTCACTGTATTACTGTTGTTTATGTGCAAATGCTTTACACACTGCCTCTGAGATAAGCCTGACTGCTCGTGCCAAGCTACCAAGGGGGTGAGCAGGGATTATTTTAGGAGTGTAACTCCCTTATCCTTACTAGGAAGAAGGGTCCCTACTTGGGCAAAGGTGCAAACCATTGCCAACTAGAGACCCCCATTTCTAACAGCGCCCCTCTGATGTGATTTGCAACCAACCACCACTGACCTCTCCTTCCATATCCGAGCCCCCAGCTCCACCTTGGAATTCTGCAAGAAACTGAAAACCTGGCTCTTCCAATAGGCTACATTCAGGGCTGCACTACCCTTCTTAGGAGCCAGGATAACCTCCTTAGAGAAATGTGCGCCGTACAAATAAGCATAGCATAAAATAACGAGAAAAGAAAGAAAACACTCAATGAGATTAAGTTAACGGTTAAAGAAAGAAGTTAGAAGCTGAAATCCTACGTAAGACCTTCAAATGGATCTCCCTCGAGGACAGAAAGACCGCCACTCACGCCCTCGTCACCAGCAGACTCCACTACGGCAACGCACTCTATGCCGGAATAAACAAAAACCTCACCCACAAGCTACAAAACATCCAGAACGCCGCCGCAAGACTGGTCCTCAACCTGCCAAGACACTGCCACATCTCCCAGCACCTTCGCACACTCCACTGGCTCCCCATCGAGGCTAGAATCACCTTCAAGATTCTCACCCACGCACACAAGGCCCTCCACAACACCGGACCAGCATACCTGAACAGCCGACTCAAATTCCACGCACCCCAAAGGTCCCTACGATCAGCGAAGCTCTCCTACGCCATGGACCCCCGCACCAGAAAGACCAGATCGGGAGGCCGCTCCTTCTCCTTCCTCGCGGCCAGAGCCTGGAACGCCCTTCCGCTTCACCTCAGACAGACAACATCGCTCCCCATCATCGCGAGAAACCTCAAAACCTGGCTCTTCGACAGACCCCCTCCTTGATGAACTGGAACCTGCACTCCCCCCCACGCCTTGAGACCCTTACGGGAGAGTAGTCGCGCTTAACAAACACCTGATTGATTGATTGATTGAAATCGTTCTCTTGAATGACAAATAAGAACAAAATACAAAAGCTGCTCGTTCACACCTGTGTTGGAAGTGGGTTCTGTTAGACTTAAACAAGGTTTCGCACAGGTATGAATTCTTGTATGCTAAATGATGTTAGAAGAGTAAATGAAACCACTTCATAAGCAAATCGGTGTGCGCCACATCTTGTGGACAATGCTAAAGAAAATGAAAAGTGGACTGCCCTAAATGTGACCAGTGATCTTTTATAGCTGTGCATGATGAGCTTTCTTCAATTGATGTACAATACTTTTAATTTATTTAAAAAATATCAATAAATCTACTTCATGAAAAAACGATCGTGACAAAGTGTGTCTGGCAAGCTCAGCAGAGATGGTTTCATCCATTCATCTAGTGTTAAACTTTACCAGTTCATCTGATCGTCACAATTCCAGCAACGGTTGAGGTTTCTGGAAGCCCATAGACACATGTCCAGACAGGGCCTATGGAGGCCAAAGGGATTATACAGCTCACTTCTAAGCAAAAATAAGATTGCAGAAAAAGAATAAAGCTGCAATCCACGCAAAATTAAACATAACATAAATAAAAGAAATCTATTCTAGTCATCTATGGTTGAACTTCCTGAATATCATATCTAGACGGTTATGTATAGGTGTTTTATGTAGACTTAGCGCAACACATTGTGAACATTTCAGACGGCATACCATGTTCAAAAAAACTAAAACCAAGAAACTATTTTTGAAAGCTTATACAGTCACAGTAAGAGGAGGAAACACTGGGCACCCAGTGAAAGAAAAAAGGCATAGATTTTAAGGCCCAGATTTTCTTAGATTTTGTTTTGGGGTTGCATCACTTTTGTGGCCCAGCACTGACTCATAAACCATGCTCAGATTTACCAGCCATGCAGATCAAGATTTCCATCGCTTTGTGTGGGATTTTATCCCAAAAGTAATACAACGCAGCACATAGCACTGCCTTGCATTACCTTGCCAGGAGGATATACATTATTGGTGGAGCCAGCCATGGCCCATGCAGGTAAGAGCGGTGTGGCCGGGTTGGGGGGAGATTCGACAGACGACCACGAGGGAGAATTAAATAAATAATACATTTTCCCTCGTCGTCGTCTGTCGAAATCCCCCCTCCCCCCCCCGGCCGCAGCGCCCCACCGCTCTTACCTACATGGGCCGCGGCTGGGTGGAGCATGGGCATTCCCGTGCATCCACCCATGTATTGTGATGCAAACCTTTAGTTACTAAAGTTAATAAACATTGGTTTGGGCCAAAATGGTGCATCTACCCAAGGCTGTTGTAACAGGGAGGATTAAGCCTCTAAGAATAGTGTTTGTGCAGGAGGCCTTCCTGCACAATAACTATTGTGACTTAAACACAGGCTCCCTTGTGAAGTGGTGCAAGAGTGCCTGCATTGGTGCAAGGCAGCCAGAAGTGCACCAGCACTATGAGACAGCAGAACGGCACCATATCTTAGTGGATATGGCACATTTATGGTATCTTTAAAGTTCAAAAATCAATGAACCCTTTGGAGAAACCCTATGTACTATTGATATCCACAATATATGCAACCACATTCATACTACACACAGATATCACTCCACTCAGGATGTTTAAGGCACTTATGTACAAATTTAATACATTTTGGGAAAAATCACAAATAAAAATACATGAAATACACAGTATTCAATTCAGAGCAATTAATCAAAAAACACTTTAAAAACACAATAAATCCTAATAAAAATTCATTCACATTAAAAAAAGGAGAATTCGTCAAGACATCTGTATTTGTCATACAATTGTTAATTTGGTCAAATAGACAGCACCATGCACGGACATCAGTTCCCTGTCTAATTCTGACTGCTGACTTTAGACCAAATTTAACACAAAAACTCAGGGCGTCAACGCGTTTCTGTGGGACAATCACAGTTAGGCCACCTTCTTCAGGACTCAGCGTTTATTTCTCCTTTGTAAATAATTCTGTGTTCATTCATTAATAGCACCAGTGCAACAGCACTCGGGTTGATACCGCTCCCAATAGATACGGATGATACTTCTAGAGAGACCTTTGATAATGTATTTCATAAGGGTGAGTGTTTTTTTTTCCCAATATTCAAATGTTCTCCATACATCACATTCCCTGGAGAAATACTTATTTGTTTTGCTCACTGATATGGTATAAAATGGGTCGTCACAACTCCTCTGTAACTTTAGTTTATATCCAACATATCTAAGGGCTGGAACACATCTCGGCGACTTAACAATATGTGCGACAGCGGATCTCCGTATACCCCGTCTAATATGCACCAGGATCACGTATCCGTAGCTCTTTATTCTAACGGATATCGCTACTCCCGACGCTTGCTCATGGATGCGGTTCGTGAATGCTGGTAACTCCCTTTGGCCCAATGCAGTGCAGCAACTTCCCTTGCTGCATTGCATTGTGTCAAAGTTTAGTAAATCTGACCCTAAAAGACCTGGAATTTGAGGCTGTAAGAAACTGGGTGGCTGGTTGAGGGGGGTTGAAACCCTACCCAAGCCAGAACCCCAATCCTTGTCAGGTTCAGCACAAGCAAACCCCAAATTAATCTGTGCTCAACCCCCCTGGTAGCTTGGCACAGAGAAGTCAGGCTAAACTTGGAGGCAATGTGTAAAGTATTTATGCAGCACTTCAAACAGTAAAAAAGTGAAAACTCAACACAAGAAAAATCGCACATTAATTTAGAAAAATAGATCAAATGTTAAGAAATAAATCAAGACCAAAACGGTAAAAATTCAACCAATAGAATCGGAGATATGCAATTTTAAAGATTTAAGTGAAAATAATGCCAACAAGCACAAAGCTCCAACTGTGGATATCTGGTCCAGCTAGAGAGTACCTTAAATCCCGGTTGCGAAGACTTGTGGAGTCCTGCGTCGAGGATGCGTCATGGAGTCGAGGCGATGTGATGTCCGGGTCGGAGATGAATTGCACAGCTTCAGTTCTGAGGAGTTGCGATGCTGTAGTACGAGGTCCCTCATCGTTGTTGAGGTGGCCTTTGTAGGGCTTGTTGTGTGAAGTCCTGCATTGAGGATGTGTCGTGCTTCGGCTGGCTCTGAAGAAGCTGCTGGGCTTGCAATGCAGAGTCCTGTGTCTTTGTTGCCATCGATGAAAAATGCATCATGGAGCGGTGACTCCGATGGGGCAGTGAGCTAAATGACGATGCCAAGTCCTTGCCCCGGGAAAGTCCATGCAGCAAAGGCAATGCATCAGTTCTGCTCTGGGTTGTGCCACACAGCAGAGGAGATGTGTCAGCACTGCTGGATCCACAGATGGACTGGCAGAGTACCTTCAGGCCCACTTCCAAGTGTCCAGGACTGGGGTGGTACCACTTGCAGGGTAGGACTCACAGGTGGCAGAGTCCAGGTGCTGGGTTCAAGGTTGTTGGAGCCTTCTGTCTCTGAGGCTCTAGTCAGAGAGTCCAGCAAACTAGCCCTTGGAGGCACTCTGGTGGTCCTGGGGTCAACAGATGCAGGTCCAGTCCTTCTCAACCAGGCAAAAGGACGGCAGGTCAGCACTACAGGGGAGCAGTCCTTCAGAGCAGCAGTTCGACAGAGTCACAGTTCTTGTAATATCACAGCAGTCCTTCTTCCTGGCAAGTCAACAGGCCCAGCAGTGCACTGAAGAGTTGGGGTGTGAGGTCCAACATTTATAGCTGGTGCCCACTTTGAAGTGGAAGAAGCTTCTAGAGGTTTCAACCCACAGAGGTGTCAGGCATCCTGTTCCTCCCTGTCCTGGCCCCAGCTTTTCTGGTGTCACAATAAACTAGTGACAAGCCCTTTGTGAGAGTGCTCAGGCAGAGACTTTGTGATGTGCAAGTGTCGTAGGTGTCAGCTCTACCCCCTCGTTAACTCAGAGTGGCCCATCTTGCCAGCACTTATCTACCCTCTGTCTCACTGTTTTGGAGCAATATATAAAGACCAACTGACAGCTACAACTAGTCGTGTGACGCAGACTCAGACAGCAGGTACCAAATAGCTAGTACAAGAAAATGCCACATTTCTAAAATTGGCATTTTCAGAATTGCGTTTAAAAATCTGACTTTACCATTAAAGAGGGCTTTTAATTACAATTCTTTAGACAGCAAACTCGAGTTGTATACCTGCTCCCAATTGGAAGTTACAGGTTATTAAATGTAATAAGGTACCTCCTATGTTAACCTATGGGAGAGGTAGGCCTTACAGTAGTAAAAAAACTACTTTAGGGGTTTTCGTTACCAGGACATGTACCACCTAAAAGTGCATGTCCTACTTTTTGAATACACTGCACCCAACCCTATGGGCTGCTCAGGGCCCCCCTTGGGGTGACTTATATGTAATAAAAAGGAAAGTTTAGGCCTGGCAAAAAGGTTTATGTTGCGAGGTTGAAATGGCAGTTTAAAACTGCACACACAGACTGCAATGGCAGGCCTGAGACATGTATAAAGGGCCACTTAAGTAGGTGGCACAATCAGTGCTGCATGCCCACTAGAAGCATTTAATTTACAGGCCCTGGGTAAAGAAAGTATCACTTTACTAGGGACTTACAGCTAAATTAAGTGTGCCAATTGGGTGTAAACCAATTCTACCATATTTTGAGGGGAGAGCACAAGTGGTTTCGCACTGGTGAGCAGCAGTAAAGTGTGCAGAGTCCTAAAGCCAGCAAACAGAAGTCAGCAAAACAGCAGAACTAAAGGCAAAAGGTTAGGGGAGAACCACACCAAGGATGCCAGGTCCAACAGGGGTATTCAGGAGCAAACTTAATTTATCATTCTTTTCCAGTCTTTATGTGGGTTGATGGCAGAAACTAAACACTAATTCCATTTTGTCTGCCTGTTCTCTCACCCCACTCTTCTAGCTAGGGACATTCCAGCTGTACCCAGGTTGCGTCCCAAGTATTACTACCCCTTGGGAGGAAGAATTCTTTTGAACTACTGCTTCTTTGCTTCCATCTTTGTAGAGGGCACATCTTCAACGTTAAGAATCTGCTTGTTGGTCCCCTTTACAAACTGTGTTCTGTTATTTTGCACAAAGATATTTTTGTTCTTATTCAAAATCTCTCATCGTCGTCTCTATGTAATTTATACATGTGCAGCTTCTTCGCTGCTACCAAAGTAAAGAACGTTATTGCATAACATAGAGCCTGTAGTTTTGCAACAGCATGTGCGCCCACCCAAATATCATTTAAGAATACATTAAGAAGATACATTTCCATTAATGGCTTGTGAAGTCCCAGATGCTGTCTGCCCCAGTGAGCTACATCAATCCTTAAGCCCTGCTGCTTGTACAACGCCTGATTAGGGGCCCATTTGGTTACATAATCGCATTTCTGAATTTTGACAGCATTTATAACCCGAGACAGCAACTTCAACAGAACCTCGGAATTAAGTTAGGAGCCTTTGATTCTGCTATGAGCAATGCAGCCTGTGACATACTGAAACCTGCTCAGCATCACTTCACTGGCAGGGGAGTCTAGCGTAGTCCTGCAGGAAAGAGGGCCTGAAACTCGCAAGTTAAGGAGCTGTCTGTCCCTTACAGCTTTACATAGCAGCGACATGTTTTAATTAAGGGTAAACAAAATTTACATAATTTGTTTGTGCATAATTACATAAAATGTTCTGAACATTTCGCAGTATAATGCAGAGTATTGCAAAATGCAAATTTGTAATTTTTTTGCAATATTTTAGTATTTTAGGGTGAAATGCATCCTGGCATCACACTGACAGTAAAAACACCGTAAAAAACACAAGTGGCATGAGCAACAGCTGCATGCGTTCTGGCTATTCGCGTTATTTCTGTGCACTTGTGATAAAAAATGTTGTGCAAACAGAACGAAATGACGTCATTTCAGGAATTTAACATTACAAGCGTAACACTAAATTCCCAAAATTATGCAAATTATGCCAGTGCAATTGATATTTCACCCAGGCCCATTTTTAGTTTATATCTAATCGCACAGGAATCACTGTCTCCACTTACTGAGGTTAACCAACTACTAAGGCAGTGTTGTCGCCACAAGAGCATCTCATACACAGTTTCACACCTCAAAGTTGTCACACAGCAACACCATGCCTCGGCTATCTCTAATCACTGAGAAAAGTGCATGTTACCATCCTAAGTAGTCTGTAAGTAATTGGCACCAACACCAAAATTCATATGCCCATAGTCCAGTGAACATGACACTACCACTCAATTAGAGGCAAATCTAATCATATCATCAGAGAAGGACACAGACTAGGTCTATGATATAGACACATGGAATTGCTTGCTGAAGCATCCTCGAATTGCTAAAAAGAGTTTCAAGGTCATACTAATGCCTGATTGGGCACCATGCAAATTCCAATAGCATAACATAACAGCATAAGCGGAGGAATACCTCAATGACTTGAGCATTGGCTGCTTAATCGTCTCACAAGTCCAAAACCCACCAAAGACCACTCAGCCGTCCATCCTCTTGAAGGTTAGTGAAATGAGGACTTTACATTGGTCTAGTTTTTTTTAGTACTTGAAAACAGCAGAAGTGCGATATGAAATGCTGTATTAAAAAAGCATATATTAAAATAAAAAACAAGGCATAAAATCCTGCCACAGCCATAATTAAATCAGTGTCCCTTTTCTATTTAAGTGATAAATATGTAAGTATTATTAGCAGATGCAGTTTGCAGTGGCAGCTGCTACCTGGAAGCGGCAGTGGGGCGGATGGGGGTAGGGGTGGGGGGGACGGATGGGTTAAATAAAAAATGACTTACGTCCCGGTCAGCCAGCTGGCTAGCCGCAGCCACTCCTACGTCCTCTTCCTGGCTTCTTGGGGGAGACAGGAAGCAGGAAGCACCAGGGCTCCCAGGCTCCCTGCAGCCAATCACAATGCTGCAATGCAGCAGTGTGATTGGTCTGAGCGCCGTGTCACGGCGCTCAGCCAGGGGCTGGAGGGGTGGGCATGTTCTCCACACAGGCTGTAATGCAGCCTGCATGGAGAACACGGTATGTGCGCATGACTGTTTTGGGTGGCCTGAGAGGGCCGGCCAAGCACTCATGCTCACATAGGGAGTGCAAACCACTCCTCCCCCTGCTCTGAGAGCAGCCCCGCCCCACAAAGACGCTGCAGCGGGGAAAACTAAAATGATAATAACCTTGAGTTATCATTTTATTTTTCCTTTTTTTACACTGCAAAAAGCAGTGAGGCGACGCTCCTCCACCTTAGCGGAGGATCCGCCACTGGCAGTTTGGTGAGATATGCTGGTAGCGGTATTTAATATTGAGGAAGCTGAGGACCAGGGGTGAACTATATTACCACCTTGGTACTCGGTGAATCAAGTTGTAATGAGACAAATCCAAAATTATCTCCATAATCTGTATTGGATACTCCACTGCTTCCCCGGAGAAAGGATTTTACCAAATGTAAACTTGTGTCAAAATCCATTTGTAAGTTATGAACTGAGCACGTTTACTGTCTGCAATTTTTTGGTGACGTAAAAATAATAAAAATCTAGGGGCATATTTACAAGCCCCTAATGCCACCGGAGTGTCACTTTTCCTGATGCTCCGGTGGCGTTGCTCTCTACCCCTTATTTACAAGGCTGCATTAAGCCATTTAACCTGGCTTAACGCCGCCTTGTTAATAAGGCCCCCTTTCACACTACATTTAGCGTGAAAGTGGCGTGCAATAGGTGTTGAGGTGGGCGTTCCGCCGCAACGCCCATTGATCTTGACGCTGCCCCCTATTTTCAAGGGTGGCGTAAATAGGAGGCAGCGCCAGGGAAAACCTAGCCTTAACATGGCTAACAGAGGAGAAATGCTTAATTTCTCCTCATTTCTGCTGTTTCTACATGTGCTGCATTGTGCAGCACACATAGAAACAGCAAATCGCCATGAATGATTGCTCATGTGCAGGAAGATGTCCCTTCCTGCACATAAATAATCATTTAAAAAATGATGATTTGCAACTCATACGTGTGCTGCACATAAAAAATCATTCCCCCCAACTCAGACACCCTTGCACTATAGTGCAATAGTGCAAGGGTGCCTGCATTGGAGCTAGGCAGCTGAATTTAGTGCCAGTGCTAGGGGAAACACAGGGGTGTGCCACATTCTTGTGAATACGACGCACCCCCCCATTTTCAGAATGGTGGAGCGTGGCATTAGCAATGTTTGCTTAACAACACGCCTCTCAATTCCCTTGTGAATATGTCCCCTGGTTTTAGGATGGAATATGAGGACAAATTATTAATTTCACTTCGTATTTTGCTCTTTCTAGGTGTGCTGCATTCTGCAGCACACATAGAAACAGAAAATTGCCTTTAAAGATTGTTTATGTGCAGGAAGGTGTCCCTTCCTGCACATAAACAATCGCCCCTGCAGTGCAGGCACCCTTGCAACATGGCGCAAGGGTGCCTTCTCTGGCGCTCGGCTGCTTTTTTAGCTCCAGCACTAGGGGAAATGCAGGGGTGCATCGTATTTTTGTAAATACGGCGCATCCTTCCGTTTGGAGTAACACTGCGCTCCAACATTTTATTGCAAATATCAAGCCTATTTACTAAAAAATCAGATTGTTGTTAAAAAGTTAGTTATGGTGATAAATTCATGTCATCCAGGAAGCATAAGAAGCTGTTATCTAAAGATGAAAAGTGGCAATATTATTTAATCAAAATGATGGGCTTTTTTCAAAATGAAAGACAAATTAGTTAAATCATCCCCAAATCCCGGATATGATAATAACATGTGAACTCCCGTGTTTAGTTGCATCCTCCCATGTGTTTTAATGGAACACATTCACTATTAACCGTATCAGAAAAAGAGCAAGGCCTGAATTACACGCTCAGCTTGCCCAATTTTCGACTGCAAGGCATTCAAAGAAGGCTAACTTGCAGCCATAAATCACTGTGTTCATGTGAGGAATTAGACCACCGACGTACAAGAATATGAATGAGTAAATTACACTCAAGGGGTTGGTAGTGGCCGTTCTTTGGCAGGGCTTCCCTTCATAGCTTGGGAACAAAGATTTACTCAGAAGTTGGCGGTATTGTTAAACTTATGGCTGACCTCTTTTCTTATTCTGGAAATAGTACAGAGACTAACTGCTGTGAAGAGCTAGTGTAAAACCCTTTACAGGGCAGGATGTAAAGGTAACACACAAAAATTCCTGGTTGAAAGGTAAAGTTTTTTTTCTTCAGAGGGCAAAATATTTACCCTATGGAGAATAAAATAACCCTGGGCGGAGTTCGCAGAGTTGCACTACGCGGAACACTGCAAAGTGCAAAAAAAACTCCGTCACACTACGCAGAGCTCCGCGAGCAGCGGAGTATAATAGAAAAATGCCGTTCACGGTGATTGCACAGTGCCGGATGCTTGTCCGCACTGTGCAATCATTGCGAACGGCACCATGCACAGCGCAAGCTTTCCTTTTCTGCCGCTCGAGTAGATTTTTACTCGAGCGGCAGCTTTCTCAACGCGAACGGGCAGTTTCTCAAGGCCAGCATACGCGACCACTCGCAATGAGAAACCTGACCCCCCCGCGTTGAGAAATCTCGCTGGGATGTTGATTTTCCACGCTCGCGCTCGCCAACTTGATGTTGACGATCACGAACGAGGAAAAATCTCGCCGGGAGGTTGATTTTCCTCGCTCGCGGTCGCCAACTTGACGTTGACGAATGCGAGCGAGGAAAAAAACTACGCTACGCGAAGTGGAGTTTTTCGGAACTCCGCCATCTCCGCATAACGCGGAGTGCAGAAAACTCCGCAAACTCCGCAAGCGGAGCGGAGTTCACCGCCCAGGCCTAGAATAAAAATGTCATGGGTCAGAAGATACTGCCATTTCACAATACCTAATGGAATAGCGTGTACAATCGTGCATTGTGGGATTGCTTCTGCCGAAGGAAAAAAAGAATTCACAAAACACGTTCAGGGTGATGCCTGGAAAGCAGGGTCTGACAGAGGTTTTAAGGCATAACCTGGAAATGTTTTGTGAATCGCAGAAAGTAAGTAGTGCAACCACAGCCATTTGAGCTCATAGGCCTGCAGGTGCAATTTTATATTATAAAATTGTTTTGTGAATTTGACCCAAACTCGGTATTCATATCACTAATATCTCTAATAAGGAAAAAATCTATACTTAGTTCCTGGGTAAAGCTAGGAGATATTTGATACATCCTCTTGTAATTTGAATATAAGATTGTTGGACCCTTTCTGCAGAGTCACTCCAGATTTTTGCCTTCCTTTGCTGATCTCATATTTGTTGACTTTTAGGATTCTGCATACTTTACTTCTGCTAATCAATGCTTGGCTCTCCTTTCCAAACATGGTAAAATTGGTATACATTTAATTTACTTTTAAGTCCCAACTGTTGGCTATTACATGTAACGAGGGCCTGTATATTAAAAACTGCAAGTGGGCCGCAGCACTCTTTGTGTCACACACTAAAGTACCACTGTAAAACATGTCTCAGGCTTCCCACTGCAGCTTGTAGTGCACTTTTAAAACTGACATTTCAACCTAAATAATAAACCTTTCCTGAGCGTCAAAGGTTAGCCTGATGGTTGTGCCCACCACTTCCTGACTTCTGAAGATGCTTGCCCTGTCACTGGCGAATGCAGCTCACACCTGGGCCTGCCTGCTCCCTTTATTTCCCTAGCCAGGCTGGAGCGAAGACACAGGGTAAGGGGGAGAACTGACCAGAACCAGTTTAGGATCAGACAATGAGGGTGGTCCCCAATGAGGGTGGTCCCCAAACACAGTCTGGCACTGGGTATAATAGTGGCACCATCAGAAGTCAGAGACTTCAGCAATCCGACATCGATGAGCCCCTCTGCAGATCCAGCTGCAACCCAACACCAATGAGCTTACTGACGAGTGCTTCTGGCGTGAAAACTGGACTAAATTAGAAGGTGAACATTCCAATTTGGCAGCCAACTTCAAAGCATAGAAAATAAAGTTTTTATACTTTCAAAACGGCAACCATGTTGGATCATCCCAAACAACATTATGGCAATCTTGAAAGTGAGAAAACAGACTTTCAAGGTGCCAGCTGGCACTATTGGCTTTCCAAATGCCAGCACAATTGCAAAAGCATCTGGCATTAGCAAAGCCAATAGAGAACAGATGTGGGCAAAGGCAAATGGCGGGAGTTTAATGGGAGAGGAGTGGCGAGAGAGAGGAGGGTTAGGGAGACAGAAGCAGAGGTGGGGGGAAGCGGGGAAGTGAAGGTGGGAAGGGGAGAGGTAGAGGTAGCGGTAGAGGGAGAAAAAGAGAGAGGCAGAGGAGGGGAAACAGATTGAGCGAGTGCAACACCAAGCAGCAGTGGTGGTCGGTGTCAGAGGGAGGGAAGGAATGAGGGAGGTTACCAAAGAAAGGAAAAGAGCAGGAGCTTGCTCTCAGATAGCGGGACCAGCTTTGGTTGTCTTTTTAAGAGGTCATGGGCAGAAGTCAAGTTGGAACCCACGAAAATCTGAGAAAGCTGAATGAACTCATGTGGAACCCTTGTGGGTGAGGTAGGTGGGCAAACTCAGGCAGAGCCAGCGCCAGCAGCAAAGCCCAGCTCCAGGACCTCATTCGAGTGGAATCTGGAGGAATGGGACTCCCTCATGGCAATCTCTGTATACTCAATAGAAGACTGATGAAAATCTGAGGTGACGGAGCATAAGGTTACCATAAGGGAGGACCCACTATAAATATTTGAGGCAACCCTCCTGATAAGAAGGGAGCATTTACTCCTAGACTTTTGCATTGCATTGAAATATAAGGTGGCCCAGCTGGTTTTAAGGTTAGGCAGTTGTGTGATCACTGGGCAGGAGCAAACCCATGAGGATCATAATAGCAAGGTCATTGCACAGAACAGTAACACACCCAAGGATTACAAGTATAATAGGGACACATTTCTTCAACCGTGGGCTGTGTGTGAAGATTTTTTGGCGGAGTGGATATTATACTGGAGAGGTGTCCCAATAAAAGGCTTTGTGAGTGGTGAAGGCCACTGGAATAGGTTACCAGCGGTCTCAGCCAAGTATATGGTGGGGAGCAGTCTGTGTTTCCTCAATGGGAGACTGGAGCTGAAATAGCAAATTTTAATAGATCATCAGGCTCACTAGGGGAACCACAGGTGCTGCACCTGCCTTGACCTGCAGGCTAAGGGAACATAGAGGTGAACCAGATGTTTGGAACAATTAAGGCATAGCTTACATTCTGATACCTTAGGACTATAAAGGTTGGATCTGTGATTATGCATGAAATCCATGAAACCTGAGGGAACCCTATCCTACTCTGGTTACAAATGTTCCATAAATCTCTTCTATTTTTGTTATTCTCCTTTCCAACAGTTGGGGTCTCCAAAACCGGCATGGGTACCACAATAAGCTCCCTTTCTTTGATTCAGGGTTGTGGGCACCAAAAGCAATATCCACTGAATTCCGAACCTTCCACCTGATAGCAGATATTTTCATTTTGACCTTTCAGCAGGGGCATATCTTCAGGAGGGTGAAAGGGGTGGACCACCCCCCTAATTATTTCTTAGGGTTGGCTCATTGTGGCCCCAGTCCTAAGGTGATGATCAGGTCAGTTTGTTATTGTTAATTCACAAAGAGAGCAATGGGAGACCCAGTGTTTACCCCTAGGGTGTGGCATGCAGGCATGGTCCAGGGCTACTGACATTGGGTCTGATTTAAAACTTCACTCTGCAGCAACGGGCCACTGCACGCCACTCACGTGCTCTGTGCCAAGATGATACTAGTGGCACAACGCAATAGGTACTCAGGTTGAGCCTCGAAAGACACTGCTTCAGCCAGTAACGTCCTATTTTTTAACTTTTTTTAAAAACAGCAGACTTTCTCCCATCTGCGTGCCACAGCATCTGTTCAGGATACAATCAATCATCTTTACCAAGATCAAGTCATGTCATCTTATTTATGGCTCCAGGTGGGGCTACAAGTGGTGCTACAGGTCTTAGATGCTGCAGTAATTAGAAACAGCCTTTTAAACAAGTCCCTATTGGGCCCTGTATTCATGTCCTTAACTTTACAAACCGTAACAACCGCAAAACCCCTTTCGGTAATCCATATCAGGTATGCCGACTGTGAGAACCCAGGCCATTAGTTGTGTGGCCTGCACAAGTAATGGGTACCCATTCATCCCTTCACTGGGAACCAAACTCCCAATTATAGTGCTTGACTGTCCCAGGGTAGCAAAGCAAAGCAGTCCAAGGCTACTCAAGGGAGATAATATAGCCTTATAGCCCGCCGTAGTGGGCTATACCGGCTATTAAAGGCCCGCTCCAGCGTTAAAGGCCCGAGCCGAAGGCGAGGGCCTTTAACAAGGAAGCGGGACTTTAATAGCCGGTATAGCCCAGCTACGAAGGGCTATAAGGCTATTAGAACATTTTGCCATTAGAGGGCAGAATGTTCTAACAAATAAAACAAAGGCTTCAGGGAGCGCAAGGGGATTGAAATCCCCTCAGGCTCCCTGAAGACTTTGTTCACAGCCACAGCTGTGAACAAAGAAACATTGGAATGTTGGAGCTCCAGGCTTATACCAGCCATTATAAGCCCGGAGCTACTCCATTGTTTTCAATGGAGCTCCCAACATTCCAATGTTCTAATGTGGGTTAGTCAATCAATCAATCAGGGGTTTGTAAAGTGCAAAACTCACAGTTTGGGTCTCAAGGCGCTGGGGGGGGGGTTAGTGCAGCTCTGTTGGGGTCATTCGAAGAGCCAGGTCTTGAGGTCTTTCCCGAATTGGTGCAGTGTCGGGCTTCGCCGGAGGTGGAGCTCGTTCCATGTCTTGGCTGCAAGGTAGGAGAAGGACCTTCCACCCGCTCTGTTCCTGTAGAAACGTGGGATGGTGGCTAGGGAGAGGTCGGCTGAGCGGAGGTTTCTTTTGGGGGCATGGAAGGAGAGGCGGTTGATTGGGTATTGTGGTCAGATGTTGTGTAGGTCCTTGTAGGCTTGCGCGAGCAGTTTGAAAGTTATTCTTCTTTTGATGGGGTGCCAGTAGAGGTTGCGGAGGTGTTGGGTGATGTGGTTGCGCCTTGGGATATCGAGGATTAGACCGGCTGCAGCGCTCTGGACGGTCTGGAGTTTGCGGAGGAGTTTTTTGTTGATTCCGGCATAGAGGGCGTTGCCGTAGTCCTGTCTGCTGGTGATGAGGGCGTGAGTGACCGTTTTCCTGGAGTCGGAGGGTATCCATTTGAATGTTTTTCGTAGTACGCGGAGGGTGTTGAAGCATGCGGAGTCCAGTATGATGCCGAGGTTACATGCATGGTCTGTTGGGGGTGGGTGGGTTTCCAAGAGCAGGGGGCCACCAGGTGTTGTCCCATTCGGAGGGGGTGGAGCCGAGGATGAGGACTTCTGTTTTCTCTGAGTTGAGTTTCAGGCAGCTGTTCTTCATCCAGGTTGCGACGGCTTTTATCCCTTCTTGGAAAGTTGTGCCTGGTGATGTCGGGTTCCTTGGTGAGGGAGAGGATGAGTTGGGTATCATCGGCGTAGGAGACGATGTTGAGCCCATGATTTCTGACGATGGTTGCAAGCAGGCCATGCAGATGTTAAAGAGGGTGGGGCTGAGGGAGGATCTGTGGGGTACTCCACATCTGGTCTCTGTCGGTTCTGAAAGGAAGGGTGTGAGTTTTATTCTCTGTGTTCTGCAGGTGAGGAATGAGTGTATCCAGTCTAGGGCCTTTCCTTGGATGTTGGCGTTGTGGAGTCTGGTGGCTAGTGTGCGGTGGGAGACGGTGTTGAAGGCTGCTGATAGGTTCAGGAGGATGAGGGCTGCCGTTTGGCCTTTGTCGAGGAGGGCGCGAATGTCATCTGTGGAGGCGAGGAGGGCGGTATTGGTGTTGTGGTTGCTGTGGAATCCGGATTGAGAGGTGTCTTAGATGTTGTTTGCTTCAATGAAGTGTGCCAGCTGGGTGTTGATGGCCTTTCCATGACCTTGGCTGCGAAAGGAAGCAGCAAGATGGGCCTGAAATTCTTTAGGTCCGTCGGGTCCACGGAGGGCTTCTTTAGGAGGGGGTTGACTTGGCGCGCTTTCAGTTGTCGGGGAATGTGGCAGTCTCGAGGGAGCAGTTGATGGTTCGATGTAGCTCGGTTGCGATGGCTGTGGCGGCCCTGTGGAAGATGTGTGGCGGGCAGGGGTCTGAAGGTGCTCCCGAGTGGATGCTCTTCATGGTCTTTAGGGTGTCTTCTGTCGTGAGTGAGGCCCACGTAAGTTGGGTCTGTTGGGTGGCGTTGCTGGGGGCGGGGGTTGGGGTGGTGCAGAGGTCTTGGTTGTCGAAGTTGTCATAGAGCGTCTTGATCTTGAGGTGAAAGAAGGAGTTGAGTCTGTTGCAGAGGTCGTGGGAGGGAGGGATGTATGTTGTTTCGCTGTTGTGTTTGCCAAATTCCTGTGTGATGGAGAAGAGTTCCTTGGAGTTGTGGGCGTTGGAGAGGATTCTGTCTTGGAGGAAATTCTTCTTTGTGGATTTGATGAGTCGGTGGTGTGCCGTGGTGGCTGTTTTGTAGGCGGTGCGTGTTTCCAGAGTTTTGCTGTTTCTCCACGTCTTTTCCAGTCGTCGGGAGGAGCGATTGAATTCTTGGAGTGCCCGGGTGAACCAGTTTGCTTTCTTGTTGTGTCGTCTTGTGGTCTTCTGGAGGGGGGCAAGTGTGTTGGCACAGTTGGCGATCCATCGGTGGAGGTTGCTTGCCGCGGTGTTGGCGTCTGTTGTAGTTGGGGGTGGAGTGCAGGTGAGGATGGAGGTGAGGTGTTCTTCGGAGACTTTGTTCCAGATTCTGCCTGGGGGGCTGCGCACATGCTTGTGAGCGGTGGGTTTTCTAAAAGGGAAATGGATGCAGTGGTGGTCAGTCCAGAGCTGTTCCGTGAAGTGGCTGAAGATGCTGTTTCCTCCTGTAAAGACTGGGTCAAGTGTGTGTCCTGCTGTGTGAGTGGGGGTAGAGACAAGTTGCTTCAGTCCTATGTTGGTGAGGTTCTCTAGGAGGGTGGTGGTGTTAGGGTCGTCGTGGTTGTCTAGGTGGAAGCTTAGGTCTCCGAGTAGTATGTAGTCTGTGGAGGAGAGGGCGTGGGGTGCGCTGAGGTTGGCGATGGCGTTGGTGAACGGGGTGCGGGCCGAGTGGTCTGTAGACGTGGTTTCCGCGGAGTGCCGTTCTGAGGTTGGTCTGGATATGGAAGTAGATGTGCTCCATGGGGGGTGAGGCGTCATCGGAGTCGGTGGTTGTCATGTGGAGGAAGCATTTGTGGATGATGGTGAGGCCTCCTCCTGGGCTGGTGGGGCATTCTTTCCTCAGGATCTTATATCCATCGGGGATGGCGGTTGTGATGTCGGGTCTGAGGCTGTTGTTGGTCCAGGTCTCTGTGAAGAAGGCGACGTTGGGCATGTGAGTGTTGAAGAGGTCCCAGATTTCTGTGGCGTGTCTGTGCAGGGAGCGCAAGTTGAGGAGGATGCAGTTCGATGGTTTGTGTGCACTGGCGTCTGGTGGGCTGGGGGTTGCTGTTGGGCTCCGGAGGTGGGTGAAGGTGCGGCGGCAGTGTTGGCTAGTAATTATCATTCGATGGTGCACAATAATAACAGTAAATAAATAATTGTCCAGTCTGTGCTGTATCTTTAGAAAAGGAAAAGTACATTTCTTACACACACACTACTTAATACTACGCAGTTATTTACAAAATATATATATATATATATATATATATTACAGGCTCAGGGTAAATAAACACCAGCACTCACGGGAACGTAGTCTCCCAAATTTTATTGGGGTTCTTCAACACGACCAGACGCGTTTCGGCTGCCGCCTTTTTCAATAGTGGCCGGCGCCGACACCGGTCTTACTTCAAACCAAGGTGTCAGCCAATTATAAAGGTGCAATCGAAATCGAAATCGAAATATGAAACAAGAGGTATTATAACACAAGAAGTGCCCATTCAGGGCGAGATAGATGTGGTATTAATTCTGTCTCTTTATGTTTCATTTATCGATTGCACCTTTACAAATGGCTGACACCTTGGTTTGAAGTAAGACCGGTGTCCTTTGTTTATGTTTAGCAAGTTTTGTTATTTAAAGTCTGCTTTATGTCGGCGCCGGCCACTATTGAAAAAGGCGGCAGCCGAAACGCGTCTGGTCGTGTTGAAGAACCCCAATAAAATTTGGGAGACTACGTTCCCGTGAGTGCTGGTGTTTATTTACCCTGAGCCTGTAATATTTGCGTGGTGTCCGTCACCACGTTACAAAGCACCCGGCCGTGAGTGAAGGAAGGAAGGAAGACGGAAATTGAGCGCAAATATATATATATATATATATATATATATATATATCTCTGATAGAAATGCCTTTGGCAACATTGCATTTTACCCCAAAAATCACAGCACACTCCCCTTCATGAACAATTCAGCACATAACCATCTAGGAGGGTGCCACTTTACATCGGGTCAGTGCTACCACCATTAAATACCAGAATCACAGGCCACAATAATACTTAATTCCATCACTGACTCCAGTAACCATAATCCACATGCAGTCATTGTAAGTAAAAGCTGGCAACCATGTGCTCACGTTACAAGTAATAAGACATTGCAGCCTTTCAGAAATAGCTTCTGTCAGCATAATAGCATTTTCAATTAAAGCATTGTTCAAACTGTCAGCAATTCAGCACATTTAAATAAAGCATTGTGAAATACACATATAAGTAAAGCATTGTTTGAACATAAACTATGTGTGTGTTGTGTTTCTTTTAAGCACCTTTAGTTAACATAAATTGCAGGGAAAGAATTAGTCCCTAGAGAATGCTGCATACCAGCTGCAGAGCAAAGGCTCCAGCCCTGGAATTACTAGAACCTAAAGTTAGATCTCAGGGTGGTCATCTTTTCTGAGACCCTGCAAACGCAGGGTCATCTATGGTAAACTTGGGTTTTCTTGGTGGGAGCTGTAGCTCTTCTGCAGCTCCCCCACATTCTTTTTCTCTTTTTGGTGGTGTCCTCACCATCCTGGGGCCACCACAAGCAGTGGGAAAAAACTTTGCCAGTTTCAGCCCTCAGGGCATTATGGGAAGCTCCCTCGCCCAGAGCGCGCATACTTGATGAGCAGCTCCAGCCGTTTTCCTTTTTGCGCTGCTCTGCTTTCCTTTTTCTTTTTCCTTTTTTTATTTTCTTGAGCCCCGTCCCACCCTGGCACCCCACATGTCTTCACTCATTGGGGACAGTGCAGGGAGCCCACGCATGGGTGTCCGGGCCAGGTCCCTGCAGGAGCAGCATCTTCCCTTGCTGCCGCAGGAGCCAGCAGCCCTCCTCCACTGCCCGCTCCTGTGAGCAGGGAATATTCTTCTCTGGTGGCCGCCTGCTCCCTTCAAACATGGACAGGGTAAGTGGGGACCGGCTGGGGCCCAGAGTTGGGATCGCAGTTCCCCCTCTTCCTTTCAGTGGAGTGCAATGGTGCTCCCCGGTTCTTTGTGGCATAAGGGCCTGGAATTGGGGTCTCGGACACCTTGGCTTTTCTCTGAGGGGCACAACAGCGCTCCCCCATTTCTCCCAGTGGTGGAGGGCCTGGAGATGGGCCTGGGCCTACAGATCCACCATAAACTGGCCTGGGTGTTGCGATGCTCAAGCCTTCAGATCTCTGGGGATGGGCCCCACAGAAGCCCCCTCACAGGGCTTATTAATAATTAGCAAGCCCTTGTGTTGAACCCAAGGCCCTGGCCCACCCCAGGTGTTTAAAAACCTCGGACAGTGGAGCTTCAGTACTCTGGGGCCCGGCAGGGGTGTCAAGGGTCAAATCTTTTTTCCTTGGATATCTTAGGTCTTCTTGGGCCGTTTTGCAAAATCTTGGGCTCATATTGCTCATGGTCGTGAACCCTAGCCACCTGGAGCCTTTTCCTTAAGCCTCCTGGCCTCTAACGTGGCACACCTGGCATTCTCCTTTTTATCCTCTGTTGCTTCTTTCCTCCTCAGTGTAGAAATGTAGTTCTTCCCCCAACTGGTCCTCAGGTGATGTAAGGGGACTGCTTCCTTGGTCCTGGGGAGAGACTCACTGGCCCTGGGGTCAACTGTAGTCAGAGTCCTTAGTCCAGGTGTGCATGAGGAGGTTCCTCCTTCCAGTTGTCCATGGCTGCTGCTGCTGTCCAGTCACAATGTCCAACTCCAGCAAAAAGCACTCTCTCCCCCTTGTACAATTTTTTTTAAGTGGGGGTGGAATGTTCTAGAATCCAGGCACCACTAGCAAATTCTAGGTTGGCACATCACCTCTTCGTCCCTGTCCCAATCCTCCTGCACAGTATGCAGATGGTGTCATCCAAGAGTCACTGGTCACATCTCCTCGGGGGACGTCAGCTTTGTCCCTCACTCACATTACTGCCAGGGCCTTTCCCACCAAAAACTTTAAGGAGGAACCCACTCTTGTGATGGTTTCAGAGGTCTGGGCTTCCTCCTTTGGTCAGTGGGCTGTCCCGTTCCTTGTACAGTGTGACAGATAATCGGTGGATGCAGATTTTTCACCCCACCTCTTTATACAGAGGTACTGAGTGAAGCACTGTTAAGTGCTCCCTTTGGCCTTTGTTCCTGCTGTTACTGAGCAATGTAATTAACTGGGCCTAGACGGTGGACAGAAGGCCTGGACTCTTATCCTGAGTTGAGCCAGGGAACTATGACAATTCTGGATGAGCTATAAGAAGTACAGATATCTTCTTGGAACTTGCAGATTTGATCCTGGTGCACGTTTCACCCCATTTTAATATGTCACTGGACTTTGTAGGTCAGAGGGAAGCGAAACTGCACTCAGATCTCCCCCATGTGTATTGTTGAAAAATGGCCCTCTCTAAAGGGTCACCCCAACCTTTGTGCCTTTCTCCTCCTCTTTTTCAGAGCTCGTTTTGCTGGGTCTTGGACTCTGCGCACTTTACCGCTGCTAACCAGTGCTAAAGTGCATGTGCTCTCTCCTTAAAACATGGTCACATTGGCTCATACCCAATTGGCAGATTTAATTTACTTATAAGTCCCTAGTAAAGTGAACTACATGTGCCCCGGGCCTGTAAATAAAATGCTACTACTGGGTCTGCAGCACTGCTTGTCCTACACACATAACTAGCCCTCTAAGCATGTCTCAGGCCTGCCCCTGCAGTGCCTGTGTGTGCAGTTTACTGTCACTTGAACTTGGCATTTAAAGCTACTTGCCAAGCCTTAAACTTCCCTTTTATCATATATATCACCCCTAAGGAAGGCCCTTGGTAGACGGTCCCGGTCCGGCGCCACCAGATAACTGCAGTTGGAGCTTTGTGCTTCTAGATACTATTTTCACTGAAATGTTTGAAATTGCATGTCTCCAGTTCTACTGATTGGAATTTTGTGATTTTGGTCTCAAATCATTCATTAAATTTTTTTATAAATTGAAGTGGGATTTTTCTTGTGGTGTGTTTTCACTTTATTACTGTGTGAAGTGCTGCAAAAATACTTTACGCGTTACCTTTAAGTTAAGCCTGACTACTTTGCGCCAAGCTACCAGAGGGTTAAACACAGGTTTATTTGGTGTTTGCTTGTGACTTACTCTTGACAGAAATTGTGGTTGCAGCTTGAGTAGGATTCCATCTCCCTCAACCAGCAACCCAATTTCTAACAGTCTTAGTGTATTACTCCCAGACAGTGAGACAAAGGGGGAATAGGTATTGGCAGGATGGGCCATCTCTGACTTGATAGGTGGGGCAGAGCTGTCACCTACCACGCTCACAAAGGGTTTCACACTAGTCTTTTGTGCCCCAGACAAGCTGGAACCAGGGGTGGGAGGCAGGAAATTCTAAACACCTCTGAGGGTGGAAATCTCCAGAACCTTCTCACATCAAAGCTGGCACCATTATAAATGTTGGACCCTCAGACCTAACACGTTATTACTCTGCTGAGCCTGTGGAAGATTCAGAAGAACTGTGGTACTATTCTAATGCAAGAAGGACTGCTACTCTTCTGCCCAGCTACTGTGCTGCCCTCCTGTACTGCTGCACTGCTGCCTTGCTGCCTGAGTGAGAAGGACTGGCCCTGCATCTTGAACCTAGGACCACCAGAGTGGCTTCAAGTGCTAGTTGGCTGGCCTCCTGATCAGAGTCTTAGGGACAAAAAAGGCTCCAACTACCTTGCACCCAACAACTGGACTCTGCCTCCTGTGAGTCTTGCACCCTCAATTGGTGTCACTCCAGTCTTGGACCCTTGGAGGAGGGCCTGGAGGTGCTCTGCCATCCCAGCTGTGGTCTCTCGGGCAGAACTGATGCAGCGTGATGCATCTCCTCCCAGCTCCGCATAAGAAACGTCACTGCATGACACATTTCCGACGCAGGACTTCTCATTGCAGCTCGCAGCTCCTCGGAACGGCCACTGCGCAATGAATTCCTGACGAAGAACTTCACATCACCAGCCTTTGTCAATGGCATTCTCAGCGATAATGCAGGACTTCACATTGCAAGCCCCATCGATGGCTCTTTCAGAACCGCCACTGTGCAATACATCCTTGACGCCGGACTCCGCATCTCATCCCGCACCTCCTCGGAACTGCTCCTGTGGCATGATATGTTTTCTTTTATGACATTAAGTTGTCGAATAAAGCATTCTTGACTGACTGACTGCTCCTGTGGACATCTCAACGCACCCCAACCAGGATTTAAAGCACTTTGTTTAGTGGGCTTAGCTTGATCGCTGTATCTGGCTTGCACTACATTATAGTCGGCCTGAACTTGTGACTTTGTCCCGGTCCAGTGTGACCAGATAACCACAGTTGGTGCTTTGTGCTTTTAGGCACTCGCTTCATTTAAATCTTTAAAACTGCATTTCGTTGGTACTACTAATTAAAAGTTTGTTATTTTGCTCTCAAACAATTTATTACAATTTACTTTTTGTTAATAAATTATTGTAGTAGAATTTTTTGTGTTGTGCTTTCACTTTATTACTGTTTGAAATGCTGCATAAATACTTTACACATTGCCTCTAAATTAAGCCTGACTGCTTTGTGCCAAGCTACAGGATTAAGCACAGATTAATTTGGTGTTTCCTGTGGCTTCAATCTGACAGGAATTATGGTTGCTGCATGAGTAGGGTTTCACCCCCCTCAACCAGTAACCCAACTTCCTACAATGGGTATCTCCTTTGCTCCAACATTTTAAATCAGGGGCACTGCATTGACATTAATTCTTCACAAATGAGGTTTGAATGTGGGATCAGACACCACATGAAAGCTTAGCTCGTTTTGGGCTCAAGGGTCCAAGAAGACCTCAAGATGAGCCAGAGCCAAGCATCTGGCTTGAAATTTCAGGAGCTGACCCATCTATAAGACTCAGCCTGGGATTGCAGAGTGACCTAAGAAGATGCTTGTGATGTGCAGGTAGGGTCAAGAGCGTGGATCTGACTGGGCCCGTTCACTCACTCCACATCATTGTGCCACCTGCAGGCTTTTAAGTGGGTCATGTACTGCCAGGTCTCAGATGTGGCCGTAATTAAAAAGTTTTAAATGGGTCTTTATCTGGTCCTAAATTCATGTCCTTTAAGGCAAAAATAATGATCAAATTCTCAACAATGGATGTAGAAAGCCTTGATGTAATCCATAACAGCGATGCAATACCTGTTTACAATTTACATTGTAACTTCATCTTGCCTCCGGTAAGAGTATTATATATTCCCAAAAGTTGTGATTCTGTAGTTTTTTCATGAAATACATGACTCTTTTATGTGAACTGGATGAGTTCCTGCAGTAGTTGACTGTTCATGATGGGCGCAAGTGAGACCTCTGGAGATGAATTTGAAGCAGCGTTTAGTTTGTAAAGGAATGAGTGCCAGTGCCCAAAATCCTGCTCAGAAGTCCGTGGCCAGTGCAATTAAATGCCAGAGTGCTGAATACTAAGGCTGTGTAGTCCTAAACCCACCTCAATCCTCTTTAATCTACTATCGTGCACTTCTTGTCCATTTTTCTAATGTTTGCAGATTCCTGCTGTCTCCCTTTATGATGGGTTTCCATCTTTCTCTTCGTCTGTCTTTCCGTTTTGTATGTTTTTCTCTCTTGCTTTCGGTAAATGTCTGAGGCAGAAAAATAAGTGCTGGTAGCCACAAATGAGTGTTGGTGGCCCCCACTATATTCCATCGGCTTAAATTAAGCACTGGTTGAAAGACAGTGTGAATTTCTCACAGTGACTGAAAGTGTGTTATTAAGGTGTTCAGACTTTATGCACAAGCAATCTGGTACTAAAAGCCCTGCTCTTGCTGCCCATTCTAAGCCTGGTCTACTGATGTTAGGTATAGGCTTATGTTAGCCTGCTCTCCTGGGCCTACATAGCTCTGTGAGGGAACTGGACTAAAGTTGAGAACATAGTCTAGACCATGGGTACTCGCAAACATTTTGCCAAGGGCCAAAAAGAATGGTCGGTGATGTGACCGAGGGCCGCACTGATGCCAGCAGGCGGACGGTGTTTGCCGGTAAGGTGGGTGTAGGGAATGTGAGGAGTATACATCTAGTGGCTGAATTGCACAATGAGAAACCAGAAAACCTGGGATTAATCCTGGCTTCCCACTTTAGAAAATTGTGTGATCCCAGGCAATTGTTTTATTTCACTTTCCCTCCTTTTTCTTCATTATCATATATAACATGATCTCGAAATACATGACTTCATGATTTGCACTGTACAAAACATTTTCCTGCGTTTAATTTAATAAATTATAATGTTGTTAATGTATAATAGGAACTCATGTCACCCAAAGTGTGCACAGAACAACTGACTTGCCTTTTACTCAGTGGCGGCTCCTCTGCAATGGCGGAGGAGCGTCGCTCCACTGGCTCAGAGCCAGCAGCTGAAGAAAAAAACTATATTTTACTATTCGCAAAACTAATAGGAGAAGGAGCACCATATTACTCTAATATTCAATCAATGAGACAGGCTAGATCACTGTAGTCATATCTCTTGCAATATCAATCAATCCATCCAAGTGTTAGAAAGAAAAGTCCAAATGAAGCAATAAGTTAACTTGTATGTTAATAATATTCCTTCTTTTAATAGCCAGTTCACATTGGGGACACACAAGTACAGCCAACGTGTTTCGTCCCACCACTTGGGGACTTCTTCAGGGCATATATTGCTATCTCCCACAGGGAACATATTTTTTTCCCAATCCAATTAAAGGGTCCTTAGTTTTCGATATTAGCAATATATCAACATTGCTTTAAACAACAGGACTCTTGCAGTTTGACTTGAATCAAGTCGCAAAGAATACACTTTCTAAATTATTAGTTCCCATGGCCCTGATTTCTACATCAACCTTTAGGATAAATATTGCTTGGAGACACAATTTGAAGTGTCTTTTCTAGGACCACGTTATGTTTTAATATGAAGTCGATATATTGCTAATATCGAATACTAAGGACCCCTTTATTTGAATTGGGAGAAAAAAAATGCCCTGTGGGAGATAGCAATATTTGCTCTGAAGAAGTACCAAGTGGTGGGATGAAACGCGCTGGCTGTACTTGTGTGTCCCCAATGTGAAACGGCTATTAAAAGAAAGAATATTATAACATACAATTTAACTTGTTGCTTCATTTTGGACTTTTCTTTCTAACACTTGGTTTTGTTGGATGGATTGATTGATATTGCAAGAGATGTGACTACAGTGATCTAGCCTGTCTCATTTATTTAATATTAGAATAAGATAGTGCTCCTTCTCCTATTAGTTTTGTGAGTTTAACTATTGGGGTGTTTTTACGGTGGACCCTGGAAGAGAGCACATCGAAATTTAGGAGCTACACAGTGTGCGGCATTGTATGCTATAAAAGTTTCTTGATATTTTTCTATTGTTTTATTTTTCAGCTGCTGGCCGAGCCAGCATGTGTAGAGCGGGGCAGGGCTGGGGCTGGGATCACAGGGAGTGGTTGTGCACTTCTAAGTGCGCATGGTGTTAGGCCGGCCCTCTTAGCCCGGCTAAACAGACATGCGCAGTTAGGTTTCTCAACTCGGCTGTATTCTACAGCGGGGTGGAGAAACCACACAGACTCCCTGTGCCTGAGCGGAGCGTCAAAGCAGCCCGCTCAGGCCAATCCCGGTGCTGCTCTCATAGTATGGGAGCAGCGTCTGGATTGGTTGGGGAGTCTGTCCCAGGAATTGTCTGGAGCAGCTGCAGCAGAACAGAGGAGAATTGCAAGGCAGCTGCAGGATCAGGTAAGTTTATTTATTTATTTTTACAATTCAACCCTCGCCCCCTCCCACCGCCACCGCCGCTGTCCTGCCACCCCCCCCCCAACTGCATATTGGCAGCAGCCGCAACTGCTTTTACTTCACTACTGGCATGATGTCAGGGTGAGGGGAAAATTATTGTTTCTAAATTCATGTTTGAAAACTATCACTTTTCAAAAATCCTTCTCAGTGCACTGATATAATCTGATGTACTAAGGTTCTGCATGCTAATGAAATACACTTTTTGAATTTTGAAGATACTTTATCACAATTTACACTGTTACTGAAAGATTTCTTGAAAAATTAACGTGAAGAGGCGCAGGTCTCCCTAGTTACCTCTCTTCTTTAACATCAATTGGCCTTTAAATGAATGCTTGCCAGTTTATTTAACATCTTTCTAATGGTTAGTGCTTAGTTCCCAGTGCTGCTGTTGTCCGGTGGGGGCCACATGCAAAGGCCCGGGCCGCACTTTGAGTATCAATGATCTAGGTTGTCCCACAGAGGCCCTACACTGGCTGGCCTTACTTTTCCAAATATTTAAAAACTAACTGCCCAACCCTGTCCAGTACCTCTGTCCAGTGGTGCTAGCCCACCCTTTCGTTTTTAGTTAGGTACACGTTGTTGTTTGTTGGGAAACCTCAGCCTCACACCCCCCTAACATTATTAACTAAGCTACGATCCTGCCTTTCAGTATCCTATGGTGGACGGTAGTCTTGTTTGAGGACTTTTAAAACAAGTTAGATTATGGAATATAATAAAAATATTCATGTCTTATTTGCATCTGAGTCTTTATCTGGTGGTTTTCAATATAAGACATACGAAATAAAGGTAAAGTTATTAAAAAAATAGAAATGGTTACCTCAGCTCTTCAATCAGCTATCCTTTCGTGTGTTTAATTAGTCATTCATTTAGTCAAAACAAATTATTGAATTTACAAATCCATGTCTTTCATGAGAAAACATTCATAGTAGTCATGATTTAAATTTCATTATCATGCAATTTGCTTAAAAATAAGATTCATTTTATATGTGTTTAGGGAAAATTGACTTCCTTTCCTGTCAGAAATACAAGAAACAATCGCTTCTGCCCTGAAAACTCCATTCGCAGAGGTTTCCTATTACTCCAAAACTTAAGTATATAGCATGTGTATTGAGTACAGCTAGCGTTGATCCACTGAAGCGGAAATCCGGTGGTGCAGGGGTACAGAATAAAGTGTGCACAAGTACACAATGTTTCATACAAATGTATACTCTAACCGGAAATTTGCTGAGACTCCTTTATCTAGAACATCTAAGTCGTTCCTAACCCTTATCTGCGTAATGACATTAGAGGTAAACATAACAGGGCTGATGATGAAATTCTGTCCCAACTAAAGTATTCCCAAGGCTTCTGTTTTGATATATGGCTGATCTTCTCATGTAAACATTGACAGAAACCAACCAGTTTTCCAGTCTGTATGTATTTTTCAAATATATAATACAGAAATTTGACATTCTTAAGACTGTCTCGTCATGTTGTCAATTATGAGATGAAGGCCAATTGTGTTGCATACTGATAGCACACAGTAGCGGCCCGTGCAGGTAAGCGCAGTTGGGCGGTCGGGCGGGGTGGGGACAGGGCAGGGGTGGGAGGGGTGAAAGTGACAAACGAAGGGATAGGGAATGTAAAATAAATAATTAAATAAAACCACTTACCTTGTGCTCGCTGCATTGCCGAGTCAGCAATATCGGCCCCCATAACGAAAGCGGGATTGTGGCTTCCAACCCGCACCCCCCCCCCAGCCAGTCGGGCTGATTGCCAGGGCTGTTTATCTGTTCCCAGTCCGGCTGTGCAAGTAAGTTTATTGTTTTATTGTATTGACTATATAGTGCAATGAAAGCCTGCAAACATCAATGTGCAAGTGTACATCTATCAGTTAGATAAATGTTGGAATTTACTAGTTGTAGCTCGTTTTTTCGCTATCAAAAATAAACAGGGATGAATAAAATTACAACGAGAAAAAATAAATATGGATAAATACAGACTAAAATAAAAAAAATATACAAATTCCACAGAACACAAAGCCCTAATCATTCTATGGCCAGCTGTTTTCCTTAAATCATAGGCAACAAAAAAGCTAAGTGATACAAGGAAAGATATGTGAGGGTTAATACTTCCTTGGTTTCACTAAGAAAGGAGAAACGTTTGGTCATTAATTGAAAGTATCTCAGCATCCTCTTAGACATTGTCAAAGTGCTTTGAAGGGATGAGGCAAGCGAATGGGAATTCAGACAAATATTCAGAACGAAGTCAAGGCTACTTTGTATATGATGCAACAAGCGGCTAAGATTTCAAATTTTTTCGTCCCATGTGGTTAAAATAATTGGAATCCATAAATTGAGAAAAACATGTTCATAATATTTACTAGTATTGTATGTGACTTTCGGGTCTCAAAACACAAATCATTCAAGAACACCTGTATATCAAATTCTACAATAGACAAATATACAGAAGGGGGCTAGTCACTGAACAATTAGATGGGGCTAAGAGTAATCTCAGGCACCCTGGAATAGGCTTTTAAAAAATTGATAGAAAGAAACATTGCAGGTGATGCTAGCTCTCGATTAGGCAATCTTATGTGAGGAGGACTGAGCATGAAATGTGTATGGATGTGTTGAGTAGTGATAGTCCTGCACCTTTCAGTAATGAGTAGATCATGTTACCTTAAGCAGCCTCCATAATGAATCAGATCACTCTCTTATTTGGGAACATTCAGTTTAATGTGGATTAGTAGAATAGAACTCTTCCTGTTCGCAGATCAGATATTTTATTGATATTAATGATCTTGCAGAACATGATGTTACACTATTTCCAGGCAACTGGAACATGCGTATAATTTCTGTCACTGTAGAGGGAAAGTTGATCTGACATTGACCATTGGTCCTAGCCAGCCTTGTTTTATGACACAGACATGATTGATGCTATGCTATGAAGTAGTTGATGCTCTTGTACAGAAGTATAAAGTGGTTATTTTAAAAATGTGCTGAAAAGGGGCAATTTCCTAATCGACTTACAAAGAACACTAACATTCATCACTCTAAAATCAAAATTATAGGAGATTAAAATAGTTACTTCTTTGTTGCCTAGAAATTACATTGTTCCGTGAACCATAACTACAAATGGTGCTTGCACTGTTTTGATTTAGCTTTCTATTCCAATTTAATGATAAGAAATTGAAGACAATCATTGTAATAACAGTTTATGGATGGATTCCATTGATGCGGCTATCACTCTCTTTTTAGTATGTGGTGACTACTTCTGTGTGTCAGGCATCCACTCTTTAAATTCATCAAGATCCAATTCAGTTATTGTAGTAGCTTTTATGACGTGCTCTTAACAACTCTTTTAGTATTTTGAGTGTAATAAATTGAAATATTTATAGCTTTTGTAAACATTCACAAAATGTTTTCTGTTTCTGGAAAATCCTAAACACATTTCAGGAGAATTGCTACAGGATTCGGATAAGCATGTCTAGCAAAACTCAGTTCTCATCGATTGACTCAAGAACATTCCATTTACTTTTGCTGTATGACCGTGCGAACTAATAGATTTAGACTACTTTAACATAGGACAGAAGACTGTGGCACTCCTACCCTGTTCTATCAATATGCACACTGTAAGACACTACTGAAAGTGAACCATGAATGGGTAGGAAAACTCTTCATTTGAAAACGTTGTTGTGGAAAAAGAAGGCCCATGTCATTTTATAAATATTATTACCCACCTACTACTTTTATATTTTGACATGTTAATCACTGCCATCTTGGGTCATATTTACAAGGAAGTGGCGGAGCTCGGAGTTATCCACCTTGGCTTAACGCCGAGCTCTGCCATTTCTGAAACACAAGGCTGCACCGTATTTACAAGAATTGTACGTAG
Organism: Calotriton arnoldi; assembly: GCA_963921515.1. NCBI lineage: Eukaryota > Metazoa > Chordata > Amphibia > Caudata > Salamandridae > Calotriton > Calotriton arnoldi. The sequence goes on from CAWUFW010004150.1 coordinate 983,790, forward strand.
CCTTGCATTTCCCCCTGCACAGGTGCTAATTTAGCTGCCTGCGTTGAGGGTAATGATTGTTTATGTGCAGGAAGGTGTCCCTTCCTGCACATAAACATTCTGAAATGGCGTTTTGAAACTTCTATGTGTGCTACTTAATGCAGCACACGTAGAAGTTGCAAAATATCATTTTTTTTAAATGATTATTTATGTGCAGGAAGAGACATCTTCCTGCACATAAACAATCAATGGAATTTTGCTGTTTCAATGCGTGCTGCACAATGCAACATTTCTCCTCGTTGCACCAGGGTAAGACCAGGTTTTCCCTGGTCTTAATTTAGGCGCTGTCCCATTTTTACGCCACACTTGTAAATATGGGGCAGTGTCAAAAACAATGAGTGTTGCGGTGGAACGCCCACCACAACACCCATTGCCCACCCCTTTCACTCTAAGCATAGCGTGAAAGGGTGCCTTATTCACAAGGTGGCGTTAAACCACGTTAAGTAACTTAACGCCACCTTGTGTATAAGGCAAAGCCCCTATTGCCACCACAATGTTGAGAAAAGTGAGGTTGTGGTGGCGATAGGGGCTTGTAAATATGCCCCGGAGTGTTCTTGCACAACGAGCTTTGAATGACATTGGTTGCGGTATTAGAACTAAGAGGATGGTGCTAGGTTCAGACATTTGCTGTAAATACATACATATACTCATAATGATTAACAAACACTTTGTGGACACATCTTTCTAAACTGAAAGCTGAGTGCCTCACAACCAGATGGCAGGTTTCTCTTACTCCCTTTTTTATTAGTTTTGTGTTCTTGCTGAAGTCTTGAAAACACACACATATTGAATTAGGGGGACAGGGTAAATTCAGAAGTTGGAGTATGTCAACATGCAGTGCAGCTTAAGCCTCCCCTTTCAAATTATGGCTCTTGCTGTGCTGTTCTCAACTGTATGGCTCGATCTGAGGTGTTGTGATGTAGAAGAGCAGACAGGGTCATGTCTGAGGTTACAGTAGAGGTGCAGGGTAAGAGAGACTTACGAGGGGGTGCTGGAAGACTGCAAGCCCATCCAGGTCCGCCACAAAGGACGGAGTATCAGAGGCATGGAGTGTGCTGCACCGAAAGGGCGAGAGAGAAACTGATAAAAGGCAGTTAGCAAAAACGAGGGTTAGGGGAGATCAGTGCCCTAGTTTGCAGCAGCGGCTACTCCACTAAAGCGGAGGGATGTCACCCCACTTCTCTGCGAGCATTATTAATTGAAAATCTGAATTTATAATAGCCAATGTTATATCATTTTAGTTTTCCATTTCCTGCTTACGTGCAGGGCGGGTCGGGCTGGGCTGGCCAGAGCAGCGGCCAGGGGGAGGAGTGGTGAGCACACTCTAAAGTGCGCATGACGGTTTGGCTGGCCGTCTTGGGCCGTCTAAACAGTCATGCGCACTTTGCATGTTCTCCACCGGCTGTAATGCACAGCCTGGGTGGAGAACATGCACAGGCTCCCACCCCCTCTCTGAGAGCTAAACCACGGTGCTCAGACCAACCACAATGTTGCTGTAAGGCAGCGTCGTGATTGGCTAGGGGAGTCTGGGAGCTTGTGTGGTTCCTGCTTCCTGGTGTCGAGGATCCGGAGAGGACCGAGAGGCGGAGGCCGGCTGGCCGGCCTGCAGGTCAGTGTTTTGTTTTTTTCATTTACCCCCCCACCCTTCCCCTCCCGCCCGCCACCCCCATTAAGTAGCAGCCACCACTGCTGATTTGGTGGCACACAAGTTTCTTCCTCCAAGTCCTCCCGTAGCTTGTCTAGTGCAGCCCATCAAGTGATATTTGGCTTTCTTTCTTTCTCCAGTTCAAATAACCCATATCTGCGGCTCCAACTTTTTTAACAGAAGTGAGGGAAAGGAGTCCTGTGTCTTCCGAACAATCAAAATAAACGCTTACTAAATCAAAATGAGGCAAAGCAGAAGACCACATGTTGCCCTACCCAACACTTCCAGCCAGCAAAAATGCCTATAAAATCTTAAGGAAGTCAGAAGCGGATAAGTACAAAGAGGAACATCATCATCTAGAGGACCTTTTGATTAGCCCTCTATGTACCTATGTATGTTGTTGCGAAGGAAACTCATTAATTTAGTAAAACATCTCGAAGCGGACTCTCCCCAGCCGGCCAGTGGCTAACTGCCCTCAACCCACAATCTTGCACCCGGCAGTAGCAGGATTCCACCGTCTCAATTGCACGAGGCATGGACATGTTTAGCATGAGGCACACGGCACCCGAGCACTATAAAACATGTACCCATGTGGGTATTTTCTAGTGTTAAACGAGCCTGGGCTAACAGTGCGCTGTTTCAGCTGCTAGTGCAGCATACTGACGTGCGAAAAACAGCATGACATTTCCAGTGTTGGTTAAAGTACGTCCAAAGCCCAATTTTAAAAGCTACTAGAGGCCTTAACTTCAAAACAGGTCAGAATGTATTGCCTTCTTTGGCATTTGATTCTCTCTTTTTATGCAAGTTTCCCAATTTCCAGAAGAGTTTGGCACAAGTTCGCCAACCTGGCCCCATTCTGGGGCTTTTTCTACTTTTAACTAATTGGATTTTTCATTTTCTAGGCCATCCGAGTCTCCTTTGTACCGCATGCATTGATGTTTTGCAACCTCTTGGACATGCTCTGCTACCTGATGCCCAATGGGATAAAGGAAAGGACGTTAACGATCTAAAGTTCTAGGAAAAACACATGGGAGGCTTCCTGCTGCTGCTGCTGCTCAGACAAATGGAAGAAGACATTAACGTATTGATTCTGAAAACAGACAGGAGAGGCAGACTCTAAAGGCAGAGGAAGTTATCTGGGAAATTAAAGACCTGCCTCTAGAGCTACTTAGAGCTCTATTCTATGTCAACAGAGCCGCAGTCCTGCAAAACATTTGATCTTACTGCACAAATCTTAAGGTCAGTAGGTTTGGACCCGATGGGCCTGTTCAAGGTAGATTTGCCACTGGACACACACTTTAAAACGGCTCCAACTACAATGGATGCTTATATGACATTAGCACTAGGCCTGAGCGAGACTTTCCACCAATATACTAAACATGCAAAATCGGTTTATAAGTGAATTTTGCTCATGGAACAGATGTCCTCATTTATGGGTTTTTTGCCGTAGGGCAGCGTAGTAGGCTTTGCTGCTGCACTACCCTACAGCAAAAGAAAAGGACAGGAATGCGCCGTATCTAATTAGATACGGCGCATTCCTGTCCTTTTCCCCTGCGCCGGTGCACAATGGGCTGCCTTGCGCCAACGCAGGCACATTTGCACCGTAGTGCAAGGGTGCTTGCGTTGCAGAGGATGATTATTTTTGTGCACGAAGGGAAACCTTCCTGCACAAAAACAATCACAAGAGGCTTTTTCCTCTTTGTATGTGTACTGCAGAATGCAGCACACATAGAAAGAGGAAAAACGAGGAGATATAAAGATATTTCACCTCGTTGTGCCTCCCTTACACCTCCGAGGCGTACGTTTTTGGCGCTACCTCAGACTTACGATTTTTCGTAAATCTGGGGCAGTATCAAAAAGCCATGGATGTTGCTGGGAACACCCCCAGCAACACCCATGGAACGCCCCTTTCACACAGTTTTCTGTGTGAAAAGGGCACATATTTATAAGGCCATGAAAAGCCACGTAACGTGGCTTTACGTGGCCTTATAAATATGCCAGTAGCACATTGCGCCACCAGAACCTCAAAAAAGTGACTTTCCGGCGGCGCAATGGTGCCGGTAGGGCCTCATAAATGAGGCCCTCTGTCTTGTGAAATTCCATGGAATTTCATAGTTTTGTTGCTATGGAGATATTTTGAGAACAAAAGGTTGGCTTCAATAGTTTTTCTTTCTGCACATTTTTGCATCAGTTTTTGTAATGCCCTAGCGAAATTCCAGGAATCGCTGCTGCTTCACTACTGCATTGTACAAAACAAAAACATGGTGCTCAGGCCTACTCAATAATTCAACAAAGGGATTCTACCAATATTTACATAAAGATATATATGTGTATAAGTGTATATTCAGTTTTACTGCAGGTGTTTTTTATATGTTCCAATGATGATGTCTAGAAACATCCTTCTCTAATTGGTAGGAAGGACAGTATTCAAAAAATTGTAAAATACCCCTCACACACTGAAACCTGATTCAGTGTCATGCTTCATCATTGGGGTCTTCCCGCCCTCTACGGGACGGGGCGTGCTACTACCTAGGTAGACGCGGGAGCACTTAATTTAGTGATTAGTGTATATGTGTAGTGTGTGGGATCGTGAAAAACTATATATATGTGATGATTAAAAATTCCCTGGCTAGTGGAAAAAATACACTTTATTTGCTTCCCTAGCTGAGAATAATAAAAGTGGGGAGGTGTAGATAGTGTACTTTGATGGGTCACTTTCTACAGGGTCGACATGTTTCAGAAGCCATCCCCTTGGCTTACTTCCTCAGGACCAAAAACGATCCCTATTGCACCTCACTGGGTGATATAATAAATGTACATATGCCTACTGGTCACACATACTCTTCCATGCACCCGAATAGGGTAGTAAACGCAATATACCAATTGTATATCCTGTAATGAAACCTGAAAATGAAAAAACATTGCGGATAAACAATAGCTCTTATCGTTTATCCCCTTCATATTCACATCAACATCACGTGGAAACGATAATATTGTCTGTCACTGTGATATATTTTCCGTTTCACCCGATAGGGTATTTTTAGCTATAGAAACACTCCTCTTGTTGTTTGTATCTGGTATTTTCTGAGCCCAGAATTTCATACATCCAAAGTAGTGGTTTTTAAAGGAATCCTTATGGTGTCAGCATCCGGTTCCCATGCATACAGGATCTCTATACATCTAAAAAGGCGTCTCTTATACATGCTCCTTTTGTTAACCAAACATACATTCACACTCACGTGGAAGTAGAAATACGATATAGTTTTACAGGATTCTTGGATTTATCATATGTCCACTATGGGCGTAAATTAATCCCCTTATGTGTGCATCCGCTCTCTTAATAGGAAGTGATCCCGTGGGGTGCCGTTAAAAAAAGGGGGGTTTTTAATACTCATGCTCTCAGAGAGACGTGCCGTTAAATGTTATATTTTAAAAATAATACATACATTCGTATATTAACGTGTCCGCTCCATGAGATGCCACGAGGGGTGTAAAGGCGCCTTCACATTGATACCGTAAACGTGGGGAAACATAGAGTTAAGGCTAAGTTAAACATCGGAGTAATTTCTCCTCCCTGTGGGTCGCGGTATCTTGGGCTTTTTAAAGACATGCCCTTGTCTTACTTACATGCTGGATGCTGCTCAATCACCAAGGATTACCTTCTGGTGGCTCTCCGGGAACTCAAATGAGATTTGTGCAAGCCACGGTTTTTAAAGGAAGGACTCTGCGTGGAAAACGCCTTCAATTGAAAGCAGCTGTGAAAGAAAAACAACTAGACCGGGAAAAAACAAAATGGCCACCTGTAAATGGGGCGAAAAAGAGGTTTTTTTTTTATACACTTGCTGTTGGAAGGTATTGATGAAAAACTATGTTGAGGATTTCTTTTGATCGTTGATATAGACAGAGAAACGCCAAAGAAAAAACTTTGTTGAGGATTTCTTTTGATCGGATTTCCAGATGATCAATATGTCATCTATATATCGTTTCCATATCCGTATATGATCACGGAATGGATTTCTGGGATTTAAGATTTTTGTTTCTCCAATTGATGTACATAGAGACCAGCTATACTGGGAGCAAAGGTGCTCCCATGCTGGTCCCAAGTTTTTGTAGATAGATGGTATCTTGATATTCAAAAAAAATTCTGTTAGTGCCAGTTGACAGCACTCCATGATCATGTTTCTTGGTGTCTGATAATCCCAATCAGTATCAAATAGGACGTCTTCTATGATGTTCAGGGTCTCATTGTGGGGAAGGCTTGTATACAGGCTCTCCACATCACAACTTATTAGTAGTTCTTTTTCTGGATTGAATGGCTGTCCTTCTAACAGTTGTAGGACGTCTTTAGTATCTTTCAGGTACGTAGATGTTTGTTGTACCAATGGCCTTAAAAAAGCGTCTGCAAATTTGGAGACTGGTTCCTGGATGGAACCAATCCCAGATACTATTGGGCGGCCAGGCGGAGAGGCCTGGTTTTTGTGAATTTTGGGTATAGTGTACAAGTAAGGTGTTTTAGGTGACGATGTGATCAGAAAATCACCTTCCTTTTTTGATATCCACCCATGTGATCGTGCCTCTTCTACCATGCTTGCTATTTTTACTCGTATTTTTTCCGTGGGGTCTTGGGTGAGGATTTCAAATTGGTCATATTTTTCTGCAGATTGTACTACAATTGCCCCTCCTTTGTCGGCTGGTTTTATTACCAATTGAGAGTTGTTCGCTAATTCTCTGATGCCTCATTTTCTTCTTTGGTAATGTTGTGGAAGATCTTTTTGGTCTCTGAATCCATTTCTTCCAGGTCTTTCATCACCGCCTTTTCGAAGGTGATCAGCTCCACTGGTAAGTTGGCATCTGGTGGAGTAAAATTAGATTTGGGTCTTAACCTGGTATCCCCATCTTGCTGGTCATCTCTTGGTTTGTCCTTGAAAAAGATTTGTAACTTGAGTCTTCTCATAAACTCCTTCATCTCTTTGCATAGTTGGAATCTATCCAATTTAGCCGTGGGTACAAAACCTAGCCCCTTTTCAAGGACCTTAATCTGTGCTGGTGTTAGAGTATGATCTGAAAGGTTCACCACCAGATTCATTTCTTGCTGGTTGAAGCTCCCGTCATGCTCCTTGTAGCCATCCTGATTTGTTCCTCTGTTTGTGGAGCCCAGTGAACATTGTTCCCTCTCCGGTTCCTCCCTCTGTTTCTCCCCTGACGCTGCCCTAAAAAATGGGGCTGTTCATAGTAGGGATAGTCTTGCGGGGGGTAGTTCCATTGTGGGTAGGTACCTTGTTGGTGCGGGTACATTTGAGGTCCTAGGTGGTGTATTGGGTACTGGGGTGGGCCTTGATAGGGTCCCCATCCTCTTTGGCCATGGAACCAAGGACGTCTGTTGCTTCTCCCGCCTCGATATTGTTGGTATTTGCCTTTCCCTGAGTCTGATCCACTGGATCCTGAGTCAGATGAATCGTCATCCATTGTCATTTCATGACGGTTCTCTTTTGGTTGATAATCATCTCTTGTGTAAGGATAAATCCTCTCATGGCTGAAACAAGTGACATCTTTTTTGAGATTATTGTACTTGCTTTGTTTCAATGTTATTTCAAAATCATTGAGAGTTTTGTTGAGCTCCTCAAGATGTTTTTTGAGGGCACTTGGTGTTTCGTAGCTTTTCAGACGGACTTCTATTGCTTGAATTTCAATTTTGAGTTCTTGTGCTAATCTGCCAGCTGTCTTAATTATAAGTACAAGCCAGTCTCGTGTGCAGTGCCAACTTATTAATGACCAATCTTTTTTAAAATCTTATCATGTTGGAAGATATATGGTTCATTTTTAACTATTAGTCCATTGGGTGCTGCATTACGTTTGAGATATTCAGTCATGAGGAGACCATGAAGGGCTGTTTTTATCTGAGTGCGCCTCAGTTGTGCAATTTCATCCCAGTCATTGTTAGTTGGTATTGGGTCTGGTGTGTTTAATCCCTCAAAGTTGTTTAATGAGGCTATGATGCTGTCTATCTCCTCTTCCGAGAAGGTCAGTCCTGTATTCTCTGCCATTTTGTGATCAATTTTCAATATGTTTCTCCTGATGTAAGTTCTATTTGCATGTACTGGGTGAGCTGAAAGGATACTAAAGTTTCTCTCCAAGGGGGTTTCTATTCAAGAAGGGAAAAAAAAAAACTCCCACAGCTGTACGCTGTCAAGAATAATCCAAAAGATCAAAGGGGGGGAGTGAAGAGGAAAAAAAGTAGAATCGTCCTCCTCATGGTATCGTAATTCAACAAAGGGATTCTACCAATATTTACATAAAGATATATATGTGTATAAGTGTATATTCAGTTTTACTGCAGGTGTTTTTTATATGTTCCAATGATGATGTCTAGAAACATCCTTCTCTAATTGGTAGGAAGGACAGTATTCAAAAAATTGTAAAATACCCCTCACACACTGAAACCTGATTCAGTTTCATGCTTCATCATTGAGGTCTTCCCGCCCTCTACGGGACGGGGCGTGCTACTACCTACGTAGACGCGGGAGCACTTAATTTAGTGATTAGGTTATATGTGTAGTGCGTGGGATCGTGAAAAAACTATATATATGTGATGATTAAAAATTCCCTGGCTTGTGGAAAAAATACACTTTATTTGCTTCCCTAGCTGAGAATAATAAAAGTGGGGAGGTGTAGATAGTGTACTTTGATGGGTCACTTTCTACAGGGTCGACATGTTTCAGAAGCCATCCCCTTGGCTTACTTCCTCAGGACCAAAAACGATCCCTATTGCACCTCACTGGGTGATATAATAAATGTACATATGCCTACTGGTCACACATACTCTTCCATGCACCCGAATAGGGTAGTAAACGCAATATACCAATTGTATATCCTGTAATGAAACCTGAAAATGAAAAAACATTGTGGATAAACAATAGCTCTTATCGTTTATCCCCTTCATATTCACATCACCATCACGTGGAAATGATAATATTGTCTGTCACTGTGATATACTTTCCGTTTCACCCAATAGGGTATTTTTAGCTATAGAAACACTCCTCTTGTTGTTTGTATCTGGTATTTTCTGAGCCCAGAATTTCATACATCCAAAGTAGTGGTTTTTAAAGGAATCCTTATGGTGTCAGCATCCGGTTCCCATGCATACAGGATCTCTATACATCTAAAAAGGCGGCTCTTATACATGCTCCTTTTGTTAACCAAACATACATTCACACTCACGTGGAAGTAGAAATACGATATAGTTTTACAGGATTCTTGGATTTATCATATGTCCACTATGGGCGTAAATTAATCCCCTTATGTGTGCATCCGCTCTCTTAATAGGAAGTGATCCCGTGGGGTGCCGTTAAAAAAAGGGTTTTTTTTAATACTCATGCTCTCAGAGAGACGTGCCGTTAAATGTTATATTTTAAAAATAATACATACATTCGTATATTAACGTGTCCGCTCCATGAGATGCCACGAGGGGTGTAAAGGCGCCTTCACATTGATACCGTAAACGTGGGGAAACATAGAGTTAAGGCTAAGTTAAACATCGGAGTAATTTCTCCTCCGTGTGGGTCGCGGTATCTTGGGCTTTTTAAAGACATGCCCTTGTCTTACTTACATGCTGGATGCTGCTCAATCACCAAGGATTACCTTCTCGTGGCTCTCCGGGAACTCAAATGAGATTTGTGCAAGCCCCGGTTTTTAAAGGAAGGACTCTGCGTGGAAAACGCCTTCAATTGAAAGCAGCTGTGAAAGAAAAACAACTAGACCGGGAAAAAACAAATTGGCCGCCTGTAAATGAGGCAAAAAAGAGGGTTTTTTTTATACACTTGCTGTTGGAAGGTATTGATGAAAAACTATGTTGAGGATTTCTTTTGATCGTTGATATAGACAGAGAAACGCCAAAGAAAAAACTTTGTTGAGGATTTCTTTTGATCGTTGATATAAACAGAGAAACGCCAAAGAAAAATAGAAACCAGGGTCTAAAAGGGTCGTAAAATTAGTTGTTAAAAAATGAAAAATAAATATTATGTTTTTACATGGCTCATTTTAAAATGGGGGTTTTAGGTTGTATATTCTCCCACAAGTGAAACAGTAATTGTTAAGACAACGTTTAAAAGAGCCTTTGTAAAATACAGTATGGCTTTCAGGGCTTGTTCGTTATGGCTATTTCTTTTGAAATCCTGCCATATGATAGCTTCTTAATTTATTAGCAGAGCATCTATTAAGGGATTTTAATTGTAATCCTCAGTATTTATAGCTGATTCCAAGGAATGTCATCATTTAGCCCTTTTTCATGAGTTCTCAGACGGAACACCCAATGCTGTTCCTTTTCGAATAAATACTTCTCGTTTTGAATTTGTTCAATTATCGTCCACGAGAGATCTTCCCACTTGTGACCTTTTTCCAAAAAATGGGCTGCCATTTTGGTGGTGCTTCTTTTGCATTTTATGTTGCTTTTATGTTCCCCTATTCTTATTTTCACGGGGCGTGTGGTCATTCCTACGTACTCTAAAAGGCACGGGCAAGAAATAAGATAAACCACATTCTTTGAGTTACATGTTGTGAAATTTCTTTGGTCCCATCTCGTCCCATCTTGGAACATTATCTCTTTGCTTTTTTTGGTTAGCTTACATACATTGCACATGTCACAAGGATGATGGCCAGAGATTGGTGGCCTTAGGGTAGTTTGCGTCTGCTGTCCGTCTTTGCTCTCTTTTGGTCTGGTGTGCACGACCAAATCTCGGATGCTTTTTCCTCTTTTGTGAGAGAAGATTGGTTTTGGTAAATTAATGCCTCCACTATTAAGGATTCGCCAATGTTTATTTACAATTTTTGTAATCCCATTCGAATGTGTGGTAAAAGTTGTTATGCATAGTGTACGGTTCTCCTCCTCCTTGTGGATTTTCGGTTCCAACAGGCCTTCTCTACTATTGTTGCGCGCCCTTTGTATGCATTATCAATAACCCTTTTGGGTATTGACGTTTTTCCAGTTTCTTTTTTAGGTCATTTGATTGTGTCTTGAAATCTTCAATTTCAGTACAGTTCCTTCGCAACCGTAGGAATTGCCCATAGGGAAGGTTGTCGCGGAGATGCCGCGGATGGAAGCTGTTATACAACAAAAGGCAATTTTTTGAGGTTTCTTTGAAATGGGTGGTCGTTGCCAGTTTTTCTTCTTTGGCATATATTTTGAGATCAAGGAAAACTAGTTTTTCATTTGTGATGGTACTTGTGAACTTCAAAAATTCATCTTGACAGTTCAGCCATGTCAGGAAACATCTTGCGGTAGTCTCATCTCCTTCCCAGATGATCAATATGTCATCTATATATCGTTTCCATATCCGTATATGATCACGGAATGGATTTCTGGGATTTAAGATTTTTTGTTTCTCCAATTGAAGTACATAGAGACCAGCTATACTGGGAGCAATGTACTATTTATTTTTCATTTTTTAACAACTAATTTTACGACCCTTTTAGACCCTGGTTTCTATTTCTTCTTTGGCGTTTCTCTGTTTATATCAACGATCAACAGAAATCCTCAACAAAGTTTTTTCTTTGGCGTTTCTCTGTCTATATCAACGATCAAAAGAAATCCTCAACATAGTTTTTCATCAATACCTTCCGGGGCTTGCACAAATCTCATTTGAGTTCCCGGAGAGCCACGAGAAGGTAATCCTTGGTGATTGAGCAGCATCCAGCATGTAAGTAAGACAAGGGCATGTCTTTAAAAAGCCCAAGATACCGCGACCCACACGGAGGAGAAATTACTCCGATGTTTAACTTAGCCTTAACTCTATGTTTCCCCACGTTTACAGTATCAATGTGAAGGCGCCTTTACACCCCTCGTGGCTTCTCATGGAGCGGACACGTTAATATACGAATGTATGTATTATTTTTAAAATATAACATATAACGGCACGTCTCTCTGAGAGCATGAGTATTAAAAACCCCGCTTTTTTTAACGGCACCCCACGGGATCACTTCCTATTAAGAGAGCGGATGCACACATAAGGGGATTAATTTACGCCCATAGTGGACATATGATAAATCCAAGAATCCTGTAAAACTATATCGTATTTCTACTTCCACGTGAGTGTGAATGTATGTTTGGTTAACAAAAGGAGCATGTATAAGAGCCGCCTTTTTAGATGTATAGAGATCCTGTATGCATGGGAACCGGATGCTGACACCATAAGGATTCCTTTAAAAACCACTACTTTGGATGTATGAAATTCTGGGCTCAGAAAATACCAGATACAAACAACAAGAGGAGTGTTTCTATAGCTAAAAATACCCTATTGGGTGAAACGGAAAATATATCACAGTGACAGACAATATTATCGTTTCCACGTGATGGTGATGTGAATATGTAGGGGATAAACGATAAGAGCTATTGTTTATCCACAATGTTTTTTCATTTTCAGGTTTCATTACAGGATATACAATTGGTATATTGCATTTACTACCCTATTCGGGTGCATGGAAGAGTATGTGTGACCAGTAGGCATATGTACATTTATTATATCACCCAGTGAGGTGCAATAGGGATTGTTTTTGGTCCTGAGGAAGTAAGCCAAGGGGATGGCTTCTGAAACATGTCGACCCTGTAGAAAGTGACCCATCAAAGTACACTATCTACACCTCCCCACTTTTATTATTCTCAGCTAGGGAAGCAAATAAAGTGTATTTTATTTTTTCCACTAGCCAGGGAATTTTTAATCATCACATATATAGTTTTTTCACGATCCCACGCACTACACATATACACTAATCACTAAATTAAGTGCTCCCGCGTCTACGTAGGTAGTAGCACGCCCCGTCCCGTAGAGGGGCGGGAAGACCCCAATGATGAAGCATGACACTGAATCAGGTTTCAGTGTGTGAGGGGTATTTTACAATTTTTTGAATACTGTCCTTCCTACCAATTAGAGAAGGATATTTCTAGACATCATCATTGGAACATATAAAAAACACCTGCAGTAAAACTGAATATACACTTATACACATATATATCTTTATGTAAATATTGGTAGAATCCCTTTGTTGAATTACAATACCATGAGGAGGACGATTCTACTTTTTTTCCTCTTCACTCCCCCCCTTTGATCTTTTGGGCTCAGGCCTACTCAGCAGATCTACACTGTAGATTGGTGAGAATGTCGGCCCCCGGGGGAAGTGAGGGTCACAGACCAGTCTTCCCCCAGGGTGCTTCGTGCGGGGCCACAGGACAGGGTGGGGATAGGGTAGTTTAAGGAGAAGGGGCGGGGCGGGTTCTAAGTGGCATACATAGGTGTTGGAGGAGGCACATCCCGCCTCTTCCGACGCCTAGCACCACGAGGGTAGGATCAGTTTATTTCAGGTGTCTGGGGTTAGGACTGGGAATTAGGCAGAGCAGAGTACAGTGGGAGGTGTGTGTGGGACTGACACCTTACTGGCGTGAGTGGGAGGTCCGGAGTTGGCAGGAGCAGCATGGCGACTCCTACCAGCGAGGCCGTCAGGGGTGCCCTCTTGAATCTGGGAGGGGGAGGGAGAGCTGATCTGCTCAGGCATGGTGTTCTTGACCAGGCATGGGTAGGCATGGAGCGACCGGTGCGCTCGGCATCGGGCGGAGTTGCTGCGGCGGTAGCGGCATGTATGGAGGAGCCACTGCCGCCCATAAAACAAAGCACAGGATGAGGCAGGTTCGCGAAGCGTGCTCCTGCTGCTCCCAATCGTGGGGGCAGGCGAAAGAGCCTTATGGCCCGTCTTGCCCCCGCAGAGCAGGACAATGAGGCCAGAGCAGTTGGGGGGGTGGGTCCCAAAATAATGAAGGGCGCGTGGACGCTTGCCCCTTCTCCTACACCTGTGCACATGTCAAACCAGGTAGAAGGGGTGGGGGCCGCTAGATTTATCATCTAGGCCACCCCTTGGAGAAAAGGAGCAGGAGGTTGGGCCTTCAGACCCCTCCTTTAAGAAATACAAACAGGTCTGCATGGGACCCTTGTTCAGGTGGGCCGGGGGGGTATCAGCGGGGCAGCAAGGCACAGTGTCACAAGGAGGCACGGGGGGCCCTGGGGCCACCAGCATTGTGCAGCAGAGCAAGTGGCAGGGGGTAGACTTGGAGGCGCGCATTAAGGAGCAGCGCCTCCTTGTCCAAGAAACTGAGGCAAGTTGGGCCAGGATGTGCAACGCCAGAGAGAGGGCGGTGGGCCCCCTGCTGGTGGAATAGGAGGCATCCCACTCAGGTTTGCGAGCGCGGCCTCATGGCAGTGCGGTGCCAGTCAGGGAGGACAGTGGGTGTGGGTCCCTGATGTTAGTGGTCAAGGGGCTAGCACGGTGGGAGCTCAGGTGGCTCAAGGGCCTGGTGGAATGAGGTTGGAGCAGCCTGGAAGGGGCAGAAAGCGCAAGCCCAGCATTTGAGGCTGGGAAAAAGTGGGAGATGCCGGCAGGGTGCAACACAAACACAGCCCCTAAACGCTGGCCCGAAGCAGTCTGCAGCGGCCTGCCCTCCAACAAGGGATCGAGCCATGGAGGTTCAGCAGGAGCCCCGTCTGTTGCAGCAAGGAGTGCCTGAACGGAGTATGAAGAGAATGGAGCAGGAGGACGCTTGTGACATGATTGTGGGTGCAGATGACCTGGTCCTAGATTACGGTGGTGAATGTTTCTGAATGAGCTCAATGGAGTGTCAGTGGATTTCTTGGAGGAGAACACAATGTGGCAGGTTCAAATCTTCTTGGATGCGGCTGGAGCTCTGGGTTTTGGCCTTTTCTGGGATGGGAGATGGTGTACTGTTGAATGGCCACGACATTGGAAGTCCCAAGGGCGGAGCATTCTTTTCTTTGATTTTTTTCCAGCTGTGGGTCGCGCTGGCTGTGTGGGGCAATGAGATGAGGAACAGGACGGTTCTTTTTCATGTGGACTATATGACTGTGGTGTAGTTGGTTAACTGGCAGCGGGTAAGAGAATTGAGGGTGCTGAGACTGTTGCGGAGGTTCATGCTAATGTGCTTACGGCTGAATGTAGTTTTTAGGGCGAAACATGTGCCGGGGCGAGCAATGATATCGCTGATTCATTGTCTCATTTGCAGTGGCAACTTTTCCGCCAACTGGCACCAGGAGCGGAGGAGTTCAAGACACAGTTGCCGACAGATATCTGGGCCTGGGGGGACTGAGAGTGTTGGGACTGGTCAAGAGGTCATTGGCAGAGTCCACCAGGAAGAGTTACAGACTGGCATGGAGCGAATTTGGGGAGTTCTCAGGTTTTTGCTTTAAAAGAATGCGCCGGGAACATCAGTAAAAGGTGCAAGGAGTGTTGAGTTTTGTGTTGATTTGTATTGACAAAGGTTTGTCGCCCACGACTATTGCAGGCAAGCTGGCTGGAATCTCATTCTATGGCAAGCTGCATTTGGGTTTTGACCCTGCTAAGGATGAGATTTTGGGCCGGGTTCTCAAAGGGTGGGTCCGGGAGAGGGATGTGGGGAGGATGGTGTTTCGGGTTTCGGAGTTGTTGGGTACGGTTCGACGCGGTGGGGTATTGTACGATGAGGTGCCTTTGGAACAAGGGAGATTGGGCATTTGGTTACGGCAGTCTAAGACAGATCAAACAAGCATGGTTTGAAATGGGCATGGTTGTGTGAGGGCGGTATGAGTGAAGTGTGCACAGTCGAGGAATGGCGTGGTTTCCAGTTGTGGACTAACCGGTGTTTAACAGAAATGTTTTGCCACGTGGATGGCAGTAGAGTTACGGCCTTTCAGTTGTTGGCAGTGTTGCGCATGGCCTTGCGCCAGCTGGGGAGAGACCCAGCTAATTTTGGTACGCACTCTTTATGGATTGGGGCAGCGACAGCGGCTGCTCACTTGGGGTGGTCATGGGGGAGGATTTGACAGATTGGCAGGTGGAAGTTGCGCTGCTGTGAGCGCTATGTGCGGAAGTAGGGGATTATGTGCATGAAGGAGAGGGAGGAGTGGGGGGGAGTTTTTCTGCAGCTAACTATTTCTTTTTTCTGCTTCAGGCTGCATGAGCAGTACAGGGGCCAAGGCAGTTACCTGGATTTTGGGACATTCTTTTGTGCACTGGGCAGCGAAGTATGCGGACCAGCAAGTATATGGATGGAACCTGGGCTTACGGAGCAGCCACCACGAGGTGCTTTGGTGGGATAAGGAGGGAAATGCGTTGGGGTGTCCTGTTACCCTGGCTGACTAAGTTGGTTCTGCAGAAAGGCTGCCCGGATATGCTCCTGATCCATCTCGGGGGGAAATGACTTGGTTCGGGTATCAGGACTGTCCCTACTTCAGCACTTGCAGAGGGATCTGGAGGCAATCAAGAGGAATTTCTCAGGAACATGTTTAATTTGGACTGAGCTAGTGCCATGCATGATTTGGAAGGGGGCTTTGAAACATGCAGCACTTGACAAGGCCCGGAGAAATCTAAACAGGGCAATAAGGGTTTTTTGCCAAGCACATGACATCAAGGTGATTAAGCATAGTGGGCTCAAGGAAGAAGAGACGGGGCTTTTCGGACACGATGGAATGCACCTTTCGCAGTTGGGAAATGGGTACTGCTTGATGGAAATGAGGGACATGGTGAGCGCATTGTGCAATGAGTCCATTTGGTGCCGCAGATTGTATTGTTTAAGAAGCGAAAGGTGCACGTGTGTGGCGGGGCAGGAAACCGCCCTACAGGGTTTTCCTTGTTGGCGCTATTTTGGGGAGTGGTGAGTCACATGCTGGCAGATCCACCCCTCGGGAGGGGAGGAAGGGAGCACAGGTGACAGAAGGAGGTGGGCGGGATGTGACGACCAAGGGAAGGGTCTACAAGGGAGGATGTCTTGTAGGGCATGCAAAGGAATGACTGGGTGTATGGAATGAGGTCAGTGAGCGAAAGGGGGAGGAAGGGAAGAAAGGATATGGACTATCTGGGCAATTGAAAACCGGGTGAGTGTGAATGGTGTGGGGAGAATGTAATGTTCGGATACATGTCAAGATGCACAAAGTTTTGCGCTGTCCTTGGTAACAGTACATTGCAATTCCAATCTTCCAAATATAACCAATACAGCGCTTACCTTGATCTGCAGATTTAAAACTCTGGACAGGAAATTACTCACGGCCTCCCAAAAAGTCTGAATCTTCGGACAGTATATGAACATATGGAGATCATCTTCATTCGGACTGCCGCACTTAGGACACGACACCACTCCTCCAGACCCAAATTTGGATAACCTTTGCGGGGTCCAGTAAGCCCTATGCATGGTAAAAAGATGGTTCCTCCTCAGATAAGCAGGTTTAACTGTTTTGTAAAGCATAGACATTGATACTTGCCATTGGTCTTCCATCGCGGTCCCTGGCAAGCTTCCTCCCCACAGATCCTCCGGTAATGTGAAAGCCCCATCTTCCATCTCAAGCATCAGCCAGTACCACATTGCAATTTCCTTTTTGAACACAGCGCTGGACAGCAATTTTTCCTTGAATTCGTTAGGATCTCCTATTTTTTCGTCCAACGCCGAATACCAGCTTTGAATCTGAAGGAGTTTAAATCTCGAAAGCGTTGGACCTATCGCCTGCTCGCACCAGCCCCACGGAATCAACTGACCTTCTGGCAATAACTGCTTCCACCTTAGTATACCCGCCTCTTTTAAAGGTAAAGCCATTATGTCTTTGGTCCATTCCGGAGAGCCTGGTGCTTCCCATATGGGGGCCAACTGGCTAAAATAAGGAATTTTTAGGGTCTTTCTGATTTTATACCACAATTCAGCCATGTCCTTTAAAATCTTTAACCTTACTTTCTTAAAATATTTCGGATCTGCGTATTTGTACATGAACCCCCGTTCTGCTCCCTTTTCTTTTTTTAACATTTTTTTAAACATCCTGCCTATCTCTGATTTTGTGGGAATATCCAGTAACATTCTACAATTCTTTAATAAAAACGCCCAAGAATAGAACAACAAATCAGGCAGTGCTAAACCACCCTTCACCAACCTCCTCCTAAGTTTTTTCCAGGCTATCCGCGGCCCTTTAGATGCCCAGATAAAAGAACTAATTTCACTCTGCAACTTCATAATCCACTCTTTCCTAAAAGATAAGGGAATTGAGTCAAACAGGAAAGTTAGCTTCGGAAGAACAATAATTTTTAACTCATAAATTAACTCGGCCAAATAATGTTAATGGAAGATGCATCCAATCCCGTAAACTAGCACTTATTTCCTTCTTGACCCTGTCAAAATTTGCCTTAGTGAGATCTGCAATATTCTGGGTAATCCTAACTCCTAAGTATCTAATTTCTTTCTTGCACTCTACCCCCTCTGTCCCCATGTTCCAAGCCATGACTTCCGTTTTTTCCTTATTGATATCGTAACCTGAAACTTTCCCAAAGTCAGTTGTTATTTCCAGGACACACCTTAAAGTTTTTGGTAAATTAGTTGTAAAAATTAAAATATCATCCGCATAGAGCCCTATTTTCCTGGTCCAGCCATTAAATTCAAAAGGCAGTATATCAATACAGCTCCTTATTTTTTTGGCTAGTGACTCGATATAAAGGTCAAACAAAAGTGGGGACAGGGGGCAACCTTGCCTAGTATCCCGCATGATCTGTACCGGCTCTGTCAATACCCCATTAACCAGCACTCTAGCTTCCGGTGCTGAGTAAATACCTCTCAGGATTTTACAAAGGTTTGTACCCAGATTAAGATGTTTGACCACCGTCTGCAAATAAACCCAGTTTACGTGATCAAACGCTTTAGCAGCGTCTAACGCCATTATTGCCAAGGGAAGGTCATACGTAGTAGCAATATCTATAGAACCAATAAGCAAAAACGTCAGCTCTTTCAAAGCTCTTCCTCTAATAAACCCTTTTTGATCTTCATGCACCAAGTGCGACATAAGCCCATTTAACCTCCCAGCGCAAAATTGGTTTTCTATGCTGTGCTCTTGGCGCGCAGGGAGATCTGTAAACTATGGGTATCTCCGGCTCCCCCAACGGAGGATGGTTGGTTGAAATCTATGAGATATATTGCTAAATTGGATATTTCGGATCAGGGGAAAAAGAGATATGAGTTTTGGACTCCCTTTCTGTCCTGGTGTGGTTAATGAATGGGCTATATTGAGCAATGGTCCAATGATTAAGTCTCTACCTGCCTCAGCTGGTTTAGTCTTCTCTGTGTGAGCAGAAGGACATGGGAAATGGTGTGTGGTCGAATCAAGGAGGAGGTTTCTCTGTATAGTCCAAGGGCGCTGTCTTGAGAACCTTCACCTTGTCTCCCTTTTTTTTCCAGCGAATGAGGTTTGATAACTCAGGGTTGGTTTCGTTAGAAGAAGGGTGGAAACGAGACAAATGAGGACTAAAAAGAAAATTTAAAATTTTTTAAAAAAGATGCACAAAGTTGAATTATTGTTGATGTCAATAAAGTTCTTAGAATTTTAGCAACCCTGTCCTAATAAATGGCCTTTTACGCTAATACAACAGTGTGGAGTGTGGTTATTGCACGAAGGTAACTTTCACATTGGGTTGGTTACTAATGGTCAAATGCCAAATCCATGCATTCGCCTTTGTTCTTTATTGTTATATCCTCTTCTCACAGGCCCTTTCCTAAAGTTCCAGATTCCAACTCCCCAACAGCCCATAAATCTCCTTTTGCAGTCTTTAGTTCAGTATATCAACATAACCCACTGTTGCTTTTTTGTGCATTCCAATGTTGATTGTACTTACTATTGTGTTACATCGGTTTACTAGTCACGTCAACATTGTCCACAAAGTGCCCACCTTCGCCAGCTACACAGAGTCTTGCCTCCGACATCTGTGCTTCTTTGATTATACCTGCGCCTTCCATATTGGTTCGCTCTGAAGCTCTTATCCAGCTACATTAAGGGCCTTATTTATGAGGCCTTGCAGCAGTTTTGCGCTGCACCGTACCGGCGGCATAAAACATGCCCCCTGTTGCAGCCTTTTTACAAAGTGACGCATCTAAGCAGATGCATCACTTTGAAAACCCCTGCGCTACATTATACCTGCATCAGGTATAATGTATGCAGGGGGTGCGTTCCCACACAAGTAAGCCTCGTAGAAGTGACACAGTGAAATCTATAAAATTTCACTGCGTCACTTCTAGGATGCAAATGCGTCAAAACCTTACGCCTGCCATGACGCAGTGCTTTATCCATAGCCCTCCCCCCTGCATTGCTGGAGTTGCGTCACGCTTCCAACACAACTCCAGCAATGCGTCATTTTTTCTCCAACATACGAAAGTAAAACTGACGTCTCTGTCATTCCTTGCGACATGATGCGTCATACAGTAAATATGACGTATCCATCATGTTGCAAGGAGGGCGCAATGAAAAGTGACGCATCGCTGTTTTCACGCAGTGATGCGTCACTTTTCATAAATGAGGCCCTAAATACTGTTTGCTACATTGCTTCCATGCCACTTGTCCGTTTTGTGTTACACTGTTGTAATTTTCTCATCCCCGCCCTTATGTTTACCCATTTGACTGCTTTGGAATCCTGTCAAATGAAAAGAAAAATATGCAGTTGCCTGTGTTTTACGCAAAACGCTGGAATTTTCGTCCATTGCCGTTGATGCAATTGACACTCTAAAAGTTTCTTGAAAAACGCTGAATGTCTAGACGTAAGGCTTTATATTTTTGCAATTGTAGAAATGTTATACTCTAAGAATTTGAAGTGAACCTTGCATAAAAAGAAGTGGAGTTTTATTTAATCGAATATTTAAATTTATGATCCCCAATTTCTTAATCCATTTGTGCTAGTAATTGAGCTCAGGCAGGGTAAAGTTGGAGCCCCAGATGCTCAGGGATGTGTTATGCGGTGTAGTAGCCTCACCCACTCGAGTACGTAAGATTCACAAGGAAATATCGTCGTGTCCTGGTAGTTTGACACCCGGACTCCTCCTGACTGTTAACTATGCTAGCTTTACTCTGTGTACTTGCACTACGGCGTTTTAAGTAATGCTGCTCCTCTCAATGTAAACATGACCAAGCTGGCAGTGCAATGCACAACCAGTACCGGCCCTGGTAGGAGTACTTATATTTATGAGGCTTTTTTGTAAAAAGCTACAAACCACTGCCAGGTACTGTTAGTGCTCTTTATGGTTATGTAGTGAGCAGGCAGACATGATTGGTACCAATTAGAACAAAAACCAAGTTAACAACAGATGGTAAAGCCTAGGAAAGAGATAATAGTCAAGGCATTCACTCCAGGAGTGGTTCATTATCCATAGAAACAACCATTTCACATAAAGAGCAGAAACAGAATCACATCAGTGCCACACACACACACACACACACGCACACACACGCCTCCCACACACACACTCAGTGCATTAATATAGCATGGAACTGCACTGAAGAACTCAATATCACAGTCATGCAAAAGAGTGCATGTGAGGGTGGAAAGTGAGTTGGATGTTGCTGACTATAGATAATCAATAATAATAATCAGAGAATAATGAAAAGTCATTTCGCTTGTATTGCTGAGCAATATAGAAGAATAAAGTAGCAATTTTGCATTCATCCGCACCCACCCACTTGGAATCGAACCTTTCAATCAGGGTTCATGCGGAAGGCCAAGGAGACTGCCCTATTAAACATTTGGAAAGAGCTTCTGTTCCTGTGACCAGCATTTTCCTTGCTCACTCACCTTGCTTGACTTCTCAGCTGCTTTCAATACCCCTCACCATCTTATAATAATTGAAAGGCTGTCTGCATCAGCTGACATCAGTATTACAGTGCTGTAATTTGTTCACTTCCTTCCTGCGAGACCAAATTCACAAGGTTACATTATGCCCTATCCTTTACAAAATAGTGAACATCAAATGCAGCTTCCCTTAGGGCTCTGCTCTTTCCTCACTGCTATTCAATGTTTACATGTTTCCCTTGCTGATATCCAAGACATGTTAGGATAGCACACAGATGCTAATGACACACAGTTCCACCTCAAGCTCAGTGAGGAACCTGGTAATTTTCTCAACTTGGTTTTTTGCTTTTCTCAGGTTCCCTGGAGTATGCAGTAGAGTTGGCTATGCCTTAGCAGTGGCAAGACTGAAATCGTCTTCCTGGTCCCAGTGAATCCAGCCCCCTACCAAGTAATCTTACCTGGGGAACTGAGCGCAACCCAAATACGAAGCACCTAATTTGGGTGGGATCTTCAAAGACCGAGGGGCAGATTTATCAATCTGTCACACAGTGCAACACAGCAAGCCACCTTGCTATGCTGCGCTGCATGAAAGGGCAGGAATGCACCGTATTTAACATTATAGGGCACATTCCTGTCCTTTCCTAGCGCTGGCACACTTTTGGCTGCCTTGTGCTAACGTAGGCACCCTTTGAGTCATGTTGCAAGGGTGCCTGCGTTGTAGGCAGGATTGTTTTTGTGCAGATGAAAACAATTCTTAGAGGCCTTTTCTTCTTTCTATGTGTGCTGTAGAATGCAACACACACAGAAAGAGGAAAAAACGAGAAATAAAGATATTTCTCCTCCTTATGCCTCACCTGGGGACGCGTAGGGTTTTGATGCATTCCCAGGTCTCTCTACCACTAATGGCAAATCTGGGAATGCACTAAAATCCATGGGTGGATGCATGGTAACAACCACGCTCCACCCATGGAATGCCTCCCTGAGACAGAGTAACACAAGCAAGCGATTCGCGCTGCCTTGCCATACTCTAGATTTATCAAGCCATTCAGTGCCACACAAGGTGACCTTGTGTGGCTTCATAAATCTCACTTAGGTTTTACGCCATCCTTGCGCTCCCTTGTGAGATGCCTGGGTGACACAAAACCTTGATAAATATAAACCCAAGTTTCTGCTGCTCTCTACATCAGTGAGGAACTTCTGAACTCGCAAAACATAATTAGCCTCTCTACTTTTCCAGTTCAAGAAGCTAAAATCCAGTTCTCACATTCCTACCGCACATGAATACATTAAAAGTTGCACATGTGCACCTCAATTTCCTAAAAACATCTGACATCTCATTACAGCCGATCATCTCAAAATGGTGGTCCATGTTCTAGTCATTTTCTGATTAGACTTTGGTTATATTATTCTGGTAGGCATCCCCCTCTCTCATCTAACTCCATGCAGAGCAATTTTACGCCCCATGGCAAAGTTAGCACGTGGTGCTAAAAATGATGTCATATTACATCTACTCTCCAGGACCTTCACTGCCTACCCATTCCAGCCAGAATCTAATTAAACTATTCACAAGGTGTTACCCAAACACAATCCACCATACCATATGGAAATTCTCAACATCTCGTAAGGATACAGAGTGCTGTGAAGCAAGGACTCTTTTCTACTATCGAACTTCAAAAAAACCTTTGCCAGCAAGCTGTCCTTCTCAGGAGCGGCCCTATCGGAATGCAACACCCTTCCAGCCATCCAAAGAAAACCTAAACCCACTCCTAGCATTCAACAACTCAAATCTCACCTATTCAAGCAATTTCAGAGACCCTAATTTCTATTGACTAGCTTCCCTGTACCTGACTCAATGAGTTCCAGATGCATTTTCTCATCTTTCTCCCAATACAAACTCTATTGTCAACTGTTTCATTAATGGGTCCCTGTTCCAATCCCCTATCTTTCATTCTGGTATAGACTTCTGGTTTACTTGGTTTTGATGTAAATCATCCTTATATCTGATGGTCTTGGATGCATTGTAATAAATAAATAAACAAACAAACAAATAAATAAATAAGAGTCAGGACCAATACCATGCCTATACTGAATTCCGTTCCATGACCATAGTAGAGCATGCAGAAAACAACCAGCTTAGAATTAAATGCCATATCCATACTAGAATGTATACAATATTCATAATACGAATATACCCCTGCTGAATGGATAGCATGTGCACAATAGAACCAATACCAAACCAGGTGAAAAGAAAATGTGATAGATACCGGAGCCAATACTACATCAACAGTGCTTTATTGGCAAAAGAATCAGCATGTATCCCTGCCAAAAGTAGGGCCAGATGTACGACCATTGGAAATTGCAACTTGAAAATTGCGCCAAATTGCGACTCGCAATTTGCGAGTCGCAATTTCCAATGTACAACAGTGTCTGAGACACTGTTTGCGATTCCCAATGGGGTCGCAAATTGCATGCCTCATGCAAATTAATGAGGCTGTCGCAATTTGCGACCCCATTGGGAATGGCTGGCCCTCCCAGAGATGGTGGCCTGCTGGGGTCAGCAGGCCTGCATGTCTGGGACTGCTTTTAAATAAAGCAGTTTTTTAAAAAATTGCAGCCCGTTTTCCTTAAAGGAAAACGGAATGCATTTTTTTTTTTAATGAAACGTTTTTGTTTCATTTTTTAAGGGCAGGTAGTGGTCCCTGGGACCACTGCCTGCTCTGAGAAAATGTTTGCGTACCCATTCACTAAGGGGAAAGGGTCCCCTGGGGACCCCTTCCCGTTTGCGAATGGTTTACCACCCTCTTGAAGAGGGTGGTAAACTGCGAGTGTTTTGCGACCACAATTGCTGTCGCAAAACATTCTTACATAGGGTTCAGACTCGCTATTAGGATGGGACACCCTTGGAACGCCTCTTCCTAATAGCGAGTCACTAACCCTATTTTGTGAGTCGCTATTTAATTAGCGACTTGCAAAATAGGGTTAGTACATGGGCCACAGGTTTTTTGCGTGCGCAAACGGGTCTAAAACCCATTTGCGCAATTCAACTGATACTCTAATAGACTATTGAATGTGCCTAATTCATTTGCAAATTTGTGCGCATCCATCATATAATGTGATTGCAATAAAGAAACGTGGTGAAAAGGATTTAGGGCCTTATTTAAAGTTTTGAGGACAGAAGACTCCATCAAATAATGGTGAATGCCTGCACAGAAAGGACATGTGCCAAACGTATGAACTCAGGTTGGTGCAGCAAATATATTTGCAGATGAAAGTTGTTTTACAGCTCTTTACTCTGGCCCCACTCTGTGAGACTATTAGTACAGAGAACAGACACCCTACCAAGATCTAAATCTTCATAACTCAAACTATACAAGGAATACTAAGCATTACCTCATGTATGTATGTATGTATGGATGTAATATATATATATATATATATAACCTAGTCAAAAGGCAGAGAAGTGCTGTACATGGTCAAAGTCCAGCATATAATAAAGAGTAATAGAAGAGGTAGCTAGTTTGTGGACTAGTAATCCATTGTGTTCTTTAAAGAGGTGTATCTTCAACTCTTTCCTAAATTAGAGCAGTGTTGGGGCAGTTCTGATAAATATCCTGGTACCTTGTTTTTTTTTCAATTCAATTCAATTCCTTTATTTCGACATCAAGTCATAAATGTTCACTTACAATATGTCAATGGCATTGGGATAGTACAATAAAGTGCAAATCTTAATCAAAGGCCAAGTTAAAGTATACAAATGTGCAACAATGATATGATAAGTTCTGTCATTGCTAAGTTATCTCTTAGCAGTCGTATAATCCATAAAATGTATACACCTACCTAGTAAAACCAATACAAGTGGATAGCAGCAATGCTAGGTTAATAGCTTTGTATAAAGTGCACAATTGTATGATAAAGTTATTTACAATTAAATATAATCAATAGTTGTCCACATCAGTTCCTTTTTTCCAAAGCCATTCAATAGTATACTGTATAAGAACAGACAGAGGGACATATTCTCAAGGACTTATCGCCGATTTATCGGCACTTTAGCGCCGCAAAAGTGGCGATAGATTTATCGCCCTATTCTCAAGCTGGTGCAAACTGCCGACATCGCCAGTTTTCCTGCAATAGCTGCCGCAAAACACATTGCCACGGATGAGAGCGACAACTAACGCTAATGATATGCAGAGTAGGCGTTCCCGTGCAAAAACACACGAAAACACCACTTCGCGATATTCTCAACGACCAGCCACATCTGCGATCCGAAATCAGGCGATAAGGCGCATTAGCTGCAGGGATTCAACACCTGCCTTTTACTGGTGTTAAGCAGGACGACAACCTGCAGTATGAAAGGGAGCCCAGCCTAGAGTCACATCTGAAGACCAACAGATGCCATGGAGACAATGATCATGCAGCCTGGAGACCCAAGAGGGCCACAACACCCACCGCAACCACCCCCCGGACCCTCCCCCCCAGGTCATGAAGTCCAGTAGTCAACGGTAGTGGAAAAACAGAACTTTATTACAAATACATAAACAACAAGACGAAAAGCTCAGCCAACGCGTTCCATTCCCAACGGCGAACTTCACCAGGGCAACGTGTGGATTCAATAAACTGCAAATGCTGCGGGAACTCCCCAATACCATTCCATATCCCGAAATCAGTAGTCAGAAACCTGTTGGAGAAATGGTGACAATGGTCAAGCGTCCTCATAGTCACAAACTTAATCTGGTACAGTGTATTGCACTTGGACAAACCGGAATGCATACAGGAATGATGAATCCAGTCCAAATATACTGAAACAGAAGTCCGTGTGCTCGTAACCTCCGCAGGAAAGAAAAGGAAGGTTACGACCACACAAACATCTGTTACGGTCTCATTATGCAGGATTCATCATACCTGTAAACATCACGGTTTGTATCATCTTGATACCCCTGCACCTTCACTTCCCACACGCTGTGCATGAACAGCTGGAGACCATGCAAGGGAATTACGCCATAGCTGCCTTACCGCACGTGTCGGGGGCAATTGACTGTACACATGTACCACTTGTGCCCCCTGCCGACACTGCACACAATTACCGCTACAGAAAGCACACGCATTCCATCAATGTGCAGGCAATAGTGAACCACCGGGGACAGTTCACCAATGTCGTCGCCAACTTCACAGGCAGTGTGCATGATACATACATCTTCCGACAGTCCATCATCAACCAGCGCTTCCAGGATGTCACCTATGGCAATGCACTGCTCATTGGTAAGTACTAACTGAACACACCACACACCTCAACTCCACAATCACACAACTCACAACTGTGGGAGAGCACACGTAACATAATCACATACAACATGCCAACCAACATGCCAAACTACCGGACACGACAACACAAGTAACCGTGGTAACAGGGGCCAGACATGTAGACAAACCATCCACAAAGGCAGAGCCCTCTGCCACACAATTGCAGAATGTGGGGAGAGGTGGGAACCAAGAATGTGCGAAGGAGGCAAGTGACCCAGCAATAAGAAAGGACACAATGCCAAGTGTGGCGGAGATGTACTGGACAGACTGCAGTATGCAGAGCACAGACATGTCCATGTGGACATCTACTGCTGGTGTTTGCAGTGTAGTGGACAGTGGACGCAAACAGGTTACCCCAGGCAGTGTGGAAGACCTTGGACATGTAGCCATGTGGTCCCCCCCGTAAGCCTGAGCGGAGCGGCCTTGGCCCGCGTATGTCGCGAATGAATAGCCCGGGGCCCTGGGCGTGGTCCAGTTCCAGGATGGCCACCACAGTAACTACTGCGTGTGTCTCTGTTTCCGCCATATCGTGACCATAGGCCTACACACACGTGCCCGACCACATTCAACGGCCGTATTCCGTGGAGAGTGGAGAGGTGTGGTGCAGCGACCAGGGCCGCTGACTTCGGAGCACAGGGTTCACGGTTCGATCCCCGGCTCCGGTGGCAGCTCAGCTCAGCACCGTGTGACTCTGGGCAATAGCTCACTTAATTTCCACTACAGCCCCCAGCGCCTTGAGACCCGTAAGGGCGAGTAGCTGCCCTATAAAAAAACGGACTTACTTACTTACATTTTTTATTCACACAGGAGACGAGGTGACTACGTCCCAAGCCAACCTGCGCACATCTCGTCAGCGCATGCAGGGTTGTGTCTGCCAGGGTGGCCCCAGCCACGAGGCCGCCGCCGTGACCGGTGGTGCCTGCACGATCCTGTGCGCCTGCTGCACCCCAGCCCTAGTCCCCAGACCGCTCCACCGCCTAGTGATGACTGCCTGACCCTGCGCACCCAGGCCTCAATGCTCACCTGCAGCCACCGGCGTGTCTCCAAGAGGGCCATCCACGTGCCGGTGAAACCTCCTCAGCCGATCGCTGGATTCCGCGCGACAGGCCCCCAGCGCACCCTTCGGCACCGCACCGCGGAGTCATGTGTGTGCTGACTGCTGCCAAAGCGATACCAAAGGGGATGATGGACGGAGCGCTTGAGCAAATCAAACACTCACCCCCAGACAACTGATCTGGGTTTAATCCATCATCATTCTTTAGCTCACTCCACCACCCCAGTTCAGACATGGCCATATGCAAATCAGTCTGACCCTGTGCCTCATGGGAACAGTCCAGCCCGAACTGCCAAGCCATGTCTTCCCTGGACCGGAAACAAGCATCCTGGGACCGGTTTCTGGCTATTCAGCCGTCATCAGCCAGGCTAGCTTGAATCCAGTGGCAAAGTGAGCAAGGGACCCACGTCTGGGCATACCCTGCCAACTTAGGGCGAACAAAGCGATACCAAAGGGGATGATGGACGGAGTGCTTGAGCAAATCAAACACTCGCCCCCAGTCAACTGATCTGGGTTTAATCCATCATCATTCTTTAGCTCACTCCACCACCCCAGTTCAGACATGGCCATATGCAAATTAGTCTGACCCTGTGCCTCATGGGAACAGTCCAGCCCGAACTGCCAAGCCATGTCTTCCCTGGACCGGAAACAAGCATCCTGGGACCGGTTTCTGGCTATTCAGCCGTCATCAGCCAGGCTAGCTTGAATCCAGTGGCAAAGTGAGCAAGGGACCCACGTCTGGGCATACCCTGCCAACTTAGGGCGAACAAAGCGATACCAAAGGGGATGATGGACGGAGCACTTGAGCAAATCAAACACTCACCCCCAGTACACTGCGGTCCAGCAGGGCTCACAAATCAAATCGAATCTTGATGTGCTGGACGCCGTATCGAGGCCAACGCATCATCGCAGGCTGCACACACGCTCAGCTCTTCAGGTGGGCTTAACTCTGTGCACCGCAAGTCATCGCCACGTGGCGGTAGGCCAGTGCCGGACGCAGCCCATCGGGTGCCACTAACTCAGTGCAATGCAAGTCATCGCCATGTGGCGGTAGGCCCATGCCGGACGCAGGCCATTGGGTGCCACTAACTCTGTGCAACGCAAGTCACGGACCCTTTATGATTGATGCGGACGCCATCATGTCACCTCCGGCAGTGGGGGATGTGCTATGGTGGGCCCCTTTTATTGGCAGGGTCACATGTCCCGTGACGCCTGTGCTGGATGGGTGTGGTGTGGGTGTAAACCAGCCCTCAGGGAGTGGCTGTGGCTTGCTGACAACTAGACTAGTGACCAGCAGATCACTACAGGGAAGACCTGGGACATGTAGCTGTGTCGTCACCCCCTGTGAGCGTAAGTGGAGTGGGCTGGGCTGGGCTGGCGTATGCCAGTCCAGCGTAGGGGTGTGAACAATGAGCCCGGGGATCTGGGCGTGGTTCCGTTCTGGCCTGGACAAGGAAGTAACCAATGCGTGTGTCTCCGTTGTAGTGTCTGCGCCACCCGGACCACAATCGGCAATGTTGCACCCTGTGACCCAAGCCCCACAACATGTGCAAAATGGACGTGAGGGGGAATCAGTGACCCTACATTCATCCATACTGTCATACTTGAAGGATCATAGACATAACACATCTGTGTGAATTTGAATGTACTATTCACATTCAGTGGAGTGTTGCAGCTGGAGCAGTAGAGGGCCATGCACACCCCACTTGACATTGTTGCCCCGTTGAGGGCCAGCCAGAGTCCATTGAGAAGGACAAATTCATCGGAAGAGGAAGAGTTCCGTCCGCAGTCTGATTGCTGTGTCATTGGTAACCAAACAGAATATGGCAGTCAGGAACAGGGGTGGGAGCACACCGCTTCACCCCCCAGCAAGGTTCGCCCCTGGCATTCTGGTAAATGCAGTCTCATGTTGCTTGCTTTTCTATAGTATTACGAGTGTTTCGCCAGAGTTGGCGCAGATAGTGCTGATCTCTAGACACGTGTTTCTGGTTCTTTAACCGTCATCAGTAGAGATTACAGACTTCAGATTTGGGGTTTGCTGAGTAGGCTGCCAAACATTACATCAGGTCAAGTACCTCTCACTGGCGCGCGGGTGCTTCTTCCACGAGCTCGTCAGCTCAATGACTCACGGGAGTACTTTTAAACAGGAACAGGGGTGGGAGCACACCGCTTCACCCCCAGCAAGGTTCGCCCCTGGCATTCTGGTAAATGCAGTCTCATGTTGCTTGCTTTTCTATAGTATTACGAGTGTTTCGCCAGAGTTGGCGCAGATAGTGCTGATCTCTAGACACGTGTTTCTGGTTCTTTAACCGTCATCAGTAGAGATTACAGACTTCAGATTTGGGGTTTGCTGAGTAGGCTGCCAAACATTACATCAGGTCAAGTACCTCTCACTGGCGCGCGGGTGCTTCTTCCACGAGCTCGTCAGCTCAATGACTCACAGGAGTACTTTTAAACAGGAACAGGGGTGGGAGCACACCGCTTCACCCCCAGCAAGGTTCGCCCCTGGCATTCTGGTAGATGCAGTCTCATGTTGCTTGCTTTTCTATAGTATTACGAGTGTTTCGCCAGAGTTGGCGCAGATAGTGCTGATCTCTAGACACGTGTTTCTGGTTCTTTAACCGTCATCAGTAGAGATTACAGACTTCAGATTTGGGGTTTGCTGAGTAGGCTGCCAAACTTTACATCAGGTCAAGTACCTCTCACTGGCGCGCGGGTGCTTCTTCCACGAGCTCGTCAGCTCAATGACTCACGGGAGTACTTTTAAACAGGAACAGGGGTGGGAGCACACCGCTTCCCCCCCCAGCAAGGTTCGCCCCTGGCATTCTGGTAAATGCAGTCTCATGTTGCTTGCTTTTCTATAGTATTACGAGTGTTTCGCCAGAGTTGGCGCAGATAGTGCTGAATATGGCAGTCCATGTCGAGTCCAAGGTGAGTGCCGCAGAGTGTATCGGGGGACAGTAGAAGGTGATGATGCAAAGGGCCGAAACAAGCTGAAACAGGCCATATGGCGGAGATGAATGCTACCGCTTCCTCATTACCACAACGGCAGTCTCACCACATCATCGTCCTCTGATGTGTGATGTGCCTCACCTGTGGGTGGTGGTGTTTCGGCTGCAGCCCTGTGTGGCACTGACACATCAGGGGCCGGAGGTGGATTGTCGACCGCAGTGTGTGGCAGTGACACATCAGGTGCCGGAGGTGGAATGTCTGCCGCACTGTGGGGCACTGACACATCAGGGGGCGGTGATGTGGATGGTGTAGGAGCAGCAGCATTCATCTGCGCCAGGCCTTGTGGCAGCAATGCCATGATGAGGATCTGCAGGGCATGGAAGATCCCAGCTACATCTCGCTGATGTGCAGCCGTGGCAGCCATCCTTTCTGCCTCCATCCGCACCATGTCCTCCATGAGCCTCCACATGTGTCCCAACTCCCGGCTGAGATCGCTGGAGCCACTCTGACTAGACAGGTGTTCTTGTCTCCTAGTCATGACTCCAGCGATGTCAGCCATGGCTCGTTGGAGACCATGGAGCGGACTGTGGGTGTCCGTTAGGGACTGTAAGTGGTCCCTGATGGGACGTAGACACACATGGATGGCATCTAGTTTGGCCGCCATGAGGTTGAACCCCACCCGCACCTGCTCCTTCTGGCCCTCCAACACACGGCGTTGAAATGCCATGTGTTGGTCATGGGGATCCTGGGAGGCAGCCGGGGTGGTGGGTGCTTCCTGCTGTGTGGTCTGTGCAGGGGGTGGGGTCTCCTCGATGCAGCTGGGCTGACCTGCTCCTGTGGGTGGGGTGCGGAAGCTGTCCATGAGCTCTTGGAGGGCATCGGTGTCGAAGGTGGGGAGGTCTTCCTCGTCATCAGTGAGGAGGTGTTCGGTCTGCTCTGCAGGAGGTGATGATTCTCCCTCTGCAATGTAAATGGGAGATGCAGTTTAACAGTGTGTCCATGTATGTTCACGCATTGGCCAAGTTTCCAAACAGACTGCATGACAATGTACATTGTGATTCTTTAGGAGGAGCTGCCTATTTGAAGCGGGACAGTGGACATTTGTGCACCATCAGGGATGTGGGGTTGTACTTGTCCGTTATCATGTCACAGTTTCCTGCTATGCCAAATGTGATTGGCCAGTTTCTACACACAAGCGGCAGCAGTTTTGTCCTCTGTTCTGTTGTGAATGTGTTGCAGTTTGTACCACATTGTTGTCAATGTTGATGTGCTGTATTGTGGGAGAGTCGCCCCTGCAGCTCAGACTTTGCTTGGCCTTCTCCCGTTCAGGCGGTGTGCCTTTGACTTCTGTGCTTAGGCAGTGCTGAGATGTTGCATACTTGGGTAAATTGGGCTCTTGGTGGGAGTTGGGACTCTTGGGCATGGTTTGTCCGCAGATGTCTTGTTGCCGTCAGGGGTTGTTTGTGCACGTGGATGTGTCCATGTGTGACCTGCTCCTTTCCGGATGTAGACCACACTCAGCCACCTCGGTGTCGTGGCATGCAACATGTCATGATGAGTGGCCTGTAGACATGCTCATCGTCATGCAGTGTCACTTGCATTGTCAGTGGGGCTCACGGATCCGCAGCTTTGCTGGGTTCAGCACATGTGCATGGGTTTGTTGTGAGATTGGTGATGTGTGGGGAGGGCCCCCTCTGGGCACATTGTGGACGGGGGATTATTTGCTGTTTCTATGTGTGCTGCAGTATGGCAAGGAGATCAGGGACATGATCCAGAGTCATTGTGGTTGTGCAGTGTGCTATACTTCATTGTGCATGTGTGCCATTGTGCCCATCTCACCCCAGTCCCTGGTGATTACTCACCCTGTTGCTGTTGTGTCAGGTCATGTTGAGCAGTGTCCGGTCCCCCGACTCCTGCCACCGTCTCCACACTGATGACTGTGGACACCATTTCCTCCATCTCATCCAGCTCCTCCTGTGGCGCAGGACTCCCACCCCCAGTCTGCATTGCTGCTTTGCGGTTGTTTGCGAGTTTCAGCTTGGTTTTGCGCTTCACATCATTCCAGCGCCTCTTGACCTCGTCCATTGTCCTCCTCAGCACTCCGACTGCATTCACCTTGTCCACGATGGACTGCCATATTCCATTTTCTGTTGCCAATGACACAGTGGAGGTGACGAACAGGTGTTGATGGTGCTCTATCACCTCCGTAATCAGGATCCTGTTTTCCTGCGGACTGAACCGCGTCTTCCTCTTCTTCTTCTCCTTGCCCTTCCCTGACCCCGAGGTCCCAGGCTGGTCCTCCGTGGGGCTTGTGGGGTTCGGGTTGTCCTCTGTACTTGCTCCGGCTACCTCCATTGTGCTTCGCAGTTGTTGTTTTTTATTTATTTTTATTTTTTTGCAGCTTTTATGGTGATTTTCCCCGCCTGACGTGGGGATTGCAAACCTGGCGCTGCTTGTCGCTGATTTTTCTATTGCGGTTGGGCCCATCGCAACTTTTTTCACGTTCGGGTTTCCTTTTTTATCGCCGTTGCGGTAGTTGTATCGCGGACATTTGAGGCGTTATCTGGAAACTATCGCATGTTACCGCCGTGTTGAGAATACAACGTTGACACGGAGTTATTTTCCCGCGATAGACGGCGATATGAAAAATTGCGTTAGCCTGTTTTGGCGATGTTTATCGCACGTTCTTGAGAATATCCCCCATAATGAGTACGATAAAAAGCATCAAGACCATGGTAAAGTGCGTCAGAATATACGATTCATCAGATACAATAAAACAGTAATAAAACCATAATAAGAGCATCAAGATACCAAGGTACAACATACTTCATATTCAGCCATATAGGACGCCTTCTTTAAAAATTTCAAAAAGCTGTAGCCTGAAAAATTTGGTTAAAACTTCACTTATTATTCGCCCTCTGGGTCCTACCTCTAATACCTCACATTTGACCCAAACATTTTGCCACCTCACAAGCAAATAGTGGCCTGGCATCAGACTTCAAGATCCTCAGTGTGATTCGATAATTATCAGTTCCTATTAGCTTGCAAAGTGGGGTAAGCCAATTTTTCCTCGGCATTGCGAATATTGGACAGGCAAACATTACATGGGCTAGGGTTTCTTGATGGTTTTTACTGCCAGGACATCTAAGAGTAGCTTTGTTCTTGCAATTCCAATTGCTAATAAAATCATTCAGGGGCAGAGTACCAAACCTGAACTGGATATATAATTTCCTATCCCCAGGGCGTTCTATAAAATCAAGGTAGCCTTCCAGAGAACGAACTAGTTTATGAGCCATGAAATCTAAAGTGAGCTTACCCCGAGCCCTGCTACTCATTTCCTCCTGAATCACCTAACCCCAGTAGGCATTCCTCACATCTCATTCCCGGGGGAGCAAGGTGGAATCATTGGCTTCCCATATGTCACACATCCAAATAGCTATAAGCAGGTTCTTAACCCCTCTCAGCCAGCTGATTTTATTGGCTGTATCCCTGCATTTTACATTCTCCAAAGCACGTGCATACGGCAATAGTTCAGGGGTTGTCTTAATCCTAAGCCAAAATAGCAAATTACTTTGGAGGCAAGGGAGAATCTGCCCGTGTCTAGCATGAGCGGAAGAAGGGGAGTGCTCTGGGGTAACATCCCTAGGCTTCTTAAAAATTTTAAATCTAGACTACTAAACTCCTCTACATATTCCAAGCCCCAAACTTTTGCACCATACATCACAGAGCTCATCACTTTAGCATTGTATACCTGCAATGCTGGCCCAATCCATTTGGTATGAGACAGTTGGTGTTCTCTCCCTCTTTTTTTTTATTTTTACACTTCTTAGTCTGCAGTCTGATTGTGTCCTGGTTGCGGGTATGCCAAGTACCACCAAAGTTGGTGAGGTTGTCTGCAAGATAAGTGGTGGGGGCTGGTCATTATGGCTTTGTAAATGATGCAGCTGGTTTTGAAGATGGTGTGGGCTGGCAAAGAGAGCCAATGTAGTTGAATCAAGATGGTAGTGATGTGATCACATTTCTTTGGGCCATGGATAAGACATGCTGTGTCATGTAAGATAACGATAATGGGTGACAGCATGTAATCTGGGAAGGTATGGAGTAGAGCATTACCACCAACCAGATACAAGAGTACGAGGCCTTCAACAGCAATTCTGAAATTATTTTCTGGAAGAAATGGTTTCACTTTCTTTAAAAGAGAGAACAGGTACCAGGCCATCTTTGTTGTTTGTCATTGTGTTCCTAGAGGATGAGTTTTGTATCCAGGGTTAATCCAAATGACTTTACATTCAGTGAAAGTTTGGGTTCAAGACCATTAAGGTTTATGTTTATGTTTGGTGGTTTTATAAAGCGCATAGCTGCCCAAAGGCTTCCCAGTGCTGGCAGAGAGAGAAGCTGGCGATGGTACAAATTGGGTAATCATCATGGGAACAACCATGCCTTGAGTTTTTTCCTGAAGCAGAGTTCTTCTTTTAGCAACCTCAGTTCCCTGGTCATGGAATTCCACAACTTCATGACCAAGAATGAAAAAGATCTACCTCCCCATCTTGATCTCTTGATCCTCAGCGTCTTTATGAAGTTTTTTAGGTTCATCCCATTGAGGCAAGTTTTTACAGTGTTTTGTTTTCTGTTTTTGGCAAATAACAGGAATTCTGTCTTAGCTGGATTGAGCTTCAGGTAGGCACTGTGAGCCTCATTTATGAGGCCCCTTGCATCACCGGAACATCACTTTTTGTGATGTTCTGTGGCGCAGGAGCCTGCTCCATATTTACGAGGCAGCACTAAGCCACTTTTTTTGGCTTAATGCTCCCTCGTAAGTATGGTTCCCCATGGGAGGCGTAAGGGAGGCACAACGAGGAGAAATATTGTTATTTCTTCTCGTTTTTCCTTTTTGTATGTGTGCTGCATTCTGCAGCACAAGTAGAAAGAGGAAAAAGCCTCTTGTGATTGCTTTTGTGCAGGAAGGTTTCCCTGGAGGTTGGAGAGCAGGCACAGGCTTTCAGTGCTCTTCGGCTCACTGAGGCAGCCTGCTACAGCCAATCCAGATGCTTCACTCATGCAGCATGTGAGCAGTGCCTGCATTGAATAAGGACCTGTGGGAGCTGTGGCACCTCGCTCTTGGAGGAGTCTGCAGCCAAGGACTGGAGAACACCGAGGACGTGCTGCAGGCTAAGGTATGTGAAACTTTTTTTTTCTTCATTTTCAAATGTTTATGTTTATTTGTATGTTTTTAAAATGTATTTATGTCGACTCACCATTTTTGTGGGTCACCAACCGCCGCTGCTTTCACGTAGAGTTATGTGGCATCAGCATACTGGTGAATCTTGATGCAGTTATCTGTGAGAAGAGAATGAGGTGACTCGATGTGCAGGCTGAAGATGACATCGGACAGCATGGAACCCTGACGGGACTCCACAGGTGATAGGATTCTTTTAGGACCCCCAACTGCAAATCTACAAACTGGAGACAGCTGGAAAGATATCAGGAGAACCAGTGAAGGGAATTGTAGTTAAAACCCATTCACGAAATTAAGGTGGGATGGTCAACTGTGTCTAAGGCAGCTAAGAGGTTCAGCAATATCAGGAGGCAGGAAGCTCATGGCTCTGATTCTTCAAATATTATGTGGCAAAGGCATGCCAATGCAGGTAAATCTGTTAATGAGCAATAAACGAAAAGAGATTACATTCCCTGTGTAAGGCTACTAACAAAGGGCCCCATGAAAAATGAGCCAGAAAAAAAGTTACTGTTTCTCTCAGAGCTACCAGTACTATGGTTATTGATATTTTTGGGGTGCAGCGACCCCGAGGTTCCTTAAGAAATGGGAAATTACAGGAGCAATCTGTAATCCTGCACCCAAATTCAGCAGTTATTCTCCATTTTCACCAGAGTTTCACCTGTACACTTTGGCTTATTTTAGCAACTGAAGTGTCTATTTGAAAAACTCTGGACTCTTGGAGTTAACATGGATGTTTTAATCCCGATGGAGCTGTCACTTCCATTACCAGCCCCAGTGGGATTAACATGGGACTCACAGTAGTACCTGTACCAACAGCAAGTATGTGAGGCCACACAGACACACTCATACACACAACTATCAACACACAAACACACAGATTTACACACACACACACACACACATAAAAATCAAGCAACGTTGGAAAATAATATACGGAAGAGTTAACATGATTGTATGTTAGTAAGATCTTTAAAATACTCCACAAGGAATGTGAAAGGTACTGTGATCACATTTAAATTTCCGTGAAAATTATGATTTCATTCATATGTGTGTCAGTGTCCCAGCAAAGAGAAGAGGTGGACCAAACACCACTGACGTTGAAACAAGGCTTAGTAAGTCAAAATGAGACAAGGCCACAGAAGACACGTTCGATTCATCTTTCTCAAAGCAGACATCAAGTTTACCAAAGACTATCTAAGGTTATCAGTGAAATTGTTGTCATGTATTGTCTAATAATGTGTGACTCTTCAATAGTATACCTTCACCTCGTAGTCTCTTCATCTAAGTAGGGGCCCTTCTGCAGGGGCAGCTGGCATGGCTCGCGGGTGTGGGGGATGTGGGTGCGGGGGGGGGAAGTTCACGAGATGGTCTTAAAAAAAAACAACTTACCTTTCTGCCGCCGGGTCCCACGTCTTCTCTCCTGCTGCCTGTGTCCGACTCCAGGTCGGAACAGGAAGCAGGCAGCCAGGCTCCAACCCCTAAGCCAATCACAACGCTCCAATTGGTCTGAGCGCCGAAACATGCCGTAACACGGCGCTCAGCCAGGGGCTCTATGGGTGGGCATGTTATCCCTGCATGGAGAACAGGGGAGTGCGCATGACTATTTTAGGTGGCCCAAGAGGGCCGACCAAAACAGTCATTGCGCAGAGGAGTGTCTACCACTGCTCCCCTGCAGCTCCGCCCCACCCCCTCACGCACTGCCGCAGCAGGAGGAAAAATAAAATGATAATAACATTCCATTATTATCATTTTATTTTTTCCTTTCTTTGCTGCTCCTGGCAGTGGGGCGACGCTCCTCCGCCTTAGCGGAGATGACCCGCCACTGCCCTTCTGTCTAAGTGACAATCTTGGCTCAGCCATTCTATCTTTGGCAATGTGTGTTTACTTCTGATATTCAATCAAGGTATACACTAAAGACTCCAAAAATTAGCATGTAAATTTCCATGTGTAGTTTTGCTGCCATGCACTTACTGCACTTTCGGTTTCATGGCCCAAATCTAGGTTGTTGCTCGGATTAATGACACCAGCATTATGAAGTTTGATGATTTTGGATAAGAAGTTGTGGTACAGCACTCGGGTCTGATGTTTTGGACCTACTTGTCTGTGCTTTGCCCACTTGGAAGGGGCAGTCCTTTATGAATACAGAGGGGATGGTTTGTAATTATTTTTTGTGGTTGAAAGCTTCTCTATAAAAGCTTTGGCAAAGACAATAGGTTTTGCCTTTTGGACCTACCTGTTTTTCCGCACAGCATCAGAAAAAAAAGAAGAAAAAAGGTGGAATAACATGATGACCATCATTGTCGCTCCATCATTCTGGAGACACGATAGAATGACTAAGAAACGTATCTTCAATTTTTCGTAACTGATTCAAGATGGTGGATGCTACATGGAAAAATGATTTTTTAACGTGAAAGAGCAAAATGGAAAAAAAAGGAACACGGGGGCCAGGTCAATGGAGAAGGTGGGGAAGGAGAAAAAAAGCAGCACACAAGGGAGAGAGCAACATGGTGGCAGAAGGGGAAGCACACTATGGGAAGAAAGGCAATAAGAGTTGGGGTGAGGTAGTTTTGGTCACAGAGAAGTACACAAACGTGAAAATGAGCAGTATATGAGGGAGAAAGCAACATGGGTCTGAGGAGAAGCAGCACAAGGGAGAGAGAGCAGCGCAGACCATTGGGTGGGGGAGTTTGAGTGGAGAAGCACACAAGAGAGCGCAAGCAGCACAAGAGGGAGAGAACAGCATGGAGCACAGGGTAGGTATTTGGCAGGGTGTGAATCACACAAGGATGAGAGCTAGAAAACACATGCACAATCATGGAGTGTTCAATCAAAAAGAATAAAGTATCCCCCTAAAAAGGATGGTAGAACGGTTATTCTCCAGGGGAGGGACAAACATGAGAAATGGATGGGAAGCCATCGAATCAGAAGCAAGCAAATGAGAGTGACAATAAAGCCAATAAGTAGTAAGGAATGGAAGGCTATAAGCCCACTGTAAATTTCCAATAGGTCTTTTGCAAGCAGACAGCTTGCACTTTCTCATAGGTGAGACCTAAAAATTGCAGTGGTTAGCCGTATCCTGAATCTGTGGTTTTTATTTGGATTCCAAGTGAATGTTCCATCTTGCTCCATGGATTACATCCTTGGGGTCTTATTGTTCTTCTGTCACGTTTTGTCAGGATTACCTTTTGTTGGTGAAAGTGGGCGGTGTCATTTAAGGATTTTGGGGGCCCCGGTTAAGACATACTATGGGGGACCCTATCCAGAACAGCTTTGCATTTTATTATCCATTTTCCACTAATTCAATTAATTATGTTGTCAAAAATTATTCAATACTACATTAAAGATTGAGATGGAGAAATAGACAGATATGAGATAGAGAGAATGTTCACTTTCCCAGGGGAGCCCTTGGAAAGTAGGTGCTCTGGGTAATTGCCCACTTTGCCCATTTCTTAAAACATCTCTAAATGAGGGACGATTTGCTTTATCATAGGGTGATGCTTCGACAAAGTGATCTACCACCTTCTGTATGTGCTTTGATCCAGCTGCCCCAAAAGGCTTTGTACAGATGCATTAATTTCTGCAAAGGACTACTATATATCTGGAAAAAATCAATCCATAATGATCATGATTTGTAAACATATGAAGTTATAGTGTTCCATTTGTCATTGTGTAATTCTATGCCTTTTTTCATACAACCTGTCTAAAGAAAGTGGAAGCAGTACAGGTGCACAGGGCATGGTTCATAGTTCAAGCAGTCAGTCCATAGGCAATAATGCTTTGAATGCCCTGCAGGTACGACCGAAGGTATCATATAGTAAGCTTGTGTTTGTCCGACCTTGTGTCAGAGCATATTTTGAATTCTTACTCATAAAACAGCTTATTATGCGCTAGCAGATCATTGCAATTGGAAAATAATTACTTATTTCATGCAGCGAAACCTATACTAATTTACTCCACACCTTTGAACCCATCTAGGTTTCCATCTTATATATCTATTTACCAGTCAACACACTTGTAGCCACACCTATCCGTCAACCCCAACCCCTATTAATCCATCATCCACTCTCACCCCTATTAATCCTTCGTCTACCCTCACCCAAGCACATTTGCATTCAACTACACTCAGCAGTCATCAAGTAACCCCGGGCAAAATATTCCTCATCCATCCATTCACCCACAGGTTATATGACAGAATATCGATAACTACAATATTATGACACCAGAATATTGTGTTAAAACTATTGTCTACAAAATATTGAGTTTACATACTTTATATGTAAACTGCCAAAATATTGAGTCAAAAATCTCATGGAGCAGACTATCAACAAAAAAGGTGAGAATATCCAAATATTCATATATACCATTATAAGTAATTTATTGAAAGTATTAAAATCCACAATAATAGTATAATCAGAAAATGAATAGTTTTAATTAGTAATGTAACTTAAATATAGATGAATGTATATATATATTCATATATATATATACATATATATTTATGTATTGTCTAATAAAGATAAAAACAATAACTAAGCAATCTTTTAAATAACTTTACATTAAAAATATTAATAACTAAAAGAAAAATTAACAAACATATACAAGAACAACATTGGTGAAGCTTAGTTTAAAAATTAAAATTGATCTAAAAATAGTTTTAATGAATAACGTGAACTAAATAAATAATTTATATTTATATGCATAAATATATATACTTTAGAAATATGAAAATAAAACACTTAAATTAAAATAACACCAATGACTTAATATTATAATTAACAAACATATATTAACAAAAACATATTTCACACTTAAAAAATCTAATTAATGAAAAAATCAATTAAAATTCAATATAATATTAAAAATCTTTTTATAAATGCTACAAAGAAGAAAGAAGAAAAGAATACAAAATAAAAACAATTGAAGATACACCACACTGGCTCAGTCTTCAAATGGTCTTCAAATGTGTCCCACCAATTATGAAGATAATGACCTGGAGTATTGTGAGATTGAGGGCCAAAAGAGACAACACATTGTGGCTAACGGCACTTTGGTATTGTCATATAGTTGCATTGCAGGAAACCTGGGACACATGTGATTACTTTTTTTTGGATGGATTCTCATCTTTATTTAAAGCTGCATCACCCTCCCCAGTGGTACACGCTAAGGGTGGTTTGCTTACTTTGGTATTGCTTAAAATCCCCTGCACCGCTAGAGCGGAGGATTGTCATTCACCCCACTTGCTAGCAGTAGAGTTGTCCTTTACAAACCACTCCCCCCTGTTGGTGGTGAACTTTTATAATTCCTTTTGCAGTAAATATGGCACTGAACATATTGCCACACTGGAGGGGTTTCTTGAACTTTAATGGGAGAGGGGACTTCCTTACTATGAAGGTATAGTCCTAGGTGATTTTAACATGCATCTCTGTCAGCTTAACTGCACCCTTGTAAAAGGCCACCTGGATGCATTACCATTGGATGCCCATTTTGAACACACGGCTCAGGGCTTCCGACTAGAAGGGCTACTTGCAGCTAATAATCTGCATTGTTTAGAAGAGTCGGGTGCAGCGGAATCTATTCCAACTCTTTCAGCCAGGTGCTGTTCCTCTACTATCAATTTTATAATGCTATCTGGTCCCCTGGTCCCTGTAGTACACAATCTGAGAACCTGCTGGAGCGGCTTTAGTGACTATAATCCCTTAACATTTGACCTGGTTTGGACTTATGATTTATCTGGGGAGGAGGCCAGGAGTATGCTAAATAGTGCAATTAGACCAAGAGACCAAGCCCATAGATTAAGTGTACTGGCCAATAGCTCCAAGTTCTTTTGAAGTGGTTAATAGCCCTTTCTTCTCTGACTCGGCAAACACCAGAGTGGATTGCAGAGAGATGTGTTCAACATTTTGAAGGGACCTTCAGGGGAGCTGACCTGGGGGAGATTGCCACTCTGTGGGAGCCCGGAAAAGAAACTTCACCACTGTCTTTTAATGTGAGTGAGGTGCATAAAGACATTGTGGCCACAGCCGGGAGGAAAGCTCCAGGTCTGGATGGGGTGCCGTCACATCTTTATAAAACCCGACCCCCTTGACCTGGGCTAAGATTCTGACATGGGTTTTTAATGCGGCTGTTACTTGTGGCTTGCCCTTTTCTTGGTCCACGGCCATCATCTTGTCTATCTTTAAAAAGGGTATGGGGGACGACCCAGCTTGCTACAGTCCGATTTCTTTATTGGACTCAGCCGTCAAAATTATGGGCAAGGTGGTACTGGATCGCTTAACCCTATGGTTATACAACGGTATTTCAGATCTGCAGTATGGCTTTAGGCAAGGTAGAGGGGCCCTTGATCGATGCAGCAATTGCCATATGATCATGGGAAAATATTCTATAGCCAAAAGGGGATGCCTGCATATGACCTTCATGGATCTAACCTCTAGGCTTGATCGTGGTAACAGATCTAAGCTTTGGCCCTCCTTAGTAGATATGGGCATGGACACACATTTGGTGGCCTACTTACACAGCTCTCAATTTAATCTCACAGCCTCAGTGAGATATAATGAGAACAGTTCCGTATCAGCTTCCTGGGAGGTTTAGAGAGGGGTCAGGCAGTGGTGTATCCTGGCCCCATGCTGTTTTCCAACTATATTAACAAGCTAGGGGGTGTACTGTCAGCAGCCTGTAAAGATATCCCTATGGCCGGTACTAAACTCATTCCCGCCATGTTGTATGCAGACGACGCAGTGTTATTGCCCAAATGGCTGTGGGACTGCAAAGCCTTTGAAATACCATTACTGATTTTATGGACTCCCTTGACCTCTCAATTAATTTTTCAAAATCACATATTATGTCAACAGGCAGCACAAAGTCACTTGGTCTCAAGTTCTTCTGCAGGGGGGCAGAACTTACTAAAGTTTCTACCTTCCCCTATTTGGGGGTGTTGTTTGATGAAAGGGGGTCATGGGTAGCACAAAGAGCACTTAAAAAAAACATCTTGGCAAAGGCAGCAGGAGCCACCGTGGACTTTGCAAAGAGACTAGGTGCCAAACCTATACCTGCCCTACTAAAGGTGAATAGAGAAAAATGTATACCTATGGCCACCTATAGCTGTGATGTGGGGGGAATACAAAGATGTAAGCAAACTGCAGGTGGCTGAGAACACATTTGTGTGCAGACTTCTCTCTGTTCATACATGCACCCCCCCCCCTTTATGGTACACGAAGAGCTTGGCCTGGGTTATATCTCTGACCTCATCGCAGTTGCACCAATAATGCGATAGCTTCAAATTTGGTCAAGCCCCGTTCCTACCCTAAATCAGCTTGTTCTAGAGGACTGTATTGTACTTGAGGGGGCTATGAATATCCCCTGGCCGGGTTTTGTCCTGGAGCAGCTAAGGAGGTTTGGCTGCCCTGAGTTGTTCACGAATCCAAGGCAGTTACGCCATAGTGATCTGAGGGACATCAAAAATATGTTCCTGGCCAGGAGTATGGTGAAAAGGGAAGGCAAGGAACTTGCCACGCTCACAGTAAGGAAATACTTAGTATTGAGCACAAGTCCACTAGGGCAGCCTTATTGGTCTTTTATTAATAATGC
Source organism: Calotriton arnoldi (assembly GCA_963921515.1). NCBI lineage: Eukaryota > Metazoa > Chordata > Amphibia > Caudata > Salamandridae > Calotriton > Calotriton arnoldi. The sequence continues at coordinate 1,027,209 of CAWUFW010004150.1, forward strand.
TCATCGACGTTTTCTCCTGAACAGATTTAGATTTAATTTTATCAATTGGCTCTTAGCTGTTCCCAGATGATTCTCAAAGCCAGGTGACTTAAAGCCCTGTTCCTGTGATCACTTCATAGAGCCGCATTGTTATATCCTGCTTAGGTGTTCATGCATCTCCTATGTTACCTGGGCTCCTAGCTGCTCAGCCAGTGTGAGTGTTCTGAGTGGAATGTTGGTGTGATGGAGATGCTTGGAATGTTTGGGTGCCTATGTGGTGAGGTGTGACAGTTTGAGTATGGGCTGAGCAGCAGGCAGGCTGCTCCTGGTGGGGCTGTTGTACTTGAATACCATCCTGCAACTAAGACTAATAAATAATCTTCAAAGATACTCCTCGGCTACTAGTCATACATCACAACATAATTTTGGCGATGATCTGGAGACAGACCCATGCGTGACAACTGGTCTTACTGAAGATCAAGATGACACAGAAAAGAAGATTGTGCAACCGAAGAAACTTACCAAGACTATGGAACATGAGGAAACAGGTGTCATTTTCTAAGGACTTAAGCTACCGGATAAGTTAATACAGCAACACAAAAACGCCGTGCAGCCCCACAAGTGCCCTTTTCAGCAGACAGCCCCAGCCTGGGTGTACTTTATTTGCTTGCAGGATTTGGATTTCATGCTACTGTGACAAATTGTTTAGCCTAAGTATTTCCACCTATGTGATCTAAGGACCAGTCACCTTTACAGTATCAGCCTGCAGTGTTGAGTCAACTGATATTGGTGGAATTATTTTAGTAAACAAGTTCTACAACTAAGTCATTTCAGAAGCTGCACAGTCATCAATGCTTTTTCTTTGGAAGGGAATTTCCTGCACACTGTACCATCGTGCCGTTTTTAATTATTCTGTCAACGCTTGGTTTGAGGAACATGGCGACTGACGGTTTGGACTTGGATCCCTGTGTTTCATGGGGTATGTACATTTTTGGGACTCACACAATAATTATTAACCAGTTGGTCACGGTACCGGCGGCCGGAGGGGGACATCAGAATTGAGACAGACAGTCACAGTGGTGAGGTTTCTTTTTCTTCTATGCCTGCCCTGCAGTGATAGCGGTTAAACCGTTACAGTGCGGTTTAAAATCAGATGCGGAGCACGTGTACCTTACCTTGTCCATGGAGTTGCATGGATGTGCTGATGGGACTTCTACGAGGTCCCTGTAGCTACGCAGCTTTGTGAACTGGCGTGGGACGATTTCCTGCACGCATGCGCCTGGAGCCACCAGGCACGCATCACGTTTATGTGCCGCCATCTTTGGAGTTTAGGTTACAGGCATGCCAGTGGCTGCGCTTCAGGCCCCGTTGTCCAGGCAATCATTTGCTCACTGGGTCGGGCCCAAGCCACCACAAAGCTCAGCCCCCACAGTACTTGGGCTTTACTTCAACTCAGCAGTTGAATCTCCTGCCACCCGTTTTTCCATAGAACAGGCACACCTTGTGAAGGGAAAGTGCAAGTTTTCCTAGTGAAGAGGATAGGTACAGTAAGAGCAGCAGCTTCGCAAGCTTTCCATATCACAGGACAGGTGCAAATCAGGCAGCGGCATTGTACGTTTTGAATCTTAGCTATCCGGAGGACATGAAGATGGGAGCGAAGACGGGAGCAAGCGAGGCAGATGTTCCTATCAGGATTGCTCTGCATCAAATTGTTATGGGTAATGTAGCTGTGGCTTATCGTCAGTACAATTTTGGAAAAGACATTGAAGATGTACTCACAAGAAGTGACCTTCAACAACACAGTGGTATTTCTGTACATTAAGTGTGTTGATCCTGTGTCCACCTCTCTCAATGCTTAACATTGCAAGCAAGTCGCGTGAGATATCGCTCACAGGAGATCTTGTGCTGTCTTAAATGGATACAGTCCAGTTTCAGCAAAACATTGTTGGTCATCTAGTGTTTGCTGAGTGATGTTCCATTTACTGCTATGCTGTATGATGCCATTATTTTAGGTCTTCAACGTACTTTGTTGTTCTTCTTAAAAGTATGCTCAGGTTACAGTGACGTTTTGAGTGCAAAGTTCCTATATATCTTTTAGTTCTTACTGTGGTCCAAGGTTTGCACTCTGTGGGTATCTTGACTGTATTTCTGCTGTGTTCCATTAGTTACATTTTTAGTGTCCCTGCTGGGGTGACTTTAAATTTCTTGTCTGTGAAATTTCTTTCGGGAGTGTCGCCACTTTTTGGCATGTTGGTATGCGATAGAATTACATTTTCTCATTTTACAATACATTGGTATGTTGACATCTTACATTACATGCACGCCACGTCTCTACATTTTACTTTACATATCCCTTACAAGTGGGATTGCGTTATGGGCTTCATTTGCCCATTTTGATTGGTTGTAAGTACCCTTACATGAAGGAGGTCACAATGTTTTAGTGTGTGGTTGCCACCCATATCTTGGTTTTATTTTATACACCCTTACATGACGGATCATTATATGGGTGGAATTTGGCTGTATTTGCATTGCACGTTACACTCCCTTTAATGAGGGATGGAAATAGGTTTTAGTCCCAGTTTTATGCTGTACATTACAGACATTTACACGAGGGATGTTTTTATGGGTTATAGTCCAATTTTTTACAATTCACTGACCCTTACATGAGGGGTGTCCAAGTGGGTTCTAGTCCCATTGTCACATTTTACTTTTCAATTCCTTACCTGAGGGATCTCTGGATGGGGTGCAGTTCACCCATGTCTACATTTTTCTCTTGTTCCCCTTACGTTAGGGATAGAGTTCTGGGGGTGCGTGTCACCTGTGCCTACACATTACATTTTTGCCCTGTATTGGGATCTATTGTTGGGTGTTTCACCCATTTCTAATATTTGTCTGTATCTGTTCTTCATTTACATTTTTTGAATTTTTCCTAGTCAGCTGTCTAGTTACTTTTGACGTGTTAGACAACATTGGGGCATATTATCAAGCAATTTTTCGCCGCTTTAGAAGCACTTTTGTGCCGCTAACGCGACGTTAAATTATCGCCCTATCATCAAGCTGTCGCTAGCAAGCGTTAGCGACAGCTTTCTGGCGATCGCGGCCGATTTTCCTATTGCCGTGTATGCCAGCGATAGTTTTCGCTAATGATATGCAAAGTAGGCGTTCCTTCTCAAAATGTCACGAAAAAAGTCCCTAACACCACATCGCACTATTAGCAATGATGGCCCGGACCCGCGAAGCGATAAAAAAAGTCACGCTAAGGCCCTTTAGCAGCAGGAACTTAAGACCAGAAAAAAGCTGGTCTAAAAATTGTGAAAAAGGGAGGTATATAAGGGAGAGTAGCCCAGAGACTCATCTGAATAGCCACTGATGCCATGGAGGTACTATTCATTCAGCTTGGAGCACCACAAAGGCAACAACTACCACCGCCACTGCCACCTCCCCCAGGACCACCACCGAGGCAGCACCGAAGATGACTGCGGGCCCTGCACAGAAGTGTCAGCCTCGCAGACCTGACGCCAGAGGATGTCATTGCCCACTACAGGCTCAAAAGGACATCCATCCAACACATCCTGAACCTGATAGCCCACAGGCTGACGGCAACAACACAGCAGAGAACGAACATTCCTCAGCAGACAAAGTTGCTGGCTGTGCTGCACATGTTGGCCTCTGGGACCTTTCAACCAACAACGGCCAGAGTCGGCGGAGTATCACAGGCAGCCTTTTCAATCTTCCTCCCTACTGTCTTGGATGGCATACTCAGCCTGATACCCCAGCACCTTCACTTCCCCAACACTGTGCAGGAACAGATTGCGACCAAGCAAGGCTTCCATGCCATAGCCGGATTCCCGCAGGTCTTGGGGGCAATTGACTGCACACATGTCCTATTTGTGCCCCCTGCGGACAGTGCACACATATACCGCAACAGAAAGCACACACATTCTATGAATGTGCAGGCAATAGTGGACCACCGGGGACTGTTCACCAATGTCATAGCCAAGTTTCCTGGGAGTGTGCATGATTCCTACATCTTCCGACAGTTCATCATAAACCAGCGCTTCCAGGATGGCACATACGGAAATGCAGTTCTTGTTGGTAAGTACCAACTTAACACACCACACGCCTCAACTGCACATACATGCAACTCCCAATTGTTAGAATGTACATGTCATAATTTCTCATACAACACGTCAATCAACATGCCCACTTACCAGACACAACAACACAAGGAACTGTGGGAACTGTGGCTAGCTATGTAGACTAACCATCCCCAAAGGCTCAGCCCCTCCGCCACTCATTTGCAAATGTGGGGAGAGGTGGGAACCAAGTATGTGTGACGGAGGGACTTGATCCATAATGAAAGTATGTACACAAGGCACAGTGTGTCAGGGTTGTGCTGGACAGTCGGGACTAACCTGAGTGTAGACCTGCCCATGTGGGCATATAGTGAGTTTCCGTAGTCCAGCATGATGCCAATGACTGTGTGGGTAACTGTCTTACCTGACAATGGGGGGATCCATTTGAAGGTTGCATGGAAGACGCAGAGGCTGTTGAAGCAGCTGCAGGCCACTGCGTAGACCTATTGGTTCATGGAGAGGGAGGAGTCACATACGGTGCCCAGGTACCTAGGCTGGGGGGGGCTGCTGAAGCTGTCGTCCCACCAGGTGATGCCACATGCTGATGGTTGCGTTATGAGGATGAGGACTCATGTCTCCTCTGCGTATAGCACCCCCCCAGCTGGTGATCATTTATGTTGCAACTGACAGCAATCCCTCCTGGAAGCCAGGTTTGGTGTGTGGGCGTATTGTTGATGGAGAATATGAGCTTTGTGTCCTTGTAGGTGATGATGTTTAATGGTATCCTCAATATTGTAGCAGTTCTTCTCCATGTGTCAGCAGATGCATCTGCCATCTTTGAGTTTGTTTGTGACCGAGGTGGCATTTCTTGCACGCTGTATGTTGCAGTTGCATAGTGGTGCAAGTGTGTATGCGCAGTTGGAGATACATGTCAGTAAAATCTGATCTAGCGCCATTGGTGACTACTGCAGCGTTGTGGGTGTTGCTGTTGATGGTGGTGTGTAGCATCACCTCGTTGACTGAGCTACACTAACTTTGTGTGGGTCTGCATGTGGTCTAGGATGGCTTGGGGTTGACCGACGAGGAAGTGTATGCGTTTGTGGTCACTACATGTGCGTTTAGTGGTGTTGACGAACTAGTCGAAGTTTACACATGCTAAGAAGGTGTCAAAGGTGTGCCTGCCTTGTGGGTCATTGTGGTGAAGATTTTGGACAGTCTGATGTCAGCAAACATTTCACACATAGTAATGGATATTGTGTATTTGTGGTATGTGATGTGGAGCCTCCGCTCAGGAATGCATACGTAGTCCATGGAGTGGATGGCGTGGCGTCTGATGATGTTGATGGTGTGGGTGAAGCGTTCCTGCCCTCAGTGGTCCCTGCAGGCGAGGGGGCTGCTTAGTGTTGCTTTGTGGCAGCTCTGGACATGAAACAGCTTGTGTTGTGCGGTCGGGAAGGTCTTGCGGCAGCGGTAGCATCAGAACTGAATGTGATGCGTGTCTGGTGTGCCCTATTGCCATTTGAAAGTTATCATGCCATTGAGTATGAGGACGGAGGCTGAGTGCAATGGCTAGACACTAAGAGAGCCAGGGTGCCTGTTGGTGTGTGTGTTATGTCTGTGGTTATGCGCAGATGGCCTTAACATTGTAGCACAGTAGGAGTGCCAGTGATGCAACCACGCAAACGCACACAATCAAAATGGCTCGGGGGACGGAGGATCAACTGTGAGGCAACGCAATTAGCATTGATGCTGGTAACCAGTCAGAAGCGACACATGGCTAACATGAAATCCAACATAGCACAAATCACACAACACAAAACCATCCACACTAACAACACAGCCTGCATAACCAATAATGAACACATCTCTCCATCACATGTTACAGGTGATTAAGGATATGCACTATGCCCGTGGATGATGACACCCCTCTGAAACCCCACCATCCAGGCACAGAGGCAGTATAATGCGGCCCACAGACATACCCGGTCCATTATGGAGCGCACATTTGGCGTGCTAAAGTCACGTTTCCGTAGCCTGGACATCACAGGTGGCAGACTGCTGTACAGCCCTGAAATGGTGAACAAAATCATCCTAGCATGTTGTGTATTGCACAATATATGTGTGCGCACCAATGCTCCCTGGATCCAAGTGCCTGCTGCACCGGACGATGACCAGGATAAAGATGAAGATGAGGCAGGTAGAGCACACACCACAGTTAATGCAGCAGGAACTGCCCGAAGGAACCGAATAATAAACAATTTCTTCAACTGAGCACGTCACATTGTGACAGTCCCCATCAAATGTATATCACTGCAAAATGACCCCAATCACAGTTTGTGTCAATAAAAATACACTACACACATACCCTGCCTGCATTTTACTGTCCTGCATAAGTACATCACTATGAAAAGAGTACGTAGCACAATGATTGCAAAGAACATCACAATACTCAATTAATGGTGGGAATGTCTCCTCAGTAAAGAGATGCTCTTCAGTGTGTCAAATGTGCCAAAGTACACTTTTAATTGTGTAAATTGTGCTAACAAACTCTAATATTTGGTGTGTCCTGTTGTGTAAATCATGAAACATAGGTTGTCCTCTGTGCACAAATCCTAATTGTAGGGTGTCGTTTTGGGGCAACAAGTCAATAGAGTGTGTCCGTTGTGTTAATTTATGCAATTTAGGGTGTGAAATGGGGTAAAATATGAAAAATGGGCGTGAAATGGGGTAAAAGATGAAAAATGGGCGTGAAATGGGGTAAAAGATGAAAAATGGGCGTGAAAGGGGGTAAAAGATTAAAATTGGGCGTGAAATGGGGTAAAAGATGAAAAATGGGCGTGAAATGGGGTAAAAGATGAAAAATGGGTGTGAAATGGGGTCAAAGATGGAAAACGGGCGTGAAATGGGGTCAAAGATGAAAAATGGGCGTAAAATGGGGTAAAAGATGTTTTTTAGGGTGTCATCTGCAATTTCCTTTTAACCCACTTCCACCTCAATTTCATAAACCACCAAGACAAATTGCTGGACCACACACTGGACGCGGCAGCCGGACCACCCGCAGCCCTGAGACACCAACCAGACCACCATCTCCAAATGGACACCAGGCACGGATGAAGACACCGCCTACACCATGAAAGGCATCCACTCGGGGGCCCACACAGACCCCAGGACCCCTCACAACTACCACAGAGCCGCATCTGCTAATGCACACGAACCACTACGCAACATCAACACCACCTTCAAAACATGCACCTGCACAGACAAATGGAAGCGTGCAGAAGTAATGGCCCTGCTCAAGAAGCACACAGCTGACCCCACCGGCCTCAAGAACTATCGGACCATCTCACTCCTCACCTTTGCAGCCAAAGTCACTGAGAAAACAGTCAACAGGGAACAGACAAGATTCATCAAAGACTACGCCATCCTCAACCCATCACAATCAGGATTCAGAAGCAAGCACAGCACTGAGACCGCCCTACTTGAGGCCACAGACGACATCAACACACTCCTGGACCAAGGACACTACGCAGACCTCATCCTACTCAACTTTTCAGCAGCCTTCAATAACGTCACCCACCGCACACTAGTCACCAGACTACATGACGCAGGCATCCAAGGTTCAGCCCTGGACTGGATCCAATCATTCCCCACCGTAAGAAGGCAAAGGAGCAGACTGCCAGACTTCATCTCTGATCCCACGACAATCACCTGCAGAGTCCCACAGGGCTCATCACTGAGCCAGAGCCTCTTCAAAATATACATGTACCCCCCTTGCAGACATCGTCCAACAACACCGCTTCAACATCCTATCCCACGCTGACGACACCCAGCTCATCCTCTAACCCACCAAAGACTACTCCACCGCCACTATCAACTTCCTGAAAGTAATGCAACACGGGGCAGTCTGGATGACCAACAGCTGCTTGAAGCTCAACCCCGAGAAAACCGAAGACCTCGTCCTTGTAACCAGCCCTTCAGCATGGGACAACACCTGTTGGCTCACGGCCCTCAGAAGACCACCTCTCCCCGCAGACCACGCTAAAAACATCAGCATCATACTCGACTCATCACTCAACATGAACCAACAGGTCAGCGCCGTCACCTACAGCTGCTTCAACACACTCCGCATACTCTGGAAGTCCATCAAATGGATCCCCCCTGAGTCAAGGTAGACAGTCACCCATGCACTCATGACCAGCAGACTGCACTATGTAAATACACTTCATGCTGGCATCAGCAAGTCCATACTCTGCAAACTACAGACAATACAGAACACCGCCGCCAGACTCGTCCTCGTCATCCCCTGGCACATACACATCAGCCAACACCTACAATGACTCCACCGGCTCACAGAGGAGAAAACAGTCAGCTCCAACATCCTCATCTCATGTCTACAAATTCCTACACAACAATGGACACAAATACCTCAATTACAGAATCAACTTACACGTACCCAAAAGAAAACCACAATTTACAAAACTATCACTGGCCAAAAACCCTCGCATCCACAGAGCCTGAGCATACGGAAGATCCTTCTGTAACATTGCAGCCAAGACCTGGCCCAAGCTACCGACAGACATCAGACACGCTCCCTCCATTAACACGTTCATGAAGCCCCTCAAGAGCTCGCTCTTTGGCCAACAGATCTGCGCACCACCACCCCAGCGCCTCGTGACCCCACGGGTGAGTAGCACACTTACAATTCCCCTGATTGATTGATTTTATTGTTGTGAAATATGCAATTATTGTGTCAGATGGGGTGAAAGTTGCAATTTAGGGTGTCGTGTGTTGTGAAACATCATATTTACGGTGTCATTTGTGTGCTAATCAAGCATTTCATGTTGTTATAGGTGTCTGAAATGAATTTAGCTCTAAGACTGTACATCTGTGTATGAATTTGCTGTAAGCGTGAAGATCTTGCCGCTACAACGATAACGCAATGTTTTTTTTACTCGCCCGATGGAAAAATACATCGCTCAACACATTGTACAATGCTAAATATTACTCATGAGCCTATTTGCGTGCAGATTTTACCGCTTTCTCAAAAACGGGCCGCATTGAGACAGGAAGTGATGTCTGCATGCTTCCTGTCTACTGGAGTAGTGTTTTGCACTTTCACTTTCTCTTTTGAGCACATTGCTGGTGATTGTGGAGAGTGTTGGAGGTGTTTGGTGGTGTGTACTGCAGTGTTGAGATTTTGAGAGTGTTGCTGTGTCCTGTGTCCTGTTGATAGTGTCTGTGAAGTGTTGTGTACTTATTTTGTGTGTGTTTTTGTCTCTTGTACTCAAATTTGTCGGGTGTTTGTCTGGGGTAGTTAACTTTCTTAGTAGTTTTTGGGGATATATTAGAGGGTTATAATTTTTGGCTGTGGGCTCTCAGGTGTGCAGGGAGATGCCGGGTGTGGGCAGGGAGGGCAGAATCTCTGAGGGGGCATTGGGGGGCTTCCTCTGGATGATAAAATTCTACCTGCCCTTGATGTTGGAGAGGGGAGGCCGTATCCTTCAAGGATACAATGTCAGTGTGCGGAAGATGAGGTGGGAGCGTGTGCGGGTGCAGATGCTCCGGTTCTTTGGAGTGGACCATACGGTGTGCCAGTGGAAGCACCGCTGGCAGGATCTGCTGGCCCGTGAAGTTGACCTCTTGGACTACACGGGAGTCATGACTGGCATACAGGGTGGTAAGTACAAACTCTACATTTAATTGTGATTGCTTGAACGAAAATAAATTAGGACGTGTGTGACACTGGTGTCACAGTGAAAAAAGGTTGCTGAGTGAGGTGGGAGATGTAATGCACTCACACATAACATTGGCACATCCGAGACTCAACGCTGCATCATATTGACAAGTATAGGGTGCTAGTATGTGTTAACCACTGCACAGGAGCAACACTTAGCACTGTTGTGCCATAGCTGGCACACCTGCACAAAATGTGCGTGCATGCAGAATATTGTTTGTGTACGGCAGGGGTGACTGTACATGCACTATCCAAGGAACTGTTCATGTGAGCAGTGTGCTGGCCAAAAGGTAGTGTTAAAATGCTTTCCTCATGAATTGTGTTACGTTACCTATGCTGCCCTGTGAACATAGTTGATGTGTGACAATGTATTTAATAGGAACAAATGGTCAAAGGAAACTGGACATGTCCAGATTGTCATACACCAACAAGCTCTGTGAAACTGCCTTGTGCGATCGGCAGCAATGCAATTGTACAAAGAGCATGTATAACATCATGATGCATGTAGTAATGGTGCCTTGTGGATGTCTCACACTACTAGCATGTGCATGTTAGCTAGCATTACAGTCTGGTTTGTCCCGACTCAGCATTCACTGTTCTGTTGTGAATGGCAGTCAAAATGGACACAATCATGTATCCAACATGAAACGCAACACTACAGTTACGTAGCATTTTCTGTTATGGTGATGATTGGTATGAGGAATATGACACATATGATTTAACGTCTGATACCAACACATATATTTTTTCTTGTCTCACAGATGGTCGGCCACCAATCACACAGGGGGACATCGACAGCTTCGAGGACCCACACGCCACTGGTGAGTTTGGACATAATATATTGGCATAGTGCGGTGTCATGGATGTCTGGGTCAAATGATCAATGTTGTAGTATGCAGTATTGGTGTGCATCACATGTCCCTTGCCTACAGTGTGATGATGTATTGTTGAAGTCAGAAGTGTGCACAAATCAGTAAGTGAAGTATGAGCAATGCACTGGTCTCACTGTTGTAACCTTGCCCATCCCCAGTCTGTGATACACATAGTAAGTAAGGTGCATATCATCGAGACCCTATTGCCAACACAACATCACTTTCATTGAAGTGGTGTTATCAATAGGGGCCTAGCATCATGAGCGAGCCAGCGTTAATCCACTTCACGTGTAATAACGCTTCATTTGTAATAAGGCACACTTTCACGCTGTGTTTAGCGTGAAAGTGGCATGCAGTGGGTGTTGCGGTTGGCGTTCCACAGCAACACCCATTGTATTTGACGCTGCCACCTATGTACAAGTGCGGCGTTGATAGATGGCAGCACACAATTTAAAAACAGTGATATCCTGGACGTAATCTGGCTAAACGAGGATGAATCTTTTTTTCTCATCATTTTTTCTTTTTACATGTGAGCTGCCTTGTGCAGCACACATTGAGTAAGCAAAATGACATGGTTTGGATATGTACAGGACGGTGGCCCTTCCTGTACATACAGAAAAACTTTACAATAATCAAAATTGTATCTTTTCTGTGTGCTGCACGACTCAGCACACATGAAAGTTACAACATGGTATACTAGTATTGGTTATGGCCATGAAGGGGCACCTTCCTGTACAGAAAAAAACCTCCCCTGCACACACACACCCTTGCACTCTGGTGCATGTGTGCCTGCCTAGCCGCTAAGTTGTGAGACTTGCCGCCATTACCGGGGGGAACGCAAGTCTGCACCACATCCTTGGTAATATAGTGCAGACTTGCGTTTCCAAATTGGCGGTGAGAGGCGTTAAGCCAAGGAGGCTAACGCCTGTCTCCGCCACTTCCTTGTCAATATGCCCCTAGGTCTATGGGGACTGTCACCACAGCACATGCCTGTGAATTGCACAGGACACTGATAGGAGAGGAGACATGTAAGTGCGGTTGCTGATGACTATTAGATGACATGGAACGCATCTACATCCTTGCATGAGATGACTGTGCAAGTGTGCCCGATGATGCACAAGGAGGCATTGCTTTTCAGTCTGTAAGTGCAAAGACACAGTTTGGCACTGTGAATTTGTAGGTATGCTGCATGCCATCTTCAAAGAAGTGGCAGTGTGTATCTTTGAGCCAAGCATATCAATGGCACGTTCCCCAAACACACAGCAAAGGTGGCCCGATGAATCTCATTGGCATGTTTGTCCCCTGCAATGGTGTCGACAAGCTGTCTCCTTGAGGCCATTCCCTGATTGACTCTGGACCAGGTGTGGGAACTCCTCTGTCCCAAGTGTTGTCATTACTGTGCATGCATTTCCCACGCATGGTTTGGCTCTGCCTCCATTGCTGTGCCATTTATTTTACAATGCAGGGCTATCAAACGCTATATGTGAGAAAGCATTACCTCTAAAAACACTATGAGCTTCATGACTGAAGGGTGCCGTTACAATGGGGAATGCATTGTGACTTTTTGCGTTGTAAAGGCATGCTTATATTGATTCACTAAGGAGTGAGCTTAGCGGATACAAGACATGCATGAGTGATTGAGAATTTGGAGGAAACGATGTTTCCCCCTCTCTGCGGCAACACTTCACATATTGTGTAGTAATGTTGGAGAGCGGTACAGCGCATCATGTATAACTCAGCGTTCATCCATACAACGGGTTTACATGTGTGCTGCATGATGCAGCACAGTTGAAAGTGTGAGTAGGGCTGTCCCCGGGTAGCTCCAGAGCAGGTTGGGTACACTTCCAAAACATTTACCAGGCCCCCAGCACACAGACACCCATGCACTCTTGTGCAAGAGTGCCTGTGTTGGTGCTAACTTGATGAACTGCACACAGTTGCTGGGGGACACACAGGCCTGCACATGGGCATTGCACATATCATGCAGCACTGTGTCACAGGAGAGGATGAGGGTGGTGCTACACACGGAGGGATAATGCCTCCCTCCTCCGATTGCTTGTACATGTCACCCTCAGTCCGGGTATGTCATGGCACCATAGTTTGACACTGTCAGTCCCATTTGGTTGTGACAGTACATGTACCATGCCATGCACTGTCATGTCAGTCTCCCCAGCATGTAGTCACTGATCCATGCTTCAACATTTCGTTGTCCAGGTCACTCTCTGACTTCACATAGTTACGCTGGAATGCAGGCTCCCATGTTTAAGTGATCTTGTATTACAGATGTTATTGCGGAACATTGACATAGTCTAAAGGACTCAAAATTGCCATTGTTGATATTTTACAACATGCCTTCCAGGTGAGGAAGGACCGCTTCAAGCACGTAAAGAAGGTGGCAAAGGGTTACCACAACATGGCCAAGAGGCACCAGGAGGAAGGGAAGAAAGGGACATGGAAGGCGGTGCCCGAGATTTTGACAACTGGCACACAGCCCATCCCAGGCCCCTCTGGCGTCAGTGGTGGGTCCCAGCCTGGACAGGTGTCACATCCCCCTATGGCCACACACCCCCAAGGGACAATCCCACCTGCAGCTGGCGATCAGGTTGTGCCATTTACAGTTAGGGACAGGAGGGTGATTCATGATAACAATGTGTTCCTGGCAGAGATGAGGTGGGAAATGGCTGATATGAACAGACATTTAACGGACCTTAAAAAACATTTTGGACTGCCATGATGCCTGGAGATGTTGGACCCCATCTCCCTCTTCTTCCTTCCCCCAATGTTTTAAGATCTGTTATTAGGTAGTGTTAGGTTAGTTCTTTTAATTGTTAGGTAGTGTAGTTTTAGCGTAGGTTATAGTTAGTGTTAGCTTTTAAGGTAGAGTTTAGATATTTATTATTATGCCGTATTTGGGGATAAGTTTCCTTTTCCTTTGGGTGGGGAGTTGATGTATTTTTGGGAAAATAAAATACAAAAAAAATATCTTTGTGTATGTTACATGTGCAGTTAGTTTATGTATAGCTTAGATGTCTTTGTCCTGTCTCGTGGTGTGCCTGAAGGGTGGGAGTGGGGTTGATGTCTAAGATATGTTGTTGTGTGTTTAGGATTAGTTAGGGTAGATAGTTTAGGTAAGTAAGATTTTTCTAGTTAGTTTAGATTTTAGTAGTAGTTCTAGTGTTCAGTGTTAGTTTAGAGTCGTTAATTATTTTTACTGTTCAAATAAAAGTGTAAAAATTTTTATTTCTGCTTGCACTTCTGTCAGGGATGATGTTGGGGAGTGTGGCTTATTGGCTTGTATGCAACTCATACCATCACTGGACAATCCATGGAATGTGTAAGTCTGGTCATGACATGTTACTTAGCATGATATATTGTGTCAGGATACCTTAGATGTGATCACAGTGAACTTGCATGGATGGCAGGGTGGCAAGTAGTATTTATGGCCTAGTCTAGGGACTGTTGTTTGTCACGTTCTACATCTTAAGTGTGACTCACATAGTTGTACAACACATTGTTGCACATTTACAACACAACCTAGGGACATGGCATTGAGAGTATATATATTTTGCTAATGTTATCCATCATTGAGCAGGGTAACACAGATTCCGTCACACACCTGCATATCAGATGCTCCTGGCGCTGAGTCCATCTACATTGCACAGACCTTTGCACACTTTCTGCGTATTGCCAGTGTGTCAGCTTCCTCTGAATTATATGTTCCTGTGCATGGACGCTCAAACTCAGGCACATGCATGAGTTAGTAAATTTGTGTGTCCATTGTGTACGGCACATGGCACAACAGTCATCCTGATTCAGATAAGTAATCTGAGAGTAAGTAATGACTTTACATTTTACGTTATTCACAAATGGCATTTATGAGTGGTACAGTTAGGTATACTGACTTCACTTCTCATCAATGCCTTTCGTGACTCACTTAATTTTTCAAAATGTGATTTTGTCACAGGTAACGTTTTGTTGCGTGCACACTGTTCTGCTGCACACAAGGGGGTAAATGTTGCATTGCTCCCTGTAGTGACAGTGTCATAGCCACTTGTCCCAGCTGTTCCTCTGGCATTGTCTCATAGTGATGCCCCCCTTGAAATGTTGGCCTTGCATCTGACTATATGCTAAGTGCAGTGCACCACACATCCCTAGACACATTGCCCAATACGCTCACAGTGATCACAGCATGAGAGGGATAAAAATTTGTTGTGCATTGTTTGTCCACAGGAAGGGGCTGACTGACGCCTTGCACTTTGGTGTGAGTCCCTATTGGCAACTCAACTTCACTGAGGCAGACATTGTGGTTCCATATGTGTATGGTAGACATGTGCCCTTACGTGTCTTCATCAATGTGAATATGGTGTGCACCATCTTGGGATGTGACATGCAATGCGCACCATCACAACAGGCTTTGTCCACCACGTAGAGTGTGAGTAGATATGCCAAGAGAAAATTGTTTGCAATTGTTAAGGGGGACACTACTTGTGGCCTGCTACAGACTTTGACATTTTAGCACACATGCCAAATTCCGTATTGGATGTGGGTATAGGTTGTGATATAGCTAGATTGTATTTCTTTTGCAATGAGGGCACAGATAGTTGACACATACACGGGCATCTCACTGCCTATCTGTGTCAGGTAAAACATGTACATTGCTCGTATTTCCCTTGGGGTAACTTCTGGTGGATTCATTGTCCATACACTTTTTACAGACTTCTATACTTGATTGGTCATAGACAACACGCAACAGTGTGAGTTTAAGATTTTAAGGTACATTAACAGAATGAAGACTGGACCAGTGCTTGGCCATACAACCACACATTGCATGGATGCCCGTTAGAGGGCCAGACAGAGTCCTTTTTTGGTAACAGCTCCAAGGGAAGAGGCACAGTTCAGTCCGCAGGCTGATTACAGTGTTATTGGTAAGAAAAATATGATTTGGCAGTCCATGTGGAGGTCCAAGGTGAGTTTCGGGGGACAGTGGAAGACAGTGGAAGATGATCTTCCGTGGCATGATACTAAGCCCAGAACCAAGAAGAAACAGGCCTTTTGGCATCGATGTATGCTACCGCTTTCTCCTTTGCAATAATGCACTATCATCCTCATCTATGTCCTCTGATGTGTCATGTGCCTCACATGTGGGTGGTGGTATAGTGGGTGCAGCACTGTGAGGCACTGATACATCAGGGGGTGGAACTGAGGATGTAGAAGCAGCAGCAGCATTCATTGACACCAGACCTTGGGGCAGCAATGCAGTGATGAGCAGCTGCAGGGCATGATAGATTCCAGCAACATCGCGCTGGTGTTCAGCCCTGGCAGCCAATTGTTGTGCCTGCATCCACTTCATGCTCTCCATTATCTTACTGATGTTGGACAAATCCTGGCTGAGATTGCTGGAGCCACTCTGACCAGACAGTTGGTGTTGTCTCAGAATCATGACTCCAGCAATGTGAGCCATGGACCGTTGGAGAGCATCGAGCGGGCTGTGGGTGTCCGTGAGCTTCTGTATGTGGTCCCGAATGGGACTCAGACACCCACGTATGGCATCAAGTTTGGCCGCCAGCATCTCAAACCCCACCCGCACCTGATCAGCCATCTCCCACTGGACCTCTAACACACGGCGTTGGAAGGCCAGATGTGGGTCCTCGAGGTCCTGGGAGCGAGATGTGGTGGGAGGTGCTTGCTGCTGGTTGGTTTGTGCAGGGGGTGGGGTTGCCACGATGCTGCTGGGTTGCCCTGATCCTGGAGGTGGGTTGCTGAGTGAATTGAGCAGAATTTGCAGTTCATCCTGATTAATGGTGGTGTAATCGTCCTCGTCATCAGTGAAGGTTGGGCCAGTCTGCTGTCCAGGAGGTGGTGTCTCTCCCTCTGCAATGTGATAGGGGAGATAAAAATTAACAGTGTGTTTCATGTATGATCATGCATTGTATGAGTTTACAAGCAGACTGCAGGACAGTGTACGTTCTGACTGTTTATTGGGAGATGCCTATTTGTTGCGGGATCGTGATTATTTTGAGGACATAACCAATGTGATGCTGTTGTTGTACATTGCCATCTCACAGTTTACTGCTATGACAAAGGATGCTTGTCGTATTTGTACCCACAAACGGCACATGTTGTGTCCTATGTTCATTTGTGTGAGTGATGCAGTTTGTTCCACATATTAGTCAATGTTGATGAGCTAAGATTTGTATGTGTGTGCACTGCATTGTGTGATTGTGGCACCCAAGCTGGGTGGAATATGGCTCTTGGTCACAGTTGGGAGACTTGTGCATTGTTTGTCATCAAATGTCTTGTTTACGTCAGGAGTTGTATGTACACAAGGATGTGTCAGAGTGTGACCTGCTCCTTTAAGGATGTGGTCCACACTCAGCCACCTCAGTGAGGTGGCCGGCACCATGTTAAGATGTTGTGCCTGCAGGCATGCTATTCGTCATGCACTGTCACTTGCCTTGTCAGTGTGACTCTGGACACGCAGCTTTGCAGGGTAATGCACATGTGCATGTGTTTTGTGCAAGATGAGTTATGTGTGAGGAGGGGCCCCTTTGTGCACATTAGCAATGAGAGCCTACTTGGTGTTTCAACGTGTGCTGCACTATGTAGTACACATTTGCATCCAGGTAGCTTTGTCTATTGTCATTGTTCTTGTGTGCATGTCGTCCATCATTTTTTATCTTGCATGCATTGATTACTGCCCTCCTGTTGGCTTACCCGTTGTGAGTATGGTGCATAGTGAGTTTCTATTGTTGTTGCTGCTGTCTGAACTGACAGTGTCAACACCCATTACCCTCAAGGTTGACCCCACGTGTGGTGTGTAAGTGGTCTGTGATTTGATGTATGTGCATTTCATGATGCCTATTTATGGTGCTCAGGCCTTGTCACTGCCACCCTCAGAAGAGATGCAAATGGCAGGGTGATGTGTGTTTGTGTATGTGCCACGCAGCTGCTGACATGGATGATAAATGCTGTCCTGGTTCTGGTTATCAATGGCTGGCTTAGAGTGTGGGTTATAACTACCTGACTGCAAAATAGTTCACTGACACAGTTGACTTACCAAACAGTTAAGTTTAATTGCACATGATGGTGTGATGGGCAACTCACATCAGGACTGATGTGGAATGCTGTTTTCTGTATGGCAGATGTGTAGACTTGGGGGTGGAGGAGTGCAATTTGACCTAAGGGTTGAGGGTGACATTTCTGACTTTCTCTTTAATTGTTGCAACTTTGCTATCCTTGCTTGTTGTCATACTTTGGTTGTCATACTGCTTTACAGGCACATTTAGGTTCTGTGAGTATGTCACACATACAAGGCATGCAGTACATAATTGTGTGACACATTCCTAATCTGCATTGTCCACGTACTGTGGTGTTGTAGGCATACCCCCCCTGCAAATTGTATTCCATCGCACTTTGAGTCAAGTCTGCAGTTTGTGTGCATTTTTGGATGTGCATCTTTTATCCAGCGGCCTACAGGGTCACTTTGTTGTGACATTGCATGTGTGTCTGGTATGCAGACTCACTAGATGCTTCCCCACTTGGTGTACACAGGACTGCATCTCATGAACAGGCAAGTGTGCACATTGCCTGGAGATGTGTGAGGATGTCATGATTTCCCCCTTGCCTCATCAGCACACATATACCAATCGTCTGCACAAGGACACATCTCTCTCTGATGCCAAAATGATGATGCACTGTGCAGGTGACTGATCATGTGCACGAGTAGGCATGCCACCACCAATGTCAGCACACCTGCAACATTGTGCACGTGTGTCTGAGTTGTGTGCAAGGTTGTGTATGTGCAGTAAAGTCCACCTATTTGCACATGCACATTCCTGCACACAACTCAGACACACGTGCACAATGTTGCAGGTGTGCTGACATTGGTGGTGGCATGCCTACTCGTGCACATGATCAGTCAAATTCACAGTGCATCATCAATTTTGCGTCAGAGAGAGATGCGTACTTGGGCAGGCAATTTGTATATGCGTGGTGATGAGGCTAGGGGGGCATTTTGCAACCCTGCCGCATCTCAAGTTAATGTGCCACTTTGCCATTTCCTGTGGCATTTATTTTGTGGTCCGAGGGTGATCTTGGACTATATTGTGCTTAGTTTTCTGTGCACATTTCAAAGTCTGTGTGCCTGCCAATATGTGTCTTGCAATGTATTGTTTGAGTAGGGTGATATGTGTCTGTGCCACCATGTACAAGGATATCCAGGACATGATCCACAGTAATTATGTGTATGCACTGCGAGATATTTAATTGTGCACGAGTGCCATTGGCCCCATCCGCCCCCGTCCCCTCAAGTCCCTGGCTCTTACTCACCCTGTTGTTGTTCTGTCTGGTCACGGTCAGCAGTGTCCTGGCCCGCAACTCCAACCACCATCTCCTCCCTGATGACTCGGGAAACCTGCTCCTCCAACTCATCCAGCTCCTCCTGTGGCGCTGGACTCCCACCTCCAGTCTGCATTGCTGCTTTCATGTTGGCTGCTAGTTTCTCCTTGGTCTTGCTCTCAGTATCATGCCAGCGCTTCTTGCAGTCATCCACTGTCCTCCTCCTCTCTCCGACGGCATTCACCTTGGCCACAATGTCCTGCCAAATTTCTTATTTTCTTGCCAATGTCACTGTGGAGGTGACAAACAGTTCTTGTTGGTGTTCAGTCACCTCCGCAATCAGGACCTGGTTTTCCTGCGGGCTGAACTTGGGGTTCCTCTTCCTTTTGGCCTTCACATCAAGCTCTGGCTGGTCCTCCTGGGTATTTGTGGGGTTGTTGGTGGCCTCTGCACTGGTCCCAGCTTCATCCCTGGCTCCTCTGCTATTTTCCATTTTATTTTATTTTTCCTGCTTGGAGGGCCTTTTGTAGTGCATTTTCACGCCGAACGTGAGAAATGCAGGCCTGGTGCCAATTAGCGATCAGATTCTGTCGCTAATTGGCACATCAGCACTTTTTTTACGTAAGCGTCAGGCTTTTTATCGCCGTCACGCTAAATCTATCGCCGTCCATTTCCGCAGGAAAGGGAAGCTGTCGCCTGTTAGCGGCATGCTGCTAATACGCCGCTAACACGGCGATTGATTCCGGCGTTCGACGGCGATAAAAAATATCGCGCTAAACGCGGTTAGCGATAAATATCACCATTTGTTGCTAATATCCCCCATTGTTTCTACATTTTAAACTGCTTTTATAATGGGTGATATTTCTTGTGTATCTATTTATTCATCCTCTCTGCTTTCCTTATTTCTTTGTTCTTCCCGAGATGTTCTGTTCTATCTTGCATCCCTGGGTTTTGAACTATTTTCATTCATGTGTACATTTATGTGAATAGTTGTTTCCACCTAGTATCTTATGTTTTAGTTTCTGTTTAAATGGGGGGAGGATATGTTATATCCTGCTTAGGTATTCATGCATCTCCTATGTTACCTGGGCTCCTAGCTGCTCAGCCAGTGTGAGTGTTCTGAGTGGAATGTTGGTGTGATGGAGATGTTTGGAATGTTTGGGTGCCTGTGCGGTGAGGTGTGACAGTTGGAGTATGGGCTGAGCAGCAGGCAGTTGGCTCCTGGTGGGGCTGTTGTACTTGAATACCATCCTGCAACTCAGACTAATAAATAATCTTCAAAGATACTCCTCGGCTACTAGTCATACATCACAACAAAGGAACTTTACATTTTATCTTTTTCTCTGATTTTTATAGTATTTTATGAAAAAAAAAAAAAATTCCGTTGATTAGGAATTGTAATTTTGCACAAGTGAGGTCCGCCCGGATTTACGTACAATTGTTGTTTTCCTCCATGGTCTGCTTTGGAGTTGCAAGCTTTCTTTCAGGAGCACTAAGATGCAGGAAAAAGATGTATAAGGAATAGAGAACTCCATTTGTTTCTGTGTTGAGATGAATTATGCATATATTATTAATTGTGGGATGTTGTATAGACAGTTTCTGATGTCATCCTTTCTGTCTCTGCACTAACATATATGCACTTTACATGCCCCATTTTTTATAGCTTTGATTCTATATTTTGTATTATATTCCTAATGTCATGACAAAGGTTTATATGGTTTTATCTGTACTAAACTGGCAATGTACATGTATTACTGGTCTGTTTTAAATAGTCATGTACTGAACTTGAATTTAGGCACAAATGTTTTATTTAATGTGCTTTTATGGTCTTTGATGGCAGGATAACTGTGTCAGATTTACTATTCTAACTTCAGTTTAAGCAGAAGTAGTGAAAGTGTTGGACTTTGGAGGGGTTAGATTTACTATTCCCACTCCAATGTAAGCAGAAGAAGGGAAAGTTTGGGACTTTGGAGTGGTTAAATCTACTCTGTGCTATTCCAAAGATAACTTACACTTGTGAGCAATTTACATGTTTAATTTACCCTTACACCTTTAACTAGCACTAATACTTTTGGATAGTCACAAAATCTGAATGTATTAAGATACACAAAAGTGTAGACTTACACATCTCCACTTCATGAAAAAGAGAGTGGTGCCAAAGTTGCAAGTATACATTATTACATTAGTACATGCTGCACCACACATGGCCAATCACTGATACTGCAGCACCATCCCATAAAAAATAATGGAGGATTTAAAATTGAATCCCATACACTTCATTTTTAATAATTTTTTATGCATAATAATGTTTTACTCCTGAATTTGTTTTTAAATGTAATGTAATAAATTAAAATTAATTAAAGATATATTTTAAAATGAAGTTAATAATTCTGTAGCTTTTACATTGTTCTACATTTGAAATAAATATATATAAATAATTCACATTAATATTCAACATAAACATATTTTTACTAATTTATTATAAGGTTTAATAAAGTTTTTAAAAGATTTCCCTATACCTTACCATAGGGAGAACTCCACCGCAACTGTGGAGTCTCCTTATGGTAAAGTACAGAGAAAAGTAAAAAAGTTTATTTAACTGAAAAAATAGTCATAATAATTGACTGAATTTACTATAGTTTTGAGTCCCTTTCTGGCTGTAGTAACTTTAAAAGCACAGTTTGTGAATTGCAATGGGCTTCCTCTTTTGTGGGTGGGTGCATGTCCCTACCTAAAATAACTCTCCCATTTATTAATAAGCATGCACATTCTTTTCAGCCACTCCCCCGATCCCTCCCACCTTTACTACTAATTAGTACACTTGCAAGTGTGAGGATATCCCCATAGAAAAGTTAGGAGAGGTGGGGATTTACATCCATAGGTGTGTGATAGAATGTTGAAGTACTTATGTTTTACTATTGTAGTAGTACTAAATGCACTACAAAATGCAGTTTGTGAATAGATCCCACTATTCCCACTCCCATCAAGCAATAGGAGGAAAAGTGTTGAACTTTGGAGGGGTTAAGTGCTAGATGTACGGCTGTTTTTAGGATCGTGAAAGGAAATTCCGGCCGTATGCGAGCGCTAAAAAGGGTTGTAGTATGTACAAACACTATTTTGTGAGTTAGTAACCTATTACTGACTCGCAAAATAGGGTTTGTGAGTCACTATTAGGAAGGGGCGTGCTACAGGCATCCCTTCCTAATAGCAAGTCGCACTGGTATGTGCAATTGTTTTGAGGTCGCAAAACAATCGCAGTTACCACTTACTTCAAGTAGGTGGTAAGCCAGTAGCAAACAGAAAGGGGTCCCCAGTGGACCCCTTCCCCTTTGTGAATGTATGTGAATATATTTTTTAAGGGCAGGCAGGGATCCCACGGACACCTGCCCGCCTTTACAAAAAATCCAAAGAAAGGTTTTCACTTTTTTTCTTTTAAATCCATCCCGTTTTCCTTTAAGGAAAACAGGCTACATTTGAAAAAAATAGTTGCTTTATTTTCCCAGGATGCTTGTTTCCAGTCCAGGAAAGACCAGGCTTGGCAGTTCGGGCTGGACTGTTTCCATGAGGCACAGGGCCAAGACTGATTTGCATATGGCTGGGTCTGAACTGGGGTGGCGAAGTGAGCTAAAGAACGATGATGGATTCAACCCAGATCTGTGACTGGGGGTGAATGTCTGAAAAGTTTCAGCGCTCCGTCCATCATCTCCTTGTGCTTGCTTTGTTCGTCCTAAGTTGGCAGGGTATGCCTAGACGTGGGTCCCTTGCTCTCCATGCCACTGGAATCAAGCTAGCCTGGCTGAGGAGGAGTGTTACCCCAAAACCGGTCCCAGGATGCTTGTTTCCGGTCCAGGGAGGACCTGGCTTGGCAGTTCGGGTAGGACTGTTCCGATGAGGCACAGGGTCAAGACTGATTTGCATATGGCTGGGTTCAAACTGGAATGGCATGGTGAGCAAAAAAACGATGGATTTAGGCCCAGATCTCTGTACTGGGGTGAATGTATGACATTGTTCTGCATTCTGTCCATCAACCGTTGTTTTTGCATTTGTCACCCCGAGTGGGACGGGTATGCCCAGACGTGGGTCCCGTGCTCTCCATGCCACTGGAATCAAGCTATCCTGGCTGAAGAGGGGTGAAACCCCGAAACCGGTCCTAGGATGTTTGTTTCCAGTCCAGGGAGGACCTGGCTTGGCAGTTCGGGCTGGACTGTTCCCATGAGGCACAGGGTCAAGACTGATTTGCATATGGCTGGGTTCAAACTGGAATGGCATGGTGAGCAAAAAAACGATGGATTTAGGCCCAGATCTCTGTACTGGGGTGAATGTATGACATTGTTCTGCATTTTGTCCATCAACTGTTGTTTTTGCATTTGTCACCCCGAGTGGGACGGGTATGCCCAGACGTGGGTCCCGTGCTCTCCATGCCCCTGGAATCAAGCTATCCTGGCTGAAGAGGGGTGAAACCCCAAAACCGGTCCTAGGATGTTTGTTTCCAGTCCAGGGAGGACCTGGCTTGGCAGTTCGGGCTGGACTGTTCCCATGAGGCACAGGGTCAAGACTGATTTGCATATGGCTGGGTTCAAACTGGAATGGCATGGTGAGCAAAAAAACTATGGATTTAGGCCCAGATCTCTGTACTGGGGTGAATGTATGACATTGTTCTGCATTCTGTCCATCAACTGTTGTTTTTGCATTTGTCACCCCGAGTGGGACGGGTATGCCCAGACGTGGGTCCCGTGCTCTCCATGCCACTGGAATCAAGCTATCCTGGCTTAAGAGGGGTGGAACCCCGAAACCGGTCCTAGGATGTTTGTTTCCAGTCCAGGGAGGACCTGGCTTGGCAGTTCGGGCTGGACTGTTCCCATGAGGCACAGGGTCAAGACTGATTTGCATATGGCTGGGTTCAAACTGGAATGGCATGGTGAGCAAAAACCGATGGATTTAGGCCCAGATCTCTGTACTGGGGTGAATGTATGACATTGTTCTGCATTCTGTCCATCAACTGTTGTTTTTGCATTTGTCACCCCGAGTGGGGCGGGTATGCCAAGACGTGGGTCCCGTGCTCTCCATGCCACTGGAATCAAGCTATCCTGGCTTAAGAGGGGTGAAACCCCGAAACCGGTCCTAGGATGTTTGTTTCCAGTCCAGGAAGGACCTGGCTTGGCAGTTCAGGCTGGACTGTTCCCATGAGGCACAGGGTCAAGACTGATTTGCATATGGCTGGGTTCAAACTGGAATGGCATGGTGAGCAAAAAAACGATGGATTTAGGCCCAGATCTCTGTACTGGGGTGAATGTATGACATTGTTCTGCATTCTGTCCATCAACTGTTGTTTTTGCATTTGTCACCCCGAGTGGGACGGGTATGCCCAGACGTGGGTCCCGTGCTCTCCATGCCACTGGAATCAAGCTATCCTGGCTGAAGAGGGGTGAAACCCTGAAACCAGTCCTAGGATGTTTGTTTCCAGTCCAGGGAGGACCTGGCTTGGCAGTTTGGGCTGGACTGTTCCCATGAGGCACAGGGCCAAGACTGATTTGCATATGGCTGGGTTCAAACTGGAATGGCATGGTGAGCAAAAAACGATGGATTTAGGCCCAGATCTCTGTACTGGGGTGAATGTATGACATTGTTCTGCATTCTGTCCATCAACTGTTGTTTTTGCATTTGTCACCCCGAGTGGGACGGGTATGCCCAGACGTGGGTCCCGTGCTCTCCATGCCACTGGAATCAAGCTATCCTGGCTTAAGAGGGGTGAAACCCCGAAACCGGTCCTAGGATGTTTGTTTCCAGTCCAGGGAGGACCTGGCTTGGCAGTTCGGGCTGGACTGTTCCCATGAGGCACAGGGTCAAGACTGATTTGCATATGGCTGGGTTCAAACTGGAATGGCATGGTGAGCAAAAACCGATGGATTTAGGCCCAGATCTCTGTACTGGGGTGAATGCATGACATTGTTCTGCATTCTGTCCATCAACTGTTGTTTTTGAATTTGTCACCCCGAGTGGGACGGGTATGCCAAGACGTGGGTCCTGTGCTCTCCATGCCACTGGAATCAAGCTATCCTGGCTTAAGAGGGGTGAAACCCCGAAACCGGTCCTAGGATGTTTGTTTCCAGTCCACGGAGGACCTGGCTTGGCAGTTCGGGCTGGACTGTTCCCATGAGGCACAGGGTCAAGACTGATTTGCATATGGCTGGGTTCAAACTGGAATGGCATGGTGAGCAAAAAACGATGGATTTAGGCCCAGATCTCTGTACTGGGGTGAATGTATGACATTGTTCTGCATTCTGTCCATCAACTGTTGTTTTTGCATTTGTCACCCCGAGTGGGACGGGTATGCCCAGACGTGGGTCCCGTGCTCTCCATGCCACTGGAATCAAGCTATCCTGGCTGAAGAGGGGTGAAACCCTGAAACCGGTCCTAGGATGTTTGTTTCCAGTCCAGGGAGGACCTGGCTTGGCAGTTTGGGCTGGACTGTTCCCATGAGGCACAGGGTCAAGACTGATTTGCATATGGCTGGGTTCAAACTGGAATGGCATGGTGAGCAAAAAAACGATGGATTTAGGCCCAGATCTCTGTACTGGGGTGAATGTATGACATTGTTCTGCATTCTGTCCATCAACTGTTGTTTTTGCATTTGTCACCCCGAGTGGGACGGGTATGCCCAGACGTGGGTCCCGTGCTCTCCATGCCACTGGAATCAAGCTATCCTGGCTTAAGAGGGGTGAAACCCCGAAACCGGTCCTAGGATGTTTGTTTCCAGTCCAGGGAGGACCTGGCTTGGCAGTTCGGGCTGGACTGTTCCCATGAGGCACAGGGTCAAGACTGATTTGCATATGGCTGGGTTCAAACTGGAATGGCATGGTGAGCAAAAACCGATGGATTTAGGCCCAGATCTCTGTACTGGGGTGAATGCATGACATTGTTCTGCATTCTGTCCATCAACTGTTGTTTTTGCATTTGTCACCCCGAGTGGGACGGGTATGCCAAGACGTGGGTCCCGTGCTCTCCATGCCACTGGAATCAAGCTATCCTGGCTTAAGAGGGGTGAAACCCCGAAACCGGTCCTAGGATGTTTGTTTCCAGTCCAGGGAGGACCTGGCTTGGCAGTTCGGGCTGGACTGTTCCCATGAGGCACAGGGTCAAGACTGATTTGCATTTGGCTGGGTTCAAACTGGAATGGCATGGTGAGCAAAAAAACGATGGATTTAGGCCCAGATCTCTGTACTGGGGTGAATGTACGACATTGTTCTGCATTCTGTCCATCAACTGTTGTTTTTGCATTTGTCACCCCGAGTGGGACGGGTATGCCCAGACGTGGGTCCCGTGCTCTCCATGCCACTGGAATCAAGCTATCCTGGCTGAAGAGGGGTGAAACCCCGAAACCGGTCCTAGGATGTTTGTTTCCAGTCCAGGGAGGACCTGGCTTGGCAGTTCGGGCTGGACTGTTCCCATGAGGCACAGGGTCAAGACTGATTTGCATATGGCTGGGTTCAAACTGGAATGGCATGGTGAGCAAAAAACGATGGATTTAGGCCCAGATCTCTGTACTGGGGTGAATGTATGACATTGTTCTGCATTCTGTCCATCAACTGTTGTTTTTGCATTAGATTTACTATATCAACTTGGACTTTGGAGGGGTTATATTTACTATTGCCACTCAAATATAAGCAACAGTAGTAAAAGTGTTGGACTTTGAAAGGGTTAGAATTACTATTTCCGCTGCAACATAAGCTTAATCAGAAAATGTGTTGCACTTTGGAAGGATTGGATTTACTATTCCCACCCAAATCTAAGTAACCGTAGAGAAAGTGTTGGACTTTGGAGGGGTTAGATTTATTATTCCCACTCCAGAGTAAGCAAAGTCAGAGAAAGTGTTGGACTTTGGAAGAGTTCAGTATACTATTCCCACTCTAGCATAAGCAATAGTAGGGAAAGATTTGCACTTTGGAGGGGCTAGATTTACTATTCCAACTCCAATCTAAGCAACAAGATGGAGAGTGTTGAACTTTAGAGCGGTTTAATGTACTATTCCAACTTCAAAGTAAGCAAAATCAGGGAAAGAGTTCGACTTTGGAAGGGTTTGTTTTACTATTTCCACTCACACATAATCAAAATCAGGGAAAGAGTTCGACTTTGGAAGGGTTTGTTTTACTATTTCCACTCACACATAATCAAAATCAGGGAAAGTGTTGGACTTTGGAGGGGTTATACTTACTATCTCTACTTTAATCTAAGCTACAGTAAAAAACTGTGTTGGACTTTGGCGGGGTTGGATTTACTATTCATACTCCAATCTAAGCAACAGGAGAGAAAGTGTTGGACTTTTGGACGGGTTAGATTTACAGTTTCCACTCCAACATAAGCAAACTCAGGGATAGTGTTGCACTTTGGAAGAGTTGGATTTACTATTACCATTCCAATCTAAGTAACAGTAGGGTAAGTGTTGGACTTAGGAGGTGTTAGATTTACTATTCCCACTCCAGAATAAGCAAAGTCAGGGAAAGTGTTGGACTTTGGAGGGGTGAGATTTACTATTTCCACTTCAACATAAGAAAAATCTGGAGAAGTGTTGCACTTTGGAAGAATTGGACTTACTATTCCCACCCAAATCTAAGCAACTGTAGAGAAAGTGTTGAACTTTGGAGGGGTTAGAATTACTATTCCACTCCAGAATAAGCAAAGTTAGGGAAAGTGTTGGACTTTGGAAGAGTTTGCCATACTATTCCCACTTCAGCATAAGCAATAGTAGGGAAAGTGTTGTACTTTGGAGGGGTTAGATTTACTTTTCCAATCTAAGTGACAGGATAGAAAGTGTTGAACTTTGAATGGGTTAAATATACTGTTCCAAATCCAGAGTAAGCAAAATTAGGGAAAGAGTTTGACTTTGGAAGGGTTTGTTTTATTATTCCTCCTCCAACATAAGCATAATCAGGGAAAGTGTTGGACTTTGGCGGGGTTATACTTACTATCTCCACTTCAATCTATGCTACAGTAAAAAACAGTGTTGGACTTTGGCTGGGTTGGATTTAATATTCCCACTTCAACCTAAGGAAAATCAAGGAAAGCGTTAGACTTTGGAGCGGTTAGATTTACTATTCATACTCCAATCTAAGCAACAGTAGAGAAAGTGTTGTATTTTGGAGGGGTTAGATTTACTAATCCGATTCCATTCTAAGCAATCAGAGGGAAAGTGTTGAACTTTAATTGGTAATTGCTTTGGCCTCTAATAAAAAGTATGTCCACACCTAAAATGTTGAGGGACTCATTTATGAGGCCCCTTGCGCCGCCGGAACGTCACGTTTTGTGGCGTTCCCTGGCGCAGAAGCCTGCGTGATATTTATCAGGCAGCACTAAGCCACTTTTTGGGGCTTATTGCTGCCTGATTAATATCGGTCCCTTTAACACAGTTTTCTGCATTAAAGGGGCGTGCAATGGGTGTTGCTGGGGGCGTTCCCAGCAACATTCATGGCTTTTTGACACTGCCCCAGATTTACGAGAAATCGTGAATCTGAGGCAGCGCCAAAAACTTATGCCTCCCCAGGGGAGGCGTAAGGGAGGCACAACGAGGAGAAATATCTTTATTTCTCCTCGTTTTTCCTTTTTCTATCGGTGCTGCATTCTGCAGCACAAATAGGAGGAAGAAGCCTCTTGTGATTATTTATGTACAGAAAGGTTTCCCTTCCTGTACAAAAATAATAATCCCCGTAACGCAGGCACCCTTGCACCATAGTGCAAAGGTGCCTGCGTTGGCGCACGGCATCCCATTGTGCGTCGGCGCAGGGGAAAAGGACAGGAATGCACCGTATCTGATAGATACAGAGCATTCCTGCCCTTTTCTTTTGACGTAGGGCAGCGCCGCAGGAAGGCCTGCGGCGCTGCCCTATGATAAAATCTCATAAATGAGGCCCTGATTTTTATTAATCCATGTGCAAATTGATGAAGGCAGGGTGGGGAAGGTGTAGAGGTGAATTGGCCACAATATTGCATTTACTTCACAGGCTCCCATTTGAATCTTTTGGTCCGTGCTCGCAGCATAAAGCTCTGGATAGATTTTCACCAAACATGGACCTGATGATAGCGCTTGGTGTAACTCCATGAGCGGCTTGATGCAAATCCATTGACTGCTTTTAGAGAAAACTAAAAAAAGAACGCGTAGATTGCTAGTTTCACAAACGAGTTTGCCAACAAACATTTGAATATGTATATCCAATCGGTTTTTCTGAGAGACTTTTCCCTCGTTGTAGCACACAAACTGGTTGCAGTGAATAATAGCACATTTTTGGTCTACCTTTTAACTCATGGTGAATAAACTTTGCACGACTTACTCGTCGGATGACTGCTTTATAAAGCGCCTGGCCCAGGAAGGTGACGGCCACAAATACCCCATTGGCCAGAGGCACCTTTCACTCTGTTTTTAGAGTCACAAAGTGGCAACTGGTTGCACTAGAAAGGTCTTCCTCCTTTCCCCATACATGACCTGCCCCATCCATGCCTACCTTGGTCTCTGTATTTGCCAGTCCCAGCCTTGCCAAGTGACGGGGAACAATCTTTTTGCCCTTTCAGCGAGATACATTTACGGAAGAATCAGTCATTATTGTAAATTTACTTTATATAGTAATTGTGCTGCCAATCCCCCCGTACAATATCAGCCTTCAGACTTTGGAAATTTTGCGAAGCCTCTCCTCCACTGTGAGACCCAGTTTTGACTATATGCGTCTTTTTTTGGCCACTATCACATTCGTACATTCAAAAGATTAAAAATTTTAATTTCCCAATGTTTGATGCTTGATCGCCATCGTGTGGACAAGAAACTAGTTACCGCAAAATGTTTTGATTTCTGAACTGCTCTTTGCCAAGTATAAAGAAAGTAGCGTAAATTGGAATCAAAACAGAACCAAAATTAGAGATCTCTAACAGAACATGAATGTTCGACAAAATGCACAAACTGAGTGACAGTGACTTCCAAGATCTTTATGGATTTAAATCTACTTAATGAAAGCACGTGGACAGGGATCAGATCTATTTCGATAAAAACCCCCACGACCAGAGGGCTAATGCAAGGGTGTTTATTTGCCCTACATTTATTCATCCTTTTTATTAGTGATTTAAACACTGAGGGGCATATATACAAGCCCCTATCACCACCACAACGTCACTTTTCACAATGTTTTGGTGGCGATAGGGACTTTGCCTTATTTACAAGGCAGCGTTACGCCACTTAATGTGTCTTAACGCTGCCTTGTAAATAAGGCACCCTTTCACGCTATACTGAGCGTGAAAGGTGAGGGCAATGAATGTTGCGGTGGGCGTTCTACGACAACACCCATTGATTTTGACCCTGCCCCACATTTACAAGGGTGGGGTATATATGGGGCAGCGCCAAAATTAAGACCAGGGAAAACCTGGTCTTATCCTAGCAAAACGGGGAGAAATGCTTTATTTCTCCTCGTTTTTGCTGTTTCCATGTGTGCTGCATTGTGCAGCAAACTTGGAAACAGCAAATGCCATTGATTGTTTATGTGCAGGAAGGTATCCCTTCCTGCACAAACAATCATTTAAAAAATGACGTTTTGCAACTTCTATGTGTGCTGCTTTTGACAGCAGCACACATTTAAGTTACAAAACGCCATTTAAAGATTGTTTATGTGCAGAAAGGGACACCTTCCTGCACATAAACAATCTTCACCTGTAACACAGGCACCTTTGCACTATGGTGCAAGGGTGTCTGCGTTGGCGCTTGGCGGTTAAATCAGCGCCAGTGCAGGGGGAAACGCAAGGCTGCACCGTATCCTTGCAAATACAGTGCAGCCTTGCGTTTCAGAAGTGTCACTAAGTCAAGGATGTTAACGTTGCGCTCCACCACTTCTATTGTAAATATGCCACGAAATGTGTCTATTCTATTCATGCTATGCCTCCAGATGATTGGTTTTGCAGCCCAACAGATGAATTCCTAAAGCTCTGCCTACTGTCACCGTAAAACAGCGCTGGAATATTTGTGCTACCTTTTTTGGGTGAGATTCCATTTGTGTTTTTAAACGCAGGGGCATATTTACAAGGAGCTAACACTGCTGCAGCATAACTTTTTTGGCGCTGCAGTGTTTTTTTTAGCACCATATTTACAAAGTGACGCTAGAGCCCCTTATCGTCACTTTTCCACTACTAGTGCCTATGATTTTTTAATGCCAGATCTGCTAGTGGCATTTTCTGGTAATAATATGCAAGGCAGGAATTCCCTTGGAAAAACCATTGGAAAACTGACTGCCATATGTACAAGGAATTTCGGAAACGCCGCTATTTTTCAAAAACAGGTGCTAACTCAATCAATCAATCAATCAGGGGTTTGTTAAAGCGCGACTACTCACCTGTAAGGGTCTCAAGGCGCTAGGGGTTGGGGGGGTGCAGGTTCCATTCCATCAAGGAGGGGGTCTGTCGAAGAGCCAGGTTTTGAGGTTTCTTGCGAAGATGGGGAGCGATGTTGTCTGTCTGAGGTGGAGCGGAAGGGCGTTCCATGCTTTGGCCGCGAGGAAGGAGAAGGAGCGGCCTCCCGATCTGGTCTTTCTGGTGCGGGGGACCACGGCGTAGGAGAGCTGGGCTGATCGTAGGGTCCTTTGGGGTGCGTGGAATTTGAGTCGGCTGTTCAGGTATGCTGGTCCGGTGCCGTGGAGGGCCTTGTGTGCGTGGGTGAGCATCTTGAAGGTGATTCTCGCCTTGACGGGGAACCAGTGGAGTGTGCGCAGGTGCTGGGAGATGTGGCAGTGTTTTGGCAGGTTGAGGACCAGTCTTGCGGCGGCGTTCTGGATGTTCTGTAGCTTGCGGGTGAGGTTTTTGTTTATTCCGGCGTAGAGTGCGTTGCCGTAGTCAAGTCTGCTGGTGACCAGGGCATGAGTGACGATCTTTCGGTGTTCGAGGGGGATCCATTTGAAGGTCTTACGAAGGAGGCGGAGGGTGTGGAAGCAGGAAGACGAGACAGAGTTGATCTGGCGGTCCATTTTGAGCTCGGAGTCCAGGATGATTCCCAGGTTGCGTGCGTGGTCCGTGGGGGTTGGCGGGTTTCCAAGGGCGGGGGGCCACCAGGTGTCGCTCCAGGCTTCGGGGTTTGGGCCCATGATGAGTACACCTGTTTTGTTGGTGTTTAGTTGTAGGCAGCTGTTTTTCATCCATTTGGCGACGGCTTCCATGCCTTCTCGAAAGTTGCATCTGGCGGTGTTGGGCTCGTTGGATAGGTAGAGGATGAGCTGGGTGTCGTCTGCGTATGACACGATGTTGAGTCCGTAGGTTCTGATGATGGGGGCAAGTGGAGCCATGTAGACGTTGAAGAGTGTCGGGCTGAGGGAGGAGCCCTGGGGGACTCCGCAGGTGGTAGGTGTGGGGTCCGAGAGGAAAGGGGGGAGTCTGACCCGCTGCGTCCTGCCAGAGAGGAAGGAGCGGATCCAGTCGAGGGCCTTGCCCTGGATTCCTGCGTCGTAGAGTCTGCGTATTAGGGTGCGGTGGGAGACTGTGTCGAACGCCGCTGATAGGTCGAGGAGGATGAGGGCTACTGTTTCTCCTTTGTCCAGTAGGGTGCGGATGTCGTCTGTTGCGGCGAGGAGGGCGGTTTCCATACTGTGGTTTTTTCTGAAGCCGGATTGGGAGGAGTCGAGGATGTTGTGTTCTTCAATGAATGTGGTGAGTTGGCTGTTGATGGCTTTCTCGATGACTTTCGCTGGGAACGGGAGCAGGGAGATGGGTCTGTAGTTTTTGAGGTCGGTGGGGTCCGCTGAGGGTTTCTTTAGGAGGGGGTTGGCCTCGGCGTGTTTCCAGTCGTCGGGGAACGAGGCGGTCGCCAGGGAGCGGTTGATGGTGTGGCGGAGCATGGGTGCGATGGTGTCGGCGGCTCTGTTGAAGATGTGGTGGGGCAGGGGTCCGTGGGGGCCCCTGAGTGGATTGACTTCATTGTCTTCAGTGTGTCTTCGGTGGTGAGGGCTGTCCAGTCGTCAATTGCTGGTTTCCGGGTGTCGGGGGTGGTTGGTGAGGGTTCAGTGTGTTGGTTGTCTTCGTCGAAGTTGTCGTAGATGCTCTTGATTTTGTGGTGGAAAAAGGTGCTGAGTTTGTCGCAGAGGTCTTGTGAGGGAGGGATGTCGGTAGACTCGCTGGTGGTTTGGGCGAACTCCTTGATGATGCTGAAGAGTTCCTTGCTGTTGTGCTCGTGGGTGGAGATTCTGTCTTCAATCGCTTTTTTCCTCGTTTCTCTGATGAGTTGATGGTGGGCGTTGGTGGCGGCTCTGAAGTTGTTGTGGGCTTCTGTGGATTTGGTGTTCCTCCAGGCCTTTTCGAGGCGGCGGCATGTGCGTCTGGACTCTCGAAGTTCGGTGGTAAACCATCTGGCTTTCTTGGCGCGGGTATTGTTGTTTTTCTTGAGGGGGCTATTGTGTTGGTGCTGTCCGAGATCCATCTATGCAGGGTTCGGGCTGCGGTGTTGGGGTCGCTGTTTTCCGTGATGGTTGGGGTGGAGTTGTTGAGTGAGGAGGTGAGCTGGTCGTCGGTGATTTTGGTCCAGTTTCTTCGTGGAAGCAGTTGCTGGTGTCTGTGGATGGTGGGTGTTCTGAAGGTGAAGTGGACGCAACGATGGTCGGTCCATGGGAGTTCGGTGGTGTGGCTGAAGGTGATGGAGTTTCCTGTAGTGAAGAGGGGGTCGAGGGTGTGTCCTGCTGAGTGCGTCGGCTCGGTCACGATCTGGCGGAGTCCAATGTTGTGGAGGTTGTCCAGGAGGGATGTGGTGTTGGGGTCCAGTTGGTTGTCGAGGTGGAAGTTGAGGTCTCCAAGCAGAGTGTAGTTGGTGGATGCGATGGCCTAACTCCCATTAGCAGCAGTTTTTTACCAGTAAGGAAAAGCTTGCCTTAAAAATGACACTAGCACACTGGTAGAAAAGCAGAATAGACCCAAATCACTTTTGCTAGCTCAACTACACCATGAATCTACTGCTATTGCAGCTCAAAGCACCAAGGAGACCACCATCAAGACCACAGGGGCAGCGCAGGAGAAGGCAGCGGACATACCGCCGGAGGATAACCCTCATTGACCTCAGGGAGGAATAGGTCATTTTCCATTACAGGCTGAGGAGGGAGTCCATTGTTTGTCTCCTAAACCAGATTGCACCAAGGCTGCAGCAAACATTGCAGCGCTGCACCAACATCCCTCCGTAGGCCAAGCTACAGGCTGTACTACACATGCTGGCATCTGTAACTTTTCAACCCACCACAGCCAGAGCGGCAGGAGTATCCCAGGCATCCTTCTCCAGGCTCCTCCCCTCTGCCCTGGATGCCATCATAAGCCTCACACCCCAGTACCTCCACTTCCCCAACACAGCACAGCAACAATAGGACAATGGGCAATGAATTGCACACATGTGCAACTTGTGTCTCCAGTGGCAACATCACACATCTACTGCAACAGGAAGCACACCTTTTCCATGAACGTGCAGACAATCATGGACCATCTGGTCCTCTTCATCAACGTACTTGCAAAGTACCCTATCAGTGCTCATGAGTCATTCATCTTACGGCATTCCACCTCAATGAGCACTTCCAGAATGGGACAAACGGGAATGGCCTACTGCTTGGTAAGTACACCTCAAGCACATGACAGACCACATGGCAGTCAATGATGTAGGAATACATTGACATATCAGTCTTGGGTTGAATGACACAGTGCATACAAAGTTGATGTGGGGCTACATGGCATAATCGCAACTTATTTCCTACAAGACACTCATGTTGAGACTGCCTACGCCACCTTGGCCCACATGTACAAGTGAACTGTGCTGATGGACTCTCACTATTCATGATGCTCTGTTGGAGCAGCTAACCAAATCATGTTAATGTGGCAATGCAAAGTATGTCTGAAAGACATTGCAAGGCCTCATTGGTATGCAGTAATGCAAGCCACAACAAGGTGTAGCATTAATTCACCCTACTTTAAGGATGTCTACCATGGGCCTTGTGGTGACCTTCTCCATCCAACACCAATGAAGATCTCACACATTTTTACACATTCTATGTACAGGGACCCTGGGACAGTGTGCAAATAGTGTGCCCCCCAAGGAGAGGTGAAATCAGGATACATAATCACATGTCTCTTTCTCATGTCCATTTACTCTGTGTCCAGCATTCCGATTGACACATAGATGGAGGGAAATACACATATTGTGTGTTATTGGTGCTGGAATGTGTCCCTTAAAGCATGACGTTATGTGAGGACACTAAGCTGCCACGCGTGCACCATGCTGCAATGTGGGGCTGTTGGCACTAGTCACTATCATGTGATGTTGTGAATGTGACAATCCATGGATGTGCTGTATGTCAACTGAAAGGCACATTCCACCTCTTCACTTTAGATGCAGGTCAGCTTAGCCAATTTACGTGCATTGATGCCCAGTGGCAACAAATGCTACATGAGGCCCTGTGTGTACAATCAATTGTGTCAAAGACCTTCACTAATGCAATAACTAGTAAAATGAGGCTTCCAAACACACAGTTGAAGCAAGGCAATTCCTGTGTCTAGTCTGTGTATCACATGTTAATCCCATGGTCAGGAGGCATGAAGATGTTTCCCAGACCTGTGAAACTGAGAAATATGGTCATATATGAACCTCACAAGATCATCTCTACCATGCAATATTATACCACACATCATATACACACATCACATCCTATGTGCACATTTATTTTTTGTGTCGAAACGACTACAGCATTCATCCAAGGTACCAGTCTGTGCAGCAAGGTGCACCCTCATGCACAAACAAAATACAGTTCTCAGGAAAATAATGTGACTGTCTTGGAGCAATGCTGCACAGGTTCTGCCAGCGCAGCCACAGAACCCTGGACACTGAATCATGTGGAAGATATAGCCTACACTGTCCACAAGACGTGCAGCATTGTAGTGTATGCAGTCTACCTGTTGCACTGTACAGTGCAAGCTTAACACATATATACAACCCCTTGTGTATTGTCAACATAGTGGACACTGTGCACAGCCATGTGTATGCTACCATGTCCCTATTTATATCCATTTTCTATCCTTCCCATGGCTGAACACATTGAAAAATGTTGACTAAAACAATCAACACAAAATATGTGTGACAGAAGTAACACATATCATCAGCTCCTGTTACATGTTGTTAAATCAGACAAGTATCAGTTCAGGAATTGAAATAGTAGGAAATAATAGACACAATAGATGATTGTGAGACATTTGTCTACTCAATGGCAAATAGACTCACCTCCCTGGTGACAAATCATCACCTGCATGGCATTGGCACTCAGCAGAATGACAAATAGTAAGTGAATCACAGAGGACAGCACACCTGTATGTGTGGCTCAATGTCAGCTATTGCCAATCCCAACGTGCGTGTATGCCACACAATGTCATAGCATGTCTATTCCAGTAAGCAAGGTGTATGAGTCAAGCAGCACACAGACCAGATTGGAAATGAATGTAGGGATATCCTATTTGACTCTTAGCTAATATAACATCTCCTTTCTTGCAGCAGACCAAGGTTACACTCTGATGCCATGGGTCATGCCTCCTGTAAAGATCCCAAAAACAGAAGTCCAGTGAAGTTACAACCATGCCCTATGCCGTACCAGGGCCATCAATGAGCTGACATTTGGAGTACTAAAATCCCACTTCCGGAGCCTTGACATATCTGGGGGCAGATTGTTCTGCTCACCACCTATGGTGTGTAAAATCATTTTAGTCTGCTGCATTTTGCACAATATATGTGTCAGAAACAAATGTGCCGTGGGCAGATGACAATGGGGATCAGGAAATGCCGGACAATGAGGAGAAAGAAGATGAGCAGCCTCAGCAACCTGGACCATCAGTTGCTGCAATAGGGTGGAGGGACCACATCATAAATAATTTCTTTTCAGACCCATGAATGTTCAACATGATATCAAACTATGATGAAAGATAACACATTGTACATCTATCTGTACATAAAATTTCTGAGCACTACTACTGTGCATGCATTTTAATTCCATACTCACACAAAACAACTTAACTGTCACATTTGACCCACTACTATTTGTCACACAGATACTGTAAGTAGCAATGTTTAACAAACAGCATTGAACATCATCTGGTTCTAATTAAATAGTGTGCATGCCAACTACCTGTAGCAGGTAGTCCTCCATTGTCAGCCACAATTACCTTGGTGTAGTAATGTAGATAGTGTGCAATGGCTGTGTGTGTGTCTCTCCTGATGCTAGCCATGTGTTCGGCCTCATACTTGTGGACAAAAGTAGAGGCCACTCATTGTATGATGACTTTGGAGTGTTCCACATAGTATGTGCATGGGAGCACACTCCCCAAACTACATCAACAAACGTACCCACATGTCAACTCCATTAGCTGATCTAATTTCACAGAGACAAATTCTACATACCATACTTTACAGTGCAACAGTGTTACATGTTCACACCCACTGCTAAGCACAGGCAACACCGTCCTGATGCAGAGTGTAGATATGGTGTGATTTACATAGCTTTACTATCAATATGTAGGAGGACACACCAAGGCATGCATGCTGATCTACCATAGCACAATCACAATGACTGAGGATGGTGTTGGCCACAAATTATGACACTGTCACTTTCCTGTGGGGCATGGCCCTTGGATATGAAATGCAAATACTCAAACAATCAAATGGCACCATCCATACATCCCCTCCCAGGTGGGTGCTGCCAATTGCTGCACACTCTCAAATGTTAATACAGCCTGTTGCCTCCACTACGTGACATGGCACTGTTTGGCAGTAGGCTGAGCAGTCGTAGATGTGGGTGCACTGACCCCATGGCAGTGGTAACCTCTTGCAACCCTGGGGGATGGTAAAACTTTGTCAGTGGCTGCTATTAACAACTTAGCACACAGGGTAACCCAGGAAAGGTGCACCATTGGGCTGCCTCAGTGTTTGGGCACTATGCATAGTATGATCTTTGAACAGGATGAACGCACACTTATGTTAACTTAATAACACACATATGACACATATGAATAGCCTGTAAAGAAGTCTACTCCACTATTCACATACAACACTGCATTTCCTGTTAATATTTACATGAATTGCATATCCCAAAACAACAAAAAATTAATCTTGATCTCTAGCATTAAAAACAAGCATTTGCAATGCAAATTGGTCTTGCATTTGTGAGAGTTGGAGGTATTGGCACTGTAAATGAGGATGTGTCTTTTGGATTTGAGTGTATGTATGTGGTGTGGAGTGGAGTGGAATTATTTGATTTGGAATTGTTAGTTGTGGAATTATGTTTGGTGGATTTGTGTAGTGTAATCATGTGGCAAGGTGCGTAATGGAAATATGTGGATAGTAATTATGTGGCATTGAGTGTATTGGAATTATGTGAAGTGGGATTGTGTGTCAGAGTGTAATTATGTGGAATGGCATTTTATGTGGTGGAGTGGTATGTTGTTGTGTTTAAGTATGTGGTATGCTGTTGAATTGTGCGGCATGATATGGAATTCTGTGGTGTGGATTGGATGCATGTAGTGTGTTGTGTAACTATGTTGTTGGGTTGAAATATAGGTTTGTTGTCAAAGTTTGTGGTTTGAAACGGAAATGTGTACAGCTGAATTATGTGGTGTGGAAGTGTGTGGCGCTGAGTGAAATTATGCTGATTGGAATTATGGGGCATGGTGTTGAGTGTATTTGTGTGGAATGTGTTACCAAGTTTGAAAATGATGAAACATAATAATAATCAAAGGCGCCTTTTGATTGTGCTCAAATTTACAAAACCTTATAATATGCAAAAACTTGCCCAAATATTAAAACAAAAACATGCAGAGTCAACCCCCAGCAACATTTGTGTTCATGAATTCTGTGGGGGGCTTGAACAATGTACGTTTATAGGGGGCATTTTTCTAGTAGAAGGAAACATGTTGGCCTTAGACCCATACCAATAAGGGGAGAGTTCAAACTCCTCAACCAGCAGACAAGCATAGTACTAGGTGGTGATAATGTACAGCTTCTGGAGGGGAGGGAGAGGAATGAACAACAAACTATTGGCTTTGGCAATCGGGTGTGGGTGGGTAACGGGTGGGGCTGGATAACGGGGCAATTTTTTAAAAAACGCTGTCATGTCAAAGGTTTTTGGGGCCCGGCAAAACATATTTCAGCTATTTTGTTTGAAAGTTTAAGTATAATCCAATATTGTTTAACATCATGCAAGATTGAATAATAAGAAAATGGGTAACAAAATTTAAATATTTTTCGAACAGAGGGCCCCAAAACATACCTTGCTGGGGCACAAAAGTCCTTAAAATGACACTGAGGAAGGGAGGAAGAAGCAGGAGATATAAGGCAAAGAACAAAGGAGGAGGGCAAGGGAAGAGAAAGGGAAAGTAGGGAAGGAAAGACAGGGAGGGGTGAGAGAAGGGAAGGGGAGGGCAGGATACTAGAGATAGCAGTTTTGATTAGTCAAACGTCCTGGCAAGGAAGGCATGAAGATGTGGTGTGGGTAGCAGCGGCATATGTAGAAGTTTCTCAAATTTTAGAGTAGGGAATGTCTTTGACTTTCAGCAACCAGGTTGTGGAATCAGTACATCTGACGCACACTGTGTCGGTTGAGATTACTTTCCTAGTCTTTGAGATTGTGTTATGTTTTGTACACAATACAGACAGGCACGGTCTGTCTTTCTAACTTTATTCTTGTTTTGAAAATAAGAAACTGTGACTGCACAGTCAGAGCTCCTTCTTCCAACTGACCAGATCCTAGTAATCCGGAGGTTCTAAGCATTCTAGAATGACATGCCTACATTCTGCAATTTTTGGCAAGCACAACAGTACAATGTAAAGGTAAACAAAATAAATGGGTGTGGTGCAACAGCAATTACTGGCTGCATAAATGATACCAGGAAAGGAGTGCTCCATCCCTGAAAATTCATAAACAAAATGATCATAGCGGCAGGAGGCTGTGCAAAACTAGTATAAAAGTAAATCGCACAGACACTTGACACTAAGTAGCAACAGCAGACACAAAACACATGCGGCTAGGGCTGTCAATGGTTTTATCTTGGTGGAAACGACCACTTGCTTAGCACATTATACAATCAGCCAGTGATGACCACTAGCTACCACTACAGTCAGGATTTGCTTCATATCAAAGAGGTTGACAGCCGTCCTCCCCAAGTGAAGAACAATAGTCGGATAGTTGAAATCCACCTGATGGTACGCCAGTATAATGCGGCATGTATTAGCACATTTTGAG
Source organism: Calotriton arnoldi (assembly GCA_963921515.1). Taxonomy (NCBI): domain Eukaryota; kingdom Metazoa; phylum Chordata; class Amphibia; order Caudata; family Salamandridae; genus Calotriton; species Calotriton arnoldi. Next base: position 1,067,464 of record CAWUFW010004150.1, read on the forward strand.
GCAAAAATGCGCTGAAACTTTACCTAATATCAGTCAGTGCATTCCATAATTTTTGATCGCAGTGACTTTGCTGTCAACTGTTCCCTGTCCAGCTAGGCAGGACAATTGGAATTTGTGGCATATATTGTTACTGTTGCAATAACTGCGCCTCTGCTATCTGAAGACCGTTTTGCACACTCCCCGTTCCTTTTCTACTTAGAGTTAACACCTGTGTACCCACGTTGTTGAACATGCATGTAAGGTACTCACGGGAAGCCCGTGTAGAGCAAAGTGATAGGCTGCTGGCTGGGAGGGGTTGGATTGCGATATGCACCGTCACATCTATTCCTACAGTCCCTTGTGTGCGTGAACACACACTCAGAAAGGGTAAAGTAATGCTTACTGCGGCAAAGAAACATACCGCGATCTAGCATTTCAACTCACATGCAGCAGGCAAGAGAAGTGGAGAGAGAAGTAATTGAACACTCGTCGCAGTTGCTGTATAAATCATTATTTTATTCCTCTAGGTGGCAGTGCAGATACATACATAAGGAGGCATGTATTTTTGGTCAATTTACAAGGGGTTTCGTGAAATGTCCAGGGTTTTTACAAACGTGCAGATTTTGGCCAACTGCAAACTTTCTACACCGCGGAGGGTGTGTACAGAAGAGAAAGGTAGATTTTGTTATTTTTTTAAATTTCATTTGTGTAAAAAATATAAACCACACATCTTGTCCATTGGATGCTGCATCTGAGTTGCACAAAATTCAGAAAATACAGGGCTGAGAGGGAGCATTTGCGGGCGAAAAGTAACTGGTGCAGGTCGGGGAGTAAGGAACAAGGAAGGGGAGGGTAGAAGGTTGAATGAGGTTGTGCACAAAATACCAGGAAAGGCTGCAGATTGGTTTCTTGGCAGCGAGTTGAAGCAGCAACGAGGCGGGTGGGGGAGGGAGATAAAGCCGATTGTTTTACAAGTGGCGTGACAATGCTGCGCTCCACGGAAACCTGTCAGAGTATAGGCTGTAAATAAAACAAGGGGGGGTAGGAGGGGGTGCAATGCTGACCTGCGTAGCCAGAGGGGAGGAGGGAAGAGAGGCCATCACACGCTGTATGTGTGAAGGACGACCAAAATGCTCTCTGAGTGAAATCACCAGAAAGAGAGCTGAACACACAAAGGAGGGACTTTGACAGAAATGCACCAATAAGAAGGCAGCATTTCTGAATGCCACAGATAGTAACCAATGGCAATCGGTGGGTTTGCCATACCTCACAGAAGAGATATAACAGGTCGATCGAAGCTCGACCTAAAAAGGTGCAACACTATTAAGCATGATATTTTTCAGCCACCGCACCAGCCAAAAATGACGCTTCCCTGCCGACGCACGATATAAACAGCATCGTCCATTCTCAGTCCTTTTGTGGAATAGACAAATGAACAGTAGCGCCAAAAAAACTGACGCATTGGCTGAAAACGTATCTGGCAGGGAAGTGAAGTATTGGATAAAGGGAGATGATGTAATGGATCGTGCATGCTGCAGACCAGGAACTGTGAAGTTACTTTCACTTTAGCAATAAGTTACAGTTTTACTGTCTGAGCTTGGGAGTGGTGGTGCATTGCTTGTGCTGGAGAGTGGGGTTGGTATTGTTGGAGCTGGTGCGATGGGTCTGCTGTCCCTGTCGTGTCCCTAAAGTCATTTTTGTGCGTATTTGTTTTATATTGTTTATTGTCCTGTGTGCTGTCGGGTGTTTGTCCTTTGGGGTATATTTGTTATAGGGGTAGTAGTGGGTTATTTGGGGAGTTCTGCTGTTTAGTTTGGGTGTTGAGAGTTGTGTGGGAACATGTCGGGGAAGAGCCGGCTGTGACCCAGGACCAAGCAGGAGTTTGGGGCATTCCTGTGGCTGGTCAGCCATTACCTGCCAAACATGTTAGCCAGGGGGAGCCATGTAATCCAGGGCTGTCTTTTGAAGGTCCGGAAGCATTGATGGTAATGCATACATCTCCAGATGCAGAGAGAGGCTCTATGGAGTGGACCAGGACACCCAGCAGCTGAAACATCACTGGGCAGATGTGGCTGGCAGGGAGTCAAACCTCCTTGACTATGTGTGCATTGAACTTGGTGGAGCAACATGTAAACACACATGAGTTGTTCGCTATCCTATGTGTCTCATGCATACATTGATGCTTTGTGGTCACATTAAGTATGACTCACAAGAATGTTTGGCTCAATTTAGCCATGCCCCCATGCAAAAGGGGCAAATGCTGTGGCTTTAGTGCTGGCACAATATGTGCACCAGAGCTATCTGTGACACTGCGCGGCCCACACAAGTATTTGCGTTCCTGTAGGTGATACAGATGAGTCCCAGGGAAGCATGGAGCTGATGTACATTGCCATAGCCCATCCAGACAACTCATATGATGACAGAGCTTGTAGTGCAGATGTGCTCCAGAGCTACTTATTTCACAACAGGCATTTGTCATGTACAGTTGTGATGGGCCATTACAGAACATACGTTACACATGAAGGGGCTTACTTACAAGGCCCTTGCACTGCTGGCATGTCACTTCTTACAATGTCAAAAGTGATGCACTGGCTGAGCGAGAACCTTGTAAAGAAGCCCCATAGTGATGTGCCGATGGTCCTCCTTGGCATACCTCCGCTGAGTTGTCAAGCAATAATGAGGCATGCCAATGCTTACACTGCTTAGCTCACCTCTGATTGTGGAAATACACAAGACACTGGTCTTTAACGGCATTTTCTTATGTACTAGGTATAGTTCCTTGATGCCCACTATGGCTATGCTGTGCTTTGCACTGGCTTGACAGACTACATACCTCTGTCTGCATAGCAAATTCTACACATGCTGCATTTGCATGGCCTCATAGAGGTGTTCTCGAGGGGAGAGCCATTGGAGCTGTCTTTACATATGAAACTCACATAGCACATGACTCCAGTATGAGAGGCCAAATTCATGTCAGTTGGGAGCCCACTCACATGGTACTGTATCCAAGGATATGCTAGCCCGAATGAGACACATCTCAACCTATACCATATGTGTTAAAGTTCAAATATGTTATTTTTAGCTTAGGAATGCATGGAACATATGTGTACAATATCATGCACTCAGCAGCACTGACAGGTGCAGTACTCACCTTACTTAGGGAACAGGTACGCATGAAGTGAGATGTACATAGCGTACTCATTTACTGATGTCAGCATTTAAGAGGGCCTAGGTATAGCATCACCTTACTAAGTATAGTATGTGAATTATATAGGTGCAGAGCATCATCCAAGTCAGCTACCATAGTGTAATTTAGTAGTGATGAAATTCATGACCTGGTTCTGCAAAATGGCCAACAGGTGCATGTTTAAGTCATTCATATGTATGTTCTCCTCAGCCAGCCTTACCGATAGGTATCACTCAGGCATGTCAACTGTGTCATTTAAACCCTCACAAACTAAAGGGTTACATAGCCAATAGCCTTGCATATTTACTGTGTTTTTGTTGCATATCAAATATGTCTTGTAAGTTTACTGATGTGATTCACATGTTATGTCTTGTAGCTGGACCCCCCTCATACACAAAACCTGAGGTGGCAAACTACAAGAACCCCAACTTCTCCGGTGAGTGCGTTCATCAGTGCTAATTGCGTAGTGCAAGGAGTGAGATGCTGTGGAAATTGCCAGAGTCAATGTGCATCCCTATCACTAATGAACTTTTGGAAGGAGATAAATAGGTCATGAAAAGTTGAGGTGACGTGTTGCATGTCTATCAGCCTCTGACTACTGTCAAGAACACTTTGCTAATCTGGGATGGATCACATGATAGTTGCTTGACAGGGAAGCCATGATCCCAGTGGCAGAAAATGCAAATGTATGTGGTAGTGGATACACATCTGAAAATGGATGTGGCTGTGAATAATACAGGATGCATGTCAGTTCCACATGCTATGATATTGGGAGCATGTATTGAGTATTGACATGGTCCACCATGGACTTACTACAGGTCAAATATGAGAAGTTTCATATGCCTCTGTATGATGTGAGGTACTAATCCTGTGTCCATTGTTACATGTCATACCTATCAAGTTTTCTGTATAGGTAGCAATGTGTCCTGATATGGTTCCTTGCCTTATCAATTACAAACCATTGTGAGACAATACATGTACTGTGAAGACATAGCACATAGCATAGCACTTCTTACTGTGGCAAATGCCTATGGCAGGCAGGCCATTGCAGGATGCAGAAAGTACACTAATATACAGTGAAGGTGAAAATGTGTACCACTACATGGTACCGAAGATCTTTGTTCCCAAGCATACTCAGTACTGACTTGGTCATACCTTGATGTGCCAATCGTGTTGCAATTGCATTCCGTAACAATTGGCTTGCCTTAGCAATTAGGGATGAGGACAGCTGATATGATAGATAATAGGTATGTGTATGGTCACTTTAAGCTGCAAGATGATGATAGGCTGTAGGGGCTGTTACCTTAGATGTAATATAAAAAATGATATTTCATGTTGTTGATACCTGTTCCTAGTCACCCTTTGTGACATTTATCCTCATTGCTTCAACAGACAACATGATCCCAGATGAGCTGAGTCAATACAACAAGTAAAAGGAGCGCTTCCACCACCTCCGACAGGTCACTAAGGCACACAGGGCCATGAAGACGAGGTATGAAGAGGAGAAGGCCCAGCGGAAGTGGTCACGCTTTCCAATGGGACCATCAACCACTACCAATGGAAGCTCTGCCACACATGGATATTCTGCTACAGGTGCCTCCCACCCAGCCGTACCAAGTACCTCCACCAGCGGCCCATCTTTTCCACCAGGACCCACACAGAAGGCCACAGAGGGCCCACAGGTTTTGAGATGGACATGAGAAAAGACTTATCGGACCTCAAACTACATGTGGCAGTCCTGGAAAATAAAATGCAACTCAAACGGAACCAGCCACAGGGGCCCTTTCTTACCTTATCCCTGCATTACATGTAGATTTTTTAACATAAGGTTTTTATAGCTTAATTTATCTTAGTGTAGTTATAGTGATATTGTAGGGCTAGTGGTTTTAGGGGATTTTTAGGGATGGGTTAGATTGTTAGTGGGTAGGGTACTTTGGGTTATTTGGGGTGAGGCATTGATGTGTTTATATGTAATAAAAAAAATAAAAAAAAAACATTGCAAAATTTTAAGAAAATATCAAAACAAATATGATTGTTTAGGCTTCTATGTGTAGGTATCGATATTTAGGTGTAGTGTCTGTTGTCCTTGTGTGAAGACATGACTTAAGGGGGTCGGGGGGTTGATGTTTATCATGTCCTGCCAAATGTGTAGAGTAAACTAAGTTAAGGTAAGGTAGTTTTAGATAGTATGTAGGCTAAGATAGTGTAGGATAGGTTAGGATAGCTAGTTAGTATAGTGTAGGTAGTTATTTCTTAGTTAACTTTTCTATTGACATTAAATGTCATTGTTTGCTACATACAGGTCTACTTCATGATTTACTGTGTAGGAGTTAGCATGTGTGCACAGGGAAAGTATTTTACATGCATATGTCTTTGCCAGCAGTGTTTGGCAACATGTGTGAGTAGGTGTCTTATCTATGGACAAGGATATGTCAGGCTGGCCATGACTTTACGTCATCATACAATCAGACATTGTTGATCAGTGGACTAGACAATCATGGTAGCATTTTGACACAGTGTTAATCATGCGTTCAAATAGAATATCTATGTGGGTTGCTAATGCAACATGTATTGGAGGAATGTTGTGGTCAATATCATTTGACCAATTAATTGGTTTTTGTACTCATTCACTGATGGCTGCCCCGTACCTACTCACACTTGCAGCGTTTACTTGTCAGGCAAATGTTGTATGCTTACAGTAACCATGGATGGACCCGGCATTTGTGGGGTGACTTTATTCACCATTCACATTGACTGCATGGCACCAGTTGAACTTATTGCTTGCAACCTTGAATAAGCACTTGCTAGTCATCACACAAATAGTGATAAGCAAATATATTACACTCTCACTGCCTAGCATTGACCCGGACTCCACAAAACATGTGTCCCTTTGGCAAGTAGTTTGTGTAGTTGCCTCCCAGGATGACCAATGCTCAACCTGGCCCTGATTCCTAAAGACACACAACACACAGGTAGTAATTATTAGTGCATTTATTTACAAGTGGAAATGTTGAAGGGTCTCATAGCTAAAGTTCATTGGACAGCAACCCCAAAGGATGTTTAGAGCCAGTGGATGTGCAGACTGAGTCCACGTGGGGACATGTCATGGGACATGTTGAGAAGAAGAGTGCTTCAGTCATGAGGATGAACACAATGTCATTAGAGAGGATAGGCCACATTAACAGCCTGGACATGGCCAAGGTGAATAAGGTGAAGTCAAAATGAGGACAGTGACAGCAAATGTTCCCTGGAATGTTGATCAGCACAGGGCTGAGGAGAAACTGAGTATATGGCACTGCACAGATGAATGCTACAGGAGACTTCTTCATTGGAAAGAGGTACTGTCCACATCTCCCTCCTCTGATGTGTGCAGTGTCTCCCATGAGGGTGGTGTTGTAGATGAGACAGCCGAGGGAGGCCCACACACATCAGGGGCAGAATATATGGATCCTGTGCCAGTAGCAGCATTCATCTGAGCCAAAACATGAGGCATCACTGCAGTGAGGAGGATCTCCTGGTTTTGCAACACAGCAGCAACACTGCAGTGGTAGGCAGGCATGGCAGCTATGTGGGAGTCCTGCTTCTACTGCATGGACTCCAAGATGGTTCTGATTGCCCCCAGCTCTTTGGCCACATCACTGGTGCCACTTTGGCAGGGCAGCTGTTGATGCGCCTGCCTCGTGACACCAGTAATGTCAGCCAGAGACTGCTGGAGGCCATAGAGCAGACAGTAGGTACCTCTGATGGCAGCAGTGTTTTCCGTACTGGGACTGAGGCACCCACGGACTCCATCTAGGGTTGCTGCCACAGTCTCCATTCCTGCCTCACCTGATCTGCCAAATCCCTCTGGGCTCCTACCGCAGCACGTTGGAAGATAATGGTTGGGTCCTCGGAGTTCAGGGTTCTTAGTGGGGTGGCAGGTGATGCCTGTGGGTTGTTAGGCGGGTTATGTGGAGAAGTCACAACGCCGCTGACCCTCTCCATGTCCAGAAATGGTGCCCAATGGAGTCCAGGAGATCTTGTAGGGTGTCCTGATCGATGAGTGTTAGGTTGTCATCATCACTGATGTCCGGGAAAGGGTGCTGGCCAGGAGGGGAGGGTTCATCCTTTGCAATGAGATGTGGAAATGCCATTGGTGATGTCTACTACATGTCGACATGGTTAAAGCAGTTGACCAACAAAGGTCATTACATGACACTATCAGTTCCTCATTACTGCGAAGGACAGCTGTTACTCAAGGGTATGGATTGCAAATAGCACTGTATTTCCCTTTCAAATGACTGGATCTCAGCATTGTCATCACTACCACTGTGTACCTACTCAGAGAGGAGGGGCCCTGTCACAGAAGTCAGATTCCAATCACTGACGTTCATGCCATTTCCCCATGACCAGAGTTAGTTATCTGCCGGGTGTCACACATCGTTGTCATTAGACCCATACATTAGCATGTGTTCATGCCCCCTCTGGCTGTTCCAAATTTGGTCCTGGCAGCCGACTTACTGACATACATTGATGGCACACTGATCATACATTGACTCTCATGTGCCTACAACACCTACATTATGCGTAGCCATCTCCAATGGGCTGACATGGCAGGCTGTTATGGAGTGACATGTGTCAGGCAGCACCCCAGATCTTAGTAGTGCTGGGAATGGTGACATGTACCTACCGAGGGGCATGTTCACATAGAAACAGCACAACATGGCAGTGCTAGCACTTTACGTGCCCCACCCTATGTCATCCCACAAGCATAGGACAGCACTGTATTCACAAGGATAAGGTGCACCCCATGTGTTTTCCCTTGTGCTGGCACCAATAATAACAGCCAAGCACCAAAATAGACACCCTGATGCCACGGTGCACAGGTGGCTGCATTGGCACACAGCTGTTCTTTTTGCAGAAGCGCAGGGATGTGCACAAGGGTGGCACATATTCCAGTAAATATGGCCCATCCATGCACTTGTGAAATGATGCAGCTCTGCACAACTGATTTGTTAACAATGGCATCCTGCGCTTTGACTTTAAATATGGCCCATAGCCCGCTGCTGTAATGACTTGCATTCACCCCCACACCCTGTCATATATATGCAGATGAGAGGAGTTCATGTGGTCCCTACCATGTGCCTGCATGCTAGGACAGCTGTGTGCCATGTAGTTTATTCTAGGGGAGTATGGACATGAGTCTTGAAATTCTCCTTTATGTAGGTACTGCCCATGGCCCACATATCCAACACCCCTCAGGTGTGTTGTTTCTTCTGTGAGATACCAATTGTATGCTAGGGTTTTGGAGTCTAGGTTAATGTGCATGGGCCTAGGTGAGACAGAGGGGCATCTTTCATAGACATGTAGTACAGAGCGCCGCAATAAAGCATCTTGCTGCACGAAGCTTTGTGAATAGAAAAGTGCAGGGTTATGCTGTGTTTAGGACAATACAACACATCTCGGTGCTTTCCTTTCTGCTCATGCACATTCATCTGGCTTGCACCAACGCAGGTACCCTTGAACCATGGTGCAGGGGTGCCTTCTTTGGTGTACAACTGCAGTTTGTGCACCAGCGCAGGCAGTTAAGACAGGAATGCACCATATCTTGTAGAAACGGCACATTGCTGGCCTTTCATTATAAAGTAGGATATCCCAGCTAGAAGGCTTGTGACACAGCCCTATGGCAACATATCAAAATGGCAATGAGCCTTCCATTGATGTCATGTCTAAGCATAGATGAGCCAGGTACCTACTGTTTGTCCTGCAGACAGTGGGGAAGAATGCTGGGGCATAGCTGCCTGGACTGCATGCTATTACGTAGTTTTCCCCATTGCCTCTTGTTGGGACTTGCCCTGTTGGTGTTGTAGTTGGTCATAGTCAGCAGTGTTTTGACTCGCAACTCTAACCACTGACTCCTCAGAGATGACAGCGAACACCGGCTCCTCCTGGGGTGCTGGACTACCACCTCCCGTCTGCAAAGCTGCCTGTAGATTGGTTGCCACTTTCTCCTTAGTTTTGCACTTGGCATCGTGCCAGCGCTTCTTACAGTCTGTCACTGTCCTATTTACTTCGGCAACACTGTTTACCTTTTCCACTATGGACTGCCATATGTTCTTTTTCTTTCCCAATGACACTTTGGAGCTGACGAAGTGCTGGTGTTGGTGCTCTGTCACCTCTGTGATCAAGATCTCATTCTCCTCCTGGCTCAACTTGCACTTCCTCTTCCCCTGGGACTTTGGCTGGTCATCCTGGCTGGTAGTAGGGTTGGGGAGGTTGTTGTCCTGTGCTGTGCCGACTCCTGGCTGCTCCATAGCTACTTTCAGGTAAGTGTAACTTTTATTTTTTCTTAGGGGCATTTCTTTTTGTTATTTTGTCCTGCTAGGCACTGAAAAATGACATTAGGCTGGCTAGCCTGTATTTTCTTGCCGCTAATTGGCCAAATGTCACTTTTAGTACCATAGCGTGCATTTTTTTTTATCGACTTGACGCTGACTTCAGCGTCAGTTTTTCAGCCGCCAAATCTGCAAAAAGCTGTGTAGTGCCGTATTGTAAATACAATGCTAACATGGCGTTAGGAACTGTCATACCGCAGCGGTAAAAGTTTTGATGCTCCGCTGCGGGGAAACAGCAGAGCGCTATTTCTTGTAAATATACCCCTCTGAGTGTTGCACATTTTGGGGAAGAAGACTTATGAGTTGGTAGCAAATGTTTCTGTTGTCCATTCATGAGTATGGATGTGGGCAATATGTTAAAAGTGTGCAATCTCTGCCCAGATGAAGTCTACTCATCAGAAATCCACAAGTTTATTGATTCCCTTAATTACCTTAGACAAAGTTGGGAAGACGATATTGATGGACTTCATTACAGACTTAACCACATCCAGAGAGTATTCTGCATTCTTGGTTGTAGCAGACTTTATCACCACATATGCTCACTTTATACCTTAGAACAGATTGCCCAAAGCCCCTCAATTAGCTATGGTAATTTTGAATAAAATTATGAGATTACACGGGTTGCCTACATAAATATGATTGGGGTCCCAGTTTATTTCAAAATTTTAGAATACTTTGGTTCATAGACTGGGTACTGTGAATTTGAAGTCTAAGAGTCCTCATCTCCAATCCAATGGTTAAACCAAAATGGTTAAAGACTTTTTAGAACAACACTTTAATATTACACCATGAATCATCAGGTACGATAGGTTACTTGGTTCCCATTAGTCAAACTGGAGTAAGTCACCCCTTACATTCTTCCTTAAGTTACTCTCCCTTCCTTTATTCTTTCAGATTCCGTCCACAGTTGCTTCCAGATATTACATCTCAAATATCCAACCCTTCAGTTACAGAACTGCTCTCTTTTATCTCCACAGTGCAAGCCAACCCTTTCCTCCACTCACAACAAGCCAAGGCTGACTACAAACGCTTTCCTGATAGAGATCGTCAAAAAATATCCATATATAAGAAAGGGGATAGAAAGGCTTTCCATTAATTTCATTCCATGAGGGGCTGCAGCTTGAATGCCATTCGGAGGAACAAGTCCACTAAAATTAGTAGTTGGCACTCTCTATAGTGTAAGCGGAAATCTTGGAGCCCCACGTCTCCCCTGTCAGTTTGTCGCCGAAGGATTTTGCACATTATCTGAGGGTCACCCTCCCCATAGAAGGTGAAATACCATTTTCCTTAGGTCTTCAAAATTCTCTCTTTTTTATAATCTGCAGAGGGTCTGGAATACATGTACTCTGGCCAGTTTGTTCATTTTAATCCCATCCAGGAGAGACAAAGCAGGACAACTCCTAAGGTCGACGGGGATATCTAAAAGATATTTTGCTTTACAAAGTCCTGCAACCTTGTGGGTGATATTAATGCCCAAGCACTTGATGGATCACAAGGCCCATTAAAAAAAGGAAAGGTGGTTTCAAGGCTTCCACCTCTGCCTGGGAGAGTGTCAGGATCTCACACTTGGCCACGTTAATCTTAAACCCCACTGCCATCTTGAAGGCTTCTAGGTGTATCATCAGGTGTGGGAGACAGGTTGCTAGGGAGGACAGGGTGAGCAGCACATCATCAGCAAAGAAGGAGATCTTATGGATATCTGGGCTAAATGGAACCTCCAACACCATAGGGTAATTAATTATTCTCATCAATGGGACAAAGGTCACTCCTGCCTATTTCCCCAAAAAGACGGATGTGGAGAGAGAATCCCTCTTTTGGCCAAATCCTGAAAATGGGTGCTTTGTAGCTTGTCAAAATCATGGAGAGAAACCTGGGCCCTAGTTCCATCCCTTGAAGCACATTGTAGTCAAAAGGTCAATCTACCGCATATAACTCACCTACCTTTTTCTGCATCTACTGAAATGTAGACACTTTTCTGTTGATTTTTTTTTCCGACAAAGTGGGCAACCTATCTGATATTATTATATGGGTTGCAGCCTCTAATAAAGCTCAATTGATCAGGATTGATTATATTTCGCAGAAATGAGTCCAAGCAAGCAGTTAACCAGGATTCTACTGAAAAGCTTCATGTCTATATTGAGCAATGAAAGAGGTGAGTATGATTGGCATAGTTTAGGGTCTTTACTGGGCATGGGGATGATGAAAATATTGACTTCACCTATAGTTAGTGCCACTGTTAGATTTGGGGGTCTCTAGTTGGCAGAGGTAGGTACCTTTGTCCAAATAGGGACCCTTGCGTCTAGTCAGGGAAAGTAGGTACACTCCTGAAATAACCCCTGCTCACCCTCTTGGTAGCTTGGCACGAGCAGACAGGCTTAGTTCAGAGGCAGTGTGTAAAGCATTTGTGAACACATACAGTAATCAAGTGACAACACTACAAATGGACACCACACAGGTTATATATTTATAAAAATAGGTATACTTTATATAGATTTATCACAAGACCATAAACGACAAAAATAATCCACAATACTGTCAAGAGTGCTTAGTTCTGATCAAAAGGCTTAATTCAAGGTTCTGTGCGAGTCGGTAGCCTCCTCCGGCTACAGCGATGTCGAGAACAAACAGAGTCTAACAAATCCAGCTGACCGCGTCGAGACGGGCCAACACAGCGTAGACAGACTCGGTCACAGTACCTTTACTTGAAGCGGCAGGCACGGGCGTGCGAGCCGGATGGCTGTTCGTCGCGGTCGCGATGCAAAAATGGAAGCGTTGCAGGACACGTTGTCCCTCGATGTGGTGCAGGCAGCGGCTCGTTGACGTCGTCGAGACGGAGTCGGTGAGACCAGGGCCGTGCGTTGCAGGGCGAGACGGTGCTTCGATGCGGTGCGGCGACGGAGCCGGATTCAGGAGCTGGCGTCGATCAGTCCGGACAGCGGTGCGAGTCGGGCGGTGCGTCGCAAAGCGTGCGAGCGGTGCCCAACTCCGGTGCGGTCACAGGACTCGAACTCAGCAGCAGTGACCGTGTCGGTCGGACCAGTTCGATTCGGCGTAGCGAAGCGTTGCAGGACGCGTTGTCCCTCGATGCGGTGCAGGCAGTGGCTCGTTGACGGAGTCGGTGAGACCAGGGCCGTGCGTTGCAGGGCGAGACGGTGCTTCGATGCGGTGCTTACAGGATGCCGAGTCGGTCGTGAGAGTCGGTCACAGCTCCCTACCTCTGTAGCCACTGAAACAGAGTTTCCAGCAGCAATTCACAAAGGGGTGAAGTCCAATGGTCCTGGGACTTCGGTCAGGGGCAAGCTCTCTTCCAAGCCCTTGGAGATCCTTCACAAGTTGATGAAAGTCACAGCAAAGCAAAAGTTCCTTTCTCCTTTCTTTGGCAGACAGGCAAACCACTGCAGGCCAATCCCCCAAGCAGCACTTCAGGCTTAGGGATAGTCTCTCCTCAGTTTCTTCTTGGTTCCGCTCCTCAGCAAAGGTTTCTTCTTGTTTCCAAAAGTGATCTAATTTTCCTGGGGTCTGGGTGCCCCTCTTATACCCTGATTCTCTTTGTTCTCTGGAGGCAGAGAGGCCTCTGCCTAGTCCAAAACCAGTTCTGGTCAGTCCTGGAGCACTTTGTTTTTCTGACTCCTTCTTTCCTTTCAGAATGTGGGGCAGAGTGCTCAGCCGCCCGGCAGGAGGTGGAGCCAGCATTGTGGAAGGCAGGCACAGCCCTATTCAGACCCAGGTGCAACTCCTCCCTCCACTCTGGATGCAGATCTTTCTATTCAGCCCTGCGCTGACTCACCCTGTCTCCTGTAGCCACCCCCAGCCCCTGTCACTCAATCTCCAGACAAGGAATACACAACCTAGCAGAGGCAGGCTTGGATAGTTAGGCAAGAAAATACCCACTTTCTAAAAGTGGTATTTTCGAACACAGAATGTTAAAACCAACTTCACTAAAAGATGTATTTTATCATCCCAAGTTCAGGCATACTAAATTCGTTTTTCTACCATGTTCCCTGGGTCAGTTCTGACTATAAGGTGTAATAGTCAGTCTGCCCATTCTGGCCTATGGGGAGCAGGTAGCCTTGCAATAGTGAAAAACGAAAATGGCTGTAATTCACTATTAGGACATGCCACACACACCAGGGCATGTCCTACCTTATACTTACAATGCACCCTGCCCTAGGGCCTACTTTAGGGGTGACCAACATGCAGTAAAGGGAAGGTTTAGGGACTGGTAAGTGGGTGTACTCACCAAGTCGACATGGCAGCCCTAGGCTGCACACAGGCTCTGCGATGGCAGGCCTGAGACACATTTTACAAGCCGCTTCTGTGGGTGGCACAACCAGTGCTGCAAGCCCACCAGCGGCATTGGATTTACAAGCCCTGGGCACACTGAGTGCACTGTACTAGGGACTGACAAGTAAACCAATCATCCAATCATGGAGTCACTAATACATATATCAATTAACGATAGGGAGCACTGGCACTTTGGCACTGATTAGCAGCGGCAAAGTGCCCATGAGCATCTAGTCCAGCAAAAACATATCGGCAACAGTGGAGGCATTACGAAAAAATGGAAGGGAGACCCACGCCAAGGATGCCAGGTCTAACACGTGTCCCCTCCAGCTGAAATGTGGGGAGAACTATCCTACCCCTAGGGAGTTCTCATCGCTAAGGCGGAAAATCTGGACAGTCCATCAGCATTGGCGTGTTCTGTACCAGGGCGGTGTTCCACCGTAAAGTCCATCCCCTGTAGGAAATGGACCACCTCAACAGCTTTGGATTCTCACCCCTCATCTGCATCAACCATCTGAGGGGCCTGTGGTCTGTCTGAACCCGGAAGTGAGTCCCAAACAGGTATGGTCTCAGCTTCTTCAGTGCCCAGACCACAGCAAATGCCTCACGCTCGATAGCACTCCATCTCTGTTCCCGGGGAAGTAACCTCCTACTGATGAAGGCTACAGGTTGGGCTAGGCCCTCCTCATTGATCTGTGATAGAACAGCCCCTACACCATGCTCTGAAGCGTCCGTCTGAACAATGAACTCATTGGAGAAGTTGGGTGCCTGGAGCACAGGCACCGTGCACATGGCAGTCTTCAAGGTGTCAAAAGCTTTTGACAGGCGTCAGTCCAAATCACTTTCCTGGGCTGCTTCTTGGAAGTCAGCTCTGTCAAGGGGGCAACAATGCTGCCATACCCCTTGACGAATCTCCGGTAATACCCGGTGAGTCCTAGGAAGGCTCTCACCTCTGTCTGGGTCTTGGGGGCTCCCAAGCCAGAATGGTATCAATTTTCGGTTGGAGGGGCGCCACCTGGCCGCCCCCAACCTGGTGTCCCAAGTACACCACAGAACCCTGCCCAATCTGGCACTTACTCGCCTTGATTGTGAGGCCTGCTCTCCGCAGCGCCATCAACACTTCCCAGAGGTGACGCAGATGTTCTTCCCAACTGGAACTGAACACTGCGATGTCATCCAGGTAGGCGGCACTGAAATCCTCCAGTCCAACCAACACCTGGTTGACCAACCTCTGAAAGGTGGCAGGGGCATTCTTCATCCCAAAGGGCATCACCCGGAACTGGTAGTGCCCATCTGGTGTGGAGAATGCTGACCTCTCTTTGCCCCATCAGTCAAGGCGATCTGCCAGTACCCAGACGTTAAGTCAAACGTGCTGAGGTACCGCGCAGCCCCTAACCGATCTATGAGCTCATCAGCTCTGGGGATGGGGTGGGCGTCAGTCCTGGTGACGGAATTGAGTCCCCTGTAGTCCACACAGAACCGGAGTTCTGGTGTGGCACCAGGCGCGGCAGCCTTTGGAACCAAGACCACTGGGCTGGCCCAAGGGCTGTTAGAGGACTCAATTACCCCTAGCGCAAACATCTTGGAGACCTCCTCCTTGATGCAGGCTCTGACCCTGTCAGTCACCCTGTAAGCCTTGTGCTTCACAGGAAGACTGTCCCCAGTGTCCACATCATGGACGCACCAATGAGTGACACTGGGAACCAGGGAGAACAGGTCAGGGAACTGTCCCAACAGTTGGCGACAGTCACCCTGCTGCTCAGGTGTCAGGGAGGTAGAGAGGTTTACTCCCTCCACTGATCCATCTTGCTCTCGGGCTGACAGGAGGTCAGGAAGAGGCTCGGTCTCCTCCTCCATTCCATCATCTGTAGCTAAGAGCATGCCCACTTGGGACCTCTCCAAGTGGGGCTTCAGGCGGTTCACATGCAGGACCCGCAAGGGGTTCCTGGGAGACTGCAGGTCCACCAAATAGGTAACTGGACTCTTGCGCTCCACCACCGTAAAAGGGCCGGTCCACCTGTCCTGGAGCGCACAAGGCTCCACAGGGGCCATGACCCACACTTTCTGACCAGGCTGAAGCTCTACCAGAGTGGCATTCTGGTCGTACCACCGCTTCATCTCCTCCTGGCTGGCTTCCAGATTTGCCTCAGCAAGTTCTCTGAAACGCCTAGTCTGGTTCCTGAAGGCCAGCATGTAACTGTATACATCCTGGGGAGGTTTCCTGGGACATTGCTCCCAGCCTTCCTTGACCAAACTCAGAGGTCCTCTCACCGGGTGTCCATAGAGGAGCTCAAAGGGACTGAACCCTAGAGTCTTCTGTGGCACCTCCCGGTATGCAAACAACAGGCATGGTAAGAGGACGTCCCATTTACGCCTCATGGGTTCTTCCAGACCCATAATCATGCCCTTGAGGGTCCGGTTGAATCTCTCAACCAGCCCATTTCCTTGAGGGTGGTAAGGAGTGGTGAACTTGTAAGTTACACCGCACTCCTGCCATAGGGACTTCATGTACTTGGACACGAAGTCAGACACCACCTCTTGAGGGAATCCCACACGTGAGAAAATTCCCATCAGTGCCCGTCCCACCACGGGGGCCGTCACTGTCCTCAGAGGGATGGCTTCAGGGTACCGGGTGGCATGGTCCACCAAGACCAGGATAAACCTGTTGCCCATGGCTGTCTTGGGGTCCAGTGGCCCCACAATGTCAATACCCACCCGTTCAAAGGGGGTGCTGACCACAGGGAATGGCTGGAGAGGAGCCTTGTGCTTCCTCCCACTCTTTCCACTTGCCTGGCAAGTCTGGCATGTCCTGCAGTGAGTGGCGGCACTCCTGCGCATCTGGGGCCAATAGAAATGGGTAACAAGCCTGTCAAAGGTCTTGTCCTGCCCCAGATGTCCCGCTAACGGTACATCCTGAGCCAACCCCAGTAGGAAGGCTCTGAAGCGCTGGGGTACCACCAGCACACGGGCTGACCCAGGCTCAGCAACCTTAGGCTCTGAATACAGGAGACCATTCTCCCAGTAAATCCAATGTGACCCAGACTGATCACCTGCTGCCTGGTCTGTGGCCTGTTGCCTCAGACCCACGAGAGAAGGGCATGTGTTCTGCTCCTCGCAGAACTCTTCCCTGGAGGGTCCTCCTTCGTGCTGCCAATGGGTCAGCTCAGGTAGGTCCCCCAGTTCAGCTACCTGTTCCCCTGTAGGCTCCAGGGCATCCCCCTCAGGGTCTGCCTCCTCCTGGACCGTGGGAACTTCGGGGGCCGGTTTCCCGCGCCCCTGCCTCCTCTCTCTCCGGCAGGCACCTGGGCCTTCCTCTCAGGCTCCAGGTCCTCTTGAACACCTTTAGCTGCCATTGACCGGGTGGTCACACATGCCCAATCAGGCAAGCCCAACATTTCTAAATGCGCACTCCGCTCCACCTTAGCCCAAGGTGAGCTCTCCAAATCATTCCCTAACAAACAGTCAACAGGCATGGCTCGCCTCACAGCTACTTGAAGAGTACCCGAGACCCCCCCCCACTCAAAGGGAACCTGAGCCACCTTGCAGTGACTCTCTGTGTTGTCAGCGGCAACAACCGGATAGAATGCATCAGGGATAACCTGCTCTTCAGACACCAGGTGACACTTGACAGCTGTCACACTGGCTCCTGTGTCTCTCAGAGCCTCCACCCTATGGCCATTGATGGTCACCCACTGCCTGTATTTCTTAGTGTTCTCAGGCAGCGGGGTCCTAGGGACCATCTCAGAGTCTCCTAATGAGACAAGGGAAAACACTGTGGGATCCCCTCACCTTGGGCACCCAACTCCTCCCCCAGGGCTACACTAGCCAACTGCCGGGGGACTGCACTGGTGGGTGCTGGTTTTCCATGCAAAGGGCAACGAGGATCGTTTGCCTTGTGGCCAGGGGCGCCACACTTGTAACACACCAGTGGTCCCTGGTGAACAGGGGGCCTGTCAGGGCCACTGGCTTCTTCTCAGGGGGAGGCTGGGAACCTTTCCCTTGGTTCCCTTGGGGTTTACTTTGGGGCCCTTTATGGAACTCCTTCTGTTTACCCTTGTCCCCCCACTCTTCTGCTGGGGACCCTGCCCACCCTTGGCGGAGTCTCCCACGTGACCCTTGTGGACCCGGGTACTCACCCAGCGGTCCGCCTCCTCAGCAAGCTGCCTAGGGTTAGTCAGCTTACTATCAATCAGGTGCTGGCGTAGCTCAGGAAAACAATTACCGGACAAGTGCTCCCAGGCAATCAAATCAAAGAGCGCCTGAAAATCAGTCGCTTTGCTACCCTTTACCCAACCATCCAAGGCTCTGCAAAAGAAGGTCACATATTCAACCCAGGTACTGCTTTCAATCTTACTACAGTTCCTGAACCTTGCCTATAAAGCTCAGGGGTCAAACCATACCTAGTCATTAAGGCATCCTTCATGTGGCTGTATGAATTATAGACTTCAGAGGGCAAATCTAACAAGGTATCCCGCCCCTCACTGAGGAACCGTCCCCACAACCCCGCTCCCCAATCCTTCTCAGGGACCCGGTGGGAAGACATGGCTACCTCATAGGCTTTGAACCACTGCCCAATGTCATCATTTTTAAAAACTCCTTCACCACATCTTTGGGAATATACACCCTAGCTTCAACAGGCACAGGCGGTACACTGCCACCAGAGGGAGTAATCTCTAAGCTCTTGGCCTTCAATTCCAACTCCTCAAAACTTTCTCATGTTCAAACTGCATTTTCTTTTCCTCTAGGGCTAATTTCCTAGTTTGCATTTCGAATTCTAACTGCCCATTCAGCTTGAGCTTGGTCAGCTCCATTTCGTGCATCCTACTCTCTTTCCTGTCCTCCAACTCCTCTGGAGACAGTCCTCTGGCAGAAACACTGCTACCTACTGGGGAAGGTGGTCTTCTAGCCCCTAGACCCAATAGCCCCTCCAGCTGCCCTTCTGCATTCTCAGCCCCCTCCACAGGGGCACTCCTTGATTCGACCCAGGCCCTCAGCGCCTTCTGGAGGTCCTCCTTCCTGGAGAGCCCGGTCATGGACACTTTAAACTTTTTGCAGAATTGCCTGAGCTGCTTAAGGGTGTAGCATTCTAGCCTCTCTTCTTCCCAATCACACTCAACAGAGGCTACTGATGCAGGTTTCTCCATAGTGACTGAACTTGGCATTTGCAAAAATAGGAAATCCCAGAAAAAATGCTATAAAAGTATGTGGTTGCGTTTTGGTCTGCACTCACTAAGTAGTGTTCACCAATCACTGTACATGAGTCACAAATGCAAGTCCCGAATCCTCACCGCTGACCACCAATGTTAGATTTGGGGGTCTCTAGTTGGCAGAGGTAGGTACCTTTGTCCAAATAGGGACCCTTGCGTCTAGTCAGGGAAAGTAGGTGCACTCCTGAAATAACCCCTGCTCACCCTCTTGGTAGCTTGGCACGAGCAGACAGGCTTAGTTCAGAGGCAGTGTGTAAAGCATTTGTGAACACATACAGTAATCAAGTGACAACACTACAAATGGACACCACACAGGTTATATATTTATAAAAATAGGTATACTTTATATAGATTTATCACAAGACCATAAACGACAA
Source organism: Calotriton arnoldi (assembly GCA_963921515.1). Lineage (NCBI taxonomy): Eukaryota > Metazoa > Chordata > Amphibia > Caudata > Salamandridae > Calotriton > Calotriton arnoldi. The sequence goes on from CAWUFW010004150.1 coordinate 1,086,872, forward strand.
AAATAATCCACAATACTGTCAAGAGTGCTTAGTTCTGATCAAAAAGGCTTAATTCAAGGTTCTGTGCGAGTCGGTAGCCTCCTCCGGCTACGGCGATGTCGAGAACAAACAGAGTCTAACAAATCCAGCTGACCGCGTCGAGACGGGCCAACACAGCGTAGACAGACTCGGTCACAGTACCTTTTACTTGAAGCGGCAGGCACGGACGTGCGAGCCGGATGGCTGTTCGTCGCGGTCGCAATGCAAAAATGGAAGCGTTGCAGGACGCGTTGTCCCTCGATGCGGTGCAGGCAGCGGCTCGTTGACGTCGTCGAGACGGAGTCGGTGAGACCAGGGCCGTGCGTTGCAGGGCGAGACGGTGCTTCGATGCGGTGCTGGCAGGTTGCGGTGCGGCGACGGAGCCGGATTCAGGAGCTGGCGTCGATCAGTCCGGACAGCGGTGCGAGTCGGGCGGTGCGTCGCAAAGCGTGCGAGCGGTGCCCAACTCCGGTGCGGTCACAGGACTCGAACTCAGCAGCAGTGACCGTGTCGGTCGGACCAGTTCGATTCGGCGTAGCGAAGCGTTGCAGGACGCGTTGTCCCTCGATGCGGTGCAGGCAGCGGCTCGTTGACGGAGTCGGTGAGACCAGGGCCGTGCGTTGCAGGGCGAGACGGTGCTTCGATGCGGTGCTTACAGGACGCCGAGTCGGTCGTGAGAGTCGGTCACAGCTCCCTACCTCTGTAGCCACTGAAACAGAGTTTCCAGCAGCAATTCACAAAGGGGTGAAGTCCAATGGTCCTGGGACTTCGGTCAGGGGGCAAGCTCTCTTCCAAGCCCTTGGAGATCCTTCACAAGTTGATGAAAGTCACAGCAAAGCAAAAGTTCCTTTCTCCTTTCTTTGGCAGACAGGCAAACCACTGCAGGCCAATCCCCCAAGCAGCACTTCAGGCTTAGGGATAGTCTCTCCTCAGTTTCTTCTTGGTTCCGCTCCTCAGCAAAGGTTTCTTCTTGTTCCCAAAAGTGATCTAATTTTCCTGGGGTCTGGGTGCCCCTCTTATACCCTGATTCTCTTTGTTCTCTGGAGGCAGAGAGGCCTCTGCCTAGTCCAAAACCAGTTCTGGTCAGTCCTGGAGCACTTTGTTTTTCTGACTCCTTCTTTCCTTTCAGAATGTGGGGCAGAGTGCTCAGCCGCCCGGCAGGAGGTGGAGCCAGCATTGTGGAAGGCAGGCACAGCCCTATTCAGACCCAGGTGCAACTCCTCCCTCCACTCTGGATGCAGATCTTTCTATTCAGCCCTGCGCTGACTCACCCTGTCTCCTGTAGCCACCCCCAGCCCCTGTCACTCAATCTCCAGACAAGGAATACACAACCTAGCAGAGGCAGGCTTGGATAGTTAGGCAAGAAAATACCCACTTTCTAAAAGTGGTATTTTCGAACACAGAATGTTAAAACCAACTTCACTAAAAGATGTATTTTATCATCCCGAGTTCAGGCATACTAAATTCGTTTTTCTACCATGTTCCCTGGGTCAGTTCTGACTATAAGGTGTAATAGTCAGTCTGCCCATTCTGGCCTATGGGGAGCAGGTAGCCTTGCAATAGTGAAAACGAAAATGGCTGTAATTCACTATTAGGACATGCCACACACACCAGGGCATGTCCTACCTTATACTTACAATGCACCTTGCCCTAGGGCCTACTTTAGGGGTGACCAACATGCAGTAAAGGGAAGGTTTAGGGACTGGTAAGTGGGTGTACTCACCAAGTCGACATGGCAGCCCTAGGCTGCACACAGGCTCTGCGATGGCAGGCCTGAGACACATTTTACAAGCCGCTTCTGTGGGTGGCACAACCAGTGCTGCAAGCCCACCAGCGGCATTGGATTTACAAGCCCTGGGCACACTGAGTGCACTGTACTAGGGACTGACAAGTAAACCAATCATCCAATCATGGAGTCACTAATACATATATCAATTAAAGATAGGGAGCACTGGCACTTTGGCACTGATTAGCAGCGGCAAAGTGCCCATGAGCATCTAGTCCAGCAAAAACATATCGGCAACAGTGGAGGCATTACGAAAAAATGGAAGGGAGACCCACGCCAAGGATGCCAGGTCTAACAGCCACCATTTTCCACTTTGCAAAGGATTTGTAAAGCTCCGTTTGCTTGTAAGCTAAACGTTTTGTTGAAGCCCTCTATAGACACCATTCAGACCTAGAGCTTCGCCTATTTTAAGGGCCTTTGGAGCTGCCTACGCCTCATTCATCGTAAGGTATTTAATCAAAATATCGAAAACACAAATATCATCAGACGAAATATTGCATCAAAAATATTGAGGACAAAAATACTGTGAAGGTAAGTTTCTATAAGTATATATATACTTATACAACTGCACACATTTGTACCTTGATGATATATACATTTTCAAGGTACGTAGATGTGCAGTGAAGAATAGCAAATCTATACTTACCTATTTGCAGTTACCTTCTTGATATTTTGTTCCTCGATATTTTTCACAAAATATTCTGTCCACACAATCTTTGTCTTTTTTAGGTCTCGCCTAGCGACGCAGCGCGAAGCGCTGTCGCTAGCGAGACTTATTGTCGTCGACTTGAGTTCGGAAGGGGGACAGGAGATGTGCACGCGTGGACAGCATGGACAGCAGATGTGCACGTGTACGGCTTGCAGCGTTAGCACAATGCGCGCATGGCGCGCTTTCGCTTCGCCCCCTCCCTGTCTCCATCAGGATGTGCACGCGTGGACAGCAGATATGCACGCGTACGCTTTCGCTTTCCCTCTTGCTCGCTCCCTCCCTGTCTCCATCAGGATGTGCACGCGTGGACAGCAGATGTGCACGCGTACGCTTTCCCTCTTGCTCGCTCCCTCCCTGCCTCCATCAGGTCCCTTCTGTTGGGGGCGCTCCCATTCCTCCCCCCACAGCACCCGCAATTCCCGTGGACCTCGGAGCTGGCCTGTGTCCCTCCCTCCCCCGGGCTTGCTGCCCCCATGCCGCGCGCCTCATGCTGACTCACCCCGGGAAATGGGTATCCTCGGCATCACTGACCAGGTAGGACACGCTCGGCGCCCACGGGAGAACTACCCAAGGTCGGTGATGCAGCGCGGCCTACTGTGTCTGTGGGAAGCAGACCCAGGGAAGAGAGGGGGCAGATGGGGCCTTGTGCTGAACGGGAGGCCGGAGTACACTGTGGAGCAGCATCTGGAGGGGAGGGGGTAGACTGAACATTATTCTCTTTTACTCGGCCACGCTTGTTTATTTATTTAATTATTTTCGCTGTTTCGGGGCCCCACTTCATCTGGTCCGATAGCTCTGGCGCTTGCTGCTAAGAATTTAACTTGTTATTTGAGTGCCTGTTGTGTGATGGGGAGTCAGCAGGCTGGACAACTGCCCCCGGACTGGGTGTTCAAGCTCGAGAAAGTGTTTGCAGCTAGTTCCCGGGCACAGTGTAAGTCCGAACACCCCAGCAGAAAGTGTACAGCAATATTTTCCAAATGCATCCTTAAAAGCCAAAGGTTTTACAGGTTGTTCTGAAGATGAACCCATGAAATGTTGTGACTTTTTTTTTTAATTTAGCGCTGTTCGCTGATGTGCACTGAAGAAAATTCTTATGCATGCCCGTCACTCCATCTGGGTGCGGATGTCTCACGGATGCACAGCTGTTTGCCTACACAAGGGTTCTCTTGAGACAGCTTGGATCACTCAAGGCGAGAACAAAATCAATTTTGGGGGCTGATTTACTGAACAGTGCTTCCTTGAGTGGAACAGGAGCTGTAACCTTTCTAGCCAATGATGTGAAACACTTTGTGGTTACTGTCAGTACTATTCAGAAGGACACCGAACATTCCTAGATGAGACCCCCAGCTGGTCTGAGGGACCAAAAGTGGGACGCACACACGAGAAAAACTACAAGAAGTATTAACAAGCATTTGCAATGCAATAGGTCTCGCATTGACGCTGAGTTTGAGCTATTGACATTGCAAATAACAATGCCTTTTATTTTTGTTTTCTTTTTAAAAACATAAATAAAAGGCATTGTTATTTACAATGCCAATAGCTTACACTCTCGTAACTGCGAGACCTATTGCATTGCAAATGCTTGTTTATATTCTGCCAGTGATCCTGTCGGAAAAGGGCCCTTGTGGTCTTCAGCCTGGGCAGCGGACAATCTGATAAGGGGTGTTAAATTCAGGGAAGCTTTTTCTTAAGCATTCACAGGACATTCTGCTGAGCACAGGTAAGCGTACAAGCTATGAAATGTGCTGAGTTTATTTTTATCGGAGGTTAATAGTTCTTCCGCAGATAGGAGGATTTTGGTGGCATGGGTCTTCTCCACTTCTGATTTAACTGGCTGGCTAATTAGGTGCCTACATTATTGCCTTGCGATAAGATGAAATAGTATCATTTTGGCTTATTGGTGTTTACGGCATTAAGTTTTCCCCTAATCACTTTTAATTGACAGAGTATTGGGAGGGTGAGATTGACCCTGCACTCCCGTTCTGTGGCTTTGAGTGTTTCTTCTAGGTATTAGCAGTCTTTTTCTAGAGTTTTTTCAAACCCATTATCCAAATGCATTTTCCCCTCATAACCTCCTTAAAAGCTCCATCAGTACCACACAGTCCCACCTGCCGTGTGCCCTTAATCTTGAAATACTTCTCAATCCGAGTGCCGAGTTCTACTTTAAACACTGAGGGCCAGATTTATCACTCTTTCATGCAGCGCAACGCAGCAAGTCACCCCTCTGCCCTGAGAGAAAGGGAAGGAATGCTCTGTATTTACCATTATACGGCACATTCCTGTCCTTTCCTAGCGCTGGCACACTTTTGGCTGCCTAGTGCCAATGCAGGCACCCTTACACCATGGTGCAAGGATACCTGCTTTGTAGGCAGAATTGTTTTTGTGCTGGAAGGGACACCTTCCTGCATAAAAACAATCCTCAGAGGCATTTTCCTTTTTCTATGTATGCTGCAGAATGCCTCACCTGGGGAAATGTAGCACTAATGGTAAATATGGGAGTGTGCCAAAATTCATGGGTGGGTGCGTGGGAACACCCATGGATGGCCTCCCTGCCGCAAAGTATTTCAAGGCAGTGATTTGCCCTGCCTTACTTTACTCTAGATTTATCAAGCCAGAAAGGGCCATGGAAGGTGAAGTGTGAAGGGCCACGCAAGGTAAAGGGTGAAGTGTGCAGCGCGTACATGGTGAGTGAGTGTGCTAGCAGTGTGTGTGTTTTCAAATAGCACACCATGGTGCAATACAGAAAGGCTGCAGTACTGAACAGTGTGTGAAGACTGAATGTGAGTGCTGAATGTATATGTGTCTGTGATGGCACAATGGATGGAGGTAATAGTGCTGGACAGTATGTGTGCTGTGAATGTACACTGAGTGCAAGTTTGTCTGCAATGGTACAGTACATAGAGGGCTCTGGGTTCCATTTTGGGAAGCCCAGGATTGCCTGGTGAAGACATAGGGAGTAGAGAAATCCCCCCAGCCAGATTTGTGCATTGCTGCATTCCTGTGAGCTGGGTGGAACACACTGGTGAAAGGGAGAGAGACTCCCCTTTTACACTTCAAAAGGATGCTCTTTGATTCAGGATAGATCGCAAGGAAGGGGGCTGGACACATGTCAGGCAGGAGATGGAGCTGATAAGTGAATCATAGAGAGTGGGACTGGGTGCCTGGGATTACCCTTTTGATGCACATATCGCTGTGGCTGATATCCAGGTGAGGACTCTGGTTACTCCCATGTCCTGCGTTGTAGGACTATCAACTTTGGAGTCTCTCCTGCAACGATAGACAGCCTTTCAAAAGGAAAGAAGAGAAAGACAAGTGTACACTACAAAAGAAGGAGAACCCGAACATAAAACTATAAAGAATCAGACCCTAAATCACATTTGGTGTATGGAAATTAACTATAAGAAGGGGAGGTTGAGATCCCAAAATTTGTCATCTGCCAAGCAGTCATATGGGCTGTGCGAGAAGGGTAAACTCTTCAAGACTTCTGTCTGTGACCACGACTGGGGGCCAAGTCCTGCTACTCTCCCTGCTGGGTGAGAGGGCATCACCCAGGAAAACCATGATCACCTGCCTTGGAGCTTGATGCACTGCGTGCTTGACGACAACAGTGTGCCCTGTGAGGAAAAGGAGAGCAATGTAGGGAGTGAGGTCCAGTAGGGAGTACTAGTGAGAGGACTCCCTGTGCCAGGTGTGAGGATATGGCTGTGCATTGATCGGGTCGTTGCCCATGTACAGGATTGTGTCAGTGACCTCTGTACGCCAGGAGAGGGTTGTTGTGGACTGAGCTGTGCAATGAACACTGTGTGGAAAGCCTCAAGTCCACTCTACCTCATTGTGGTGACCCCATATGCCAGGAGGGGGGCACTGGTGTGGGTGATTACAGTGGAAAAGAGTCTGCGTTTGGGCCTTAATATACCGCGGCAACCCAGTATGCCAGGAGGGACTGCCGGTACCAAATTTGTCAGGAGTTGGGGCTTCGCCCAAGAAAAGTTTGAAGCTGCAAACAGTGGGTTGAGCCATCACAACGAGATCTTCCCTTGACAGACCTCCAAGGGCTGTTGAAGACAACAAGCAAGACATTGCACCCTCGCTGTGCTCCGGTCACAGCTGGAGGATCGAATCCTCATCCCCATGTGGGGAAAATTGACTTACTGCATCTTGGAAAAGCCAGCAGCTGGGAAAAGCCAGCAGCACCGCTCAGGAGAGAGCCTTCACCTACCAGGTGCTGCCACATGTACTGCGAGCATCCCGACTTCTCCGGACAGGATCAGAACTTGTGAGTGCCTGTGGTCAGGACACTCACTACAATGCTGAATGCGTCCGTGCTGCAGGAGCAGGTCAGACTTGACTTGGGACCTCACTACACGAGAAGGACAAATCACCAGCTCCTAAGATCGAGAACTGGGAATATACAAATTCTAAAGACTATTGAAGAGGGAAAAAAAGACTTGACTTGGGCCTGTTGGGCCCCAGGGGACTCGCTTCTGATGGTGCTGCTGCACCATAGCCACTTTTGACTAATTCCTTAAGAGCCACAGGGGAACTCATGATTACTGCCTTCTAGTGAGCATTCCCTGGATGCAGCCATCTGTGTATGGGGAATAAACCCAACCATGTTACAAGGAAGAGGGTGGGACAGGGATTTCCCTGACAAACACTAGAGCCCAGACCTCAAGAGGATTGCATTGTTGCTTACAAATGTCACTATTTGTTTAAATGTCTAGAGTTAGAAATAAAATACTTGTTTTCCTTATAAAAGCAAGTTTTGACAGGACATTGATTTATAGACATTACTGTGTGCACTTTGAGCTATGAGTCGTGTTCACTAACCTGTATCTACACTCCCCCCCCCCCAACTCCGAGGGACCCTTTGACTGTTCATTCGCAGCTAACACTGAGAGTCAAGTGTAGAAGGAGTACTTGGCCCAGTTGATCAAAATCCATAGTAGGTTGGGCTCTGGGACAACAGGCCTAACATACTTATATCCGAACACCTACTTAAAGCTCCCACACCGTTCTCCTTGCCCCTCTCACTATAACCAATAGCCTACACCTTTTTCTGTGAAGCCTCCGTAAAGTTTAAACATTAGGGGCCCGATTCACAAAGGTAATCTGAGACGAAAGTCTAACTTTACGACTTTCGGTATTCACAAAAGGCATTTACGAATAGTAAAGTTAGACTTTTGTCTCAGTTAAACTTAAATTATGGTCTTAAGTTTAACTGAGACCAAAATTGGGACAAAAGTCTAACTTGCCCTTTGTAAATACCAAATGCCCTTTGTGAATACCAAAAGTCATAGAGTTAGACTTTCTTCTCAGTTTACCTTTGTGATTCAGGCCCAATGTTTCTCCTGACCTTTTTAGATTTCCATCAGTGAAGAAAATTAATGATGTCTGTATCAGTGGTGGTTTGACCATTAGATCATTATAGCAGCAGTTCTTAACCTTTCAGGCGGGCCGCAACTGTTTTGAAAATTAAATAGTATTAGCATTTTAATAAAGTGAAGGACTTTGAAATTTGAGCCTAAAAATTAAGGGTCAGATTGATCAAAATTTGGTGCAATGCAGCAACACAACTTGCTGCGCACCGCTGTATCAAATGGAGAAAAAGGGAATGTGCCACATCTACTAAGACATGGCGCTATGCTTCTCTCTCTCTCTTTGCTGGCACACTAGTGGCTTTTAAGCGCCTATGCAGGCAGGATTGTTTTTGTGCAGGAAGGGATCTTCCTACACAAAAACAATCTGCTGAGGCTTCTTCGCATTTTTATATGTGTGCAGCACAATGCAGAACATGTAGAAAGAGGAAGTAATAAGGAGACCTAAAAACCTTTCTCCTTGTTAAGCCTCACCTGGGAAGGCGTAGCATTTTGACACATTCCCAGGTATAGTAGTGTTAGTAAATCTGGAAATGTGCCAAAAACCACTAGTTGATGCATGGGAGCACCCACGCTCTAACCATGGAACGCCTTCCTTTCACAGAGGAGCACAAGGCAGAGACTTGCCCTGCCTTGCATTACTCCATATTTACTATGCAATGTGGCTCTGCGTGGCAGAGTAAATCTGAATTAAGAGCTTGCGTTGTCTTGTGTCACTTTGCGTGACGCAAGGGGAACAAAAGCCCTTAATAAATCTGGGCATTAGTTGGTTTCCTTAACTTGATTTGTGGGAGCAGCACAAGAATTGAAAACAGCATAGAGTATAAACAGTTGGTGGCCTCAATCGAAGCACTGGTATGCACTGTCAAAAAGAGGGCATGTATTATGAGCAAAAAACAAAAAAATAAAGTGGTATGCTAAATTCTATCATATCGCTCAGTCTTTTTGAAATAAAAGCACATTTTGAAACTCACCAACTTTCATGATTTGCTAATTACTTTGATATAATCTTATGTCTGCATTTTATTCTATTGTTTTGAGGTTCAAATCATAGACATTGCTCCACAGAAGTCAAAATAATAAGAACAGCAGCATTTGAGCATTGCGCCTCCTTTTTTTTCTCCTGAGTTCCAGAGTCTAAAGTAGTGCTGTGCACCGTTCAGATTCTTGGAATGAAAGTAGAAAAAAATTACAAACTTGGCATATCTTAGCTGGTGAGGAGAACTCATCAACAGCCGCGGCCGCTGCAGGTAAGAGCGGTGGGGCCGGCTGGGGGGGGATTTCAAGAGACGACCACAAGGGAAAATTAAATAAATAATTAATTTTCCCTCTTGGTCGTCTCTCGAAATCCCCCCACAGCCGGCCCCACCGCTCTTACCTGCAGCGGCCGCGGCTGCTCATCAAGGCTGTGAAGTACAATTTGTTTATTCACAACACTGACAGGCATGCTCTGTTTAAAAGGAGGAGGTCCTACCAGTGCTTAATTTGAGCCGGTGGGGCAGTGTTCGGCACCAGCACTTAATTGTCAACACCGGAACTCATGACAGTCTGCCACATTGTGGCCCTGTTTGTCTGCTTTGGAGATGAACATAACAATAGTTGTTTATTCTTTCAATAAACATTAAAAGTGACTCATACGTGCCACCCACCCCATTCTTATAGCTTTGGAGGCCTGGAATAGTCTGAACCATCACAATTGTAGGAGTGTGATGCTAGTAATTGTGTTGGGACTGTCATTGGCAGCGCTGGCTGGGGCAATAAGTTGTGCAAGCTGCAGTGACCTCCTGACGATGGCCCTCCCACATATATTTTTTTTCTCCAAATTAAGCACTGGGGCCTACAAACAGGCCTTACAGCTTTTTAAAATGGCGCTGCTTGTCAGCAATTGTCATTGACCATGCCTCAGATCACACTTACAGGGCGACTAAAAGCATAGGAGCAAAGAAGGTGACTTAGGTCAAACCAGGCCTCTAGCAGATGAAGCCCGAGCATCGGAGTTCTGGAGCCTCTGCCTGGGAGCAGAGTCCTGATGAGGACCCAGGCAGGCCAGTAAAAACAGAATGTGCCTGGTGTTTGTGAGGCGAGAGTGCACAGGGAGACGTACCAGTAGTCTTATGTTTAATCATACATAAAGTGTGTCATTCAGATTGTGGCTTTTCTCCCAGTACTCCCAGAAATGTATGGGAACAAGAAGGCAATCTGGCAAAGAAAAATGAATATGAACCTGGCCTTTTCGCATAAACCCGCAAGAGGGTAATCATTTGTATTTGTCTGCAATCCCAAAAATTCCATGGTTTTTGGGTCTTATTTACCTGCTAGTTATAGTTGAGGCTAAAACATAAGAGAAGAAGTACATTGAGACATTTCTGTCAACTTTGTAAGTTTTGGAAAAACCCAGGGAAATTTCTTTCACTGAAAGTGGTTTTTTTTTTTTTTTATTTAACAGGCAATGGATTACATTACTGTTGGTGGTGGCCTGAGGAATGTGGCCCTTTACCTATTCCTGTTAAAGTGGCCAAAACTCTTGGTGTAATCTTCGACACTTCCCTGAACTTTGACTCACAGGTCAATTGTACCACGAGTACCTGCTTTCACATAATCAGGACTCTCAGGAAGGTCTTTTCTATTATTTTAGTTGAATTGAGTCACTCGGTGGCCATTGCTTTAGTCTCCTCTAGACTCGATTACTGTAATGTGCTCTATCTGAATATTAATGCCTCCTCGCTTAACAAGCTACAAGTGGTGCAAAATGCGACTGGCCGTCTTATTCTTAACACTCCCAAACGAGTGTCTGTCGGAGATGGCATTAGAGCACTGCCTTGGCTTCCTATGAGGAAGCACATTGTTTTCAAGGCTGTTTGCCTAGTCTTCCTCACTCTCCCTCACAATGGGTTCAAACATCTCTCCTCTCTCTTCAGCTGGTACACTCCCGGCAGGTCACTCAGATTCTCCCAGCTAGGAAAGTCTCCATGCCCAGGTTCCGGAAAGTCAAATGGGGCAGTCGGTCCATCTCCAGGGCTGCTGCCAAGCAATGGAATTCCCTGGCCGCCTACATCACTAGACTTGACTCCTTTGCCTCATTCATGAAGTTGTTAAAAACATGGCTTTTCTCATCATAGGCTCTCTGGATTTTCTATGCTTAGTAGCTCTATTTTTCGAGCATAGCGCTGATACCCTCGGGTTTAACAAGCTTTATAAATTAATTTTTCATTTTATTTTCAATATAAATCGGGACACTTTGATTATACTTTACCTAAACTATAGTTAACATGAGTGCTTCCTCCTATTTTCTCCACCCAATCAGAGTGTGGAGCTTTGTTCACTGTGTAATTTTAACCCGTCTCACCGAGTCCTGTTTCCTTTAGGTCTAGTGACTGGAAAGCAGTGTGGGATTTGCTCCAAATATTCAAAATTGAGACATGGTGGGCATATCTTACTGAAAGAAGAAAATCCAACAATGATTACGAACTGCCTTAAGCATACAAACACAGACCAATAAATCAAACACCTTCAATTGTGGACTTTGTTGAACACAGTTGCAGCAACTGAAGGTGCCCATATGGAAGTTGACTCTCAGATATCCCTCTCTTTAGGACACTGAGGGCCATATTCTCAATGAAGTGGCGGAGAGAGGCCTTAGCCTTCTTGGCTTAACGCCTCTCTCCGCCACTTCGGAAACGCAAGGCTGCACCCTATTCTCAAGGATATGGTGCAGCCTCGCGTTTCCCCCTGTGATGGCGCTAAGTTTCACAACTTAGCGCCAATGCAGGCACCCTTGCACCAGAGTGCAAGGGTGTCTGCAAGCAGGGAGGTTTGTTTATGTACAGGAAGGTGTCCCTTCCTGCACATAAACAAACCTAAAATGCCAGTTTGTAACTTACATGTGTGCTGCTTCACATGTAAGTTACAAAACGGCATTTTTAAAAAAGGTTTGTTTATGTACAGGAAGGGACACCTTCCTGTACATAAACAAACCATGGCATTTTGCTTTTTCCATGTGTGCTACACATGGCAGCACACATGGAAAAAGCAAAAACGAGGAGAAATAAAGCATTTCTCCTCGTTTCGCCACCTTAAGACCAGATTTTTCTGGTCTTAAGTTTAGCGCTACCTCCTATTTACACTGCCCTTGAGAATAGGAGGTAGCGTCAAACTCAATGGGTGTTGCGGTGGAACGCCCACCGCAACACCCACTGCATGCCCCTTTCACGCTAAAAACAGCGTGAAGGGGGCCCTATTTACAAGGCAGCATTAAGCCGCGTTAAGCCACGTGGCTTAACGCTGCCTTGTGAATAGGGCTAAGCCCCTATCGCCACAACAACGTCACTGAAAGTGAAGTTGTGTTGGCGATAGGGGCTTGAGAATATGCCCCTGAGTCAAAAACCTTAGTATATGCAGGGTCACTGGAATTATGCGATTATGCGGCTGCATTGATTTTTGCATCATTATAGATTTGCCAAATTTGTCACATACTCTATCATCTGCTGCATAATCTGCAGATTTTAACAACAAACATATTTTGTTTCTGGCTCAGACGGTTGAAAGGTTACTAAAAATGCAGTAACAAGTGTTGCTGTGCACTGGAAGGCCGTTTGCAAAACTGGACTAGTCACCTTTCTGTTGCTTACTGCTATATTTGGGTGTTAAAATGGTACTAATGAGATGCAACCAATGCCCAGACAGTGTCGACAAGTTTATAAATGAGTAAATTATGAAGTAATACTATTATGAAATGTGCCGCATTATGATACATAATTTGCCTTTTCTTGCAACATAATTTACTAAAAGCTGCTGTATAAATTGGCCCTCTCCTGATGCATAATTCCAGTGGCCCTGAGTATAAGATGGGTCATAATAGGTGAAAATTACTATTCTGATCATCTTTATTTAGTGTCTTGGATGTTTAAAAATGCCTAGTTAAATTGGGACAATGTTTATCACATTTTCAAAGTTTTTCATTTTGTACTTTGAGAGATCTCTGACAAATATTGATACTGTCATCAACGCTCTTTGACGTTGACAAACTCTCAAGATCGAGAAGGGTAACATGTTTTATAATTGTGGACATAAATGGTACTACACCTAACTGAACTAGTAAAGCTTCTATCTCTGATTGTAGAAAAATTACAATGTCCCATCTTCCCAGAAGACAAAGCTGTAACAGCTGTATCCCAGCTACACAGTTCCAGAGATTACAATTTGCCTTATTACACCAGACTGTGGTAAATTCTCCCTAACTGGAGTGATATCACTGCTGTATTAGACGTAATAATCTCTAGCTCTCAAATGCACAGCCTGAGATTGTGAGATTTGTGTGTTTTCTTTTTTTAGTTTACTCTGCTTTTTCCCAAATATATTTTAAGTTATAACATATGATTGAGAATCTTCTTCAAAAGGCAGGATGGAAAAATGAAATGGGGAAGCGTAGAATGCTGCTAGTTAGGTCAAGTGAAATTGCATATTTCGAACTGCAAAGATCACCTATGACTTTTAGCTTTTTTTTTTCTAGGGAAATTGTGCTAAAACTCTAAATTTTTGCCACCATATTCTCAAAATTATATTATGGCTAGGGCCACTGGAATTATGCGATTTCGCTGCCGCAGCTTTTTTCTGTATAATTATGGATTTACCGCATTTGCCACATATTCCATCTTCTCCTGCGTAATCTGCAGATTTTAAATATTTGTAACTCAAACGGATCAAAAGTTACTAGAAAAATGGCAATGTCGGTTTGAACGCAGTGGGTGGCCCTTTGCAAAGGTTCATCTTCTTCGGTTGTTTTTTTTTGTATTTAGTTGTTAAAATGGTACAAAGTAGGTGAAATCTTTGCCCAGGCAGTATTACCATGTGTACAAATTAGAAAATATTGAACTAATAGTATCAAGAAATGTGGCACATTATGCTGCATAGTTTGCCTTTTCTTGCCGCACAACTTAGTCAACCCTGCCACATTATTTGGTGCTCCAATGCCACATAATTCAAGCGGCCCTGATTCTGGCAAGTGAACCTGCACCACCTCTGGAGAAGGCAAAGCTTAGTTAGATCTTGAAACAGGAGCCTACTGTTTTTTCTAAAAATTCATGTGAAAAATGGGCTTTGAATTTTCACCATTTGACTCCATTTTTTCCAAATTTTCTGGAGTGTGTGGGAGAAAATTCCCAAATCCACGTGGAGAAATTAAAACTCACTTGTTTACTCTCCAAGCCGATGTAATTCCCAACCATTTGCTACCGATCTGAATACCTCTACTGGAACTTAATCTACCGTTAATCCGAGGTTATTCGTAATGGTGGCACATTTCCTATGATGTATTAATAAATATGGTGTTTCGTTGGAAAAAATTAAGTTCTAATGTCATTAACCCAAAGCTTATTTGTAGTTCGTTTCAAAACCGTTTGGCATTGATTTGAAATAGTTTATTGTCCACCTGGTGTCGCTGTTAGACAATGAATAACCACGACTCTATTGGTGATACATTAAAAAAAAAATATTTGAAGTCGAAACATGAAGACGTGCTCGCAGTTAAGGAGAGCAGAAGGTTCCAGAAGAACGCCCGAGACCAGCGCTCCTGCCATTTTAAGCCATGGGGAAAGTGAGCTCTGGCCCAGAGCCCTAGCCTTTCAGGGACCAGCTAGCATGACCAGACGTGTTCCGCTGCCATCGCTGTGAATTGTCTCGACGAATGATGCCTCTGCTCTGTCTCTTCTTGTGAGTGAAATGTGTACTGATGTGCCCAATCTATGTTACGTGATAGTTACATTTGCCATAATGTGTCTCCATTATGAAAATAAATAAATAAACCAATATCTAACCGCAGTGGCCGCCGCCACAAACAAAGGGTGGTGGGGTGGGTGTAGGGAACGCCTAAGGGAGCATGGGAGGGGGACGCGCGGGGATGGGGTGTTAGAAAATAAAATTTTAAAAAATATGACCGTAATTTGCCGGCCGCCTCCCGTGTCGCGCTTCCTCTCTTCTCTTCCCCATCCCAGCAGGCACGGGGACCACCACGTCACAGACTCCCTTCCAATCCCCGCGCTGCTCTCCTGCTAGCAGAGCAGCGCGGGGATTGGCCTGAGCGGGCTGAAATGACGCTCCGCTCAGGCCAGGGAGTCTGTGGGGGTTTCTCCAGCCCGGCTGTATACAATGCAGCCGGGCTGGAGAAACCTAAGTGCGCAGGTGTGTTTTGGTCGGTCTGAGACAGCCGGCCAAACACATATGCACACTTAGAGAGTGCAGAAAGCACTCCTCCTTCTGTGCCCTGTCCCTCCCTGCACATGCTGACTTCAAATGAAAAATAAAATGATGCAGAATATCGTTTTATTTTTGATTTGCTGGATCTGAGCCAGGCAGTGGGGCAACGCTCCTCCACCATTGCGGAGGAGTCGTCCCTGCCTAACTGTTTGTGATACACGATGAACGTGCCCATTAGAAAAAACTACTTATTGCTAATTGGACGCTGATTTATTTTTTTATTTGTTTACAACTGTTGTATACATTACATTTAGCACTAAGTGGCATATTTACAAAGAATTGCATAGTGCAGCGCCACAGGTCATTATGCTGCGCTGTCCTACCCCAATTTGAAAGGGCAGGAATGCACCATATTTACAAGATACGGTGTATGCCTGTCCTTTCTGCCTGCGTCGGAGCACAAGTATCAGCCGAGTTCCAATGAAGGCACCCTTGGACGATGGTGCAAGGGTGTCTGTGTTGTTGGCAGGATCGTTTTTGTGCAGGAAGGGACCCCTTCATGCACAAAAACAATCACAAGAGGTGTTTTCCTCATGATGTGTGCTTCAGAATGCAGCACACGTGGAAAGAGGAAAAAACCAAGGAGAAATGTAAACTCGTTACGCCAGCTCTAGTACTAAGCACACGATCTTGCATGGCCAAGGCCCCCAAATTCTGCAAGGGCTGTGCTCACCGTATGTTCCGACTCGAGCCCTGCGCTCCGCTGATCTGCATTTAGCTTGTACCTCCCGAGTGCGCAGGCTAAGAGCAGGGGGGCGCTCTTTCAGGGCTATGGCACCCGCCCTATGGAACTCTGCCCCCCTTGCTGCTCGGGGCACACAAGATCACTGGGCATTTAGGAAACTGATTAAAACCTGGCTTTTTTCTAACCTCTAGTTAAATCCTTCCCGATAGCCTCCCGTCTGTCTCAGCGCTGGGACGCCCCGTTGCTGGGGCAGCCATGCGCTTTATAAGTGTGCTTAACATAACATAACATAGGGAGGCGCAAGGTTTTGGCGCTACCCCAGGTTTATGAGATGTTGTAAATTTGGGGCTGAGTCAAAGTCCATGGGTGTTGCTTGGGAAGACCAGCAGCAACACCCATGGAACGCCTCTTTGACGCAAAGTAAGGCAATGCAGCGACTTGCGCTGCTTTGCCTTACTCCATATCTACAACGCCATGAAAAGCCACGCAGGGTGGCTTTACGTGGCCTTGTAGATATGGCAAAGCCCTGTGCTCCACAGGAATGTCACAAAAAGTGGCGTTCCGGCACCGCAAAGGACTTGTAAATAAGCCCCTTAATGTCAGAAAAGGCTGACCATTCACATTGGTATCAAGGTGCTCTGGGCTTTAGGACCATTTCCTATGATGCCAAGTGACATATTGTTCAATAAAAGTTGAAAAATCTGAAAAAATGGAAATTTGTATTCCAACACTTTCCATAGCTAGCCCCCAATAAATGTGACCCCCAAATAAGTCTAAAACTGAAAGCTCGTACTCAAAGGCCAAACCTGGGGATTGCTACAGAGCCACTACTGCAGCTTTGGCTGATATGGGCCATCTAGCTTCGTGCTGCAAGTTGACTGCAATAGGACACAGTAAATTGCAATTCGGAGACAACTTAATCATAGTACTGTAAGTACTTCTATGTATATTTATGCATTAAATTCATAAAGACATTTGCGAATCTAATATTGTATATGAGCACCAGAAATGAGACTAGAAACCATTTTTCGCAGGACACACCAAACAGGGCTTTTATTCTACCGGGATTTCCCCAGAGGGCTGGAGCCCTTGGAGTCAGGTTTTCAAAGCCCAGGACCACGCCTGTTGTCTCCGTCACATTCTCCAGCTCTCTGAGGTGAATTGCAGTAGGCATGTGGAGGTGAAAAGGAGGGAGGAGGAAGGTAGAAAGAATGATCAGAGAGTGAAAAGAGTGAGAGAGAGGGGAGAGGAGTGAGAGAGAGGAGAGTGAGAGAACCGGAGAATGGATGGATGGAATGAGAGGTTGCGCAAGGAGACGAAGGGTGTGGGCAGGGCTGGCTTTAGTGGAGTGCGACTGGTGCGGCCGCACTGGGCGCTGACCTGGAGGGGGGCAGTGACCTGGGGCGGGGCTGTGTTGAGCAATAACTCACGATTGAAAGGCACCAACAAAATGTCGAGATAACTCTTGTGATTTTGTTCCTGCTAGAGAGAGAGATCGGAGTTTTGTCTAGTGGCAGTTTTGACTCGCCATAAAGTAGTGCAGAGGGTTAATATGCCTGTTGCAAAGAATAGATCTGCATTTTCTGTGAATAGCTGAGTGGATTAGTAAAACCAGCCTTTACCAGCGCTTTAAAACAAATGAAATGCATGTGAGAGAGGGGCTATGGAGAGATGAGGGGCACTTTTACCAGGTGGTAGTGAAAGAATCCAAGGTGGAAGTCATGGGAGGGAGGGGCAAAACATCTTGTTGCACCAGTCACCACCAGCGCTAAAGCTGACCCTGGGTGTGAGGCTGATTATAGCATTTATGCCATGGCTGGTTTTGGTTGCCATGCTGTCCCTGTATGCAGGCAATCTAATTGTGTGTGATTATAGAGAGAGGTAGGTGCTAGTCTAGAGAACATGCATGGAGCAGGATGCACAAGTTACTAACTTGTGTAACGATATATCTGTAAGAGACAGTAGTTAGTGACAGATTCCTTACCTTAGAATATCCCCAGGCGTCAGGCTGGATCTGGAAAGTTTTGCGTAGCAGTACCCTTGCACGTCGGTAGGCAGCGTCATGCGGCTCTGCGTCCGTCGTCGGCGTCGGGATCGCCGGGATGACGTCGCGGGCAGTACTTAGACGCCGCCCCTGCGCGCTGACGTCAGTTCTGTACACGACTTTCCGCGCCAGGAACGCAGAGCCATGCAAGAAGCTGACATTGGTGTCTGAAAAATACTAGGGCCCTGAAAGGGATGTCCTTAACCCTAGAAATCAGTTTGCAGAACGGGGAGGATGGGTGGGGCGGTAAGGAATCTGTCACTAACTACTGTCTCTTACAGATATATCGTTACACAAGTTAGTAACTTGTGCATCTGAAAGAGACACGTTAGTGACAGATTCCTTACCTTAGAATAGATACCCCAGCAATACCAACCCCGGTGGTGGGTCTGCGAACAAAGATCAGACAAGGAAGTCTCGGAGAACAGAACGGCCAAAGAAGCCGTCTCTCCGGACTTGGCTGTCAAGGCAGTAATGCTTGGTAAACGTGTGCAACGAGGCCCACGTAGCTGCCTGACAAATGTCCTGCAAAGGGACACCACATCCTAAAGCCGTGGTGGCGGCTGTCGCCCTGGTGGAATGGGCACGCAACCCAACAGGGGGCTCCTTTTTAGCCAATGAATAACAGGCCTTGATACACAAGACGACCCAGTGGGAGATGGTCCGCTTGTGTACCGCCCGACCTTTTTTGGCGCCCACGTAGCCAACAAAGAGCTGGTCATCCACCCGGAACTGTTGTGTGCGATTTAGATAAAAGGAAATTGCACGTTTTGGGTCCAGACGGTGGAGCCTCTCTTCCTCTCTAGAAGGTTGCGGAGGCGGAAAGAAGGTGGGCAAAGTGATGGTCTGCCCAATGTGGAAAGCAGTAACCACCTTTGGCAAGAAGGACGGACGCGTCCTGAGAACAACCTTGTCTGGATGGACAGACAGAAAGGGTGGCTTGCAAGAAAGAGCCTGGAGCTCACTCACCCGCCGAGCGGAGGTGATAGCCACCAGAAAAGCTGTCTTCAGAGTGAGAAGACGAAGAGGACAGTTATGCAGAGGCTCAAAGGGAGCGCACATGAGAAAGGTAAGAACCAGGTTCAAGTCCCCCTGAGGCATCACAAACGGAACAGGAGGGAAGAGGTGTGTAATGCCTTTTAGGAATCTGTTAACAACAGGGAGGGCTGAAAAGGGAGGGCTGATCAGGAAGCCTGAGGAAGGCCGAGATTGCACAAAGATAGCCCTTGATGGTTCCCAGGGCAGAACCCTGCTGGGCCAGGGAAAGAAGGAACAGAAGAACCTCAGAAAGAGGGGCAGAAAGGGGATTCACAGCCTTTGCTGTGCACCATGCCACAAATTTGTTCCACCTGCAGGCGTATACCACTTTAGTGGAGGGACGCCTGGCTGCCAGCATCACATCACAAGCTTCGGGAGGCAAGTCGAAAGGAATCAACTGCCGCCGCTCAATCTCCACGCAAGCAGGTGGAGACTGGACAGGTTCGGGTGGAGGACCGTCCCCTGCTGCTGCGACAGAAGATCCCCCCGAAGAGGCAGACGGATCGGGGGATCGATGCTCATACTGAGTAGCTCGGGATACCAAACTCTTCGAGCCCAGTCCGGAGCCACAAGAATGACTTGGGCCCGGTCGCGCCGAATCTTCTTCAACACTCTGGGTAGAAGTGGTATAGGCGGAAAGGCGTACAACAGACCGCAACTCCACTCGCGACGAAAAGCGTCGCCGAGCGAGTGCCGCCTTGGAAATTCCAACGCGCAGAACTGATGACATTGCGCGTTCTCTTCGGTGGCGAATAGATCTAACCAAGGCTCTCCCCACTGTAGAAAGAGTCCTTGCGCCACTTCCGAGTGAAGACGCCATTCGTGATCCATCATGCACCTGCGGCTGAGTTCGTCCGCCCTGGCGTTCAGGGAACCTGCCAGGTGTTGAACCATCAGGAATATGCCCTGATGTTCCAGCGATGTCCAGAGGCGCAGAGCCTCCTGACATAGGGTCCACGACCCCACCCCGCCCTGTTTGTTGCAGTACCACATGGCAGTGGTGTTGTCTGTGAACACCTGCACTACCTTCCCTTTGACAGAGGGAAGGAATGCCTTCAGTGCAAGTCGGATCGCCCGGAGCTCCAAAAGGTTGATATGGAGCCGGGACTCCGCCGGAGACCAGAGGCCTCTGATCTCCGCCTCTCCCATGTGACCGCCCCATCCCAGAAGGGACGCGTCCGTCACAACTGTGTGTTCTGGCTGGGGAAGGGAGAGGGATCTGCCCATGACCCACTGCCGGTTCGAGAGCCACCACTGCAACTGTTTTGCAGTCCCCTCCGAGATCTGGACGTGATCGGACAGGTTGCCCTGATGCTGCGCCCACTGGAACTTCAGGTCCCACTGCAGAGCCCGCCTTTGCCATCTGGCATGATCGACCAGCAGGATGCAGGAGGCCATGAGGCCCAGCAACCTCAGGGTCATCCGTACCGAAACCCAGGATAGAGGCCGAAAGATCGGAATCATAGCCTGAATATCCCGGACTCGCCGTTCGGGAGGATAGACCCGAAACTGCGTCGTGTCCAGAACTGCTCCGATGAAAAGGAGCTGTGGAGAAGGAATCAGGTGCGACTTCGGCACGTTGATGGAGAACCCCAGTGAGTGCAGGAGCTCGGCTGTAGTCTGGAGGTGGGAGACGACTGCCTGGGACGAGCCCGCCTTCAGCAGCCAGTCGTCGAGGTAGGGGAAGACTGGAACCCCTGCCCGGCGCAGATGAGCTGCGACCACCGCCATCACTTTTGTGAACACCCGAGGGGCGCTGGTAAGGCCAAAGGGGAGCACAAAAAACTGAAAATGCTCGTGGCCTACCGTGAACCGCAGGTAACGCCGGTGGGCCGGCAGGACGGGAATGTGGAAATATGCATCCTGCAAGTCCAACGCTACCATCCAGTCTCCAGGGTCGAGGGCAGTCAAGACCTGAGCTAGGGTGAGCATCTTGAACTTCTCCTTCCGGAGGAAGCGATTGACGTACCGGAGGTCCAAGATAGGACGCATGTCCTCCTTGTCCTTTTTGGGCACCAGAAAGTAGTGGGAGTAACAACCACACCCTACTTCTGGGGTCGAAACGCGTTCGATGGCCCCCTTGGCCAAGAGGGCCGCAACTTCCTTCTGAAGAAGCACCAAGTGATCCCCTGACATGCGGTGGTATTGAGGTGGCATGGCTGGGGGAGTGGTCACGAAGGGGAGGGAGTAGCCCCTTCGGACAATGTCCAAGACCCACTTGTCCGAGGTGATGGCACACCAGTGGGGAAGGTGATGGCGGACCCTGCCCCCTACTGGCGTGCTGTGGACCTGAAAGGAAGGACTAGGAGGGCTTGGAGGCCGCGGACGGGGTGGGGGTGGTGGCCTGACCCGCACGCTGGTTACCCGACCCGCCTCGGCAGGAGCCACGTCCTCGGCCACGCGAAGACGCCTGCTGCACGGGCCGGTGGCTGGGCAGTGGACGTGACTGGGCGCCCCTTCCGTGGCCACGAAAGGGGCGAAAAGCAGACTGTTGCGGAGGGCGCACAGCAGAAAGGCCCAGGGACTTGGCTGTAGCCTGTGAGTCCTTAAAACGCTCCAGCGCATGGTCTGCCTTGTTGCCGAAAAGGCCGACACCATCAAAGGGCATGTCCATAAGAGTGTTTTGGACATCACCCGAGAAACCAGTGGTTCTCAGCCAGGCGTGACGGCGCAGCGCCACTGTCGTCGCAAGCGATCTGCCCAGCGAGTCGGCGGTATCTAGGCCACATCTGATGGTATACTTTGCCGCATCTCTTCCTTCCGCAATGGCGCGGGAAAGCAGTGTCTGGACCTCCTCAGGACACTGGGGCAGAACCTGCGCCACCGAATCCCACAAAGAGTGGGAATATCGGCCCAAGAGGCAAGTGGTGTTGACAGACCGCAAGCCAGCACTGGAGGAAGAAAAAACCTTCTTCCCAAACTGATCCAGTTTTTTGGATTCCCTATCCGGGGGAGCGGTAGGGAAGGCGCTCTGGGAAGCAGAGGCTTGGACAACCAAGCTCTCAGGGGTGGGGTGTTGGGAGAGAAACATGGGGTCGCCCGGAGCAGGGCGATGGCGTCGGGCTACGTTCCTATCCACAGGAGCCCCTGTGGTGGGCTTGGACCAGGTGCCCAAAAGAACGTCAGAAAGTGCCTCATTGAAAGGCAGCAGTGGCTCCGAGTAGGTAGCCGCCGGCTGAAGCACTTCCGTCAGGATGTTAGTCCTGACAGCCACCGTAGGTAACTGGAGGTGTAAAGCCTCAGCTGCCCTACGCAACACCGTTGCAAAGTTTGCTCCCTCCTCCGTTGCCACGGAAGGAGGAGACAGCATGCCAGAGTCAGGAGAGGTGTCCAGACCACTGGCATCCCCAAGTTCCTCAGCCCAGTCCTGATCGAACTCACATTGGGTAGTGAGAGGGTCCTCAGACCCCTCCCAGTCCTCTTCGTCCTCCAATACAGGTTCAAAGTAAGGAGGAGGGACATGCGGGACCAGAGGTCTCATCGGCGCCGGGGCCGGCGTCGACCGACGCTGGTCCGGCGCCGGGTCCGGAGAGAACCGGGGTACGACGCCGCCCGGAGCCCCGGGCGGTGCCGGGAACGGCACCGGTGAAATCGGCACCGGTGGAGGTGTCGTCAGGTCAACCGGCGTCGATGGGGGTGGCGGCAACACCGGAGCCGGGGTCGAGGCCGGGGCCGGAGCAGGGGCCGGGACCGAGGCTGGTGTTGCTGGCGGCGCCAGGACCGGAGTCGCCTGCGGCGCCGTAGGCACCTCAGAAGGGCCCGCGGGGCCCGAAGGCGCACCGGGGGGACCTTGAGGCCCGAAAAGGCGGGCCATGGCCGACAGGAACTCCTGTATTTTGGCCGGAGTCGCCCCCGAACCCGGGAAGTGCAGGTAATGCGGCGGCGGCTCCACAGGCACTCCCGGAGCCGCGGGGACGGTGCCGACAGGACCCTCAGCCGAGTCGCGAGACCGGCGAGGGGAAGTCGTCGAGCGATGACGCTTCTTCGACTTCTTGTGCTTCGACTTACCGGAGGAGTGCGAAGACTTGGACCCCGACGACCGATGAGGACTCCGCGACCGGCCCCTCGACCTCTCACGTGACCGGGGCTTGGATTGGCGCGGAGCCGACTGTCGGACCTCGAGGAGCTTTCGAGACCGCTCTCGCAAAGCCTTCGGATGCAAGGCCCGGCAGTCGGGGTACAACTTGGAGTCGTGGTCGCGGCCGAGGCAGTAGAGACAGTCTCGATGCGGGTCCGTGATCGACATCATCCGACCACAGGCGTCGCATGGCTTGAAGCCGGGCATCCCTACTGACACCGTCGGAGTCGAACGACTCGAGAAAAAACAGTGATAAAAATCACAAAAACGTAGTCAAAAAATGACTAGGGCACTGCTCTTCCCGGATCTGCGCTTACTGGCGCGGAAAAAGAAAGAACTGACGTCAGCGCGCAGGGGCGGCGTCTAAGTACTGCCCGCGACGTTATCCCGGCGATCCCGATGCCGACGACGGACGCGGAGCCGCACGACGCCGCCTACCGATGCGCAAGGGTACTGCTACGCAAAACTTTCCGGATCCAGCCTGACGCCTGGGAATATTCTAAGGTAAGGAATCTGTCACTAACGTGTCTCTTTCAGATATATATTATGGAGACAGCAGTCCCTTTAATTAATGTAGAGGAATCGGGACCTTTGGAAAGGCATGGCCTTCTTTTTTTTAGCACCAAAGCTTCCGAAGTGTGCATTCAACATAGAACTAGAAATGTTTTGCAGAATTTTTGGCAGATTAGCAATGGTTGGGAAGGTCTACAATTATGAGAGGGTGTTGTATTGGTAGAAAGAAGTCTGGGACAACATAGAGTGACGTTATTTGTAGTAACAGGTTATACATATGGCTCAAGTAGTTGGGAAACACTAAACCCCACCATGAGCTATTGATGTTGCTAGCTCCGGCTCCAGGTCCTTTCTGACCCTTGTGATGGACACTGGTGGATTCAAGGAAAGGGAGGGGGATATTCACAAGAACGTGCGATAAACATCGCCAAAATAGGCTAACGCAATTTTCCATATCGCTGTCTATCGCGGGAAAATAACTCTGTGTCAACGTCGTATTTCCAACACGGCGGTAACATGCGATAGTTTCCCGAGAATGCCTCAAATGTCAGCGATACAACTACCGCGACGGCGATAAAAAAGGAAACCCAAACGTGAAAAAAGTTGCGATGGGCCCAACTGCGATAAAAATCCAGCGAAAAGCAGCGCCAGCCCGCAAGTCCCACAAGTAAGGCGGGAACAATCACTATAAAAGCGGCAAAAAAAAACACCTACAAAACACAAACAACTGCAAAGCACCATGGAGGGAGCCGGAGCAAGTACAGAGGACAACCAGAACCCCACAAGCCCCACGGAGGACCAGCCTGGGACCTCTTGGACAGGGAAGGGCAAGGAGAAGAATAAGAGGAACACGCGTTTCAGTACGCAGGAAAACCAGATCCTCATTACGGAGGTGACAGAACACCACCACCAACTGTCCATCACCTCCACTGTGACATTGGCAACTAAAAATACAATATGGCAGTCCATCTTGGCCAAGATGAATGCAGTCGGAGTGAAGAGAAGGGAAGTGGATGACTGCAAGAAGCGCTGGACTGATGTGAAGCGTAAAACCAAGCTGAAAATCGCTGCCAACCTGAGAGCAGCAATGCATACTGCAGGTGGGAGCCCAGCGACACACCAGGAGCTGGATGAGATGGAGGAAATGGTGAGCCGAGTCATCATTGGGGAGACGGTGGCAGGAGTTGGTGGACCGGACACTGCACAACATGACCTGAGCCAACAGCAACAGGGTGAGTAACGACCAGGGACTGGGGGGACGGGGGGAGATGGGCACAATGGCACACATGCACAATTAAGTAGAGCACATCTGCAGACAAACCATGCCCAAGAGTCACAACTCCGACCAAGAGCCCAATTTACCCAAGTCTGCAGTATCTCAGCACTGTATAAGCACAGAAGTGAAAGGCACACCGCCTGAAAGGGAGAAGGGCCAGCCAAATCAGAGCTGAAGGGGCAACACACCCACAATGCAGCACACACACATAAGAATCAGAGCACCTCAACATTGACAACAATGTGGTACAAACTGCAACACCCTCACAACAGAACAGAGGACACAACTGCTGCCGCTTGTGTGTAGAAAATGGCCATTCGCATTTGGCATAGCAGGAAACTGTGAGATGACAATGGACAAGTACAACCTCACATCCCTGATGGTGTAGAAATGTCAACTGTCCCGCATCAAATAGGCATCTCCTTACAAACAGTCACAATGTACATTGACATGCAGTCCGTCAGTAAACCTGTACAATGCGCAAACATACATGTGAACACAGTGTCAATCTGCATCTCCCCTTCACATTGCAGAGGGAGAATCAACACCTCCTGCAGAGCAGACACAACAACTCAGCACTGATGACGAAGAGGACCTCCCCAACATCGACACCGACGCCCTCCAGCAGCTCATGGACAGCTTCGGCACCCCACCTCCAGGAGCAGGGCAGCCCAGCTGCATCGAGGAGACCCCACCCCCTGCACAGACCACACAGCAGGAAGCACCCACCACCACGGCTGTCTCCCAGGACCCCCACGACCAACACATGGCATTCCAACGCCTTGTGTCAGGGTGCCAGGAGAAGATGGCTGATCAGCTGCGGGTGGGGTTCGACCTCATGGCAGCCAAACTAGATGCCATACATGGGTGTCTAAGTCCCATCAGGGTCCACTTACAGTCCCTAACGGACACACACTGTCCTCTTCATGCTCTCCAACAATCCATGGCTGACATTGCTGGAGTCATGACTCGGAGACAAGAACACCTGTCTAGTCAGAGTGGCTCTAGCGATGTCAGGCGGGAGTTGGGGCACATGCGGAGGATCATGGAGAACATAGCGCGGATGCATGCGGAACAATTGGCTGCCACGGCTGCACACCAACGAGATGTAGCTGGGATCTTCCATGCCCTGCAGATCCTCATCATGGCATTGCCGCCACACGGCCTGGCGCGGATGAATGCTGCTGCTACTACTCCATCCACATCTCCGCCCCCTGAAGTGTCAGTGCCACACAGTGCGGCAGACCAAACACAACCACCCACATGTGAGGCACCTGACACATCAGAGGACGAAGATGATGATGAATCTGGCTTGGTGGTAAGATTGAAATGGTAGCATACATCACTGCCACATGGCCTGTTTCAGCTTGTTTCTGCACTCTGCATCATGCCCTGGAATAACATCTTCCACTGTCCCACGTTACACTCAGCGACACTCACCTTGGACCACGACATGGACTGCCATATTTGGAATGGTTACCAATGACACAGCAATCACACTGCGGACTGAAGTCTTTCTCTTCCGATGAACCTGTCAATCCCTAAAGGACTCTGGCTGGCCCTCCACGGGGCGACAATGTAATGTGAGGTTTGCATGGCCCTGTACTGGTCCAGCTGAAACACCCCACTGAATGCGAATAAAACATTCAAATTCACACTGATGTGTCATGGCCCTGATCAATTATGCATGAAAGTATTGATGAATGTAGGGACAGTAATTCAACATAAATGGTACTCCCTGGGTAATGCTATCAATGCGCATGTATGGCCGTAACCCAGATAGGCAGTGAGACACACATCGTCATTCAAAACAACTCACATCACAGTTGAATACAAGTGAATGTGCGTAGACTTTATTAGCATATGCGTGTCAGTACGGGCAAGAGAAGTGCCACAACATGCGGACCAATGCAGCAGCATGTCAGAATGAGGAACGTTGCCAAGAGCCGCTGTCCACTCCGGGGGAGTGCCTCACCTTTCACAGGTGTGTGTTACCCCGCGTGGTTGTCCGCCCATGTATTCGGGGTCCAGGCGAATGCAGCCATGTCCACTGTTGTCGTGGGATTTGTGACCAGAACCCCAAGATGCAATAAGGTGTCGGGACATGTGCAATGGGTTCCAAACTGTTGTGGCTGCAGGTACGTAGTTACACGTCCATGAAAGCGATTGCAGCTTCGTAGGCAATCATCTCCAACATGAGGTCGTTGTCGACTCCATCGAACAGGACGGCGAGGCTATCCATTAGCAGGTCGGGACAGATGTGCTGCGTCCACCCCCTGTCACCAATTAGCACCACAGCCCAATAGGGGAGCGGCTCAATGTGGTCACTGCACACGAGGAGTTCTGCAATATCCCAGGTCCAGCTGCCAGAATGTAT
This sequence comes from Calotriton arnoldi, assembly GCA_963921515.1. NCBI lineage: Eukaryota > Metazoa > Chordata > Amphibia > Caudata > Salamandridae > Calotriton > Calotriton arnoldi. The sequence continues at coordinate 1,114,025 of CAWUFW010004150.1, forward strand.
GCCAAGTATCCAGGCATCCCATAGACGGGTATCACGGTGACACTCCTGGTCGTGGGCCAACAGGGGGCGCACACACATGTCGTAATCCAGTTCGCCTACCGTCCTGTTCGATAGGCAGACATCCATGGACCACTCGAATATGCACGATCGACAATGCAACACAGGCTGAACGCAGGTGACGTTGGCAAGGCGGAAGCTTAGCCGGTAACTGACCCGCAGCACTACCAATGGCAGTGCCCCCAGTAAATGCAGCATACGTGCACGGTACAGTTCCACGTGACAGGGGTTGTGCGTGTGTCCGGGATGTTCTGCCATTGCGTTACTGGCCCTGGTTGAAGCGGCACTGTTCTGACCTGCGCCAGTTCCGGGGATGAAATGCCACAGCTCGGATCAATGAGTTGTTTAAGTGTGCAACGGTTGTACGCCTGGGATGGTGTGGGAGTAAGTGTGAAGGCCATTCCATGCAAGATAACTCCGAGCAAGGACTTATGTGTGTGGGGTGTGTATACGTTGGTCTGTCGTCGGGCTGTGCGTAGTGTGGGAGTCGTCCTCAACTGCTATCGTATCTGTCAGGGGGTGCCGGGCACATGCAATTCCGAGGTCGGATGTGCGGATGTGCTTCCGCCTAATAGTTCAGACAAAGGAGCTTTCATCCCTAATGTCAGTTTGTCATCTGCTTGCATTCAGGAATTGTGATGTGGCTTGTTGGGTGTGGGGTGGGATGTGTGCGATTTTGGGATTCATGTTTGACATGACTTGCATGTGGCAAATGAGCGGCATCACTGTGTGTTACGTTGCCTCACAGCTGCTCCTCCCTCCCCCCGGGCCTATTCACTTGTGTACGCTGCGCGGTTGCATCACTTGCCCTCCAACGTCACACCATTGTCATGCCCGTCTGCGCATGTCCACAACCCTGACAACGACACTGTGATGTTGGCCGTTGAATGTGGGCGGCCACATGAGTGTAGGCCTATGGTAAGGATAGTGCGGACACAGATGTAGAGTTCATGCCTGGCTGAACTCGCGCTGCGATTAAGGCTAGGCATTTGGCTCATGCTGCGGCAATGCAGATACACACAACACTTGGCATGTATGAGCCAAGACCCCGAGCGGTCTTGCGCTCCTTCATTTCACCGTTCGTAAGAGCCCGCACTCCGGGTGCATGCTACATTGCAACATTGTCAATTGCGGGCCGGGTGGCGCCGACACTACAACAGAGACAAACGCATTGGTTACTTCCTTGTCCAGGCCAGAACTGGACCACCCCCTGAGCCCCGGGCTAATTCTACACACCCCTGCGCTGGACTGACGTACGCCGGCCCAGCCCACTCCGCTTACGCTTACAGGGGGGGACGACAGAGCTACATGTCCAAGGTCTTACCCAGTGCCTGAGGTGACATGCTTGCGTCCGCTGTCCACAGCACGACGTGATGTGGTAGGGCCAGGGGCCATCACGCATTCATAATGACCACACGGACACACTTAGATGTATGGTGGAACTGGCTACGGGCACGTGCGCCCGGTCCCTTTTTATTACCCGGGTCACATGTCCAGTGACGCCTGTGCTGGATGGGTGTGGGGTGAGTGTAAGCCAGCCCTCAGGGTGTGGTTGGTGCTGGCAACAACTAGAACAGTGATCATTGGATCACACACACAGATTCAATAATAAAGGGTCCATGACTTGAGCTGCACTGAGTTCGTGGCACCGGAAGCGCTCGGCGGGTGCGCGGCCTGCGATGATGCGTCGTACGGGCGGGCCACACTGGAAGCAATGTCTGTTGCCTACTGGACTGCGCCATAAATAAATCAAGACTCAATTTGAATTGTGAGCCCTGCTGACCACAGTGTAGGCCGGAAGCAGCGGTCAGGAAGGGCCCACAGCCATGTGGTGATGACTTGTGGTGCACTGAGTTCGTGGCACCAGATCTGGAATCACACACACAAGATCCAAACATAAAGGGTCCATGACTTGTGGTGCACTGAGTTTGTGGCACCAGATCTGGAATCACACACACAAGATTCAAACATAAAGGGTCCATGACTTGTGGTGCACTAAGTTAGTGGCACCAGATCTGGAATCACACACACAAGATTCAAACATAAAGGGTCCATGACTTGTGGTGCACTGAGTTAGTGGCACCTGGAGCGCTCAGCGGGTGTGCAGCCAGCGATGATGCGTCGTCCGGGCAGCCCGCACTGGAAGCAATGTCTGTTGCCTACTGGACTGCGCCATAAATAAATCAAGACTGAATTTGCATTGTGAGCCCTGCTGACCGCAGTGTAGGCCAGAGGCAGTGGTCAGAAAGGGCCCACAGCCACGTGATGATGACTTGTGGTGCACTAAGTTGGTGGCACCTGGAGCGCTCAGCGGGTGTGCAGCCAGAGATGATGGCGTGTCCTCGCAGGTCAGGATTGGATTTGATTTGTGAGCCCTGCTGACCACAGTGTAGGCCAGAGGCAGCAGTCAGAAAGGGCCCACAGCCACGAGATGATGACTTGTGGTGCACTAAGTTGGTGGCACCTGGAGCGCTCAGCGGGTGTGCAGCCAGCGATGATGCGTCGTCCGGGCAGCCCGCACTGGAAGCAATGTCTGTTGCCTACTGGACTGCGCCATAAATAAATCAAGACTGAATTTGTATTGTGAGCCCTGCTGACCGCAGTGTAGGCCGGAGGCAGCGGTCAGAAAGGGCCCACAGCCACGTGATGATGACTTGTGGTGCACTAAGTTGGTGGCACCTGGAGCGCTCAGCGGGTGTGCAGCCAGAGATGATGGCATGTCCTCGCAGGTCAGGATTGGATTTGATTTGTGAGCCCTGCTGACCGCAGTGTAGGCCGGAGGCAGGGGTCAGAAAGGGCCCACAGCCACGTGATGATGACTTGTGGTGCACTGAGTTGGTGGCACCTGGAGCGCTCAGCGGGTGTGCAGCCAGAGATGATGGCGTGTCCTCGTATGTCAGGATTGGATTTGATTTGTGAGCCCTGCTGACTGCAGTGTAGGCCGGAGGCAGCGGTCAGAAAGGGCCCACAGCCACGTGATGATGACTTGTGGTGCACTGAGTTGGTGGCACCTGGAGAGCTCAGCGGGTGTGCAGCCAGAGATGATGGCGTGTCCTCGCAGGTCAGGATAGGATTTGATTTGCGGGCCCTGCTGACCGCAGTATAGGCCACAGACAGTAGTCAGCACACACATAACTCCGCGGTGCTGTGCCGCTGGGTGCGCTAGGGGCCTGTGTCGCGGACGCCAGCGATCGGCTGAGGAGGCTGGCGGTAATGGCGGGGGACTCATGGCAGGGTGAGGGGCGCCTCCCTGGCAGACGCGTTGGCCATCCGGGAAGTGAACCACGCCCAGAGCCCCGGCCTATTTATTCACACTCCTACGCTGGCCCTGGCGTACGCCGGCCCAGCCCACTCCGCTTACTCTTACAGGGGCGGACGACACGGATACATGACTGGGGTCTTCCCCACTGCCTGAGGTAACATGGTTGCGTCCACTTTCCACAACACTACAAACACCAGCAGTATATGTCCACATGGACATGTCTGTGCTCTGCATACTGTAGTCTGTCCAGCACATCACCGCCACACTTGGCATTGTGTACATTCTTATTCATGGGTGACTTGCCTCCTTCACACATACTTGGTTCCCACCTCTCCCGACATTCTGCAATTGTGTGGCTGTGGGGCCATGCCGTTTTGGGAAGGTCAGCTGTCTTGTTCTGCGCTTCCTCGGTGGTAGTCTGGGGGGGGGGGAGGGTGGAGGTGGGTGTTGTGGCCCTCTTGGGTCTCCGAGCTGCATGGTCAGTAGCTCCATGACATGTGTTGGTCTTCAGATGTGGCTCTGGGCAGGGCTCCCTTTCATGCTGCAGGTTGTCGTCCGGCTTTACACCAGTAAATGGCAGGTGTTAAATCCCTGCTGCTAACGCGCCTTATCGCCTGTTTTTGGGTCACATCGCGGATCGGGCTGGTCGTTGAGAATATCGCGAAGTGCTGTTTTCGTGTGATTTTGCACGGGTACGCCTACTCTGCATATCATTAGCGTTAGTTGTCGCTCTCATCCGTGGCGATGTTTTTTGCGGCAGCTATCGCTGGGAAACTGGCGATATCGGCAGTTTGCACCAGCTTGGGAATAGGGCGATGACTCTATCACCACTTTTGCGGCGCTAAAGTGCCGATAAATCGGCAATGAGTCCTTGAGAATATGCCCCGGAGTGTTTTATACACAGACAACATTCAATGTACCAGAACACTCAGCCAGGGCACGGGACAATCAGGATACTGCACAACTTGTTTTCATACACATGCGAACCAGTAATAGAAGAGATATGCCGCAGGCAGATAAAAACAACCACAAAACAAAACCACCAATACTCTACCACCAATATCAATTAGACAATCATCTAACACTACTTACAAACAACAAACCTTCACACTCTCCATCACAACCAAACAGAGCACAAGGCTAGCAGCGATAGGAGTGCAGGGATCAGCTCTCCACTTGCTTAAATATTTTCTGGAAGACATAACATAATTTGTAGCCATGGATCCGTATAAGTCTAACCCTTTTCAGCTCCCATGTGGAGTACCTCAGGGCTCCTCTATAAGCCCTACCCTCTTTAATGTATACATCGCAGCTCTGGCTCCAGTCGTAAGATCTTTTGGCTTTGCCCTAACCTCTTATGCTGACGATATGCAAATTGTCGTAGCAGTCACGAAACAATCCCGTCATCATTAGTAAGCAATTTAGTGATTGCATGTCAGCAGTAAGTTCTTGGATGAGTTTTAATTGTCTAAAGCTAAACACTAATAAAACCGAGGTTGTGCCTTTTGGTTACGGTCCCTCTTTCTGGTCCCCTAGCTGGTGGTCAGCGAATCTAGGCAAATTGCCTGAACCAGTTGAAAAAGCCAAAAACCTCGGGATAATTATAGATAATAAGCTCTCCTTTGCCAACCAGATCAATGCATTTACATCATCCATCTATTTCATCTTAAGAAAAATCAGAAAGATTCTGACATATAGCCCAGAAAATTCTCAAAAGTTAGTCATATCGGCTTTGGTACAAGCTAGACTAGATTATTGCAATGGCCTACACCTCAACCTCCGGGCTCAACATCTTAGGAAACTTCAGGTACTGCAGAATACAGCAGCTAGATTTCTAACTCGTACCCCCAAACATGTCTCAGTCAGGAAAACCATCAAGCAGCTGCACTGGCTGCCAGTGAAGAAGAGGATCCAATTCAAGGCACTGTTCTTTGCGTACAAAGCGCTGCATAAACAAAGACCACAATATTTAGGCCAGAAACTCAGATGGTACTCGCCTAATAGACTACTCAGATCGTCTTACTCTAGTACTATGGTGGTACCAAAATTCAACAGAAAGAATTGGGGCGGTAGAATTTTCTATCTAGGAACCTCAACAATCTGGAACAAGCTTCCGTTACCCATTCGATCTGCCACTTCCCTTCTTAATTTTAGACGTGAGCTGAAAACCTGGCTTTTCAGCATATCAGACTTTTAGTAAGAGGCCTGTCCCCGGTCCAATCACCGGTTAGCGCCAGGACACCGTTTGGTAACAGTTCGCTTTATAAATCTCCTACATTGACATTGACAAGGACAATAAAGCAGTCACTGTAAACTCCTCAACGTGTCAAGGAAAACCTCACAGACCTTCAGTGACAATGACGTTGCCTAATCCACATGTCAAAGTATAAACCACAAGACAATAAATAGTTGGGAATCACAATCTTCAAAATTGCCTTAGACATTCACGCGTTGCAGCCACCACAGACATGAAGACTAGTATTACCTCATGTTTCACACTTACAAACATGCCACAGACATAGAAACAAGTACAAGTAGTCAAGGATACGTTACACTGTGGCAGCCCAGGGCAGGAAACCCCACAGCCTACTTCAACATGGAGGTTCCCTGTCTCCCTCGTGATCGCACACACAACCATACACCTCAACATTAGGGAGACACCAAAGCGCACTTTTACAAAAACTCACATCAAACCAGAGTATCATGGTAGTTCCCCGGGACATGCACTTGTTGACTAAGAACTCGTTTCATATTCACACACAAAGCTCACGCAATTCAGATCAACTTCCACATACACACCTCTACAACCTACGTACAAGGTAACACCATTTTAATTTACATCACTTAAAAATACACCAAACATGCCCATTTAGCACACCACATCAGTGCGAAAGACTTTAACAATTCCAACACATCACTGAATGTCAAGAGTATGAACAAAAAATAATGCTACAATAAGCCTCAGTACGTGGGCATCTGCGCAGAAAGCAAACACCCACTGTATATCATGAAAATATCCCTAATTACACAGATCATAGGTAGACTACCATGCAACAACATTACAGAAAACGCATATTATAAAGAGCAACGCAAAAACCCTAAAAACACTCAGCACCTGGTGACACTTCCCACAATGAAGAGTCTAGCATACATGCAAACATTTTTTGTATAGCATTTTCCACTACAACGTTTTAAAGATCATTTTTTCCAAATCACATATTACACTGAAAAATAACTGTGCAAAAAGACATCGCAGATTAAAAGAATCTCTGCTGCTTTAGAAGGCAAACAATACTCTGGTTCACCAAGCAATGTTACCTGACAACACCCCACCTATACACTAAGGAATGTCAGGCGACACAAATTCAGTTCTTAGGACCAGAGATGAGTGCTCTCCATTCAGAGTTCCTGATTTCTTCAGTGAGGCAAAAGTTCTGTTTTTGTAATTGGCACATCAGACTGAGGTCTGACACTGCACAGGCATCTGTCCAGTCCTACCTGTTGCAGGTTAGCAGTCGTGTCGTTCCGGCGACAGGCGCACCGGATGTAGACACCATTCACCCTCTGGCCAGGCATGGTCCAAGGTTATAAAATAAAGGGGTGGAGACCGCTCGAAGTCTTTCCACCCAACTGTGAACACTGTGTGGGTATGCATTATTAAGTGAGCGCAAGGCGAGCGCTGCGCGCTACATTAAGCGGCCTACCTGGCGTCAGACGACGCAACACTGGCGACGAGGGCGGGGTCCAGCCCACACATTCTCCCCCGCACTGCTGACCTGGCTGACTGTATGGCGAGTAGCACAAGTCCCGGGAAGCCTACGTGGCCCAGCACAGTGGGGGACGGCAAGAAGCAGTCGACCGTGCATATGCGCGTCCCCGATGACGAGGCCCCACACGTTGGAAGTGAAGACTGAAGCCTCTCAGCTAACGGCCGAGCATTTTCCCATAAGGAGTGACCGCACCACTGCTGCTTCCGACGCTAAAGACCCTGCTTCAAGGTACCGGGCCCCACCCCTTTATACACGCACTCCCCTAGCAAACAGAATCCATCAAGCACTGCTCAATGCAGGTGTCTCCATTGCCACAGGAGCTCAGCATCTTGCCCCGATACTGTACCATTACTGCTACATGCGCAATTTTCCCATCACTGGAGGGCTATCAGCGACAATGAAAAAAAGACGCCACCAATAAGCGTCAAGGCAGAGTGACAGGCCATCACCACTCCAATTGCCAGAACTGGAGAAAAAAAAGTAGAGGATTAGATAAGGAGAAGGGAAGAAGGGGACATTAACACACATTACAGAAGGCACACTATTGGTGCACCCAGCCTTCAAAATGGGGGATGAACCCTACGCAGCCCAACAGCCAAACCACATTGTCATGCAGCCGACTCTCACGGGCGTGTTATCCCCGTTCAGCGAGTTAGCTGATCCAGCAACTGTCTCCCCCAGGTTGAAAATATGGATAGGGCGGCTAGATAACTACTTCATAGCCCCAATAGAGACTGATGGTGCAGTAAAACGCTCTCTATTCCTACACTATGCAGTGGAAGAAATCTACCTCCTATTCAAGCACCTCCCTGACACAGGGCTACCCACCGACTACGACGCAGCCATGAGAGGTCTTAACGCTCATTTTGACCCGAAGTTAAACCAGGACTTTGAGAGGTTTAAACTGCGCCAAGCCCACCTACGAGAAGGTGAGTCAATCAACACGTTCTACGCCTGGCTACGAGAATTGGGGAGCACCTGCACAGCTGATGACCAGCTCAAAAAGATCTGTGCACAGTTAATTTAAGGGTGCAGTAACAAAACACTGCGAGGTCTAATCTTGAGACAACCAAACATAAGCCTGGAAGAAATCCTGATCCTCGCATGGTCACATGACTTGTCCGCCACACATGCCGATGAGATGGGCCTGGCACTAACACGAACATCTGACAAAAACACAGTCGTCAAAATGGAACGAGCAGACACCGTAAGGTTGATGGAGAAATGGATCACTCCTAGACGGCTCCCATTCCATCCACAAAAGAACAAGTGCGGATACTGTGAGCGAGAAGAGCATCCAATCAATGCCTGCCTGGCACAAGGCTGGACGTGTTCGCACTGCGGAATCCCGAATCACTTTGCCTCAGTCTGCCTGAAGAAACTACAAGGCAAGGACCCCAGAGGCAACAAACAACTGCGGAAAGCAGTACACCAATTATCAATCACAATTATAACTCATCCCGGTGACTCAAAGAGCACCTCTCCACCTGCCTACCGCATGGAATACTTCTCACCCGAAGAGGAAGATGAAGAGGAAACATTCCTCATCTCTTTCACAAGAGAACAGAAGATGCTACACCGGCCGCAAACCACATGCACAGTCCGCACAGCAGAGTCAGAGGTGAAGGCAGTCATTGACACCGGGGCCTCCATGAACGTCATGGGCATACAGCAGTACAATTGCCTCTGGCCTGGACCACAACTCATGCAGTCCAAGAGAAAAATATTTGGATACAGGAGGAAGCAGCATTCCAGTGCATTACAGATGCTCTCCTCAACAACACCACACTGGTGTACTTTGACCCTAGCAAGTGCACTGAACTGCTAGTAGATGCCAGCCCAGTGAGCCTAGGAGCAGTACTGACCCAGGAACAGGAGCCTGGGCACTGGGCAGCTCTAGCATTCCCAGTAAGGCGCTTTCACCCACCGAGACGTGATACGCCCAGATCGAGCGGGAAGCACTAGCGATCAAGTGGGCGTGCCGGCATTTTCATCTCTACGTAAGTGGTCAGTCATTCAAGGTCATCACGACCATCAACCACTGGTCCCACTGTTTCAAGGATCAGCCCCACATCCGCCCCCGAGAATCGAGCGATGGGCCATCCAGTTACAACAATACATGATGGAGGTCATCTACTGACCCGGAGCAAAGAATCCAGCGAATCTCCTGTCCCCTCACCCAGTGCCTCAAGACTCACAGGGGGACGGCCACGACGGAGAGGCCAAAGAATTAATTATCAACATGATTTCCTCAGCTGCCTGCCCTCGAGCCCTAACTTTAGCCGACATCAAGGGTGCAACAGAAACAGACCCGATCCTCACCAAAGTACGAAATGCTATCCAAGGAGGCACTTGGCAGAATTTTCTAAACAATGCAAATGAGTGGTCGGGGCACAACCACAAGTGCCTCACGAAGATGTAAAGTGTAAGACATGAGCTCAGCATGACCCCGGACAGGGTCATCCTCCGTGGATCTTGAATTGTCATCCCAGTTGACCTGCAACATCACGTGACACAGCTAGTGCATGGAGGGCACCAGTGGTCCATGAAGGTGAAATCCCGAATGCAGGAGAAAGTATGGTTCCCCGGGCTGAAAGACATAGTGGAAGAAGTCATCCGGAGATGCCCTGCATGCCAATTGATCAGCACTCCGGAACGACCCTCGCCCATAATCACGGAGGAGTTGTGCAACAACCCCTGGGAGAAAGTAAGCATAGACTTTGGGAGCTTCCCGGATGGGAGAGTCATGACGGCCATGATGGACACATACTCAAAGTACCCCATCGCGGAAGTATTTCACTTGACGGCGTTCACACACGTTAGCCTGTGCTGGACAAGATGTTTGCAATGTTTGGTTTCCCAACCGAGATCAAGAGCTACAACGGACTGCCATTCTAAGGCGGGGAGTTTGGTGACCTCCTAAAACAACACAGAATTTGCCATCGCTGTATCACCCCCCCAATGGCCCCAAGCCAATGGAGGAATCGAAAGATTCTTGAGAACTCTCAACAAAAACTCCGGATTGCAGTGGCTGAACAAACTGATCCCAAACTTCATCTCCAATCCTTCCTGAGGGATTATCGGGGCACGCCTCACAGCACCACCCAACATCCCCCATGGACATTGATGTTCAACGGACCACGCCAAGATTCAATCCCCGCGTGCCAGGGGTGGACACGACCACCATAAGATGCCCTCCAGACTCAGGCATTCCGTCTTTGTCTACATCCAGCGACGGGTCACAAAAGAGGAGCAAAGTCCAGCTACCTCAAAACAGGGGATCAAGTGGTCATTAAAGATCAGTGACCTGGATGGAAATTCAGGACACCATACGAGCAAGGAGTGTGGACAATAATAAAAAGTGATGGAACCATGATAACGGTTGCAAAAGGGCGAGAATCCGTAGCCAGGAACATCTCATGGTTAAAAAAGTAGAAGTGGCCCTGCAAGGCCAGAATCCAGAGATCGAGGGAGCGGAAGAGGAAGGATGGATCAGCACAGGTGGATCCTTAGGGGCGGAAACAGAACCAACCGACCGCCAGGCAACAGCTGCAGAAGAACAGGCGCCAAGCAGCGTGCCACCTAGAACTGAACATCAGGAACCACCCAGCCACGACCAGCACCCCAGGTATCGTCTTCGACCAAACCCTCAACCCAGCCTGCGGCTAAAAGACTTTGCATGCGGCCTGAAAGACCTTGGCTGAACTGTCACAAGAACCAAGTTGGGATGGGATGTTGCAGGTTAGCAGTCCTGTCATTCCGGCGACAGGCGCACCAGATGTAGACACCATTCACCCTCGTGCCAGGCGTGGTCCGAGGTTATGAAATAAAGGGGTGGAGACTGCTCGATGTCTTTCCACCCAAATGTGAACACTGTGTGGGTGTGCATTATTAAGTGAGTGCAAGGCGGGTGCTGCACGCTACATCAAGCGGCCTACCTGGCGTTAGACGACGCAACACTACCTTTGCTTTGTTATCTTTCAACAGAATAATGCCTAGATAGAGAGCTGCAGTGGAAGCTGACCGCACAAGATTCCTGTTGTACTCTGCGCCTTGAGCCTTCACCAGAGTGTTCACTTCAGTCCTCGCTGAAAATAATCGCAGCTCATGAACTTGACCTCGCACACTGAAGAATGCTTCCGGGATCAGCAGAAAATGACTCTCCAGTGGCTGCAACATGAGCGCAAGCAAGATGTTTATTTTCAAACCATAACAGAAGGGAGGGCACACCACACAATTCAAAAATTATTATTGTGCCTTAATTTAAGATCAAGTGAGGACTGTGAAAAAGTTAAAGAGGAACAAAATGTATCTTGTCAGGGCGTGCAACTTCCAAATTCCCCTGAGAGTCTAAGTTAGAGTAGGCAGGAACTGCTCCCTGCCTCACTCCACGCCTTAGCGCCAAACAAAGCACAGCACACCTTACTCCGTCTTCGCTACTGCACATTCATATTGCTTACATCAGGAAATAGCAATTTCTTCATGCATACAGCTAGAGTGACCCGTCACAGCTAAAACGTATCTAAAACCCTTGTTGCCGATAACTCCTCCCTCCCCTGACGTGTTGTAGGAGACCCCACTGGCCCAGTGAAGGGTGCTCCAAAAGCTCTTCTCTCAGCATGAATGAATGGCGTGCGAAAATGACAAAGCAAAGCCCAGCTCCCCAACATCTCTGGAATGCTCATCCCGGAGGCTGGGAAATGGTTAAAACATCTTTTCTGGACAATAAAACTCATTCAGTACTTTTTCTCTGTGAGCTATTATTCTACCTTTCACAGTGCTCCTCGCCTATATTAGGATGATATGAGCCACACTGTAGTAGTCCACACGTACGTTTATTAACATCAGTTTTATATACTGTTCAGGTCACTGGGAAATCAAGATTACGGGGCATATTTACAAGAACTTAACGCTGCCTTAGCATCATTTGTTTGACGTTATGGCAGCTTTTTTTTTATTGCCGTATTTACAGGTTGCCACTAACTCCAGTTAGAGGCAATTTGCTAGCATAAATGTGAATTTTTCACATCGGCATTTACCGAAAATGAGATGCAAGGTAGGCGCTCCCATGTAAAAACTCCCACAAAAACACACTACGTGATATTTACAAGGATTTCCTTGTATGTTGCAAAACCCCAAAAACTGCTGCTAAGTCCAATTAGAGGCAGTTTTTTAAGGCCAAAAAATAACCGGTTTTAAAATTGGTGCAAACACTTGGGTCCACATATAGGATGTTTGGGTGCTGGACAGCGCTGCAAGGAATATTGCTGCGCTGCCCTGCGTCAAAACAAAAGGTCAGGAATGCACCTTATCAATAAGATACAGCGCATTCCTGGGACTCATTCATGAAAAGTGTTGCATCTCTGCGATAAAACAGCAATGCAACACTTTTCACTGTGCGCTCCTTGCGACACCATGGATGCGCCTTATTTACTGTACCGCGCTCCATGTCGCAATCAATCTTCACAAGATAACGCATATGCCTAGATGCGTTACTTTGTAAATACGGCGCAACGTGGTGCAAAATTCACGCTGCAAGTACGTCAAGAAAATGACCCACCGGTGGCGTTAAATTGTCGCAAGGGGCTCCCCCTGTCTTTTTCCCCTACTTTGGCGCACGATGGCTGCCATGCTCCAACGCAGGCACCCTTGCACCAACGCAGGTACCCTTGCGCCATGGTGCAAGGGTGACTGTGTTGTGGAACTGAATGATGTTGTGCTGGAAGGGTCATCTACCTGCACAAAACCAGGGTATTTCCTCTTTCTCTGTGTGCTGCAGAATGCTGCACACATAGAAAAAGTGAAAAAAAGATGAGAAATGAAAACCTTTATCCTCGTAGCGCCTCCCAAACACCACCCTTGGAGTGGTGTTAGATTCTGTCGCATTCCGAAGGTTTACGGTTTCTCGTAAACCTGGGACTGCTTCAGATTCCATTGGTTTGGCGTGGGAACGCCCACAGCAACACCCATTGAACGCCCCTTTCACACTGTTTAATGCGTGAAAGGGGCACATATTTACAAGGCCATGAAAAGCCACGTAAAGTGGCTTTACAAGGCCTTGTAAACATGCTGTGGCACATTAGGCCACCGGAATGTCAAACAAGTGGCGTTACAGCGTTGCAAGAGTGCCGCCAGGGCCTCATAAATGAGGCCCTTGGATAATAGAAGAAATCCCACAATTCATCCTTCGCAAGGTCAACAACTTCATGGACCTCCTACCATTGCAGCTAGGAGCACCAAGGTGACCACCACCACCACCCCTGATATGCATCGCTCACCTGAACAACTGCTCTGTTCCCTTTGGGTGACGACTGGACCTGATTCCCTCTAAGTGCTGACCTCTGTAGACCGGAACTTCATCAACAGGAAACTGGAGACCAGGAACCGAAGAAAGCCAGAGACTCCAGAGCTGTCTGTAACCATGGAATAAGGAGAGACACACAACTAGTCAACATTAAATTAGGTTATCTGCCGTCTGAGGAGTCACATCTGGGGGCTGCATGGACTCGGCACCGGATGACCATCTCGCAGTGGAGCCCACGTCACTGGGGAAGCATTCAGGGGAAGTGTCGGGATTCTGTCTCTGAGTGCGATTGTGCATCATTGGCGCTGCATGCAGCTCCTTCCACCTCTCTTGGATAGCCTGCTGCCGATTGGGTGTGGCTTGTAGTTGTGGCGGGGACGCCTGCTCCTCCTATGTCTCCAAGTGTGACTGGCTCCACGAATGACAGCTTGTTGTGCAGACCCTTCACTCCCTGTCCGCAGCACCTGGCAACCAGTGGATTGCAGCCAGGTCCAGACCTGTTCAGCGGCATCAATGATTTGCGTGTCAACATCTGAGATCAGTTGCAGCCTTTACAGGTAGAGGAGGGATTATTTGATTCCCAACTCTCGTAGGCATTGCTTAACCACTAGTGATGAGCCCCTCCACCTCTGCACCCCCGTGGCGTAGTCAGGGAAGAAAATAACTGTGGCGTTATCCACTTTCACCTCCCCCATCTTGAGTACCTCCCTCAGGACAACGTCACGATTCCTGTAGAAGGCAGAAGAGAAAGGGTCTAGGGCTTGTCCTCAGCAGCGGGTGGCTTACCGGCACTCAATGGGCCTGCTCCACAACAAAGATTGGTGAGAGTGCACCTGCTGGCAGTAGGTCATGCAACCATGTCTCAGTATATGCCACTGCTTCAGCCCCTTCTGCTCCCTCAGGCAGATGCAACACCCTTACGTTGTTACGCTGGGAGCGGCCCTCGGCATCCTCCGCTGTTCTTACCAGTGACTTCACATGTGCCATTAGCTGCTTCACCTCCAACGCTGTGCTCAGGGTACTCGGGGGGAGTTTGGTCAGTTCTGGCTCAATGTCGTGTACCTTGTAATTCAGCTTGTGATGATCTGCGCGCTCCAGGTTGAAGTCGACTGTGATTGTGTCTATGCGTCCCTCAAAGAAAGTGTCCACTGCAATAACAGGGTCTAGTTTGGAGGCCAGGCTGTCCACTGTCAACTGCCCTGGCGGCCAGAGATCCCCAGTCGCTCGGTTCACCGACACAGAGGAGCGGCCAAATGTCAACGACGCCCCCGTCTGCAGGTGGCCCATCGTTGCGCCAGATGCCCAGGCACTATGTATGACATGCGGTGCAGTGCAGTGTGGCTAGCTGGCCCCTCTCCTCCAGTTAGGTGTATGCTAGCCAGGAATCTTCGTTCGGGTGGCACCAATGGTAATCCCCCGTGCACCCAAGAGCTCACTACCAGGGGGTGAGGAAAGGCAGCACCACCCCGTTGCCTCCTCCGATCTAAGAGAGGTAACCAGATTCTGTGTACCCCAGTGCTCCAGTGAGTGACGGCAGATCAAGCTGCGCACCCAAGGGCCTGGGCCAGACTCGACCCCCGGGCCTCCTCCGCTCCATGTCCCACCTTCTCCTCACCTGGACATCGACAGCGGGGCTCAATCCGCCACGCTCTCTCCGAATCTGTAACTCAGCCAGCAGGAGCCTCAGTCAAGCGGGATTTCACAAGCCTGGGTACAACAGTCACTGCCAAGTCCGTTGGGGAACCTCCTGATGGAGGTGATGCAACAGGGCCCCCTTAGGCATGAAGTTGCAGCGCTCCCACCACACAAGTTTGGCGCAGCTCAGGGGCCTCACCCTCCACAGTGTCTGGGCAGTGCCACATCCTCCAGTCTGTGATGCAGAGAGGCGCGGCCCACCATTGGCAATCTCCTCCGTGCACCCTGGTGTAGTGGTGGCGCGTGTTATGCAATGCAGACCTCCCTACATCGGTGTGCAGGAGCGCCTCTATCGTTTACAGCTCAAAAGGGTGCCAGGGGGTCGTCTCACACAAGTCAGCAACATGTCTCCATGCGACCTGCCAGACTTCGCCACCAGGTAAGGGCGATCGCTGACACCTCAATGTCTACTGATGCAGCCCGCCTCCACCATCAGGCCGCAGCGACTCCACAGCACCGCTGCCTCCAAATCCGGGTCACAGACACAGGCCCAGCGAGGCCTCCGGGCCCCGGAGACTGTCCGCACTTCCAGGCATCCGCTGCCATGGTGTCGCAAGGATGGTGCTATGAAAAGTGCTGCATCACTGTTTTTTCCCCAGCGATGTGCCTCTTTTCATAAATGAGGCCCTGATTCTGCATTTCCTCTTCCCCTGGGACTCTGGTTGGTCAACCTGGCAGTTGGGGGGCTTGGAGGGGGTGTTGACCTGTGCTGAACTTGTCCCTGGCTACTCCATTCTGCATTCCATTGTTTTTATTTTATTTTTTTTCATTAGAGGTGGATTTATAGGCTATTTTTGCCTCCATAGGCTGAAAAGTGACATTGGGCTGACTAACGTGATTTTTTTTGCCTCTAATTGGCCTTTCGTCACTTTTCTCTCACTAATGTCAAATTTTTAATCACCTTGACGCTAGTCTTAACGGCAGATGTCTCCGTGGCTAGCTGAAACTATTGCCATATTGTAAATATGTTGCTGATAGTTTTCGGCGATAGACAGCGTTAAGAAAATTGCTGCTAACTAACGCAAAAACTGGTTAGCGGCAATTCTTGTAAATATACCCCTACATTCCACCAGGAGCATGCTGACTCTTTCTCTGCCCATTCTGGTGCGATCTTCACCAATTGACCAATGTGGGGCACACTAAATATTCTGCATGCATCAAAAATTCTCACGCAGGCACAGACAAACGACATAGGAAGGCGAGACATAACATGAGGCCCTGAGCATGTAAGACTGATGTAACCTGTCTGCTGTACCATTGCTCCATGAAGCAGTTAAATTTGTCTAGCTCTGCTGTCTGCAGCATATGATCATGAAGTTTAGATACATTTCCATCTGTTCACACTGGTCTTCCATGTTAAGTCTCAGTCATAGGATATGATTCAGTAACTATTTGGAAGGGGCTGGATGGTGATATAAAGTGAAAAATGACTTTGCAAGATCAGATTTTTAGCCACTTTGGGGCATATGTACAAGAAACTGGCGGAACGCGGTGTTACGCCAAAATTGGTAACGCCGCGCTCTGTCAGTTTCAAAACGCAGGGATACACTGCATTTACAAAAATACGGTGCAGCCCTGCGTTTCCCCTAGCGATGGCACTAAAGAAGAACCAGGGCAGGCACTCTTTCGCCATTTTGCTAGGGTGCCTACAGGCGGTATTGTTTATGTGCAGGAAGGGACACTTTCCTGCACATCAAACAATCTTAACAGACAAGTTGCTCTATCCATGTGTGCTGCAGAATGCAGCCCACGTGGAAAGAGCAATATCCGAGGAGAAATAAACATTTCTCCTCGTATCACCTGTGTAAGCCCAGGTATTTTTTTAGTAATATTTTTGACACTGCCCCATATTTGGGCAGTGTCAAAAACCAATGGGTGTTGCGGCGGAACACCCACTGCAACACTCATTGCCTGCACCTTTCACGCTAATTACTGCGTGAATAGAGGCATTATTTACAAGGCGGCGTTAAGCCACGTTAAGTGGCTTAACACTGCCTTGCAAATAAGGTGAAGGGCTTAACGCCACCAGAACGCTGCAAAAAGTGACGTTCTGGTGGCGTTAACTCCTTGTAAATATGCCCCTTTATGTCATAATTGATTTTAAAAAAAATGCACATTATATCCTTTTTTTCAAAACTATAGGCTTGCAGGGAAAATACGTCCTTCCCCAAACCCTCCAAAATGTGTAGAAGCTCATTCACTTACTCATTTAAATTCCAGAAAGCCATTTGCATCCCCTCACTGTTCCACTGGATGGCTAGGGCATTCATGCTAGTGTTTGCTCTGCATGCTCTGGTGCCAGCGCCAATAAGCAAAACAGATGCTCCTCGTGCCCTGTGAATGATAGTGTAGCATTAGCATGATCAAAATTCATGAATATATTTCCTCTGCAGCACAGTCCTACCCCTTTTGTGCACTGGAAGGCCCATTTGAGCAATTGTAGATCCTTGATTGGCAGCTAAGACAGAGAATATTGTCCTAAACTGACAACCACCTTGCACTGCGAGGCAGTTGTTTTTGGATGAGTCCGCTTCCACTTCGAATACAAGGCTAGGAATTGCTAAAGATGACGGTGGCCCTTATTTTCTATCTCGGCTGAAGGCTCTGGCTTCTGTATTGTTACTCTCCTGTGTTCAGTCACATGAAAATTCATGAGAACGCTCCATTTCATTATGGCAACCTATGGAAAAATGTACTATGCTTTTGATCAGCCATTTGAAAGTTACAGGTTAGCAAGGCAAACATCTAACACAGCATACTTCGCAAATAGCATTTACGGTATCAAGCATTGAGGATGCACAATGAAGCTTAAAAGACACAAGAGGGTTAGATTAATTGTTCTAAACCTGATTTTTGTCCGTGTGCTGTGGGTAAACAGAAAAGGTGTGACAGGTATCAAGGACATTTTAAAGTTAGCAAAACTCAGCCGTAAGTAAGATACTACCAGACTTTGTCTAGTTCCATTAGAATAAAATATAGAAGAGCCCTGCGCTCTTCAATGCATATATGAACCCACTGGCCAACATCGCCAGATGCCACGGTCTCAACATAATTTCCCACGCAGATGACACTCAACTCATCTTCTCACTCATCGACAACTCCAACACCACCAGAACCAACTTCCACAGATGCATGACAAACGTCATCAACTGGATGAAGAACAACTGCCTGCAGCTGAACACAGACAAGACGGAAGTTCTGATCTTAGGCAACAGCAGCAACACATGGAATGACTCCTTGTGGCCATTAGACCTATGACCCGCACCCACCCCATCTGACCACGCCAGAAACCTCGGAATCATTGACAACAGGCTCACCATTAAATCACAGATCAACGCCATCTCCTCTGCCTGCTTCCTCACTATGCGTATGCTATGTAAGATTATCAAGTGGCTACCCTTACACACAAAATGCACGTGACAAGCCCTCATCACCAGATGAATGGACTACGGCAACGCCCTCTACATAAGACTAGCCGCACACCTCGTACAGAGACTTCAGATCATATAGAACGCTGCATCCAGACTCATCCTCAGCCTTTTCCGATCAACCAAAATCACACCCAACCTCAGGCAACTCCACTGGCTCCCCGTACAGAAGAGATGCCATTTCAACTGCTGACCCATGCACACAATGCTCTACACAAGCAAGGACCCATCTACATTAACCACCACCTGAACTTACACCAACCATTGAGAAGACTACTATCCACCTCCCACTCACTTGCCCATACTCCCCTCATCTACCAAAGTAGAAGTGGAGGACGCTCCTTCTCCCACATTGCAGCAAAGAGCTGGAACAGTCTCCCCACGCACCTCCAGACCATCACCCCACTTCTGGAATTACGAATGGCCCTCAAGACGTGGCTGTTTGAATAAGCCTCTGGGACCTGCAAGCTCCTGGATACCCTAACGGGTGATAAGCCGCACTTTATAAATCCTGATTGATTGATTGATAATGAAACACATTATTATACATTTGATTTTAATTTTATATTCGATTTTTTTAAGCCTATTTTTATAACATGTTTTTGGTAAAGCAAGCAAAGCAGCATCTTTTTCTATCCAAGTAACTGAGCAGGGATGTGGCTGCCTTAAATATGCCTGCTACAACTGGTCCATTCTTGGACTTTCCCCCTGAGCCCAGTTCCTTTGCTACCTCAGCTCACTTAATGAAGGGAGTGACAGTATACTTTTTTTTTTTTTAGTCCTCATTTAACATCAATAGGTGTATAGGGGCTCAATTAGGCAGATCAAGCAGGCAACTTCGATTTCTTCTCCCTAGAAAAAAAAACCCAGGGACAAGATTATCATCCGTGTTACACTCTAAACCAGCTCCACAGCCACTTTTAGCAGTTTGTCTAGGGTGATTATTCTCCTCCCAGAAATGTAGCTATTAATACCTTAATCATGGGACCAGTTTCTCCCCTATCACACTATCTCCACCCTCCATGTTCTTAAGTTTTCATTTCCCAGATATCCCATATCTCCCAAAAGTTTACTCTTTTATCCAATGAACTCTTGTGCTCTAGAGAGTACTTATCCTCTGGATAGATAATATCCATTCCATTTTTGTTGGAGAAGGAGGCAATACCCATTTTATACATATCTCGATTCTTGCCTATAATATTAGCACAAACAGTAAACAATTGTGTTTCTTGGTTAACTTCACAGATTTATGACTTCCCTCTTACCTTAATGTCTTTATCTATAATCTCGTTGATCATCTTACCCACATCTTGCCAGAAAGTCACTATCAGAGGGCACCGCCAAAACATATGGATATCGTCGGCCTTCTCTACTCGGCATTAGGGGCATTTTCTCACCTCCTGTATCCCCAACTCGTACAGCTTCTTCGGTGTCCAGTAGGCCCTATGTACTGTGAAGAGATGTTTTTTTTCTGAGGGGTGCAGACTTTATGGTTGGCCAAAAGGTAGTCATCAATACTTGCCATAAGTCTTCCATCTGTAGGCTCGGCAGGTCCCTCTTTCTGATCTCTCCCAGCATAGAATAGGGTTCTTCCCCCGCCTCTATCAGCATCCAATACCATTTTGCAACTTCTTTCACTTTGGGGGGGTCTTAATTGGTGTTCACCCTCATAGTCCTTCCTTCTTTCACCTACTTAACCCAGTTCTCTTGCCCAACCTAGTAGTTGGTAAAACTTGAACTTCCATTGATTTCTCTGAAGTTTCCCAGGAAACTAAAGTTTTTTCCTGCAGAATTTGACCCCAATTGATTATTCCTGCTTCAGCCAGCGGAACTGCCAGTTTATCTAAAAGACATATAGGAGTACCTGGGGGGTTCCAAATTGGGGCTGAGGTACAGTAATATGGTATTGCCAGGGACCGTCTTAACTGATACCATGTCTTACATGCGGCCTTCAGGATCTTTAGCCTGACCTTTTTAAAATATTTTGGATGACCATATTTATACAGGAAAAAATCGGCCATCTCTGTATGATACCTTGTTAAGGCCTTAAAAAGTGGGGTATAAAACTCATTTTCCAAAAGAAGAGATCTAAAAGTCTGGAACTAAAGGCCCGACAGTATATAAGAAAATCAGGACTAGCAATTCCCCCATATATCTTCCTCCGACGCAACTTCTTCCAGGTAATTCTTACTCCTTTAGCAGACCAAATAAAACTACTTAATTCACCTTGTAATTGTTTAAAAGCATCCAAGTTGAAATCTAGGGGGATTGTGTCAAAGATAAAGGTAAACTTTGGTAATATGGACATTTTAAGTAGATTTGATCTTCCTAGAAAAGAGAGAGGGAGACTACTCCAGGTCTTCAATAATCTTTTAGTTTCGGCTTTTACCTTAGTAAAATTGATCTGGGCCAGATTGTCGAGATCTTGCATCACCTCAATGCCTAAATATCTGATCTCTTGTTTCACCAATGGGCTAAAGCAGTGCGTATTCCACTCCATAATTTCAGTCTTTTGTTGGTAACTAAATACCCTGAAACTTTTTCAAATTACTCTAGGGTTTTCAAAATCTCTGGGAGAGATTATTCCATTTCACTGGTATAGATCATTAAATCATCCACATACAGGCCCACTTTCTTTTCCCAACCTCTGCACTTCAAAGGGCTAATGTTTAAGTTTTATCTTATTTTATTTGCCAGCGGCTCAATATATATATAAAAAAGTAAGGGCGACAAAGGGCAACCTTGACGCTTTCCTCTTTTGATTATTATTTGATCTGTAAGATTGCCATTTACCAGAATCCTAGAGGTAGGATTTCTATAGATCGCTGACACAGCTCTAGAAAATTCCTCCCTCAGGTCAAATTGCCTAATTGTCCATTGGAAGTAAGGCCAGCTAACCCTATCACATTCCTTTGCTGCGTCAAAACTAAGGACTGGGGAGTTTTACTTCCTATAGCCAGGTCTATTATTCCGATCAACTCGTGTGTAAGATCCTGTAGTTGTCTCCCTTGAAGAAAACCCTTTTGATTTATGTGTATTAACTGTCCAATAACACTCTTCAAATGTTTTTCCAGTATCTGAGTATAAATCTTATAATCACAGTTTTAAAGAGATATTGGTCTATATGATTCGCAAACCTTCGGGATCTTATTTGGAAATAAAATAATACCAATTGTGGCTTCCTCCCAGGGTTGTGGTAATTCTTTTCCTCCTAAAAAGGCAGCATTTAGCATTTCCCTGTACCACGGTGCCAATTCTTCTTTCAGAGCTCTATATAGTTTGTTGGGGAGGCTGTCTGGACCAGCTGCCTTCTCTTTTTTCATTTTTCCCATTCCCGCTCTAACTTTTTCTAAGCTTATCTCCGAGCAGAGGAGTTCTTTTGAGGCTGCGGTCAGTCTAGTGATATTTATCTCCTCAAAGTAGTTTTGTAGTTGTTCCCTAGTTACTACTGTATCCTCATTATACAGATTTTTTTTTAAATACACA
Organism: Calotriton arnoldi; assembly: GCA_963921515.1. Taxonomy (NCBI): domain Eukaryota; kingdom Metazoa; phylum Chordata; class Amphibia; order Caudata; family Salamandridae; genus Calotriton; species Calotriton arnoldi. Next base: position 1,136,027 of record CAWUFW010004150.1, read on the forward strand.
AAAGCCTCCTCCAATTCTTTATCCTCTTTACATGATTTACCAGTCTCGGGGTCTAACATTTCTACAGTATTGTTTCTAGTAAGTTCTGTTTTGGTTTTCCATGCCAGCAGTTTACCGCAACCCTCTCCGTACTCATATTGGGATAGCTTATTATACTCCCATTTTTTTCTGATTTCCTCTTCCAGAAAGCTTGACAAGCTGTATTTAGCTTCCTGCAAGTTTCCCTGTATTCAAGCTTGGTCATGGACATTTAGAGAGTTCTCTAATTCCTTAGAAAGCTTAGTTATATTATACTCAAATTTCTCAATCTTGGCTTTCCACTCCCTACTCTGACCAACGGAGAGGTTGGTTAATTGTCCCCTTATAAAGGCTTTATATGTGTCCCAAACTATGTGCAATGGTGCTGAGAGCTTGTAAATCTGAAAAAAATCATTTGTTTCTTTCTTTAAAATCTCAATTAATTCAACATCCAATAGTGAAACGCGGTTTAAGGTCCATCTTTTTTTTGCAGAAGATTGGGTTAAGCTAAACTCCAGGCTCACCGCTGAATGGTCTGAAATATGTTCTACTATGTGCTCCACTTTTGTAACTTTTTTTCCAAACCTACTGTTTACAAGGAAGAAATCTATTCTAGAGGAATGCCCATATTTTTTGTTTTTGAATGTAAATCTGTTATCCTTACTACCTTTTTCCTTCCAGATATTAATCAAACCAAGATCTTCCATCAATTGCTTTATGAAAGCTCTCATCTTAGGGGTATTGACTGTATTTCTAGAGGAGGATTTGTCTAAGATTGGGTTGATCAAGACATTAAAATCACCTCCTAAAATATTGGGAACATTTATATCCAGGAGAAGAGTATATAGTTCCTGAAGAGGCACCGGGTAATCAATATTGGGGCCATAATATCCTACAATAGTGAACCAATTACCATACAACTTAACTTCGGTTATAACCCATCTCCTCCTTTTATGTACCATACATTCCCCCAAGAGTGCACCAATAGATTTTTATTAAAGAATGGCCACTCCTTTTATGCGGCACTCCTGATTTGTACACATTTAGGGGCTTATTACGGTGTCAGTCGGAGTTGCCTCCGACCAACATGGTCTTGAACTCGGGACCGGCCGACCTGAGGTTGGCGGTTCCGATCGTCTGATTACGATGCGACTGATCACTGTTCATTCGGATTCCCACTGTTCTCTATGGGAGCTTGTGTTACGGCCGTAAACCGGCCGTAATACAGGCTCCTATAGAGAAATGGGTGTGTGTGTAAAACTCTGCACCCTGTGGTAGGCACCTCATGGTGCCTGCCACACAGCGCAGGGTTTTACAGGGGGGTACCCTAAGTACCCCCTCGACCACCGACCAAAGACCGCGGAGGCAAGGGGGCCCTGCTAGTGGCCCCCAAAGTCGCTTACCGACAGCCTTTCCGTGTCGGAAAGGCTGGCACGGAAAGGCTGTGAGAAACCGACATCGAAATCCCGACGGCGGAGACGCCGTCCATAGGGATTACAGTGCGGTTCCGACTGACAGGAAGACTGAGAGAGCTGGTCGGAACCGAGTCGGAATGACCGGCCGGTTTACGTTCTGACCGCCAACATCGTAATCGGTTGGTGTTTGAAAGGGGATTATTAGTAGGGGCAAATATATATCTGCCACTGGCAATAAGGCCACTAACACAGTATAGGGCTCAGAATGGGTCATAGAAAATTATTCCTATGCTCAACCCTTGGTAGCTTGGCTGCGAGCAGGCAGGGTTAACTTCAAATACAGGTATGTAAAGCATTTAAAAACACCAATTCAGTAAATAATTAAGACACAACACAAAATATAAATCCAACACCAACTTATAAAAATAGGAAATAGTTTTATCTTTTAAATGACACCAAAATGGAAAACACCCACTGTAGGGAACCAGAGATATGAATTTTTAAAGATTAGTCACTTTCTAGTGCTTAGAAACCAACAGTGCCCCTTTTGGTCATTTCGTTGCCTCTGACAGGGACACATTCACATTTAGCAATTGTTCTGGAGGATCTCTCACCAGTCTTGTGCAGCCCCCTCCAGCAGGCTGGGTCCTGTTAGAACTCCTTCCTGAAGTTCTTCTTGCGGGTCCCATAGTATCCAACACACAATCCAAGGTTCTGGAATCTCCAAGAGGGTCCTTGAAAGTGTGAGACTTCAATTCCCACAATCCACTTGGACAAAACCCTTACAAATCCACTGGTAGTACTCCAGGCTGGGGATTCTTTGTGGTGATGGTCCAGGTGAGCTCTGTTAACCTGTAGCTTGCAGGGAGTCCACTCTTTAGTCCTTTTGAAGCAGGTTTGATCCACAGGGCTGTAGTTTCAGATGGTGCAAAAGGCACAATCTTCAGAGTGCAGGCCTTTGGAAATGCACATCAAACTCTTCAGCGTAGACCCTTCTGATTCTCTTAAGTTTCAAACAGCAGATCTGAGGGGCTCTGCCCTTCTCAGATACTTATTCCAACTTCTCTGGGTCAAGCAGGAGGTCACTCCTGTCCAATAGGCTGCAGTGTTCCACCCAAAGGTCTGACCACTTCCTGCAGTGTGGCACTATTTTGCCCCAGAGTGCACCAATTCTTCCAAATTCGAATGGCTGATTTTCCAGAAGGGAGAGAAGAGCTGGCTAAACACACCCTTTGGATGGCTAATCTCCATAGTCTCTCCCCCTTGCATCTGCACATTCCTTCCTTAATCCTAGCATCTGGCTGGAGGTCAACGGGGTAAGGTTGTAAATGACACTGGGGTCCTCCCCTTCTCTTGGAGTCCATTGTTTACGACTCCTCCTCCTGCTCTGGCATTCCTGTGCAACAGTACACTGCCCTCCCAGCAGTGCTGTTCAACCCCAGGGGCTCTTTATCACCTCTTCAAAGAAGCCTGGCTAATCCCCTTAACTCTAACCAATCAGGACAGACCACTGGAAGGCTGAATTTGGACTTACAAACACGAAAGACTTATAACTTCTTGTATGTACATTTTAGGAGAAATTCAACAATTTCATATTGTTGAGTTTATTAATACCATTCTGCGAAGTCTTTGAACTGTACTTTTAGCCTTCTCCTATCAAGAGTTGTTAGTTAATAACGTCTTGCCATGTTAACCTATGTGGCATGGGATTTGCAATGGGAAAAGTGACTTGGGCCATTTTTCCAGCACCAGGGCTTATAAAAACATATTTTATAAGTACTCTACATATATCCACAGGACCCCCACCCCAGGAACACCTAGTGGAGACTTTAGGGGTTCTGAATATGTAAATATATTGCAGATCCTCCCTCCGCAGTGCTCCTACCATGAAAGTCGATTTTGGGCAGCACTTTATCACAATGTGGGGAGTGAAATGTGCCATTTTACTTGACCCAGGGCATATAAAACTCATTTTATAAGGGTCCTCCTTATACATACCTGATCCCCCACCCCTGGGACACCTAGGGGAGACCCTGGAGGTACCTAATATGGCCAAACATTGTATGGTATCCATTTTTAAGTGCCCCAAACACCAAAGTCGAGTTTGGGCACAATTTACTTTTTAAAAGCAGTCCTGCAACACAGAGCCACTTTTAAACTGACCTCAGGCTTCAGCAGTGCACACATGCAAGTGTAGAAAGGGCTGCTGGCCTCTAAACTGCCATGCCCTATTATATACTAGGGACTGATAGGTAGTTTCAATTCCCCTGCCCTATTATGTACTAGGGCCTTAGAGGGTAGGGGATGCCAATCAGGGGTACCCCAACCCATAGTGTACCTTAGTGTATGTAGGTGTTTTTACTGTATTTTAAATGTCTCTTTCAGCATAGCACTGGCCCTGGGCCTGGTTAGGCAGAGCCCAGGGTCAGTCAAAGTCAGTTACCACCAGTACCAGTCAGCAAAAGGTTGAGGGATGCCCAGGGCACAGGATGACTTTGCAACAGTCGGTTTGACCGCAAACTGACAGAGTCGGTCGGAAAGCCTCTGAATTGTTTCCCTCCCTTACACACATCTTAATGTGTGTAAGGGAGGAAGAAAAGGCCCAAGTCCCTATAAAACCTGCCATTTCTTTTGTCGATGTAGACCCTATTTTTCTTTTTTTTTCCCATTTGCTCCCCCACCTTGTGCAAAAATGAGACAAACATTTCATGTGTGATCATGCCCCCCTCTTCCCACCCTGGGGAACCCTCCCATATGTCATCGGATATTTTTCTTGGAGGCTACCCTTTCGAGCTCTCCAATCCCTCTGGTATTTCTTAAGCTGAGCTATTTTTGGTGTGCTTTGATGTGTTCAATCAAGGTTTCCACTTCGTTTGGGTCCTTAATATTATGCATTTTATTGTTCCACATTATCCTCAATGTGGTGGGGAAACGCATCTGGGCTGTAGCTCCTAGTGCTCTTAATTTATGAATAGATTTACCCAGCTCCCATTGCCTATCTTGAATAGCTCTGGATATATCTGATCTGGTTTTGAAAGACCATTCTCCCTTTGTGTAAGTGCCCGCTTTGATGGCTTCAGTTAGTATTCTTTTTTTAAGAGCATATGTTTTAAAATGTATTAAGATTTTCCAGGGCGCCTTCCTAGCAGGGGATTTATGAAAGGGGTCTCGATGAATGCGTTATTTGTCTTCCTCAAGCGTACTAGTGTCAAGATTTGGGATAAATTCTTTTAATAGTCCTATCACGGATCTCTTTATGTTATCCCCTTCAAAGCCTTCTGGGACATTTAAAACCCTTATGTTGTTTCTTCTTGCATTATTCTCAAGGACCTCAATCTTTTCTCGTAAGTCCTTTTCGCCCAATCTAAGGGAGAAAGTTTTTTTTGATTCAACTTCCCTATTCAGCTTCTCCACAGAGGCTTTAATTATTTTTAATGTTTCCACTAAGGAGTTTATCTTGATCTCCAAGCTCTCACACACATCATGAATTTTCTCCTGATTCTTTTCCAATATATTATACCTTTCTTTTATTTCACTAAACAAGGAGGTTATCATTTTTTCTACTTCCAAATGTGTGACCTTTTCTGCTTGCTGAGGAAGTTGGAGGTGCATCGTTGAACCCTTGTCTTGTGGTGGCTGTTCCTCTAACTCTTTGTCTGCCAACCCCTGAAATCTATTTGAGGTCTCCAGATTTCACAGGTTTCCCATTGTGTGTAAGTCGGGCTCACTCCCCGTTATGTCTGCCATGCCTATCCAATGCAGGTCTTTACATTTATGTACCTGTATGGCAGATGATGGTAGTAAATTAGGCTGAACCCCTCCAAGAGATTGTACTTTAAAGTAAGACCGCAGGGAGGGAGTGATTGTAACCCGTTCTACTGTTTTTGGTCTTTTCCACCCTCCCTCTTTCACTGTTCTCCGATCTTCTGGTAGGTTATCCAGTCTAGTTGTTGGGGGGAGTAAAATAGGGGTGTCTAGGTGTAACTGTGCTTTTGGAGTTTGATCTGGAGTATCATGAATCTCTAGAATTTGCTTATTCCTTAAGGCATATCTATTTACCTGCCCCCATGTAGCTCCCTCAACCTCCTTACCTCTGAGTTAGATATATTTTCTCCTGGTTTGCCTATTCTTTCCCCAGATACCGGGGACTTAGTTGCAACTCCTGCAGGTCTCCTCCCGCTTTTCTTCTTTATAGGAGTCATATTTGTGTCCTCATCTTCCTGTAAATCTTCCTGACTTTTCTTTTGCACGTCCAGTGTTGTTTTGTCTGACCGTGTCTCCCTTCCACCTTTCGAGAAGCTCCCTCGTTGAATGGCACTGCCGGGAATCCCCCAGAAACAAATCATAGTCGAGGCTCGCTAATCGCAGGATAGCCGCGCTGCTGCCTCAATACACACTCCTGCTCCGGGTCGGAGCTGAACGCCTGCAGCCGCCCAGACTTCCTCTTGCAGTGTCGTACAGAAGGCTTCAACCGTACCCCCAGAGACTTGCACTCCCTTGATGTTTCCTTCACCTAAAGAGACCCCCTCACTGCACCGCATACCGCCGCTAATCTACCAGAGAGGTAAGAGAGCTCCCGACCCGCTCAACCGCCGGCCGCCATCCCCTAACCACTCACCAAGTGGAAGATAAAGGGTTCGTCCATCCTAAACCAATCCGCTTGACTTGAGAATTATGTGGATACATCTGCTCAAAGAGCATTTAATGTCCTTGGTTGGGAGTTCCAAGGTATGACTAATATAAGGTAGGTTGGTAGAGACCATCCATCTCTTAAACGTTTTACCAGAAAGGAAATATCTAAGCCAATGGTGCTCCATAAGGCTGAGGGGGCGTAAAACCCAAGCACACATACAGTAGCATGAAAGAGTGGACCGCCATCTTTGAGTTACGCTCCTGACTGGAAAGTTGCAAGGATGCACCACTAAACTACACCAAAAAAAGAATTTCCCCACAACAAGACAGACCATTTTCATAAAATTGACGAACCCAGACAAAATAGAGATTGTCACCCATGCAACTAAAAGGAACACCAACAGCAAGCTAACCAAAGAACCATCCTACATATTTCACTGTCTACACCACAGAGTATTTAGCATAAATGCATATAAAGGTTAATGATATCTTGAACCAATTGGGTTTACCGTTTCCCTAAATGGATACCCACAATTTCTGATAAAAAGACAGCAAATGTTCAGACGGATCTTTTTTTCTCCAAAATCATTACAAACATGGTGAACATAACTGCAAGTTCAATAAGCATCATAATATAGGAAAATATAATGACCTCTTTTTGAGAGCCAATCAAAACATCACATATTTTTGCCAATCCCTGTGGCTTCCTATTACGCTAGCTACACCATATTTAGTGATCATGTGTTCACCTTTTAAGTTTTTGATTGGCCTTTTTACCTCACTTCTTTTCAGTCGTGATATTCACTTATTAACACATTTGGTTTTAAAGAAAAACTGTCAGCATCAGATGTTCATTTTACTCCCAAAGTTTGTATTGGTTTAGAAAATGAAGGTATATATTGGTTTAAATTAAGGTCACAAATTTACTCTTGAGGAAGGGACCATACATTTCTCAAATTGTGTTGCGCTTTCTTCTTCAGTGGTTGATCTAACAAGAAATGCGTATTAATACAAAGTTGGTTATAACAATGAAATAAATAGCATGTCTAAATTACCAAAATGAAAGAAGCTAGAAGTGAGTCACTGGATTGTGTGCACTTTTGAAGTTACACTATGGTGGCGCGTTGTGTTCCTTGATTTGGAAGGACTTCTCATCCAGTTGAAGGAAGGCAAAGTTATCCTTATTATCACACAAACTTTGAACAGGAGAATTTGAGCAGGTCTTGAATTCTAGATAGTCAAGAGTCCAAAAGTAAAACTTTGAAATGGTCAATAAGTGTTTGGCCTGATTGAGGAGATCAATGATGCACAGCGCACACATTGGAAATAGTAGACTACCACAACACATACAGATGAGAATGTTGGCCAAGTGGTCCATTATATATTCAAACCTTTTCTTTTGACACATTTTTGTGCACAATTGTCCAAGAATTTTAAGTAACCACCTCTGCCTTTTTCAAGGTACAGAGAAGGATGATATGGTTGGTTGGTACTAGTTTGGGGAGGGTACACTGATGCATGTCAGTGAATCAGGTTTTGGTAAATGCTAGAAAATTCTGAAAGTTATCAATTCTAAAGTCATTTATGTTGATGGGCTGAGTAGAAGTGGACTCTCCATAGAGAAAGGCACCCTTAAACACTGACTGACAAACCCATGAGAATCTGCGCAGATTTCAGAGGGAGAATTCAGGTTTGTAAAGTGGAGAGAATTTAGAGGGCAATGGAGTGCACCTCACGGGAACTGGGACTAAGCAAGTACTAAACTTTGCCTTGTGCATTTTTCCGAACTTATGATTTGTGCTCTGGTTGAAAAAATGTGATCCGTGGTTCCTCTCCTGACAGAATTTTCCAACAAAGTTTGGTTCCATGGAAAAGTAGATGAGTATGAACGTTCGGGCTCAGCATTGGCAGTGGGTGGAGTTAGGCTTTTGCAGATTTCTGATTTTGTAAAGAATGTTGCCTATGCAATCCTATAGATAAGGGAGCACTGAAAGTGCAAGAGTTATGTAAATATTTATGTCCCTATAAATGTATTAGGCTCACCTGCTCTCCTCATCCCATACAAGGTCTGTGCATTGCTCCTGCCTGATCGAAGAAGATACCTAACACAATTATCTGGGCATACAATAGCGGGGGAAATAATCTTTTGTTAAGCGGAAGAGTGGTGGTGCTACTTAAGTGAATGGATGGTATAGTTCCAAGCCACAAGGTTGATCTAGTTTGCTTGAAGCATCACTTTCCCATTGTAGAGGATTATGATTAGGAGCAAGCACAAAGCATCAATCAAGAATAGTAACAAAATGTGTCCCCCACTGATCTCCTTTTTAAATTGAAAATTGAAACTAGTTTCTCAAGAATGCAAGTGTGATGTCCACAATAAACATTTAAGGGATGACTCTGTCTTCGTTTACGTTTTTCACTTTTAGAGGTGTTAACAAAGAATAGATGTGGTTAAGGAAGGTGGGAGATAAGATGCCAAGACACTGAGAAACCTTAGAAGTCAGGTCCATCTGCAGTCGTCTTCTGGCACATAGCCCGATGGTCTTCTTGGATCACTGACAGAATATCGACACTCAGAATATCGAGGTACAAAAATATCGATGCAAAAATATCGATGTCCAGAATATCGAAGTCCTATCTACATAATCGTAAGTACAAAAATATCAGAAAAAAAATATCGTTGTTAAAAATATCGTTGTTAAAAATATCGGGTTTTTTTAATGTTAAAAAAATAATGTAAAATAAAGTAAATAATACATATAATTAAAAGAAACATAGTTAAAATTATTAGAAAATGTTTAAAATTATAAGTAATACATATAATGTAAAAATTAATTAAACATATATATGTCTAAAATATAATATATACTTACTAAATAATATTTATAAATAATTATTGTAATAACTTATAAATTGTTAAAAAACATATTAAAAATGATAAATACATATATATACACATACACCAATAATATAAATTAAAAACAAAAAACATATATAACAAATTAAAATATTACAAAAAATTAATCTTTTTAAAATACATTTTACACTACATTAACTAAAACAGTAGAGAAAATATTGGATAGCGGAGGGGATAAAATTACTATTCCCACTCCAGAGAGTGCAACAGTAGGAAAAGTGTTGGATAGCGTAGGGGTAAAAATTCCTATTCCCACTCAAAGTGTGTGCAACAGTAGGGAAAGTGTTGGATAGCGTAGGGGTATAAATTACTATTCCCACTCCAGAGAGAGCAACAGTAGGGAACGTGTTGGATAGCGTAGGGGTAAAAATTACTATTCCCACTCCAGTGAGTGCAACAGTAGGGAAAGTGTTGGATAGCGAAGGGGTAAAAATTACTATTCCCACTCCAGAGAGTGCAACAGTAGGGAAAGTGTTGGATAGCTTAGGGGTAAAAATTACTATTCCCACTCCAGAGAGTGCAACAGTAGGGAAAGTGTTGGATAGCGTAGGGGTAAAAATTACTATTCCCACTCCAGAGAGTGCAACAGTAGGGAAAGTGTTGGATAGTGGAGAGGTAAAAATTACTATTCCCACTCCAGTGAGTGCAACAGTAGGGAAAGTTTTGGATAGCGGAGGGGAAACAATTACTATTCCCACTCCAGTGAGTGCAACAGTAGGGAAAGAGTTGGATAGCATAGGGGTTAAAATTACTATTCCCACTCCAGAGACTGCAACAATAGAGAAAGTGTTGGATAGAGGAGGGGTAAAAATTACTATTCCCACTCCAGTGAGTGCAACAGTAGGGAAAGTGTTGGATTGCGGAGGGGTAAAAATTACTATTCCCACTCCAGTGTGTGCAACAGTAGGGAAAGTGTTGGATAGCGGAGAGGTAAAAATTACTATTCCCACTCCAGTGAGTGCAACAGTAGGGAAAGTTTTGGATAGCGGAGAGGAAACAATTACTATTCCCACTCCAGTGAGTTCAACAGTAGGGAAAGAGTTGGATAGCATAGGGGTTAAAATTACTATTCCCACTCTAGAGACTGCAACAATAGAGAAAGTGTTGGATAGAGGAGGGGTAAAAATTACTATTCCCACTCCAGTGAGTGCAACAGTAGGGAAAGTGTTGGATTGCGGAGGGGTAAAAATTACTATTCCCACTCCAGTGTGTGCAACAGTAGGGAAAGTGTTGGATAGCGGAGGGGTAAAAATTACTATTCCCACTCCAGTGAGTGCAACAGTAGGGAAAGTTTTGGATAGCGGAGGGGAAAAAATTACAATTCCCACTCCAATGAGTGCAACAGTAGGGAAAGTATTGGATAGCGGAGATGTACAAATTACTATTCCCACTCCAGAGAGTGCAAGAGTAGGAAAGAGTAGGATAACGTAGGGGTAAAAATTACTATTCCCACTCCAGAGAGTGCAACAGTAGGGAAAGTGTTGGATAGCGGAGGGGTAAAAATTACTATTCCCACTCCAGTGAGTGCAACAATAGGGAAAGTGTTGGATTGCGGAGGGGTAAATATTACTATTCCCACTCCAGTGAGTGCAACAGTAGGGAAAGTGTTGGATTGCGGACGGGTAAAAATTACTATCCCCACTCCAGTGAGTGTATCTGTAGGGAAAGTGTTGGATAGCAGAGGGTTAAAATTAACATACTTATCAATTAAATAATTATTATAATTAAATAACCAATTAATAATAAATTAATTATAAATACTATTAAATAAATATTAATAATTACTTAAAATACTTCCCACCCTATTCCCCTATAAACCCACAACCCGCTCCTAAAAAAACACAATTAATATAATTATCAATTAATTAATTAATAAAAATCAATAGCCAATTAATAATTAATTAATAGTAAATTAATTATATAAATAAAAATTAATATTTACCTTTTTTATAATTAAATTACTTCCCACCCTATTCCCCTATAAACCCACAACCCGCTCCTAAAAAAATAACACAATTAATATAATTATCTATTAATTTTAATTAATTACCAATAAACAATTAATTAATTATAAATTAATTATAAATAATAATAAAGAAAAATTAATAATTACTTTATTATAATTAAATTACTTCCCACCCTATTCCCCTATAAACCCACAACCCGCTACAGAACTAAAATGCGCAAAAATGAATTTTTATAAAAGTAATAACTGATAAAAATTTAACACATACATTAAAAAAAACTACACTTATACCAAAAAATTACATCACATACTTTTAACACACATACTAAAATACAGAACACTAATATAAATATCGATATTATTAACAACGATACTTTTACAAACGATATTACTGTCTTCGATATTAAAAAAAAAACGATATTTCTTACCTTACTGTCGATATTCTGTGCTACAATATACTTGCTGTCGATATTCTTGTACCTCGATATTTCAAACTCGATATTGTTGTAGTTCGAAATAAACAACTCGATATTCTGTCTGTACACCGGTCTTCTTATGTCACACCTTCGCCATTCCTGGTCTCAGTTACCAATGTTGTAGGCTCAGCTTATCACTGCACAACTTCCTTTCAGTGCACTAAACCTCAATTGGTGAGGCTGATGTGGTACAGGTTGCCACTTCATTTAATCATAGGTGAGAGGCAGATATAAAATGTTTAAATGGTTGTATGGTGCTTTGGCTGTTAATATTATTTGAGCCTGGGCATATATATAGTGGGTGCAGGCTATGGAGAAGTGATCTCTGGACATGGTGAAGTGTTCTCTTTCACGAAAGCACACAGACACAATGCGCACACACACACACACACACACCCACACGCATACACATTTATGAACACCGGTGGACTCACACTGCTCCGCAATAAAACCTTCATCAGGATAAGGGGCCACATGTACAAAGCATTTTAGCGGTTGGAATGCTTTTGTATATATAAAAAACACAAATCGCAATTTGTGTTTGCAATTCGGAATTTGGAACGGGCGTGTTTGGGGCGTCCCTTTTAAATACCGAATCTGAATGCACTTTATGAATGTTTTGCGACTGAATTATGGTCGCAAAACATTAATATTTTACGGGCTCCTTGAAGGAGTTGGTAACCCTTTCGCAAATGGGAAGTGATGCCCAGAAGACCCCATCCCCTTTGGGAATGGAAAACAAATACTGCAAGTTTCATTTTTTCTTTTTAAACGCATTCCGTTTTTCTTTCAGGAAACCGAGCAGCATTAAGAAAAAAAAAAGATTGTTTATTAAAAAGCAATCAAAGACATGGTGGTCTGCTGACCTCAGCAGGCCACCAGCCCTGTAATGGCTGCGATTTCTAATGGGTCTCAAATTGAGACCTACCTCATTAATATGCATGTGGTAGGTGTATTTGCGACCTACTAGGAATCGCTAATGAAAACTCAAAAGAGTTTCATACATAAGAAATACCGATTTCCTAATTGCGATTTGGAGAGAATCGCAATTAGGAAATCAGTACTCCTAATATTGATAAAACTGGTCAATAGTTATTGGCCTTTTAATCCATGTCCTTTATAACTAAACTACCAACAAATGGCAATACCCTCTTAAGATGCTTAATTTATTAAAACTATGCTCACTTAACTCTTCAGCATACTACGCACGCAGACGTGCTTCACAATAACAAACAAGTCAATTGACTGTGTCAAAGCTGTTACATACATTTTGCTAATTTGTTTGTTGCCCCTTTAAAGTTGCACAAAGTACGGGAAATGCTGATAAAACAAGGCACGTGGAACAACCTTAAGCAAGGATTGTTCGTAACAAGAAAGACTTCTCCAGAAAAGTGTTACTGCTTCGGAGTACCGAGCCACTTTTCTTGGGACACACTTCAGTTGCTTTACAATTAATTTTGTCACCCAAAGAATGCATCATTTCTCAATCACTGGCATGATGCCAAATTAGCACTGCTTACTCTTAGAGTTCCTGTCATAAAAATCACCTACTTATTTCTCCAAGGTAATTAATTTTCAATATTGAGCCAAAGAGGAGCCATTAATCAAGTAGACAAGGCCTGCCAGTGTTGATTACATAAAAAGACATTAATTAAAGTGAAACACTTCCCTTGGGAAGGAGTCGAACATTTGGGTTGAGAGCACACTTACTATAAAAGTTGTCAACATCCATGTACCTCTCGCAAAGCATCTTGTGAAATGTGTTCGAAAATTAGTGTGTTATATAAAATATATCCTTTGAGAAGAGGGCAATAATAGCCTTATTATTTCATATAAAGGTACAACTGAAAAAGCGAAAAAACGTTTTAGGATATCAAAAGTAGTTATAGATTGAGATCTTGATCAGCCATCTTGGAAAAGGCATCTTTCATTGACTCTTTTGCAAAAGTACGGAAGCACTTAATCAACTCCTGATCTGTATCTTTCCTCTGTTACTTGGCAGATTTAATTTCGTAATCGTCTAACAGTGACAAGTCTTGAGTGTTTTTTTTTTTAAATCAAAAAGCAGTTTAGTTCATATGCTCGCAAAGGAAAGACTTAAAAAGTACATTGAGTACACATAGCAAAGAAATCAAATAGCACGTAAAATATTCAGTTTATCTTTGAAACATGCCTTGTGGTGGATAAGGTTTAACAGTCTGGCCTGTGTACAAAATTGAATATACCCAGACTAACACCATGCCTGCTTCCAAGATGGCTTCCTTAAAGGTGGCTATTGACTTTGGTCTACAAACGAACACAAGGCCGCCCTAGGAATTCTCTTAAAAATGTACTTCCTTTATTGAATCGTTGCTTCAGGCGTATGCTTCTTTCAGCGTGCTGGAGCACGGGCACTTCTTCTGACAAGAACTCCTGTGCTTAACCCATGCCAGAGCAAGTGCTAGGCTTGGTCACCTAGGGCAGCACTAGTCAAATGGCAGGACAAGGACATTTTCAGGCGTATGTATTCCATCTGTAGCTGGAAAGCAATGAGCACCCTAGTTCATGAGTTTAATTTGATATGGCTCATTGAAGAGCAGGGAAGACTTATTTGTGCAACCAAAATCCGCTCCATTGCTAAAACTTCGGTGACTGAGGATCGGGAGAGGTCTGTCAGCATGTCACAGATTGCAAGCCACAGAACCAGGAAAAGATTCATCAGGTGTGCCCCAACATGTCTAATACTGAAATCCATGAAATTACTCAGGCAGCCCTCACTCTGTCCCACAGTCCAATTGGACAGCTTCTACTGCCCACCGTGGCATGAAGGTGTCCAACCTCAGATTTTCTTTCCCTCTGACACAGTGGTCAAAGTGGGCGGGATCGGCAGCCCCTACTTCTTTAATTTCATAGATTCCGTTCCCCTACTTTCTTATTTTAAACATCTGTTCGGGGACGGGCAGAACGGGCAGAGCAGGAAAAGGACTATCTTTTCCTTCTTGCCCAGAGAAGAGGAGGACAGTGTCCAATTCTCCTGCCCTGCCTCTGTCAGCTGCCCCCCCCCCCTTCCTCTTTATTCCCCCTCTTTCTGTCTAGCTCCTCCTCACTTACTGAAAACCGAGACTTCAAGAAACGGGTATTACCCTCTCTTTCCTCCTTTCGTTTATTTGCTCCCCTGTGAAATGGATCCAAAAAAGAAAAACACTTTTGCTGGAAACGTTGTCTTTTTCTGACATTTTTCAATTTCTAAGTGCAATCTCTGGCTAGAGAGAAATAAAACATTAAAAATATGAAAAATAACTAACTAACTAACTAAAGCAAGACAGTGTGGTTGCAAGGTGGCCAGATTGATTTTATTCACACCTAGACACATTAGCGCCACTTTACAGTGTTTGCCAGTGAAGCGCTAATTTTGTTTATTCGTCTCTCTTTGAACAACATTGTTTTCCCTGGGTGGGAAGGTGCACCATTCCTGGAGGTACTAAAATATCTGCTTGATGGGTGAATTGGAAAACAAAATGTGTACAGCGGCTGTGTGTTTACGAATGTGGCCTTTTTAAACCATACTGCTTACGTTTTGTAAGGATATAAGCAATCGATAGTGAAACGGGTTCCTTCCGGGCCCTGTAGTCATGTCCTTCACTTTTCATGCAAAAGCACTCACTGATTTCTGAATAATGAGTGTAAAAGTGTTAGGGTAACCATGTTGTTCCTGCTTACATTTCACATGCTTTACTTAATCTTGCATTCCCTATGAGTTTTTGCTTTTTCTAGGATGTTGTTAATTTTTTTTAGGCAGCATATTGCTCTTGTGTAGTGTGTAATTTGAATTGAGTCACATCCAGGTGTTTATAGTGGGTCACAATTGGGTTGTAGTTGAAGGCAGTGCAAGTTTCTCTCAGTGGGGCAGTATGGTGTTCAGTGGGGGAGAGGATGTGGCACTATGGTCAGAGCTGCTGAATTTGGAACTGGGGAACCAGGTTCAGCCTTCATGACCAGTCCACCAGACCACTCCCCCTGAGGGAGCACATTCCCATGCTAGACGTTAGAAGGCCCGCAAGATCTTAAAAGCCCTGATGTCTTAACACCAGCAGGTGGACCCTACTGGTGGCAAGTGTGGGTTAACCTTGAAGGCCTGTCCACCACAATTGATTCTGAAGTTCACCTCCAGTCTTGCAGGCAGGCCTATGAAGCAGCACACCATAGAGTGACAGTGACTCTGTCACTGAGGTCACAGGACCCTTGAGCTGGGTGACTCTAGGGCAGTGCGACTGCACCGGGTGCTGACTTCAAGTGGGGGCGTCGTGTTTGCAAGTATAATATGGTTTTAAAAGCACTTGCTGCCTCCTTTCTGGCCTCCAGCAATTTTCGGCAACAATAAAAATGTCATGATAACTCCAGTGATTAATGTTCTTAGTAGAGAGAGATGTTGTTTTGTCTAGTGGAAGTTTTGACTCATGGAAAGGAAGCGCAGAGGGTTAATGTGCCTTCTGCTAAGAACATGTACCATGCGGATCACAAAGTGCACATAATGTAAATAGGTCAGTGGGTTACTGCTTTGTCAGAGAGACCCTATTTTTACTTGCAGTTAATAAGTTAAAATCCTAACATAGAACAGTGAGCTATTAACTGTCATGTAAGAGCTGCATGCAAACTGCAAGGTATAAATTAGAGCGTTATTGATTTTCCCCCAGTCTTTGATCATCCTAATGTTGCAAAAAAGGGTTCATTTGGATAGAAATCAATTCTGATTATTAAAGAGAACCCCCAACCATGGTATAACGTTTTAAATTCTGAGTTTGTGTTTCTCCAGACCAATCACTATTAAACTATGCTGCCTACTAGTATGGTTGTCATGTGACTCCTACACCTTGTAGTCCATTGTCTTATGTAACATTTCCTATACAGTGATTTACACACGTATGATTGATTGTCTCTGTGTAATATGTGTGATGCAAAGTGCTCTGACACCCTACATTGGTATTATTGGCGTTGTAAATTTTCTGATACTTTATTATTTTGACATTTTTACACATGCTAACAGTCTCTGCAAAGATTTTTCCTTATTAGTACCAGTGGAACATACAACTGCAGCAGTGAGAAAGGTGACCAGTCAACCTTTGCAAAGGGCCCTCCACTTCACAGCAGCACAAGTCAAATTTTTTAGCAACTTTTGATCCGTTTGAGCTATAAGCAATTTATTAGTTAAAATCGTCAGATTATGCAGCAGATGATGTATTATGTGGCAAATATGGCAGAGCCATAATTATGTGGAAAACATTTGCAAACTAGGATATTTTGCCATTCATGTTTGAACTGCTCTTGTGGAAAAATGGAGGAGAAGTGCTGCTGACAGATACTCCATGACTGGGAGACAAATGGCTTGTGATTCCACTTTTGAGCGTATTTGAGACGTTCTGTGATTGGGAACGTATCCCACTTTGTGAATGTAATTTAATGTCAATAACTGATGTTAAACCTTAAATAAACATGCGTATCTATTGGTGAATTAAATAACGTAATAAGCTGTAACCGGTTAGTGCAATGGGAAACAAATACAAAAAATTGGGATATTTTGCTCTTTCTGCCACACCTCTGACTCCGCCCACAGATCCAATCCTCGGGTTATTCCCGCCCTCTGATTCTCCGCCCACAGTTCCCCTACTTTTTTTCCCCCACTTCCACCACTGCTCTGACATAACATGTAAATATAAAATCGCTGTCATCCAGCACTTAAGGCTTCTATAACTGGTTTTCTGTATACAGGCCATACAGTAATGGATCGCTCTAGTCAATTGCAGCAGTAATGTCCGGCGTTCCCATTGGAGTAGGCCTGCTTGCCAAGTAATTTGCAAACATAGAATATCCCAGAAACAGGATGCCTTTATGGTCTTTCATGCAAAATGTAACATCACTGCTACCTTGAAAGGACACGGTTTGAAACCATCTGAATGATCCAGAAAGTACTGTAAGCTTTCAACCGTGCCCACCTCAGCCTTTTTCAACCCAGACAGCCAACCAGATCCCAAAACACATGAGGTTTGAAGGAAGATCTCTACATACAAAGCTTTTTCCTTTGAAATCTATTTAACGATCACTGCAGACTCGAACATGAGTTCCTATGACTCGAGCAAGTGCTGAACATGCACTATCATTGTATAGACCACCAACAGGTAAGGACAGGAGGATGTATTGGATCTATAAAGACAAATGGACAGTGCCAGTATGCCTTTTGATGTCCATTTCCCTCAATTAATACCAATAGAGCAAGCTAATGTGGCTGTGAAGTAAGGCAAATTGTCATAGCTTGTTCAGGGGAGCAACAGAATCGACAAGGACTAGTTGTGCCACTACCCTGGGGTTGGGGTTTCTTCTTCCCGGTGTCCTTGGGCCCGTCCCAGTATGGCTATGTAAACTGAGTCAAGTATTCTGTTTCCTCACTTGACTTTCAATTTAGAGATTGCGAGTAGTCTAAGCCTTCTCAGGGATGTACTGTGTGGTGGGGGAGACTCAGAAGTTAACAACCAACCAACATATACTAATAATCCACTGCTTGTCTTTAAGAAAAGAGAAGCAGTTTTAATGTCATAGCACAATGAAATACTGCATACATTAATGGGGTACAGGGTTTGTATTCTCAACTATGGGTTGCCACTAGGCACTTCACAATATTTAGTGCCCCTCTCCCTGTTCCTTTGGGGCTCCCACACATCTGGAATATCACAAGGGGATAGCATGGTTGGAAAAAAACAGTTCAATTGTGACTTCACTAAATAATCACTATGCATTGGATCTTGAGCTAAAAGTTCACATTGTTGTCGCTATGCTTCTAAATGGCTGTTCCACTCAAATATCGAGGGACCATAATATAGTGGTCCAAATATAGGGACTACAAAATATGCTAGACGAAAATGTCGGATGTAAGTATAGCCTTTTGTAATTGTTATAATATTGTGTCAAAGTTTAGAATACTTTTTTATTTTAATGTCGTTTTTACTATGGCGAGATTTTGTATAGTTTTATGTTTTTATTTTAATATATACATATATATTATTGAAAAATGTGTTTTATTTTAAAAGATATTATTTATACTTTTTTTATTTGAGTTTATTGAAGGGTTGGATAGGCAGTGTTTTTTAACTACATATAAATTTATTTTAAATAACTCAATAATTCGATTTTTTTTATTCTTACTTATTTGTTTTTCCTTTAATACAATTTTAATTATGTGTTACATGTTTAATTTGGATTCTTTTGGGAAATTGAGTGGGTAGATTTATTTTATTGATTATATCTTAATAAATGGTGATGGATTCATTTGTTCATCATTTTATATATTTTACTTGTCATTATGTTTATTAAATCTTAGATTATGGATTACATTTTAAGTTTAGTTTATAGACTTTATTGAGGTGTTAGGTGGCCAGTTTTTTAATTATATATTCATTTATGTCTTTTCATTAGTATGTTATATTTTTTAAATATTCACATTATTTATAGGTTTGAATGTTTATAGTTGGCTGACTTATGTATTATTTCTTTAATGCGGGACAATGTATTGACTGGAGTATTGAGTGGGTAGTTTTTCTATTGAATAAAATATTTAAAAACAGACTAATTGAGTAAAGTATTATTTATGTGAATTTTTAATGGACTGACTGGTATTTTGTGGGTTTGATTGTGTTTTTAATTTATAGTCCAATTAATTTAATCTTTATATCTGATACATTTTAAAAGGAAAAAATATAAATAATTATTTTTACAAATAGAACATTTGCTTAATGTTTGTGTGTTGTGTGGGTGGGTTTGAAGTATACTGTATATTTTAAGATTTTTAAAAAATATTTTTAAGTGTAAATAATAATTCGGTCTCCGAGTTTTATGGTGTTTTTTTTTACTTTTCCGTCTGTATCCATATTTATTTTTTGCTAATTGTATCTGTATTTATCCATATTTATTTTGGGTTTTGTGAAACAAATTAAGCTAAAATTAGTATATGTCCTTATTTATTTAACTGATGAACGTGCACTCATATGAAAACTCCCAGATGATAAATCAATGCACAGCAGATCTTGGGTGGGAAAGCCCCAGGCCCAGAGGGGCTACAAATTGACCTCATAAAATGCAGAATTGAGTTGTGGGGTTCTTTGATTACCAATGTTTTTAATTGCTCCCTGAACATAAACATCCCCCGTTCCTGGACACTATTGTGCCTATATTTAAAAATGGAGATTGCATACCCCCAAAATGTTATAGACCTATTTCACTCATCGCTAGCGCTGTCAAATTTATAGGAAGAGTGGTTTGAAACCGCCTTGCTTTACGGGCCCTAAAACACAACATCTTTTTCCCCCTCTTTCAATTTGGGATCCGTCCTGGACTGGGTACAGTGGAGCAATGCCTGAATTTGAGTTTGTTAGTGAATAAATACATCTTTGTAAGGTGTGGCCCACTGTACCTAGCATTAATGGACCTATCCACAGTCTTCGATTCAGTGAATAGGACCAAGCTGTGGCTGATGCTACTGGACTTGGGGGTGGAGCTGTCTTTAGTGAATTTCTTGCATTCTATGCATGCTGACTTAGCAACAAAGGTGTGCCCAGGCACTAATGGGGAAATGTCACCTGGATTTTCTCTTAAGTAAGGATGCGCCAAGGCTGAATTTTGGCCCCTCTTTTCATTATCATCTACATAAATGAATTGCGCTCCCATCCGTCTTCAACCCTGGTAGACACCCCTAGGGTTGCCTGTACCCAGGTGCCGGCGCTGCTTTACGCAGACGACACGGTCCTACTAGCCCATACTCCTAACGCCTTTCGGATGCTGGTGGACCGCTTCATTTCTTTTATGAGCAGTCTCGACCTGGGTACCAACTATGGGAAGGCGCATATTAGGGCTTGTTGGCCTGGTATAATTAACATACCCAGGCTAGCTATCAGGGGCCAGACACCTAGGGGCCGATTTCGATCTCGGCCGGTAGGGCTCCGAATCGGATTCGGCTTAACCGGATCCGATTCGGAGCCCTATTTCCCGACCGATTCGTACGCGCGTCCGGGCGAGCGAGTACGATGCGAATTCGCCGACCGACTCGTCCGGGCGTCCCGACCGCTCCGACCGACTCGTTCCCGGGTCTAACCGCACCGACCGACTCGCTCGGACTTGAATCGCACCGCGCAATGGAGACGTTCCCCGGCCGGGTAAGTACGATGCGCGCCGCGAGCAGTCCGACCGAGCCGCGCACTCCGGCTCGAAAGAGCAGTCGGAGCCGTATTTTGGGGTTCCGTGTCGGACCCCCATGTACGCGTAGCTGCGCGACTCGCACACAGGGGGGACCCATGAGTCCCCCCTACCTGTGCGTGTACGGCGCGAGTCGCTTCGCCGCGTACACGCTGTAGGGGCGCCCTCGTTCGCCTCGCACCCATTGAGTCAATGGGAGCCCGCGTACGCGTTGTACGACCGGCTCCCATTGACTTCAATGGGAGTCCGACCGACCCGAGTCCGATGGCATACGTGCGCATCGTACTCGTTCGGTCGGGCTGCACGGGTCCGATTCGGTCGGAAATCTCTCCGGGTCCGGCTCGGTCGGAGAGATTTCCGGCCCAAATCGGAATCGGCCCCAAAGTAGCGTAAGAGACTTTAGCTATTTAGGAGTACTTTCAACTCTTTGTAGTCTTGGCACTCACAGCTAAACAATTCACGTCTAACACTCAGCAGACAGGCGAGTGCAATTTTTGACCTTCCAAGACCTACAGGGAAAGGGACCATTTCCCCCTTTTTAAATGCTTACAATACCCAGTGTGTCCTGGCTGCTATGTATGGGGTGAGGATTTGGGGATTTCATAAAACATCTGTCAAAGGTTTTTGCACCTACTGCCATCTACTGCCACCCACTCAGAGCTAAACCTGTATATTACAGATACGGTTCACTTGGTCCCCCTGTTGTTATGGGTCAGTGTGGGAGTTAACCCGTAGGCATTATTATGTAGAGACATCATCCTGGATTGCCTCAGTCTGGACAAGGGGCACACAATCCCATAGCTGAATTATATTATATTTCGAAAACCTTCTATGCACTGGGACTGTCTTCTCTATTTACGACCCCTCAGAGCATTAATAAAGAAGATAAATTAAGGGTTAAGCGTCATTTCTTAGAAAATTGCGAGGAAAAAAAAGGCCCAAAACTGAATTTCTGAAACCATCGGTGCTGACCATTTATAGGTCCTCTGCTTCCTCTTAACTTGCCTTCTATTTATCCCTAGATCTTGCGAACTGGTAGAGATCTCTCCTCTTCTGATTCAGAGCAAGGATGGTGTGGCGCCTCCTATGCTTTGGAAGAGATTCCAGCCCTCTGCGGGGTCCAGCCCTGCCTTGTCCCTGTGGTGGCACAGCAGAGCAGTTGCTGCTGCATTTTATGTTTTTTTGTACTTTTTCAGCCTTCTGAATAGACACTTTCTGAAGCCCCAATTAATTAACTTGGGGCAACGCAGATATAGAGAAGCTTTGTTTCATTTGCAATTATTGAACACTCCCGAAATATGTTTAAGGGTCAGCTTCTTTCTTAAAGCTACAGTAAGATTCAGAAAATCAATGGACGGGTAGCCTATTGGGGCGGCTTATTTTTGCCTATATCTTACATCATAAACCCTTCACCAATAGCATCATTTGTTAGTGGCCCTTCTATATGTTTGCAACTTTATAAACACCACTGTTTTACCAATCGCTTCAATTATATGAATTTTACTTTTTTCTTATCCTTATTGTGCATATTTTATGATTGCTGTTTTTATGCTTAAACGTAGTTGTTGTTGCGAGGCCCAAGGACTGACCGCTTTTTGAGCCATTCCTTCATGTGTACCCCTGGCCAGCAACGCCGCTTAAATTGCAAATGCACTTTATGGTCCCTGTGTGATTTTTAATATCTATTTGTATTACCTGTATGTTTTAATCGTGTCTTGTCTTTTCTTTCATGGCCGAATAAGATCTCTTTGATTTGATTTGAAAACATACACATTTTAGTATCAACCTTGGGCATATCTACTGCTGTTTAAGCCTCTTTACTAAAATTTCCTTCATTTTTTTAACCCCGTTGCCTGTCAATTTGCATATCTATTCACTTGGCAGCCATGATTGACAGCCTTTAGAATCACTCAAAAAACAACCTAATTCCCGTTTTATCCACATTTAAAAATCAATACAGACAGAGAAATAAATGGGGTTCTGTCTGTATTTATCTGTAAAAATCAGTAAATATAGAAAACAGGGAGCCTTAATTGTAATGTTTGGTAGTGGTAGATGTGACCCCCCCCCTCCACCCCACCCCTCATATGTGTTCTTTCCCCAATGTTTGTTGCATTGGAGTTATAATAGCAAACATGACTTCCTCCATTTTATGGACTTTACACAATGTTTAGAACAATAAATCTGACCCTCTTCGTCCCCAATATATGTGCTTTCTGCAATGTTTGTTAGACTAACATTAGAATAGTAATTGCAATCCCTCAAATGATAATTGTCTCAAATGTTTGTTAGACTGAAGGTAGAATAGTAAATCTACACCCCATCTCCCAGAGTATGCACTTTCCCCAGTGTTTGGTGGACTGGTGTAAGAATAGTATATTTAGCCTCCTATTGAAAGCATTTTCCCCAATGTCTTTTGGATTGGATTTCCCCCTTAATGTAAGTATTTTTCCCAATTTTTGTAGGACTGTACTTACAGTAGTGTAAATGGATTGTTTCTAATTTGTTTATATTTTTGGATTGGCTTTAGGTTACTATTTTTTATTTGTTTCAATATTGTTTAGAATATTTTCACTGAATTTAGTTAACAAATATTTATTTTAAATTTACTATAGTTCTATTATTTTTTAAATTGTGTTTTGTTTTTTAAATGATTTTTTCATGTGTTTTACAATTTGACTTACAATAGTTTTAGAAACATATTTTAAAATCTATTTTTAATGGTTGGTTAATAAATATAGGTTGTGATAATTTTCAGAATGAATAATTATACATGTTTTTATTATTCAAATTATTAATAATATATTTTATTTTGAAATTATATCTTTTTAATACATGTGCATAGCGGCGGTCGGCACTGTGTAGTTAATTATATTTTGGTCAGAGTTTCCACAGGAAAAGCGTTTTTGGTTTCTTTAATGTCTTTGGTGCCGTCTGACGAATCTTCACAAAACTTTCCAATAAAAGTGCATCCAGCTCAGCTCCTACCTGGAAAAGGTTGCGTAAAATTCGTCAAGTGGTGTCCCAGAACAAAGTGGGGTCCCAAAACTTTGCTTTCCCATGTTAAATCCTAATAGGACATTTTATGTAGAGATACACAAAAAAACAGCTGAACAGAATCACACCAAATTTGATGGAACGTTAGAACTTCATTCAGACAGTGTGCTTTTCATTATTTCATGTATATCCATTCAAGCATTTTCAAGAAATTCACATTTAAAGGGGTGTTTCATGATGGGTTAAAAAGTTAGTTATATCTGCACGGTGGCCCAGTGGGATCCCGCTGGACTGTCATTTTAAAAAAATGAGGCCTTCTCATTGGCCCAGTGAGCCTTTTTTCTCTTGAGCCTTTTCAGTACTACAGGACCAGGACTGGTCCTGTGCAACATAGGTATTTGATTGACTGGCCTCAGCTACAAACAATATGCTGCAACCATCATTACAATAGTTGGGGACTCAGGCCTCAATAACTTTTTTAATATGACCATAAGGGGGCAGAGTGAGCACACCCTGACCTCCAGGGCCAGGCAGGCAGAACCCCCTGTTACATTTAAAATATAAAAAAATATATTTAACGTGGTGGGCACTGTAGTCAAAACAGCTGGTACTGACCGCGGCCCCTTGTGGTACCAGCACTAGTAACAATACTGCAAATCCTTTCAAGAGAAGATATATCAAGCCACACAGGAGCAGCAATGGAGGGCAAGCGGGAGGGCAGTGGCAGCACAACACACCATGGAGGGACAGGGGAAAGGGGTATGTACATGGAGAATGGGGAGTAGTGGGAATGGGTGTAGGAGGGAAGTGGCAGCACAGGGGCAGCGGCAACAGAAAGGACCAAAGAAGTGAAACCATTTCTTTCAGAAAGTTACTTCAAAGCTTCTGTTCCAGTCCTCCTACTCTTGCATCTGGATGGTGGTAACACCCTGCTTCATGGCCTCTCAGAGTCCACTTTGGCACCCTTGAAGTACATTCTGCCTGCCACAGCATGTCTCATCCAGAGCCTGAAGAAAGGTGACCACATCAACCCCAGCCTGATGGAACTCCTTTGACTCCCCTTAACGGTCCGAATGAGCTTCAAAATGAGCTGTATCATTTACAAGGCCTTCAAGACTAATATTGCAGACAAACTCATCACCTCTGGTTATTGTCAGCACAGGACATGATCAGACTGCACACTGAGAAGTGAAAAAAGGGAAAAGCAAGGCAGCAGGCCTTTTCCATCTATGCACCTAGGATCTGGAACAACATCCCAGTATCCACCAGGAATGCCCCAATGTTGCTCCAATTTAGGAAACAGTTGAAGCCTCACCTCTTTAAAAAACAATACAACACACTGCCTTAACCGTCCATAAGCAAGCTACCTCTCCTATCACTCATTGACTTTAAGCTTGTCTTTGACCCTCTACTGCACTCCACTGCATTTTGGCTAGGACAGCGCTATAGGAATACCATATACATACATACGTGAAACAGACTGCTCATGTTTGGCATTCACTCTAATGTGCATCTACCCATTGTTTTGTTTTTGGAAAGATCGCCAGACTACAACAAGTGAATTTCCTTTGGGAGCATAGAGTAAATACTGTACAGAAGGCAAATGTTGAGGCATGCATGCAGAATTGTAGTTTGGTAAACATGTGTGATGACCAAGGACCTCTACTCTCAAATAATAGTTTACCTTGGAATGAAATATATACTGTATTATAACATACTCATGAATATGATACATCAGGAACCAGCAGAGGGCTGTTACTAGAAGAGCAAAGTACAAGATGAAAAACAGATACTGAGGAGGGTTACTGTCTTAAGATGATTTTTCAATAATCCCTGTTGAAGGATTTACAGTTTCCTGAATGCAGATGTTGGTATTGTTAGGGGGTTCAAGTTGTCAGTACATTGGTGGTAGGCATTTTGTGAAGTGCAATGTTTAGAGGACTGTATATTGTGGAAAAAACCAACACATTTATATATGTGAGTTTTTTACAGATTCGTTTGTAAAAGATATAAACATATATTAACGTGTGCAGTGATATCTGACTTAAGATTTCCAGCACCCAAAAATATGTTTCTTTCCTCAACAGCACCCGCCTTTCCATTGCACGGGAATCTTTGCAACACACTATGCTGCCAATTTTAATTTTAAAGTATGACTTTGCCTTAAGATAAACAACTATATACAACTTGAAAATTATACTATTGTTTTCATTATGACTCTGCTTAGTAGTGCAAAATGAAGCCTGTTAAAATATTTCTTGCACCTCACAATTATTTATGATTATTTAGGCAGCAGTTTCCTGAGCATCTATATTTAATGGTAACTAAGGGGCCTATTCACAAGCTGCAATTTGTAGCACGTTTAGTAGTTCTAGAGTAGTACTACTAAAGTATGACAAAACGCTATTCACAAACCTACAAATGTAAATCTCCAACTCCACCTCTCCTATCTTTTCTATGGGGAGATCCTCACACAAGAAAGTTACTTAGGGGTCAATTACGATGTTGTTCGGAAAGCATTCCGACTGAATCGGTCTCGGAATGGTTTCCGACCGAATCGGATTCGGTGAGTCCGACCGACCGATTACAATGGTTCCAAATACGATGGTTCCGGATACCAGATCCATACCATCCGGAATGGATCCGGATGGTTCCGGAACCATCTGGATCCATGGTATCCAGATGGTTCCGGATACCATGGGTAGGACTCCCATTGACTTCAATGGGAGCCTGTGTTCTGACCGAATACACAGGCTCGCATTGAAGAAGGGGGTGGCTGGGGAAAATCGTGCACCCTGTGGTGGGCACCCCATGGTGCCTGCCACACTGTGCATGGTTGCAAGGAGGAGTCCCTTCGGTACCCCCACGGGCCCCATTCGGAAGGCTCCGGTTGAAGGGGGGCCTGCTACGGGCCCCCAAATTCAGATTCTGACAGCCGATCCATGTCAGAACAACTGATTCTGAAAGGCTGTCCGAATCTGACATCATAATCGCTCGGCCGGAAATGCAGTCCGTTGACTAGTACGAGTCAGCTCCGAACGACTCGGTTCCTCCGAATGCCATATGGAACCAACTCAGAAAGTCCGAACACTTTCCGAACATCGTAATCGGTCGTTCGGAAAGCTTTCCGAATCAGTCGGATAGACGGGTTCCAAATTGGATTCGGCAGACCCAAATCCGATTCGTAGCCTTTCCGAATGACATCATAATCGACCCCTTAGTAGTAAATGTGGGAGAGACCAAGGGAGTCACTGGGAAAAGGGGCATGCATACTACTAAATTGCAGGGGCTTAAGGAGGAGTAAGAAGGGGTTTACGGAGGTCTAGGGAGGTGTTTAGGGAGGGACATGAATCCGCTCACAAAAGAGTAAGGCCTTTCCTATTCACAAACTCCACTTCTAAAGTTATTATAGCCAAAAAGGGGCCCAAAACAGTAGGTCATCACCACACATGGCACGCCACTGGTTCTGCAATACTCTCACGTAGAAATTATTGGAATTAGGGTGTTGTATTCCTCTTAGGGTGTCCATAACGGGCTTTCCAGTATCATGTCCTTATATAGGCACAATTCGCCCTGCCCTTATATAGGCATAAAATCCCAGGCCTTATTTAGGCATTAAACCATGCACTCCAAATACAGGCATGGTCTCCGACATCCGTCCACCCTAACGTCACAATGATTACATGAAGAACAGACCCTTAGGCTGCGGGAGTTTCCCTAGTCCAGGACTATTGATTTCTTCAAGGACTCATATATTATGTATGAACCGTTATTCCTTAGGGGTTCATTCATGACGTCTTTCGCTGTCCGACTCACGTCAATACTAAACATTCCTAGGTACTCTCAGGTATAAATATACCTTCCTAGCCCTTGTAAACCAGAGGAGACCTCGACTTCAGAGGAGCCCGTTTCCCGGCCTGACGCACTGAGAAGACGCTGTCATCCCTGCACGCAGAGAGTCCAGCTTCCAGTGATCTGACTTCCCATGCGGGGTGTTGGAGTTCGAGTCTGGCAAAGAGATTCCTACCTCTCTCATTCTTCAGGTATGGAGCTGATAAGAACCTAGAGGGACTCTTTGCATACTAAGCATACTAGGCATACTAGGCTTAACAGACTCTTAGTATACCATAGTAAGGAATACTTCACCTACTTCATACCTCTCCCTACACCTAGGATTAGGTTAGGTACATTGGGGTAGAACTAGATTAGAAACGCATCGTATGAGTACTCGCATTTTTAGCTCATGTTATTTATGTATGTGAATATACGCTAAAAGATAATGCTATCGCAGTATTATTTATTTCTACTGCTCACACTGTACATTATTTATCTCGCATACTGTCTTGTGATCGTAACAGCACATTTTACTTACACCAGAAACAAGACTGTTCAATAAATCTTTTATTGAAAACGCCCGTCTAATTCTTTCTGTGTAACTTGGAGAAAACTAAGCATGCACGATTGAGCTGAGTGAAATAGTTATCTATTGTTTCCACGACTCTGGGACACGTTCTGATTCTAAAGGGAAACATAGTGGTCATGTTTAGCGGCTGCCAGAAACTACTCCCTTCTTGTTGTCAAGGAGTTTCTAGTGGCCTCTGAGCTAGCTGGCACAAGTAATTAAGTTTAATATACTCGATAGGGACACACTGACCTTAGTCCTATGTCAAACCTATAGGATATATTATTCCAATGCGCAGAGCCTATTAGGGAAATAGGAGCTACACTACATGGCGCCCAACGGTTTGGTAAGGCGGTAATTCAACGTTAGATACTGAGTAACTCAGCCGTGCTATTTTCTCTCAAGAACCCTACCCATATACTCCAAAAGACGTCTGGAGTGGGCAGGGTTTAGTATCCGCCACGGCTACATAGGGAAGTACCCTATATATTAGCTGTTTGGTTTGCTCAACGTTGAAGGATACAGTGTTCCAAAATATTGTGCTCCTTATCTTTGTTTCCTTGAAACTTGTTCTACATTTTTCAAAAAACAAAATGCCTGAAAACGACAATAACACTGGAAACAGTGGAGCTGCGGCTGATCAAGCCCAAGCAACAGTTTTTAACTTTACAGGTTTAAATGAAACCGAGGAGGGTGTTATAGACGTCCCTCAAAACTTAAGAAGAGCCATCACTCTAAAACTTATAAAACATGGCCTACCGCCAAGAGGAGGTAGAGCAGTTTTCGTGATAGAGGCACATGAATCCTTTCAGACAGAGGTATTCTATTCATGGGTAATACTACCTGAATGCAATCCAATATCACACACATTTCACTTCTACAAAGAAGATGAACCACCAGAGGAATACATTCCTTTCGAGGATATTGAAATTCCATTAACATACCAGGAGCATCAGCTCTGGTTTAAAGGCGCCCTAAAACATCACAAAAACATTACTAGGCTCGGTCCACTAGGTAGACCAGGAGCAACATGGCCGATTTTAGCCGGCTACACACCTCATCCTGAACTGGATACAATGTCAGATGAGGAACTACTTACTCAAATACAAGAGTTAATAAAAATCTACAGACAATTGGTCCAATATGTCATGCGGACTTTTACAGTCCAGCAACCATTAACACTTCCAAATCAAACTCCCCAACAGGGGAATACACTAAAAATTACACCACAGACTCTATACGCAGTCATGGGTAAAATGCCCACAAAACGTGAGCAAATTCCATTCTGGATAGCTCAAAAAATTACTCAAATCGAAGCAGTATTTCCAAATACTAGCCCGTATGAGAAACACAGAATCCTAACAATCAGTTTACCAATGGGGATCACACCACAACTGGAAGACTGCATCACTTGGGGCTCAGTCTTTGCTGCCATCTATACTAAAACACATGGCATTCCGTCAATTGCGGTAATACCTGATGTCCTCAAACAAATTCAAAATGAATACGGGGCAGAGCCTGCTCTAAATTTAGGTATGAAATTACTGAAAAATTTCGACCAGGTCTCAACAATAATATTATCTAATATTAAAGGAGAGGCAGCAGCAGTGGCGATCCGCCAAAAATTAAGGGAATTCGATGTTACAGAACATCAAACAGAGCTACCCAGAATAATAGAACAATCCTATGCAGAATTAGACAGAGATAGTTTGGGTGGAAGACCAGTGAAGCCGAAGCTATCTGAAAGTCCTGAGAAGGACTCAATTAAACAAACTCCTGCATCTTCTAAAAAGAAGTGGGAAACTAATAAACAAAATTCAAACGAGAAACGTTCTCAATCCCGAGGTAGGTCTCCTCAAAAGGAGCCCTCTGAAAGGAGGTATAACCTCAGGAATAGGGATAATTTGAGAAAACCTGATAGGTATCAAGATACTGATACACGTTCCTCTCGTCCCTTTCAGATCTCATCACAGACTTCGGAAAGAAGAGGACGGACGGAACACAGAGAAGAACGCGTGAAATCGAAAGACGACAAACACGCTCCAAAAACTAAAGCAAAACCTCAATTCTCCAAAAAGAAAGTAGCAGGTCTAAAGATCAGACATGCCGAGAATACTGAGAACACAACTCAAGAACGGAGAACGGGCTCAGACCATGCTGGACAGTGCAGCAGAAGTCACAATAGTTCGCCAGAACGTGAAGGAACTTCTGGAGATAGTGGACTTGAATAAGTACATCACAGTAGAGACTGTAGACACAAGGGTTAGTACTCCACAAAAGTTATTTGAAATAACGCTCCTGATGGAGGGAGACAAACCTAATCAATCAATCAATCACAGAATTTGTAGAGCGCACTACTTACCCGCGAGGGTCTCAAGGCGCTGGGGAGAAAAAAGGGGGGGGGTGCTGCTACTGGTCGAACAGCCAGGTCTTGAGTAGCCGCCTGAAGGTCAGCAGGTCTTGGGTCTGTCGTAGGCTTAGTGGAAGGGTGTTCCAGGTCTTGGCGGCGAGGTGTGAGAAGGATCTGCTGCCGGTGGTTGTTCTTCGAATGCGAGGGACGGTGGCGAGGGAGAGGTCGGCGGAGCGGAGCTGGCGGTTGGGGACGTAGAAGAAGAGTCGTCTGTTGAGGTAGGCTGGGCCAGTCTTGTGGAGTGCCTTGTGTGCGTGGATGAGGAGTTTGAAGGAGATTCTCCTGTCGACGGGGAGCCAGTGCAGGTTCCTCAGGTGGGGGTGATGTGGCTGTGGCGTGGTACGTCGAGGATCAGGCGTGCGGAGGCGTTTTGTATGCGTTGCAGTCGCTTGATGAGCTTGGCCGGGGCTCCCGCGTAGAGGGCGTTCCCATAGTCAAGTCTGCTACTGACGAGGGCCTGGGTGACTGTTCTTCTTGTATCTGTCGGGATCCACCTGTAGATCTTGCGAAGCATGCGGAGGGTGTTGAAGCAGGAGGAGGAGACTGCGTTGACTTGCTTGGCCATGGAGAGCGTTGAGTCGAGGATGACTCCCAGGTTGCGTGCGTGGTCGGTGGGTGTCGGGGCTGCTCCCAGTGTCGTTGGCCACCAGGAGTCGTCCCAGGCTGAGGGGTTGGAGCCGAGGATGAGGACCTCTGTCTTGTCCGTGTTCAGCTTTAGTCGGCTGATCTTCATCCAATCGGCGACGGCCTTCATTCCTTCATGGAGGTTGGATTTGGCGGCGAGGGGGTCCTTGGTGAGGGAGAGGATCAGTTGAGTGTCGTCGGCGTAGGAGATTATGTTGAGGTCGTGCTGTCTGGCGATGCGTGCGAGCGGGGCCATGTAGATGTTGAACAGTGTTGGGCTGAGGGAAGATCCCTGGGGTACGCCGCAGATGATCTCGGAGGCTTCGGATCGGAAAGGTGGGAGGCGAACTCTCTGGGTTCTGCCGTCGAGGAAGGAGGTGGCCCATTCCAGGGCCTTGTCTCGGATCCCTGCGTCGTGGAGGCGTGCGCGTAGAGTGCGGTGGCAGACAGTGTCGAAGGCGGCGGAGAGGTCCAGCAGGATGAGGGCTGAGGTCTCACCGTTGTCCAGCAGGGTCCTGATGTCGTCGGTGGCGGCGATGAGGGCAGTCTCAGTGCTGTGGTTGCTGCGGAACCCTGATTGGGATGGGTCCAGGATGCTGTTTTCTTCGAGGTATCGGGTTAGCTGTTTGTTGACGATCTTCTCGATGACCTTGGCTGGGAACGGAAGCAGGGAGATGGGCCGGAAGTTCTTGAGGTCTCTCGGGTCCGCCTTGGGTTTTTTGAGTAGGGCGTTGATCTCTGCGTGTTTCCAGCTCTCTGGGAAGGTCGCGGTCTCGAAGGAGAGATTGATAACGTTGCACAGGTGGGGTGCGATGGAGCTGCTGGCTTTGTTGAAGATGTGGTGCGGGAAAGGGTCTGACGGGGAGCCGGAGTGTATTGTGCTCATGGTCTTGATGGTGTCATCGATGTTCACGCTGGCCCAGGCTGGCAAGGGGTCGTGGTCGATGGTGTGCGGCGGGTCTGGTGCATCGATCTTAGTTGGGGCTGTCTGGGTGTTGAAGCTGTCGTGGATGTCGGCGATCTTGCGGTGGAAGAAGGTGGCGAGGGAATCGCACAGGGCTTGCGACGGCGGGATGTCGTTGGTGTTGGAGCTGGGGTTGGAGAGTTCATTCACGATGTTGAAGAGCTCCTTGCTGTTGTGTGCGTTGTTGTCGAGGCGGTCTTTGAAGGAGATTCTCTTGGCGGACCTGATGAGGTGGTGGTGGTTACGGATGGCGTCTTTGTGGGCTGCGTGGCTGTCCGGTGTCTTATCACTGTGCCATTTATTCTCTAGTTTCCGGCAGGTACGCTTGGAAGCTAGGAGTTCCGGGGTGAACCAGCTGGCTCTTTTGGTGGTGTCACTGTAGGTGAGTTTTTCAGCGGGGCGAGGGTGTTGGCACAGTCGTCTATCCATCGTCTGAGGTTGCAGGCAGCGTCGTCGGTGTTGGATGGGTCGGATGGAGGGCTGAGAGCGAGGTTTGCCCGTAGTTGGTCTTTGGTGACTGCTCCAGCAGCGGCGTGGGATCTGTTGGGTGCGGTGGTGTGTGGTGGGTTTCTGGAAGGTGAAGTGGATGCAGCGGTGGTCGGTCCAGAGGAGTTCCGTGGTGTGGCTGAAGGAGACGTGGGAGCTTGAGGAGAAGACGGGGTCGAGCGTGTGGCCGGCGGAATGGGTCGGTGTTGTGACGAGCTGTCTCAGTCCGAGGTTGGCGAGGTTGTCGATCAGGGTGGTGGAGTTGCTGTCGTTGTTGTTCTCCAGGTGAAAGTTCAGGTCTCCGAGGAGGATGTAGTCGGTAGAGGTCAGGGCGTGCGTGCTGATGGAGTCGCTGAACTGGGGTCGGGGCCCAGGGGGTCTGTAGACAAGGGTGCCTCTAAGGGTGGTGTTGGGGTCCGTGTGGATCTGGAAGTGCATGTGTTCGGTGGTGCAGAGAAAGTCGTCGGTGCTGGTCGAGACCCTGATGGAGTTCTTGTGGATGATGGCGATTCCTCCTCCTACTCCGTTGATGCGGTCTCTGCGGGTGATCTTATAGCCGTCTGGGATGGCTATGGCGATGTCGGGTGCGGAGGAGTCGTTCATCCAGGTCTCTGTCAGGAAGGCGACGTCTGGTGATGATGTGTCGAGCAGGTCCCAGAGCTCGACGGCGTGTTTGCGTGCGGAGCGGGTGTTCAGTAGGATGCATCGGAGGTGGTTGAGGTCCTTCTTGGCGGGCGCTTCGGTGGCTCTGAGGCTGGTGTAGCTGCAGTTCCGGCAGGTGAAGGGGCCATGAGTGCGTTTCGGGGCGGCCTTGAAGCAGTTGTGTGTCCGTCCGGGGTTGAGAGCGTGGAGTGTGGTGGCATCGTAACGGCGTCAGTCCTCGAGGCTGGAGCGGGGGGCGCACGGCCCAGGGGTTCTGGCACTGGGCGCGGTCCAGGCGCGGACGGGCGCAGACGGGCTTGCCTTAGGTGCGCCTTTGGCGCGCCAGCGGCGCAGCCGCGCAGCGGCCGCCATATATGGGGAGGTGGGAGGGAGGAGAAGCTGGGAGGCGGGAGACAGGGGCAGCAAATGGGCAGTCAGGGGGGCGGGGCCGCAGCGGCGGGAGTGGAGAGAGGCAATGAGGGGTACAGAAGGTCAAAAAAGGACACAGAAAATGGGGGCACGAGGGGAAACAGAAGGCAAAATTGGGCACAGAAAATGGGGGCAACGAGGGGAAACAGAAGGCAAAATTGGGCACAGAAAATGGGGGCACGAGGGGAAACAGAAGGCAAAATTGGGCACAGAAAATGGGGGAAACGAGGGGAAACAGAAGGCAAAATTGGGCACAGAAAATGGGGGCACAAGGGGAAACAGAAGGCAAAATTGGGCACAGAAAATGGGGGCACGAGGGGAAACAGAAGGCAAAATTGGGCACAGAAAATGGGGGCAACGAGGGGAAACAGAAGGCAAAATTGGGCACAGAAAATGGGGGCAACGAGGGGAAACAGAAGGCAAAATTGGGCACAGAAAATGGGGGCAACGAGGGGAAACAGAAGGCAAAATTGGGCACAGAAAATGGGGGCACGAGGGGAAACAGAAGGCAAAATTGGGCACAGAAAATGGGGGCAACGAGGGGAAACAGAAGGCAAAATTGGGCACAGAAAATGGGGGAACGAGGGGAAACAGAAGGCAAAATTGGGCACAGACAATGGGGGCACGAGGGGAAACAGAAGGCAAAATTGGGCACAGAAAAATGGGGGCACGAGGGGGAACAGAAGGCAAAATTGGGCACAGAAAAATGGAGGCACGAGGGGAAACAGAAGGCAAAATTGGGCACAGAAAAATGGGGGCACGAGGGGAAACAGAAGGCAAAATTGGGCACAGAAAAATGGGGGCACGAGGGGAAACAGAAGGCAAAATTGGGCACAGAAAATGGGGGCAACGAGGGGAAACAGAAGGCAAAATTGGGCACAGAAAATGGGGGCACGAGGGGAAACAGAAGGCAAAATTGGGCACAGAAAAATGGGGGCACGAGGGGAAACAGAAGGCAAAATTGGGCACAGAAAAATGGGGGCACGAGGGGAAACAGAAGGCAAAATTGGGCACAGAAAAATGGGGGCACGAGGGGAAACAGAAGGCAAAATTGGGCACAGAAAAATGGGGGCACGAGGGGAAACAGAAGGCAAAATTGGGCACAGAAAAATGGGGGCACGAGGGGAAACAGAAGGCAAAATTGGGCACAGAAAAATGGGGGCAACAAGGGGAGACAGAAGGCAAAACGGGCACCGAGGCAACAAGCAGAGGGGCGAGCTTACCAGCAGCAGCAGCGGGCAGGACAACACAGGCGGAGCTGTGTGGCGGGGGAGTGACCTACCTGGCAAGGTCAAGGTCAAGGGTCGCTCCCCCTAGACAGGTGAAAGCACTTTTTGGGAAAGACTATCAAAGGGCTATGACATACTTCTAGCAGAAAAAGACTGGCCACCACAATTTGTCAGGGAGTGCCCACATGGCGAGGACATTATTATGCCTGCCTTCTCCAACCATATTCCAATAAACCTAAAATATACATATGCCAGGAAATGGGCGGTAGCCCAGGCCCCAGCATTATATAAAAATCATGTAGGATGGGATGAGGACTCACCTCACCATATAATACATCTGAAACATGAACCAACTGCACAACGGCAGTACCCAATAAAGCAAGAAGCTAAAAAACAGGTCAGGGAGATCTTAGATCAACTTGAATACCAAGGGGTGATTGAAACATGCACCTCCTCAATGAACAATCCTTTGTTTCCTGTCTCCAAACCAGACAATACATATCGTCTAGTTTTGGACTACAGACACCTAAACACTTGTTCTAAAACTTTTGCAGTGCAAAATGCACATAGCACAGCATTAATGAATAACATTGTGCGTAAAAAATATAAAACAACATTAGACATCTCAAATGGTTTCTTTTGTCAAAACATAGCACCTGAAAGAAGGTACTTAACAGCATTCTCCATAATGGGGACCCAGCGTCACTTTTGTCGACTCCCACAAGGGTTCAAGAACAGCCCAGGTTTATTCTCAGCGAGGGTAATGGAGTTACTACAAATTTATGACAATGAGGCATTGTCCTATGTCGATCACATTTATCTGACAGACGATGATCTGGACAAACACTTGAACAGGGTGAGCACCATTATACTGGGTTTCGCCTCTGAGGGCTACAAATTCAACTTTAAAAAGTCCAGAATTGCCCATCTCAATGTCCTATTTCTAGGATATGAGCTTTCAAGTGAAGGCAAGAGCTTGGCAGCTAACTTTTTAGAAAAGTGTGCGCTGCTCCAACCTCCAAAAACGCTAAAAACTTACAATCCATCCTGGGTTTCCTAAATTTTGGAAGAACATACATTTTAAACTACGCAGAAAGGGTTAAACCTCTCTACGCATTAATCAAACCTGATTTTTCGATCAGAAACTGGACACAAGAACACACAGAAATCTTGTGTTCACTACAAGCTAACATGTTAGCAACAAATCACTTACAAACACGCGTAAGTCAACGCAATTTGGTGATCCGAATAATTTCGGGGCAATGCGGATTCACCTACTTAACTTTTAATGAGGGTGAGAAAATACCAATAGCGTACAAATCTCATTTGTACACACAAGCGGAAATGCGCTTCAGTTCAACTGAAAAAATTCTAACAGCAGTTCAAACCGCTGTAGCAAAAGAAAGAGCCTTAGCCCAGGGGAAACGCATTATTGTCGTCACCCCAGTACCAGCTTTAGAAGCGGTTACAAAAGCGAGCATTCCAAATGCTAAAGCATTACATCCAAGATGGATACAATGGGTTAATTCTCTTGCTGCAACAGATGTTGAATATGTTTTTGATCCAGATTTAAAAACACAAGCATTCCTGCAGTATGAACATGAATGTCCCCTGCCTACTGAAATTCTGCCTCTCGATCAGTACGAATTCATAATTTACACTGACGGATCCGCACAACCCGCAATAGGGAGTAAGCAAGCTTACAGTGCAGCGTGTGCAATCGTTAAAGGTCGCATGCGAAATGGCATCTTCAGACCTATGGTCACAAAAACTCAGTCTCTAGGAGATTGTACAGCTCAGCGAGCTGAACTACAAGCATTCAAACTGGCACTTGAAAGTACAGATCGAGAATTCCCCACACTAATAGTGTGCGATTCCTTTTACTGTGTTCAGTCGTATAATGACTATATACAAAACTGGCTTGAAAATGGTTTCAAAGATGCGAAAGGTGGCACAATAAAGCACAAAATGCTTTGGGAACAAGTAGTTCAGTTGAAAAACGAACTACCAAAGGCTCACGTGATCCACACACTGAGTCATCAACGTGATGGCGTTCTCGTTGCAGGGAATTCATTGGCTGATGAAGCCGCAAAGGGGGCTGTGCAAACGGCTTCCGTAGCTGCGATCACTCGTTCCAAAACAAAAATAGACGGTGAGATAATGTTGGCTGTCAATGCTTCAAGCAAGGGCAGCAGTGCAGCGTTACCAAAAAAGTTTCCACTCAAGTACTCTTATGTAATTGATGTGAACAACGTTCCTTTTGCTCGAATCCCTGGAGTGGGGGATAGGGTAATTCCAAACTTGGAACGTAGAGCAGCCTTGATTTATGAAACACATTTGGGGGAAGGTCTGTTACACCAAGGGATCTCTAAAACAATTTTGATGTTAAAAGAGAAGTACTGGTGGCCTGGGATGAATACAGAAATTCACATATTCATCAACAACTGCTTAGACTGTAAATTACAGCGAGAGAGCCACCAGACACCATGCTGCGAATGCGGCAACCCAGTGCAGACACCATTGTTATGCAGCATTAGACTATCTACGCACCTGCGTCCTACTGGACAAAGGCATTCCCACAAATACTGAATTTAGGTTCCCATGGTTATGGCCTCAGCGCTCAGCTGACGCTCGAACTGTTATAAAAGATTTGCGAGTCTTTATCGGCATATACGCAATTGGCACGCTACATTCTGACCAGGGTCCTGCGTTTAGCTCTCGGGCTTACAAAGAAGCCATGGCCAGTCTGGGCGTTGCATTGCGGTACTCCTCTCCATTCCATCCTGAGGGAAATTCGGTTGTGGAAAGGAAAAACCGAGACATAAAGCAGTCTATAACAGCTAGAGTATTAGGTTCGGGTGACGGGTGGGTCAAAGACCTTAGTGGGGTACATCGCTCTTTGAATAATCTGCCAAGAAGTTCTCTAGGGGGGTCACTCCATATGAGGTCCTGTTTGGGACAAGAATGTGGGTACCGGACCTTGAACACGTAGGCACAGTGGTGGAAAATAAACCTTTTGATATCAAAGATCGTTTGGCTGTTTTACAGGACTTAAACAAATTAAGAAC
The DNA here is from genome assembly GCA_963921515.1 of Calotriton arnoldi. Classification (NCBI taxonomy): domain Eukaryota; kingdom Metazoa; phylum Chordata; class Amphibia; order Caudata; family Salamandridae; genus Calotriton; species Calotriton arnoldi. The sequence goes on from CAWUFW010004150.1 coordinate 1,173,918, forward strand.
GAAACAAAGCAACGTATTCCTACAGCCAGCCACCACTGGGGATCAACCGGCTGTCCCAGCAAGGCCTGTCTGGATTCCAAAAGTTGGGGATCTAGTCAGAGAAAAAATTGCGGACAAGAAGGAATTTGGACCTTCCTACAGACAACCAGTACCTGTCCTAGCAGTTCAGGGAACAAGAACAGTACTACTGCCGCCCCTTGCTGGAAGAAAGGAGAAAAGATTTGTGTCCATCGACCTCATCAAACCACAGTATGTGGCCAATACTAAATAGTAGGCCTCGTGGACTCCGACCTAGTAGCAAACGCACTCCTCTTGCTACTATCCAAGAGGTTCAGACTGAAAGACTGATAACCATCGAGAATTCAGCAGTAACAGATGAAGGACTAAGCAACAATGCTATGGAAATCATCCCTCTTGAAGACCAAGTAACAGTTCGTCCAAATACACCTGTCTACACCAACGTAGCACGTGATCAACTGGTTCAAGCGATTTCTATGAATCCTGATGCAATTCCAACAAGTGATAGAACTGCTTCTGGCTACTTCATTAACTTTGATATGTTCTCAGAAGATCCAAGTGAACCTGAAACGACGCCAGCATCATTCAAATTCAAGCAGCAAGTACAAGACTTTCTTCACTTTCTGAAAAAGACTTATTTGGTTTCTCCATGGATTGAACTCTGGATTATATCTGGACTTTTTGTTTTCCTGCTCTGGCTAGCTTTGGTTACAACTGTGAGCGTGCTTATAAGTGGCAGATACATCCATGTGAACACTGAAGGAAAAGGCGTGAACGTACTTTTGAAACCTCATAAATCTTCCCATCTTGAAGCAAGAGACTTGTCATCAGTGAACATCACAGCTGTTCCTATACATGATGGTATAGTGTGGGACAAAACAGATTTTGATATATTCGGTCCGACGGAACAATTGAACATTCCACATTTATTTAAAATTTCACTAAGTGATCTAATCTCGTCCAGTACCTATTCTGATGATTGGGACTTTGAGACTGTAAATGACGTTATGTTTGACCTAGAAAAATCTGCTGCATTTTCTAAAAATGAATATTTAGAGGGTTCATCAGACTATGAACAACTGTATTGTTATAACCACTATGGTCATCATTATTTGCATAAATCTGTATATCCAAGAAATGTGTTTATGTTTAACCAATGGGAACATTGTCCTACACCACCTAAAGGTAGTTCAAAAACATTTGCTAGTAAGTTTCCATATTTTTCAGGTTATAATACATCTGATCCAGAAATGTTTTACTATAAAAATGTAAACAAGACAGGACTGAAAATTATGTTAACAAATACAAAACAGATTTATTCTGCATTATTTAATGCCCAACTGTCTAGACAGGGTTTCGACTTTTGGAAAGACACAATAGACACAAAAACTGTGGGGGTAGTAAAGAATGGCAAGTGCAGGGGATAGAAGCTTTATTTAGAGCCTGTATCATCCCTGAACAAATAATGTTTTTGAATGAAACAATCCAACAAACATCTTGTCTTGGATTAGCCAAGATCAAAGAGATGAACACACCTTCTGTACCAGCACCTGCAAAAAATAACGAAACACAGGCAGTGGTGACAGTTGACAATATACTACAACTCAACAGATCTAATCCTGATTGGAAAAAATGGTTGATCTGGCCCACAGACACGAATAACTGTCAGGAAAGATTCCTGAATAAAACTCAGGGCTTTACTATTAATAGGCCAGACCCAAGATACGTCCAAAGACAACATCCGGGGGTAGTAACAACATACAGTGTAGGAAAATTATGCCTCGATTGGCTGCATAAGTCTACATTACAGGATGTGAAACAACACTTAACCTTACTTGCAAAAGACGCAGACCTTAGGGAATTCTTGCTTGGACCAAGAAAACCGCGTCAAAAACGTTTCATATATGCCGGCATTGATGCTGCCTACAATGAAGCATGTAAAGTATCACAGATGGAGGCTGCAGAACGAATACGTGAACTTGATCGTATTAATTTAGAGAAAACACTCTCTGTGGTCGACAATGGGTTAACAACTTTGTCCTCCAGAATATATTCACTGGACGGCATTGTATCCTCTGCTATCGACATACTAGAACAAGATTTGGCGATGTTACAACAAGGCCAATCTCAATTACGTTCTATTGTGTTACTAAGCTGGACGCTTCAATCTTTGCGAGCGGGCTATGTGCCTTGGCGTTTTATCAAAACAACGGCTCTGTTTGCAGAATACAATCTCACTGATAAACAGATCGAATTGGCACAAAGAGGAGCAAGGTATACAGTGCTGAGCATTGAAAAACTGGAAAAGTTACCATTCACAGTGGCAGAAAAACCAGCTACAGAATGGCTTATTCATGGCAAAATCAAACTACCTGTGACTACTTTTCAGTTTCAGTATTGCCTCAGACAAATGCAAGCAGGCAAATATGAAAGGTTGGGTAAGGAATACATTAAGACATCTTGGGATTTACCGTATACATATAGATGTTGGAGTGGGGATCGTGAAGTGTTTTTGAGCGGTACAAACTGTAAACGTGCACTAAGCGGTTCACTTATATGTCAGGACATTTCCTTACACGGGGCTTGTAATGGTTCTGTGGCAAATTTGTCTTGCCATCAGCAGGGTACACCAGCTGCTGTGATTAATCCAACGTTTGGACAACTTTCTAATGGGAGTTACCTCATGTTGAATGATCAGAGTTGCTGTGGCATGCTGCCAGGCATCCCATATCTAGTAACGGTCAACTCCAGGGTCACTTGCTGTATGCCCCTGTGGGCTAGGATATATAGGCGAAACCTCAAGAGAATTTCGCATCAGTTAAAATGCGAAAACAACGGGAGACATATTGGATTTTTTCTTTGGATACAGTCCGAAAGGGCCTCAATGAAGAAATAATATGGCTAGTAACAGCATAAATTATGTTTTAAAGTTAGCGCCATTTTAACAACCGAACACAGTAACTGTTTACCCTGCACTACAAAAGTAGGTTCGTTTACTTACTGATATCTTTGATAACATGAATAGCGGCATATCTCTGTGATAACAACACATCTTATGCCACACATTATTGGTCACTATTTGCACAATGCTTCATCAATGATCTATTAATTTATTTTATAGACCATTTATCTAAAAGGGTGTATACCTTGTTTTCATGGTTTGCTATATCCTTTGGCACCCACAATATCAATAATTACAATCAACTTGGGTTCAGGCACATATTATAAATAACAGTGTAATAATAATCTTTGGGGTTGGATCCTAATATTCTGCTGTTTTTGAAGGAAAGGAAATGTAAGTCATTCCTTCTTCATTTATAATTGAAAGAACCCTATGTAGTAACTTATTGTTACCTTTCCAACATGGCGACTATAGCTGAAGTTGAGCTCACAGAACCCATCCTAAACTGGTGGCTAATCTGCCTTTGTTTGTGTGCCATTCTTTACAGTTAATATTTCGACGTCTGTTGTTATCACGTGCTATATTTTATAGCATCTATCCCGTTAATACACTGACGTCGCGTTTAATAGCGCTATTAACAATTTTAGTCATGGACATTTATATTTGGTTGGTTTGGAGTGTGTGGTAGCAGTTTGCCGTTTTCTAACTGGCCATACTCAATAAAAGCATGTTGTGCCAATACAAACCATTACTAGTGTAATATGGCGATCTCAGGAGAACTTGGTCATAGCCATGTTTCCCTCTACGAAACCGTGTAATATCGCGAGAACAGTTAACGTGATGCCTAGACAACGTCATAAAAGCGCAAGCCGGGGACCCGGCGATCATAATAACGCGACCATAGGCAGACGAATGCACGCTAATAGAAATTTGGTAAGATCAACTCATGTTGTTTTTGGAAGCGCGAGTCGCTTTTGTCTAAAGCCTTTCTATTTCCTAATGGCGGTGCTCAGTAAAGTAAGACAGTGTATATATGCATGCTATGCGAGGATAATTGCGCATTTTCAGACAGGATAGATATAACGTTAGGGGATTCTCCTCATAGAGACGTCAAGCAGTGGTTTGTTTAACGTGGGGTTTGAGTCTTTGACTCTGTGAAACGCTGCCTCTTTTCCTTTGTCCGTTTGTGTAAAACGCAACAAATACATCGGAGTAATTATGCTTTATTCACCTGACAAGCAGTCATACTTCTCGTGAGAGTAATTACCCTAATGGTTGACACGACGTTTGCAACAGTGTTTCGTTAGCAGAGACCCGTGGGCATGGCTATATTAGAAGTAGGTACCTGAATGAGATAATGAGCATTGGTCTCAAAATTCCATTATTGTTATAATGTCGAATGATCGGTCTGTCACTATCGTACATTTAGTGTCCAATAATAAATCCCGAACATGTCGGTGTCGCTACAAATCAAACAATGCGTAGAGATCTTTTTAGGTCTCCCTCTTTTATGATTTATCGCAAGTTAAATCATGTACTACAAGTGTAGTTTACAAGTACAGACATGTCACAACATTGGCGCAATGAATAGCTAACCAGTAGAGCAATTTGTATCTCTAACTTAGAAGTAGGGCTTGGCCTTCTCCTTCTTCGTACTTTGTAGGAATAACGAGAAAATAACACAAGATGCCTTATAAATATGCTAGTCTGTTTATTTAATCTTTTGCATTGCACATTTCGCATTTATACTGAAGTTTTTTAAACGTAGGTAAAACAATAAAAACGCAAGGTACATAGGGGTGTTGTCAAAAATGATAATTCCAATATTCTTTTACAAACAACAGTCCATCGGTGCCACGATAAGTAGGGACAGAGCCTAGAGAATCTATTAAAACCATATTAGACACATGTATTTGTGAATCAATAGTTCTTATTTCTATGTGTCTTTTAAAAAGAAAGTTAAAACATTAATGCATATGTGGTGGCACACATCAGTTAGTATCCTATAGAGCAATACACCATAGACTGAGAGCCTAGAGATATATTGAATATAAGAGAGCTTTTTACTTTTAATAAGACAATAATGTTTTGTAGTACATGCTCTTGTGTCGTATCAACAAGATTGGATTGCAATTGAAATTGGGTTTTCATGTGTTTTAGAACTAAATCACTTCAACACATTAGGATATCCTTGCCACATTTGAGGCATTGGAACTATTATGAAAGACCTTATAACCAACTGCCTTGCCAAAGTATAGGGAAGATTTCCTTTTAACATATCGGAAAAAGGAATCCTATAGCGTAATGCTAAGAGAGATCAGGTAAATAGGTAATGGCCTATAATACTTTGTTTGGGGATTTATTGTTACAGATGGAACAAAAGGATTTTATATAGAAGAGGAATACTATACCAGCTTCCATAACATCATCTACTCATATCATTGTATGAGATAGAGAAAAATTTCTCGGGAAAAGATCATATAATCAGGGGTAAGACTCGATATCTTTTTGATATAGTTAAAATCTCCAATTAGAAACGGACTAAAGTTGTTGGGCTAACCTAAATCATAATCTGTTTCAGACTACAAATATGATTTTTTGAGAGCAATCGCCATCAATGATTTCCATCTGAGGACAAGATACCTTTCTGAACCGGAGAAAATCTTATGTCAAACAACTCATGTAGGAATATTCAATATATAATATAAACTTTCCTCTCCCCCTTTTTAACAGAAACGGGTATTCACTTATACTTGTAATGCACATTCACAAGAATTTTTTCCTAAATACTTTTCTGTCTTTTAGGCACAAGAAATTCATATTGGGCTATTATAGTATTTAAAAATAAAATTACATTTCACATTACTTTCTTTTTCTGTCTTTGAGCACTGGTGGATGTATGTCAGGAGTAAGTAGATGACGTATTTATACCAATTTTCTTAAGGGCTGTGTTACAAGAAGAGCATGACTATGTTAGTAATGAATAATTTCTGAAATTAAAGCAGAATATGACATTTCCTCCTTGTCTGATACAAATGATTATTGTATTTACAGATACCCCCAGGCCACTATACAGATTTTAAGAAATATATGTTTATTTGGTCCTGAAGAAGGTGATATAAATTGTTTTTCACCGAAACGTGCGTAGACCATCTCTTACACATCTGGGAATCCTATCTAAGATACAGATGAAACAAGATTTAATCAGAACCAATGAGTCAACCTTTTGAATGTTAAAGTCAAAACTTTAAATCATGTCAGAAAGTAATAATTAATAGGATTCCGTTATTAGTTGTGTATTTTATTGTCACACTTTTTCTATATGTGGTATGTTTGGTAGTATGATTGCAGAGCATGAGAGGTGAGAATGGAGGTATGATGGTTTTGTGGGGGTCATCACAATTGAAAGATCTGTTCTTTTAATATTTTGTAATATAAACAATTATGTGAATTTGTGAATATTTGTACATGTTTTTCATGATTATTGAGCACTAAAAAAGATAAGAATCATTCAAAAAACAAAAAAAAGAATAAGCAAAAGTGTTTTGATATAAAATAAATCAAAAGAAAAATGACATGTGATATGAATTTATTGATAGGGAAATGTCGTTTTTTGAGTGATTACCATTGTTGAAATGAAATAGGTCAGATAAGAGGTTTGTTCCTTGGTGATTGCAAGTATTGTTTGCCCCAATAGACACAGTCAGGGAGTCGCCTCTATGGCCTTCGCTGAACGTCTCTTTTATAAGATTTGATACTTTAAGCAGAATGAAAGCCATGCTTTTACAGCAAACAGTGCCTTTGACCTCGGCCAAAGAAACCTATGATCTACAAATAGCAAGGACTTCGGCTGAGATACAGACTTTAATACGTACAAACTGCCCTATACATTTCGTGGAAATGATAGGACGAATCTTCAATATGTCTGATACAACCGGATTTGTACATGTATTTAAGAGCATCTGCTCCGGTCTGTTAGCACCTTTCCAGGCAATACTCGGAATCATCCCGAACTTTGCACATTCGGTGTTTGGTGGCATACCATTAATTCTAGCACTTGTTGCCGGAATTCTATTTCTCTTCCTGCTATTGTGCTATGGCCAGCCTATTCGCCGACATCACTCCGAGCGAAATGGAGAAAGCTCTCCTTGAACGAAAGTGCCGTGAGCAAATAGTAGAGCTTTTGGGCATAAATCGTCTACGGGACCTTAATACCACGTGGTTCCTGTCATTCAGACCAATCTGGCAAGATTGCATCTTACCTGTTCTACGATGCCTGCTATGCGGTGTAGAATGCGTGTTGGACACCTGTCTAACATTTCCATCGGATACGCCAACGGATGTCGATACTCTGCTCGACCAGATAACGGCCCATGCTATGTGTTGTCCCCAGAGGCTACCAATCCTGATGTCAGCATTCATTGAGATCTCACAGACGCTTCCGGCTGCTGCTGAGGTACGAGAAAGATCTACAGGCACACAGGTAACAACGGACGCGAACATTGCTGCGGCGACCATTGCTGAAAGCGATGCTTCACATCTCTGTGCGATTAACCTGCTTCACGAGGTGTTCCAACTCACACCAACTATAGTGGATGATGTTTTGTCTATAGAAATAGATGATCTCATGTTTACACCAGACCCGTAAACTGACTCTGATTCAGCATACAGTGTTCCAGAGATGCAGTAACAATTTGGCCTTCATTCTACAAAAACTTGGAACTCTACCAAAATTGAACTTTTTCCCCATTTTTTCGAACGAAAATGGCACTTCAATCTGCTTAAAATAGAACTAGCCTTATAGTACAGACTTGGCGGTACTGCCACAGACACTTAGTCATCTTGTGTGTCTAAAAACAGTTCATTAATTTTCATGACATGAAATGACTTTGATTTTTGAACAACTTATCGATCATTTTTTTTGTCAAATGTAAATATTACTGCTTATTTTCATTCCAATTGCATTTATTTTCAAAACTATATGCCTGAAATGAAAAGCTGTTGCTTCAAATGTACAGTACCTTTTGCATTTTATATTATGTTTTTTAATATTTTTAAGAAATATTTTTTAAATATGCGGTGCTCCATTTTATGTTTAGCATTTTAAATGTTTAGTATTATCGTATACACGAAAGTGGAGTGGGTGTTGTATTCCTCTTAGGGTGTCCATAACGGGCTTTCCAGTATCATGTCCTTATATAGGCACAATTCGCCCTGCCCTTATATAGGCATAAAATCCCAGGCCTTATTTAGGCATTAAACCATGCACTCCAAATACAGGCATGGTCTCCGACATCCGTCCACCCTAACGTCACAACGAGTACATGAAGAACAGACCCTTAGGCTGCGGGAGTTTCCCTAGTCCAGGACTATTGATTTCTTCAAGGACTCATATATTATGTATGAACCGTTATTCCTTAGGGGTTCATTCATGACGTCTTTCGCTGTCCGACTCACGTCAATACTAAACATTCCTAGGTACTCTCAGGTATAAATATACCTTCCCTAGCCCTTGTAAGCCAAAGGAGACCGCGACTTCAGAGGAGCCCGTTTCCCGGCCTGACGCACTGAGAAGACGCTGTCATCCCTGCACGCAGACAGTCCAGCTTCCAGTGATCTGACTTCCCTTGCGGGGTGTTGGAGTTCGAGTCTGGCAAAGAGATTCCTACCTCTCTCATTCTTCAGGTATGGAGCTGATAAGAACCTAGAGGGACTCTTGGCATACTAAGCATACTAGGCATACTAGGCTTAACATACTCTTAGTATACCATAGTAAGGAATACTTCACCTACTTCATACCTCTCCCTACACCTAGGATTAGGTTAGGTACATTGGGGTAGAACTAGATTAGAAACGCATCGTATGAGTACTCGCATTTTTAGCTCATGTTATTTATGTATGTGAATATACGCTAAAAGATAATGCTATCGCAGTATTATTTATTTCTACTGCTCACACTGTACATTATTTATCTCGCATACTGTCTTGTGATCGTAACAGCACATTTTACTCACACCAGAAACAAGACTGTTCAATAAATCTTTTATTGAAAACGCCCGTCTATTTCTTTCTGTGTAACTTGGAGAAAACTAAGCATGCACGATTGAGCTGAGTGAAATAGTTATCTATTGTTTCCACGACTCTGGGACACGTTCTGATTCTAAAGGGAAACATAGTGGTCATGTTTTGCGGCTGCCAGAAACTACTCCCTTCTTGTTGTCAAGGAGTTTCTAGTGGCCTCTGAGCTAGCTGGCACAAGTAATTAAGTTTAATATACTCGAAAGGGACATACTGACCTTAGTCCTATGTCAAACCTATAGGATATATTATTCCAATGCGCAGAGCCTATTAGGGAAATAGGAGCTACACTACAAGGGACTTAAACTAAAACCAAGTAGGAAATAATGTTAAATTCAATTCAATTATTTCAAACAGTTAAAAATATAAAAAAGATAATTTTTGGGATGGAGATGTTCTTATGGGCAAGTATAGTGACAATTAAAAAGATTAATAAACTCAGAAAAAAGTAATTACATTATTTTTAGGTTAAATATTATTATAAATACATTTTATACATTTATTTGAAATGTAGAACAAACGAAAAAATGCTACAGCACTAATTACCAAATTTTTTATTAAATATTTAATTAATTTAAATATATTAAATTAAATTAAAAATGTTTTTGATGTGTGAATAAAAACATGAATGCCTACCTAAAGTAACCAAATTATATGTTCCCATTGTGCACTAATAATTCATCAATGTGACGTATCGAATTAATGAAAAGAAAGTTAACTTAATCATAAATGTGTGGTTTATATACACATACTAACCCTGATTATATTGTTTACTATTATATATAATTATGTTTAATGTAACATAAATTCCTATGGGATTTTATTTTGAGTTCCTCACTTCACTATTTTCTGTGGAAGGGTGTTGCAGTATCAGAAGTAACGTACATTCCTAAATTTGGCTCCACCCCCTTTTTCAGAAGATGTAGAAGAGTGAGTGTATACCTTTGAGCAACTTTACACTCATATTTTGTGAATAGTCAAAAGTAGTAAAGTTATTCGAAAGTGTAAGAGCAAATTAAATGTGTAAATTACTCCAAGTGTAAGGCATCTTTGTGAATAGCGCCATCAGGCTCCTGGTTTTCAGAATTTGATGATTTCTACTCAAAAACACAGAAAACAATTTTTTTCCCTGTCTGTATTTTGTTTAAAAACAGAAAAATATAGAAAGTTGATCATCTTTTTATTGTTTTCCTTAGGAAACTCCAAATATACAGGTACTACAAAGCTGTTGCTTTCAGGTTAGTATTGTGTTTTATTTTATGTGACTGAATTGCGCATTAAAACCCTGAAGGCTTTAATTGAGTGTACGTTTATCATTTAAATAAATTGTGAGATATTCTAGTTACGAATGTATTTTTTCAGCGATCAACAGATAAAAATATCTAATGGACAATCAAAATATTTCTATGGATAAATAGTGATGGAAATGTCAAAAAAAAAATCTCATAAAAACGTAGCCCTAGTGCTAATAATTTAAGATTATCATCAGTATTTTGCTGTACACATTACCCGGTGTGTCATCCTCTGAACCAGACTCTACAGCCGCCTCCCAAATACACATCTCAAATGGCGACGTTTCAACCGCAACATTTTAGCAGCACCAACCCTTCACTCACCAATCACAATTCAGGATCCTAACATCAGAAATGGCAGCTCAATTCTACTGGAAAGCCTAATCTCTCCCGAAAAAGGACAATTTGATCTTTGCAGGTGATAATCAGATGTTTCGCTTTTGAGTCTCGTGCTGGTTTCATCTATAAAGTTCCTGAACCAATACCGTGTCCAAATACCCTGCAATTAAAAGGGCAGAGGCCTCATTAACCCGGAAGAAAACACAGAATTAAATCAAGCGTGCTCCCTGCTGCCAGAAACGATTGAAGGTGTCACAATGACTCCTTTTTGACATCTGTAGTCCTCGGTAGCAAAAGAGCTGCCCACGGGCCAGAAGCTAGATGGCTTTTTATGTGGTCAGTAATTCCTTACTGTGTGCAAACAATGGACTTTGAACTCTGTCAGCTTGCTGAGAGATGGCCAATCTGTGGCAGCAGGGCTTTAAGTGGGAAAAAAAAACTGGGGGTGCTCTAAAAAGGGCGTGGCAAATCTCTTCAAGGGGTGTGGCCTATCTGAGTAGGGGCGTGGTCTAAATCAAGATAACTAGCATTGTGTGCTTAAGAAAATCATGAAGTCGCATCCAGCAAAGGATAATAAAATAGGCAAAAAGGTATATTTATTAAGTATAAGCCATAAAAATACCAAACACTTTAAAAAATATGTAAAAATGATTTACATTACTTAGAAATCTATTGCAGGATTCCACAAAACCCTTGAAGATATTCACTGTGTCTATTTTGCTGGGGTTTCTCGGCGGAGTCTGAGGTGTGGCAGAAAGAGCAAAATATCCCAATTTTTAGTATTTGTTTCCCATTTCACTAACCAGTTACAGCTTATTACGTTATTTAATTTAACCAATGGATACACATGTTTATTTAAGGTTTAATATGAGTTATTGACATTAAAATACATTCACAAAGTGGGATACGTTTCCAATCACAGAATGTCCCAAATATCCTTAAAAGTGGAATCACAAGCCATTTGTCTCCCAGCCATGGAGTTTCTGTCATCAGCACTTCCCCACCCTTTTTCCACAAGAGCAGTTCAAACATAAATGGCAAAATATCCTAGTTTGCAAATGTTTTCCACATAATTATGGCTCTGCATATTTGCCACATAATACATCATCTGCTGCATAATCTGACGATTTTAACTAAAATTGTTTATAGCTCAAACGGATCAAAAGTTACAAAAAAATGTGACTTGTGTTGCTGCAAAGTAGATGGCTCATTGCAAAGGTTGACTGGTCAACTTTATCACTGCTGCACTTGTATGTTCCACTGGTACTAATAAGGAAAAATCTTTGCGGATACTGTTAGCATGTGTAACAATGTCAAAATAATAAAGTATCAGAACATTTACAGCACCACTAATAGCAGTATAGGGTGTCAGAGCACTTTACATCACGTATGATTGCTTATCTCAGTGTAATATATGTGTGTAAATCACTGTATAGGAAATGTTACATAAGACAAAGGACTATAAGGTGTAGGAGTCACATGACAACCATACTAGTAGGCAGCATAGTTTAATAGTGATTGGTCTGGAGAAACACAAACTCAGAATTTAAAACGTAATACCATGGTTGGGGGTTCTCTTTAATAATCAGAATTGATTTCTACCCAAATGAACCCTTTTTTGCAACATTAGGATAATCAAAGACTGTGGAATAAACATAATGCTCTATTTATACCTTGCAGTTTGCATGCAGCTCTTACATGACAGTTAATAGCTCACTGTTCTATGTTAGGATTTTAACTTATTAACTGCAAGTAACAATAGGGTCTCTCTGACAAAAGCAGTAACCCACTGACCTATGTGCACTTTGTGATCTGCATGGTACATGTTCTTAGCAGTGGGCACATTAACCCTCTGCGCTTCCTTTCCATGAGTCAAAACGTCCACTAGACAAAACACCATCTCTCTCTACTAAGAACATTAATCCCTGGAGTTATCATGACATTTTTATTGTTGCCGAAAATTGTTGGAGGCCAGGAAGGAGACAGCAAGTGCTTTTAAAACCATATTATACTTGCAAACACGACGCCCCCACCTGAAGTCAGTGCCACTCGCGGTCCGTGCAGGTAACAGCGGTGGGGCCGGGTAAGGGGGGTTTCGAGGATGATGCTGAAGGAAAATTAATTATTTAATTTTCCCTCGGCATCGTCCCTTGAAATCCTCCCTTACCCGGCCCCACTGCTGTTAGCTGCACGGATCGCGGGTGGTCAGCGCCTGGTGCGGTCGCACTGCCCTAGAGCCACCCTGCTCAAGGGTCCTTTGACCTCAGTGACAGAGTCACTGTCACTCTATAGTGTGCTGCTTCATAGGCCTGCCTGCAAGACTGGAGGTGAACTTCAGAATAAATTGTGGCGGACAGGCCTTCAAGGTTAACCCACACATGCCACTACTAGGGTCCACCTGCTGGTGCTAAGACACCAGGGCTTTTAAGATCTTGCGGGGCCTTCTAAGGTCTAGCATGGGAATGTGCTCCCTCAGCGGGAGTGGTCTGGTGGACTGGTCATGAAGGCTGAACCTGGTTCCCCAGTTCCGAATTCAGCAGCTCTGACCATAGTGCCACATCCTCTCCCCCACTGAACACCATACTGCCCCACTGAGAGAAACTTGTACTGCACTGACCCGCTATAAACACCTGGATGTGACTCAATTCAAATTACGCACTAGACAAGAGCAATATGCTGCCTAAAAAAAAATTAACAACATCCTAGAAAAAGCAAACACTCATAGAGAATGCAAGATTAAGTAAAGCACATGAAATGTAAGCAGGAACAACATGGTTACCTTTTTCTTTTTACACTCATTCAGAAATTAGTGAGTGCTTTTGCCTGAAAAGTTAAGGCCATGACTACAGGGCCCAGAAGGGACCCGTTTCAATGCCCATTGCTTATATCCTTACAAAACGTAAGCAGTATGGTTTAAAAAGACCACATTCGTGAACACACAGCCGCTGTACACATTTTGTTTTCCAATTCACCCATCAAGTAGGTATTTCAGTACCTCCAGGAATAGTGCACTTTCCCACCAAGGGAAAACGATGTTGTTCAAAGAGCGACGAGAAAACAAAAGTAGCGCTTCACTGGCAAACACTGTAAAGTGGCGCTAATGTGTTTAGGTCACCTTGCAACCACTGTGTCTTGCTTTAGCTAGTTACTTTTCATATTTTGAATGTTTTAGTTCTCTCCACCCCGAGGCTGCACTTAGAAATTGAAAAAAGTCAGAAAAAGAGGACGTTTCCAGCAAAAGTGTTTTTCTTTTTTGGATCCATTTCACAGGGAAGCAAATAAACGAAAGGAGGAAAGAGAAGGTAATACCTGTTTCTAAAAGTCTCGGTTTTCATCATCCCACGCTGGCACCACGACGACGTTGCTCCTGCGCTGGAAAAAGAGAAGGTCCCACGCTGGGACCACCACGATGTTGCTCCTGCGCTGGAAAAAGAGAAGGTCCCACGCTGGCACCACCACGACGTTGCTCCTGCGCTGGAAAAAGAGAAGGTGACGAAGGTCCCACGCTGGCACCACCACGACGTTGCTCCTGCGCTGAAAAAAGAGAAGGGAAATACTGAGAGAAAATGGCTCTCTTAAAGTGTTTCCCTTCCTCCAACAACGCTCACCTGGCATGACGTCATGCCGTCGTGCCGTGGACGTCATGCCGTGACCTCCACTACTCAGTGAGGAAACTGAGCTCTCTCTGCAGTCCAGAAAAAAAATTAAAAAAAGAAAGGACTACCTTTGCCAGCAGCGAAAATAGAGCCTGATAGAGACCCCAAAAAAAACTGCCGGTGCTCAGACCCGGCCCACTTAAAGCCCTGCGTGGCAGCATAAAATGCCTCTGGCTAAATTAGCAGTCCCACATGCGCTATGCAATCCTGTTTCTGAGTATGCCAAGCCATTGCACTGTGCATTATCAGATTGTTATTACGGCTAGTCAAGACTTTTTTCCGGGACAAAGGCACAGCAGGGCCTCAAAGAAACAACAAGGGGCCTTATTTATGGGCTTTTGCCATAAGGCAGTGCCGCAGGCCTCCCTGCTGCGCTGCCCTACAGCAAAAGGAAAGGGCAGGAATTCTCTGTATCTATATGATACGGCGCATTCCTGTCCTTTTCCCCAGCGCCGGCGCACACTGGGCTGCCGTGCGTGCGCAAACGCAGGCACCTTTGCACCACGGTGCAAGGGTGCCTGCGTTGCGGGGATGATTGATTTTGTGCAGGAAGGGACCCTTCCTGCACAAAATCAATCCATTCAGGTGCTTTCCTTGGTCTATGTGTGCTGCAGAATGCAGCACACATAGAAAAATGAAAGCACGAGGAGAAATGTTTTCATTTCTCTTCGTTGCGCCTCCCTAACACCACCCCTGGGGTGGCGTTAGGTTCTGACGCATTCCCAGGTTTAAGATGCCTCGTAAATCTGGGAATGTGTCAGGTTCCATAGGTGTTGCGTGGGAACACCCACAGCAACACCCATGGAACGCCCCTTTCACGCAATTTTCTGTGTGAAAGGGGCACATATTTATAAGGCCATGAAAAGCCACGTAAAGTGGCTTTATGTGGCCTTATAAATATGCAGTGGCACATTGCGCCACCGGAACGTCAAAAAAGTGACGTTCCGGGGCGCAAAAGTGCTGATAGGGAAATGAGGCCCAAGGTGAATTAAAGCCCTTTGACAGATTTAGGGCCTCATTGAAAGGAGGGTGTTCTGAGACATCTGCCTAAAAAGGAAGATGTCCATCCGCCCTACGTTCATTCATAGTTTGTGGGATTGTGACTTTTTTCTCAATTTTAAATTCTTTATTGAAAGTTTCTGGAATGTAAAGAACAAAAGGCGTGCACATAAGATATGTCGGAGGTGGAGCAGTGGCTGAGTCCACCAACAGAAACACCCTTTCAGTGGAGCCTATACTGGTGTAAACGGGGTTGGAGGGGCCACCCAATTTAGGGTGGTCTCTCTGACACACTTTCGATTGAAGTCCATTGTGTCTGGGACTGCCATGTAAACATCGGGTGCTCCCCACGTGCTTGGAAAAAACTCCCAGTGTATTGGCTGTTATTTATGGTATTCCTAAAGATGGCAACCCTTGTGGTGGTGGGGCTTCAGGAATAATCAGGGCTTTAAGTGGGCCGGGTCCTGCCGGTGCTCAGCACCGGCAGTTCTTAAAAGCAGGTGCCAAGACGGGTCCCTACTGGGCTCTCCATTTTTACCTTCAGGGTGGGAGAAAAGAAAAAAAAAGCTTAACTCTGCAATAGCACCACCCGTCACTGCTTTTGATGTACCTTCAAAGAGACTAATTTTTCAGTTTTATATAGCACAAACATGAGCACCAGTTACATTACACAAGGACATATTCATGTTTTGAATCACAGGATGTTGAGTGGAAGTGAGGCTCGAACCTGCTTTCTCAGCTCGAAAGTCGGAAGTTCTAGCCTTAGCCACAATGTCGCCCACAAGAATGGAAGCATTTTCAATATTATATACAACAAAGACGAAGCCATAGTTGTTGCTTATTTATCTTATGTAATTTACAACCATTGATAAAGCCAATAGTCCTGGCTTGTTGTAGGTGTAATTTTACTTGTGTTATATATCTGGATGAATGGACAGAAGCGGCAAAATACCAGTGGGGCAGCACACTATGCTAAGTACAGATTTTTAGCGTGCGTTTTAAGCCACACCCTTAATTACATCGGCCACGCCCCTATGGGAGCCCCCCCCAATTTTGTCATCCCACTTAAAGCCCTGGGAATAATATAAGTGATGGCAAACTCGCAGTATCTACCTGGATTGGCAGACCTTCAATTATTGACAATTTTTACCCAAAGCAGCTCCCACTATATACGCAGGAGGCTTTTCGAAGGAGAAGTGTCTGCAGACAAGGTGGGCATTTTTAATTTGGCCACAGCTAGTCGGCATATGTGCTGATTCTTACTTTAGCGATGCAGTCTGGTGATGGCCATATGAAAAAGAATCAGATTAGATGAGAATTCAGCGTCTGAAACAGTGATGAAGGGGATTCTGCCATTACTTTTTAGCCCATAATTTACTGGTATGAGGCAGTTACAAACAGGTGAACTTAGTCTGCGTCAGGATGGCACTTCCAGTGAAATACTCTAAGGGCCTGATTACATGCTTAGGAGTTATTTAACACTTCTGTTAAATAAAGATACCATACAGTACGTTGTTTATGAAGTTCAATAAATAAGACTTATTACGTGTTTGTGGGGAATAACATGCAGATTTTGGTATTCAATGCACTAAAATCTGCATGATACTGCAAATTTAATGAAGGTTGAGTTATTTAACGCACCCAATAATTACTAGATGTGTTAAATACCTTCAAACCTGAACTTCAGACCTATGTGTAAACGTTTACGCATGGGTCGGAATTAACTGACCTATGCATAATCTGGCCCTTAGTGGTGTACAATAAAGCCAAAATATGGTTTTAAAATGTTAAACTCATGAATGGCCAAATTCAGTGTTGAATTGGAATCTCTGATATAAAGGGTTAGGATTTGAACTGAGATAATACTTTTCATTTTTGCCATTCAGTAATTTGTTTGCCAGCTTCTAAGGAGCAAGTAAATAGATTATATAGCGAGCTGGTCGTTATCTTATGAGTTTGGCCATCAAGAAGCTCAATCATTTCATTTTTACGGATTTCCAAACTAGAGTTATATATTTTTCTAAGCAAGAAAGGCCCGATTTGCAAATATTTACAGAGGTGGTTTTTGGAATGCTATATTATCCTTTTGTCTGTTCAAAGAACCGTATTTCCTCATTTTTAGGTCTGCCATTAGCCAATACCTGTTGATTTTACTAAAATGACTTACATAATTAACTTATAGGGGCTTTCAGCCAACCCTTTTCATTCATTTATCTGTTGTTTTGTCATTCAAATTTTTCTTCTGCATACAGCATGGGGTAATGGGTTAGTCCACTTTAGCCATCGGCTAATTTCACTGAGAGTGATGGAATTCTGCCCTTTGACAAGGAGCAAACCCACACACAAAATAGTTCCTTTGAGTGTCAAGTGCTTATATGGCAATGTGTGCTTTTCAAAACCCAAAAATATTTTCCTTTTTTTCCAAATTAATTTTGATATATATTGGCATGGGCCTGACAGCCCTTTCAACAATAGTTTTTTTTTTTCTCCACAAAAGCGATGAGAATAAAAAATCAAGCATTAACAAAGTCAAGACGCGGGCAGCCAATGCCAGACCGATTTGCTTTTGCCAGTGCTTGTTATAATGGTTTCTATTTTGACAGGCTCTGCCTTTCAACCATATTCTGCACTGTGACCTTTGCGAAGACTTTGGTAGGGATGGAATCTCGTTAATTCCCCAGAAGAAAAGATATGAAATAGGGTGGACCCAACCACTCGATGGTGGAATAATGTGCAACATGTGAATCTAGAAGAGATGGCAAAACTTAATGTTATGAATGCTTATCTTTAAAATATGCTGCAATCTGATGATTATGAATCCTATCCTCATACAGTAACAGAAACAAGCCTGGCATCTTGGAAAGGATCAATAATTAGTCCAATTTACAAGCAGGGCGACAAGAGCATCCCAAACAACTACCGACTCATCGCCCTAATTGAGACAGAGGCAAAGTATTACGCGGGGTTAGTCCTAGAGGAATTAATATCCTGGGCATCGTCAAAACGCATCATCCTCGCAAATAAAACAGGGTTCTACAGAGGACAGGGAACCACTACTAACATCATGGCTCTAACTCTGCTGATAGATGCGGCCAAAGCAGCAAAGAGCTTGCTATTTTTATGTTTCATAGACTATAGCGCAGCATTTGATCATGTAGATCGCGCCAAACTATGGCAGAAGTTGGAAAAGTGGGGGATACCAAAGCCTCTCCTAAATCAGTTGATCCTACTACATACTGATACCTGGGTCAAGATCAAGCTGGGACGCACCTCTGTAGGCGAATCAACACCTCAAAAGGCCTAAAACAAGGATGTGTTCTAGCTCCCTTGCTTTTCAACCTCTTCTTAGCAGACCTTCCAGGGGAATTGGACAACAGCACATCGCACGCCCCACGTTTGGGAAAAATCTCGCTGTCCAATCTCCTATATGCGGACGATATGGTTTTGATAAGCCGGTCCCCAATCGCCCTCCAACACCTGCTGGATACCACTAACAACTTTTCGCAACGTAATGCATTAAACATGAACTTAAAGAAAACAAAAACTATGACAGTGAATTACCATAAGTCCAAGAATATCACGTGGTACCTGGACAGGTGCCGCCTAGACCGGGTAACTAACTACAAGTACCTCGGAGTTCTACTTGACAGCAGAGACTCGTATAAACCCCAAATGGAGGCCTTGCGTCGGAAGGGCACCATGAGCTACCTTGCAATGAAGCCCCTGAAGAAAGCTCTACCAGACCGAACCTTAGATCCCCTACTACAGGTGATTAGAGCACGATTGCAGCCAATGCTCACATATGGGAGCGAACCAATGCAAGGGAAAGATGCGATGGTCTTGGATAAAATAATTGGTAGCACATACAGAGCAATCTTTCAGCTACCAAACAATGTGTCGCCCGCCCAAATACGCCTAGAATTTGGTCTTCAGAAGCAATCAGTGGAAAGAAGGGGTGCTTATATAAAAAGCTGGCACAAGATCAGAGGCGCCGAGCCAGGATCTCTAAATGCGCATCTTTGGACCGAGCTGTCATGTCGCGAGAAATCACCTGCTACAGAGTATCTGGTCGACTCATTAAAAAGTCTCGAACTGACCAATCTCTGGGAATCCTCCATAGATCATAAGAGCTTTAAAAAGGTCGTAACCAAAGTAACAAAAATGATATCCACAATAGAAGATAAGGAAACTTTGGCCAAGAGGGCTCACGGATGGATAGTGGTTAATGATTATAACGCTCTTACGCCACAACCTTATTTAAAAACTGGAGTTAAACTGAAGATAAAGGAAAAAATTTTAAAGTTACGCTTTGGCATTTTACCAATCCTCCCTCACCTGTCGCCTTGGAAAAGGGGACTAGAAGAACAGTCCTGTCGTCTTTGTGGAACAGGAAATGAGGACTTAGTGCACATTATTTGCATTTGCTCAAGCCTGATGGACATAAGACGTGCTTCACTTCGACCAATATTTAATCAGAAGAGCATCAGGACCTGCAGGCAGGCTGTAAAATTGTGCTTTAACCCAGAAGAGACCCAGCTAAACTGCCAACTTACAAAGTACTTTGACATAGTGGATGAAAGACTCAAGCCAGAGGCGACTGGAGAATAGCAAGCAGCTAGACTATTTTTAATCAACATTATAATAACCCTAACTACATGTGGGCCGGTCTTATCCAATCCATGCTTGCACCCTGACACACAAGCACTTTATCTATGTTTTTATCCACTTCAAGTGGGGAGAGGAGTTGGCCTAACGGCTAGGGCGTCCGACCTCAAACCTGGGGAACTGGGTTCGAGTCTCAGCAATGACACTGAACATCCTGTGATGCTGGGCAAATCACTTAATCTCCCCATGCCTAACAAAAATGAATGTGTGTCGTAACGTAACTGGTGCTATGTAAAGCGCTCTGATACCCTATTCGGCTCAAGTTCGCGCTATATAAAACTCTGCAACGAAAAAACAAACTGAGACTTGATATGACCTCCATTTATAGTATAACAATAATAAGCTCAATATGGAAGACAGCATTTTAAAATTCATGGTACAAATTGAGATAAGGATCTTTTTATGTATTTTTAACGCCCCAGTTGTTTTAAATTGTGGTGTTTTAATTAACTGTACAATAAGTTACTTACTTACTATCCTCAGAAAGGCTAAGCCACACTTTTATCCCTCCATACCTGGCAAACTGTCCGCCAAGGCTGCCCCCTCTCCCCATTATTATTTTCCATGGTTTCAGAAACTCTGCCAGCTCACTTGCGTCTTCTCGGATCACAATGGGATATACCGCTTCGCTGCACTATAAATGGGTTGTTTGTCAGAGCAATGCATGCCTTTACCACACATGCCATTATGCCGCAGTCTTTACAATGAATGCGTCTTTACCATGCATTCCTTTACCAAGCATATTGTTGCAACAACATGCCTTACGGAAAGCGCTGGACTTTGGAGCGGTATAATTTATTATTCCAACTCCAGTCTGTGCAACAGTAGGGAAAGCGTTGGACTTTAAGGTCCAATGCGCTTTCCCTAAGCATGTTGTTGTAATGACATGCGCGGTAAAGGAATGCTTTGTAAAGACGTGTTCGTTGTAACGGCTGCGCTGTAACTGCAGTGTGTGGTTCGGCCGTCGTGGTAAAGGCTGTTTCCCCTATACATACAGCTTAATGCTGATGACATTCTGCTGTAAATAAGAGAGCCTGGCCTAGATCTACCCTCCATTGCTCACCTTCTAGATGACTTTGCACCAATTTCAGGCCTAAAAGTGAACTGGGCCAAATCCTGCATTTTTCCCCTATGCGCAGGTTGTGATCTTCCCCTTCATATACGTTTAGACCCTAGATTGCATTGTGAATTGGTCATGTTTTGATATTTAGGTATTAATATCTACCACTTCCCCGTAGACTTGCAGGTTTGAAACTTAGGCAGTGAGGTTCAGGCCCTCCATTGCCAATTTATGTTTTGGTGCTCCCTTCCGCTGTATTTGATGGGTTGTGTGGCACTGATAAAGATGGTGGATCTGCCTTGTTTACTGTACTCGTTCACAAATCTTCCACTGCTCATCCCTTCTTTAGAACCCTTGACACATCTCTTACTGCATTGATTTGGGGGCGGGGAGATTCTGGGTAGCTCTGTCCACTTTGAAACTGCCAGTAACAGCGGGTGGCTTGGCAATCCCAAATTTTGAGCGCTACTATTTGGCGTTGCAGCTCCAATGACTGGCTCACTGGCTGACAGGAGGATCCTTGACTACCCCCACTAATCCGTGTCTCCCAGGGCTGTTTTGCACAGCCTTGTCATGTCTAACAAGAACCCATGTGCTTAGCAAGGTGGCAACACCTTGCTAAGCACCTTGCCAACCCCTGCTATTCCTCTGTTGGGCCTTTCCACCCGAATAGGGACAGTTTCGTTTGTACCAACTTCGCAGGTAGAAGACCGGGCATCTATCAATAATGGGGGATCAGTTTGTTAATGGTGAGCTGTTAGACTTCCAGGCACTTATGGCTGATTATGGCCTTCCACCGATCCAGTTTTTCACCTACGAGTATATTAAATAATCACTAAACATTTTTTTCGAATCCACCACCTTGCACCAACCCACATGAGGTGTACCAGATGCTTTATACTACAGGGTCTGGCGGCAAACTGATTAGATAGATCTAAAGAGCCTTTCTGCAGCAAGTGGACCAATCCAGGGCTTCTCTCTGGGCAGCTTGGGAAACACACCAGGCTAGGCCATTGCAAGATACTGACTGGGCTAGGTTATTGGAATATCCCCCACAATGTTTTGTGTGGCACTCTTTTTAAATATATTTAATTTAATAAAGTGAACCAGCCTACCTTACACCCACTGAGATTAACAAAATATACCCGGAGCCCATGCTACGTGCCCTCGCTGCACTCTTGAATGCTGACCTGCTCCATATACTCTGGTCCTGTCCTTGGCTCCTCTAATACTGGGTGGGAGTACTTGAGCTGTTGTCGATCACGCCAGGCCACTTGCTCACAAATTCCCCCAATGTTGTGTTGCTGGGCTTATTGCTTCACCTTAAACTCGGGAAAGCCTGCACCAGCTTTCTTGACTTGGCTTTCCTTTTAAAAAAGTGCAATGCTATGATTCATTGGAAGAGCTCAACCCATCCTACTATTGCAACCAGGACCAAACTCTTGCCCTTTTAGTTTCATTTCAAGAGCACCCTGTTACAAAGGGAGGAGCGAACTGGTCTGAGAGAATAATTCATAGCACAGACAAATGATGCACGTTTAGCGGGGTTCAAAGCATGTATCAAAGAAGATACTTACCCACCATAATTTACCCATGACATACTAATCTTTTACTACAATTTGCTACTTGATTTCATTCCATTTCTTAACTTTCACTGCACAAAAGTAATCGGGCACCTGATTTCGATGCCCTGGAGCAACGTATTTCTCCTATTCTTTCCTTTAATAACTCTGGGACACTTTGAAGGATATCTGCCACGTTAGTGATGGAGTAACCCGTCCGCCAAACTCGTAATCGGGCCTTAAGTTCACAGCTTCATGTTATTCCCTTTTAATGGATCATTATCTCCAAATGGCACAGTAATGGCTGGTAGATTTTGCACAGTGTTGGTAATTCTGGGGGATGCCATTCATGATTGGCTCCTATCTATGATGCTAAACATGAGCTCTGGCATACAGCTAAAGCTGACTCTAGCTGGACTTAAAAAGGTTACAAACAAGACAATCCTCATGCAGAGTTTTGGGACTTTGAAGCAGCATGTCAGCACTCTCTGGTGACAAGGTATCAAATGTGTCAAAATGGGTAGGCCTGGTGGATTTCAGAAGTGTGATGTCTGAATAAGCAAATTGGATAGCTTTATGCAATAGTGCCAAAGAAAATAGGAAAGTAGACACTTTTGAGCAACTTCTTATCACAGTCAACATAGGGCACTTTTTTCTTCACTACCTGTTCTTTCCTAACCCCTTGCTACCTGTTGTTTTGTATAGCTTTCTTACACTTCTGTCTAGCTGTAGTGTGATATGATACACGGTCATGCATGTGAGTAGTACTAATGATATTTCCTATCACCTTGTGGTGCAGAAGTTCTGCACTGCAGAAACCAACAAGGAAGGCTGAACTTGATTCACATGCACAGACTTAAGGACTCGTCTTATGGGTAATATATTGATGGAAAACATGCTTATGCAGGTGAACAACTTGAAGAAATTGAACTTTGGTGTCCACTACTGAAGAGGCACAGTAACTAGATCTACTCATGTACAGTGCATAGTAAACTATTCTACTGAGATATATTAAAGGTTGCAAAGTTCCAGGATCAAATGAGAACCTTGAAAACGAAAGCTCTATCAACTGACTGCACCCAGTGGAGTAAACTCCAATGCAGCCAACATTTTGACTCACTTGATGGTTACTTTCCCAGGAAAATGAGGCACTAAAATACGGGCCAGGTTTCTCAGACTTTGAGCTGGTGCAGTGTCATATGACGCACATCGGTACAAAGTTTTAATATGGAATTTACTTTCCAGTGTCAAACTTGCCTTGCATTGGAAAGTAGCTCTAAAGTAATGCAAAGTAAAGCTATGCCCTGCTTTGGGTTAAGGTGGGGGCCCCATGGGTGGTACTATTTCATTCCCAGGCAGGCACCCATGGATTTTGATGCAAATCCCTATTTATTAACATTAGTAGACAGGACTTTGCCCCAAAAATATATACCTCCTTGAGGCAGGTGTAAAGTTAGAGACATTTATTTTCTTCAAACGTTTCAAATTTTGCATGTGTGATGTACCATGCAGCACACACACACAAAGTTGGACATTTTTTAAACTATGTCTATGCAGAGTTTTATTATTCTGGAAGGGTACTCTTCCAGCACAAAACCTAGACATCATGCAGACACCCTTACACTTTGGTGCAAGGGTGTGTGTGTGGTGCAAGGCAGCCTAAATTGGACCAGCTGTGGGGGGGAGAACAGCAACACAATGACACTGCCCTGCTCTCTCCCTTTCATGCAACACAGCCCTGCAGCTTTAGTTGCTTCACTACGTTTCGTGACTTCTAAGTAAATTTGCCCCTTTGAGTAAATAGGGAAGATTAATGCAGCTCTGATCACTCTTGTGTTGTATTTAGCAGTAGCTAGGTCAAAGGCTAGGTGACTTCTGGCATTGTCTCACTGAGCTTTCTTTTAGTTACTTTCATGTGAGCCTGCTGCTCTGGTAAGTATAACAAATTTGACTTCATGCAACATTTGTAATGTTATCTGCTTTACTGACTGCTCTACTCTCACCTAATAGAGTACCTTTCCCCATTTCCCTTTGTTTTGCTGCGCCGCCCACGGAGCAAACAATTTTTGTGAATCTGTTTGCCAAATTTGTTTTCTTTTAGATTGGAATTCTTCATTTGTTACTGAAAATGAGCCTCTCAACGTTAGTTTACATGCTCAACTGAGTGTTTTATGTTTATTGCAGTGTTTGTGAGTTTTTTTACAATAAATTTCAAATGCACGATGAAGTGGTTGTGCACTTGTATGAGGGCCCACAATGATTGTTTCTCTTTCTGGAGTCACAAAGCTGTGGGTTGCTTTGTCCTCTACCTTTTTCCACTGAAGAAATACTGAAATAAGTCAGTCAATGAGCTGAGCACCCTTGCCTTTGATACAAGTATGATAGTGTTTGACATCATCACTTGTTACATAAGCACTGTATGGCACTATGTGTATTCACTTGACTGAGATTATTAATTAAATGCACCGAATCAGTTCTCGTTTCCAAGTGGAGTTCTTACATGAAGCTGTAATGGGAGAAAATTCACATGGAACAAAAAAGGCTGGAACCCTGATCACAATGATTATTGTAAATATCTATGGAATAGAGTTAGTTATGCATACTAAACCCAATACCTTTTACAAGTAAATTTTTCTAATTCATGTAATCTGTTCTGCGCTCATATGTATTTCTATATATGATAATAATTAGATTGTTTTATGTCATTATAGTTCATTGAGTTTGAATATGTAAATAAATCCTATCATTTCCCCATAAACATTCATGCATAGTCTCCAGCCGTGGCCCGTCATATGGGCAGACGGACCATGCCCCCAATCTTTTTCCTGGCAAGAAGAGTGTCTGTCAGGCTGAACAAAGGTCAGCCTGACAGACACTCATCTTGTTCAGGTCAGGCAGCCAGGAGCTAGACAAGTGCTAAATGCGAATGTTTCTGGCTGCCTGAGCTGAACTTTGCCAGGCTGAGGATTTCAAGGACCTCCTCAGCCTGGCAAAAGTGCGTTAAGGCCCTTCCCAGTGTGACGAGGGGGAGCTTCACTGATTGCCTCGGACCTGGACACTTCAGTTTTAAGCCCTGGAATGCCCAGGGCCGAATGTCAATCAGTGATGCCTAGTCACAAAGGGCGGTGGGGTCAGCAGTCTCACTGACTCCATCCCTCTCTGCGACGAGTGAGGAAAGGCAGCAGTCTCAACCCTCCTGGGACCTCCGTGGCGTCCATCTCTACAGTGAAGGTAAGTTTTATTGTTTTTTTTTATGTTCGTTGCGTGTTTGCTTTATGTATGAATGTATGTGCATTTGTCAGCTGCTGCCGGTGCAGGTAAGAGCGAGGGGCAGGGAAGGGGGAGTTGGCAGACGACGACGAGGAAAAATAAAATTTAAAAAAAATAAAACCACTTACCTTGCACTTGCCACAGGCGATGCAGCGAGCGCAAGATAAGTGGGTTTCTTTTTTTTAAAGTTTATTTTCCCTTGTCGTCATCCGTCGACTCAAACACCGCTCTTTCCTGCACTG